>CM068714.1:2765112-3430094 GCA_035079005.1 Fraxinus americana | reverse complement strand
GATGATGTAACCATTGATTTCTACATCGGCCTCAGCTTTATGAGGTACTAACAAGGGTGCGACAGGATGAAGTCTATGTATTTCTTTTACAACAGCTTGTAAGTAAGGGAGTTTTGAAATATCTGATTCTTGAATCACACCATGCTCTCCAATCACATCACTAAGCTCGCTTTTAGCTTTCGACATCTTCTTGGGGTTGCGGAGTAATTCAGCCATTGCCCATTCAACAGTAGAAGGAACCGTATCCGTGCTACCAAGAAATAAGTCCTACAAAATAGAAAGCCAAGTTAGAGAGAAAATTTAAGTATTTCTTCTTAGATTTCAAGAGCAATAAAATCGAAGTTCATTATTGAAGTATAATCCATACCATTAGTATATGCTTTATTTCATTTCGGCTTAATTCTGGCTCAGGCTTTTGGTAGAGATCAAGAAGGGCCTCCAGTAAATCATTTTTCTCTAATGTACCTTTGGATTTCAACCGTTGATCTATAATACTATCCAAAATAGCGTATAATTTTCCGAAATAAAACTTTGTTCGGCGTGAGATGCCTTGTAGATCAACATACTTAAGAACTGGAAAGTAATCTGCAAGATTAGGACTTCCAATACATTTACTTACATTCCACACAACATCCTTAAACTCTTGAGAGGAATCAGAGTTGAAGTCAGCAAAATCAACTGAGAAAAGAGTCGACGATATCGTGTTAAGCGAGGTCGTAAATGTAGCCTCAGCTATATCCACTGCATGACCATTAACACGACATTGATTCACATACTCGTATAGTTTGTGCAGTTTTTCTTCTCGAATGCCTTGGCTTGCATCAAGCCTTTGCAGGGAAAACATCTGTTCTTTCAATATTCTGCGAAGTTTACGCCATTGATTATCAACTGGCATAAAAGCCATTGAAAATTTGCCATGCTTGACGGATTCAAGTGTCATGGGGACTGTTCTGCTACTGAAGGTTTGATCATATTTTTGTAGAACAATTTTTGCTAATTCTGGTGATGAAACGACTATTGTTTTACGATACCCTAATTTAAGATACATAAGAGGTCCATAGGTTTGGGAAAGTTTGGCCAGTGATTGGTGGGGATTTTCGCCAAGTTGTAGAATGTTCCCGATGATTGGAAAAGGATAAGGCCCAGGAGGAAGCTTGGTGGATTTTCGGTGCTTTGAATTTGAGGTTAGGAAAAAAAGACTTGCCCATATGATAGAAAATAGAACAAGCAGGCACAATTGGAGATCCATAATTTTTTACTTTCTTGGTGTCTTCTATAATGGGATTCGTGTACAAATTTATAGTGCAAAATGGATGGAATTAGTGCTGATATTGGACTAATTTATTAATTATGTCCTTTTCTTAGGCTGCCAACACGTTGTGTGGTGAAGTAAGAAAACATTATTTTTCCCAAATAATAATTGTCAAACATACCCACAACTTGAAAGCACTCCCAAACCTGCTCTTAAATTGATAAAATGCCAGATACGTCCCTTGAAGACCACTAAGCCCACTTCGCCACCGGTAACAGCGCCTAGCCGACAACCAGTGGCAGAATAAAACAAAACCAAATGTTTGGATAAGTTAAAATTTTGAGTTAGGCTTGATAAGGTTATTTAACACACAACTCTCGTTTGAGGCTCATTCCTTTGTTTCCTGAATTCATATCTAATCACATATTCTTTCAATAAATTAATTTTGTACATCAATTGATATTTACTCATTTTACCTTTCAAATAAAAATTTACTTTTTACGAAATTTATTCTACAAAACGAGGTTCAAACAAGAACTTAAAGATGAAACTCAAGTCTTAATATAGATTACAGAGGTTAGCCACAAAATCCACCAATCAGTGTTTGTAACTCTAGCCGACTATGAAAGTGCTCTAGAAGGGTTTGTCACGTGAACACATTTGATACAATATTTTGGTTTAAAAAATTAGAAGGAGACTTGTTAAGAAAATGGGAAAAGTATAGTAAATGAAAACGTGTGCAAGCTACGGAACTTAATGTCCTTGTCCAATAATTTCACATTTTTAGTATTATAAATTTTAGAGTAGTCTTTTTTTTAAAAAAAAATGTATTGTTAAAAAATAAGGAAAATTTTTTGATTTACGTATAATATTATTTTATAAAAATTGTGTGATTAAAAATAAAAGAGAGAAAAATTATAATGTGAAATAATGATGACCAAACGAGACTTGAGGAGATTTGAATCGATAGAAATGGGAACTTAATTCTAAAAGTTAAATTCGGAAATTTTCAAATTATTGGAGTAACTGGGGCCAAAGATCATTGAATTGAAGACCTTTATTTCCAATGTCCATAATATCGAAGAAATAAGGTGTGGCTGTGGATACACACGTACAGCGGTGATCTTCTTCTGTCATCAACAAAAAGAGTCAAATGTTCTACATTAAAACATTACTTCTGGATACGTCAGCTGTCGTGGACGTCTTCTTTTTGAATTTTGTCCTATTGAGCAAACGTAGTACTGAATGTTCTCTTGATTTCGAGAAGAAAGCTCGATGGATCTGACCTAACCTAAGAGAGTATTTTGATTAATGTGTCGTATCATTACATGTCATCTTGGATTCGAGATTCGAGAAATATTTTGGACAAAATTAGCCCTTTGTCTTCAACCAAAAAAAGTCAAATCTTCTAAATTAAGGTCCATTTGTCTTCCATTATTTCAAAATATTATTTGTTACCGTAAGATTCTCCACCACATTCATTCAATAAAATATTTTATACACGTCCCAGGACATAGTTCAGTGGTGCAAATGACATGAATGAGGTAGTTTCAGTTGGGCTGTCAGCCGCAATGTGAGGGAACGATTTCTGCCTCTTACAAGATATGGAACTAGATTCTTTGTGGACACCAATATGGCAGCTCTTATACCCTGATTTGTTGAGACACGTCATGTGATTTACCTCCTTCACAATGCTCTAGGGGAGGAGCGGTGGAGGCCCTCAAGATTGGGGTTCAACCTTTAATAAAATATTCTACACACAAATCAATAAAGTTACTTTAAATTTCAACTATACATTCTCCAAAAATTACTAATCATTGTTCCTTTTTTTTTATATATAATAATGAGAGAGACACACACCGAATATTACTTCTAGATATGTTAGTTGTCGTGGACAACTTCCTTTTGAATTGTCCTATAGCAAACATAGTTCATATTTCCAGTAGATGGATCTGACCTAACCTTGATTAATGTGTCATATCAAGAAATATTTTTTGGACAATGATATCATTACTCATATTTTATTCATAACTGATGAGTGAAATTTACTATTGATATTAACTTATTCTCAATAATTATTGTTATCCTTTACTCGGGCTGACAGAGTCGTACTACTGTCACTTCGATAAAAAAAGAATGATTATATTATAGAGAAGAAGATATGGCCACTGCCAAAGATGGCACACCAATCGAGAAATTGTGAATCAAATAGATACAAATCTGAGTTTACAGCTAGAATCGGATAAGACTTTTCTGAGGAGACAGCTTTGAGCTGCACAATCCATTAAAACTGTTACACAATTACCTCTAAAAATTCATTTTTACTCCAATTTATTTTTAATGACACATTTTTCAATTAAAATTTATTTATACGTAAATTTAAAAAAGCTTCTCATTTTTTAACCATACATTCATCACAAAAATCACTGCTACAAAATCTATTTCCCAAAAAATGAGGCTTAAACAAAGGCTAAAATACTTGAACATATACCTGCTACAAGCTTTAATATCATGTTGAATCGCTTTTATGCTTTTAGAAAGGACTACAATGAATCTGCTGTGTTGGAACTGTCGAGGGCTCGGGAACCCTCAGACAGTTCGTGAACTTCACTATTGGGTGAAGGTGAAGATTCCACATGTGGTCTTTCTCTCTGAAACTAAAATCCATAGCAGCAAATTGGAGAGGATTAGGGTTAAGTTGAGGTTTGAAAACCGTTTTGGGGTGGACTATGTCGGGCGGAGCGGTGGCCTGGCTATTTTCTGGAA
This sequence comes from Fraxinus americana, assembly GCA_035079005.1. Classification (NCBI taxonomy): domain Eukaryota; kingdom Viridiplantae; phylum Streptophyta; class Magnoliopsida; order Lamiales; family Oleaceae; genus Fraxinus; species Fraxinus americana. Next base: position 3,426,076 of record CM068714.1, on the reverse strand, counting down.
GGAGGAGGCGAATGCTTCTATCCTTAACTTCTCGTTTTGCCATATTTCTCTTGAAATCTTGGATGGTGATTCTTGTTCCCCTTGGGTCTTAACCGGTTTCTATGGAAACCCAATTGCAGACAGAAGGCAGGATAGCTGGTAGATGATGAGAAGACTTATCCCGGTTTGCTCGTCTCCATGGCTCATTATGGGGGATTTTAATGAGATCCTCAACCAAGATGAGAAGGCAGGGGGAGCTATTCGTCAATTTTCCCAAATGGAAAATTTCAGCAAGGTAATAGATGACTGTGAACTTAATGACTTGGGTTATGTTGGCTCTAAGTTCACATGGAGCAATAAAAGGGAAGGGATGCACTTTACTAAGGAAAGGCTGAACAGAGCTTTTGCAAATGCATTTTTCTCTTCCTTGTTCAACTTTTGTGAGATGCAGGTGCTCCCAGTCATTAACTCAGATCACAACCCCCTATCAATCCAGTGTACACTTGGTTCTAATCAGTTAACTCCCAAAACCCGTTTGGTGTTCCGGTATGAAGCGGTCTGGTCTGGGAAACAAGAGTGTAAAGACATCATTGAAAGCTCTTGGTCTCACCAAGGGAGACAAAGCAGTGGGTTGGGTTGGTTCAGAAAGGGTTTAATGAGATGCAGGGAGAGACTGCAACTCTGGGCTCGGGTTAATGCAAGAGAAGCTCAAAAGATGCTTAAAGTTAATATGCAGAAACTTAAATCATTGCAGAATGTTAACCAAGGGGACTTGAACGGGAGGATCAAAGATATTCAAAATCAAGTCGATGAATTGTTAGCAGATGAAGAAATTAAATGGAGGCAACGTTCTAAACAAATGTGGCTGAAGTGCGGGGATAAGAATACCTCTTTCTTCCACAAAAGTGCATCCCAAAGGAAGAAAAAAAATACCATCAGTAGAATTCTGAATGCCAGTGGTGAAATGTCCTCTTCACATGATGAGATTGGCATCACGTTCCAACACTTCTACCAACAATTATTTGCATCCTCTTTTCCGACCGGTATTGAAGAAGTGATTCAGGATCTTGACGTCAAGGTATCTGATGAAATTAACGACAAACTCCAGAGACCTTGCACCAATGAGGAAGTGAAGGGAGCTCTATTTGAGATGGATCCGATGGCGTCCCCTGGCCCGGATGGGTTCTCAACTAGCTTCTATCAAGATAACTGGAATTCAATTGGTGAGGGGATCTGCGCGGCAGTCAAAGAACTTTTTGTTATGAAGCTAGGTTTCAATGAAATAAATGAAACCTTTATTGTTTTGATCCCAAAGAAAAAGAACCCTTTATCGGTGTCCGATTTTAGACCTATTAGCCTGTGTAATGTGCTTTATAAGATCATCTCGAAAGTGTTGGCAAACAGATTTAAACCCTTCTTGGCGGATATCATTTCACCAGCCCAGAGTGCATTTGTCCCAGGGAGGTTAATTTCAGATAACATTATAGTGGCTTTTGAAGCTATGAACTCCATGAAGTACCGAGTTCAAGGGTATAAAGAAGGTTATAAGGCTCTTAAACTGGACATGAGCAAGGCTTACGATCGCATTGAATGGCCATTCCTTGAAGTCGTCTTAAGGAAACTTAGATTTGGGGAGAGGTGGATAGAGCTGGTAATGCTATGTGTGAGGACCGTGAAATATTCACTGCTCATCAATGGTGAGCCGAAACAGCAGTTCCAACCCTCGAGAGGCCTAAGGCAAGGGGATCCTTTGTCCCCTTACCTCTTTATTCTTTGCGCCGAAGTATTGAGTAACCTATTGGATAAAGCACACGCGAAAGGGTTCATTTCAGGCTTTCCGTTCGAAAGGGGAAAATTGTTAGTTAATCACTTATTCTTTGCAGATGATTGTCTGATATTTTGCAAGGCAAATGTTTTGGAATGGTGGAGGTTGTCCTACCTCTTGAACTCTTACGAACAGGCGTCAGGGCAACGACTTAACATGGAAAAGACATCCATCTTTTTCAATTGTAACACCAGGCAGGAAATTAAGAAAGCTGTTCTTTTGCAGCTAGAGTCAGGGAAGCTTTGTCTATTGAAAAGTATCTGGGGTTGCCAGCCTATGTTGGAAGGAATAAAATGACTACTTTCAAGCCGGTCCTCGACTCGATACGTAGCAGAATGAATAATTGGACGGTCAGATTTATGTCTCTAGCTGGTAAAGAAGTCCTTCTCAAGGCTATTATCCAAGCCATCCCCACGTATTGTATGGGTATATTCAAACTGCCTAAAACCATCCTCCAGGCGATCAATCGACTTGTTAAGAATTTTTGGTGGGGTAGTAGAGGAGAAAAGTCGAAGACGCAATGGTTACCATGGAATTTGCTGGGGTCTTCAAAAAAGGCTGGAGGACTTGGATTCAGAGACTTCGAACACTTTAATGCAGCTTTGTTGGCGAAGCAGGGCTAGAGGTTAATCAAAACTCCTAGCTCATTGGCAGCGAAGGTGTTAAAGGCGAAATACTTCAGGAGATCAGACTTTTTACACAGTAAGGTGAGAAGTAAGGCTTCCTTCATCTGGAAGAGTTTCTCCAGCATTAAAGATGTGTTGCGAGAGGGATTATTTTGACGAATTGGAAACGGTGCATCAGTGATAATTGGACTGGATAAATGGATACCCCAAGCTTCCAATTCTCATATCCATCCTCCCCTACATGCAAGGATGTTGGACAGGAGAGTGAGAGATCTTTTTAACGCTGATTCTATTTGCTGGAACATGCTCTTAGTCTCTCAAATCTTCAATGAATCGGACGCAAAATTCATCAGCATGATTTCTATTTGTCCTAGTGGTCACCCGGATATACCTTCTTGGAGGGGAACGAAGGATAGGAATTTCACAGTCAAAAGTGGTTACCACTTTATCAATAAGCGGTATCTAGAAGCAATGGGCCAATGTTCATACAGTAATTCTCATAACGAGGTATGGCGAAAAATTTGGAGCCTTTCGGCCCCTAACGCTAGAAAAATGTTTCTGTGGAGGGCTTCCCATGACTCCTTACCTACAAATCTGAATTTATACAGGAGACATATCAGGGAGTCCCCTCTTTGCCCGATTTGTGCTCAGGAGAAGGAATCAGTGGTCCATGCATTGTGGGAGTGTATTTCTGCCAGGGATGTTTGGGGTGCCAGTACACGCAAGATACAGAAAATGGCCCTTCAGCCATTATTTTTCCTTGATCTTGTCGGTCACATGTTTTCCAAGCTATCTGAGGAGGAAATGGAGGTCTTTACTGCTACGGTTTTATACGATGCGCAGGCGGAATTCCTTCGTGTTTGACAATACATTTGAAGACCCTTCTTCGCTCCTGAACAGGGCTCGGCAACAAGCGGCGGATTATAGAACGATGAATTCTCTGCCAGCTTGAACTTGGGGAGTGAAGCTCTATTGATCTGATTGGTAGTTACTTGGTAGGATTTGGTGGTTGCTCATTCTTTGGCAATAGGATGCACTAAAACTCCCTGAGGGGAGCACTGTGTAGGAGATATTTTCTCCTTGTATCCGTTACTTGCTTTCTTGATTTTATATAAATCACATTTTTCAAAAAGAAAGGACTACAAGATGAAATAACCACATTAAACTTGCTAATCAGAGGGATACTTTTGTTATAATGAGAGGGGAAAATGTTATTATTGTTATTAAGAAATTTAATTTCTTTTTTCAACCTGAGCTTGTTTGGAAGGAATTTTAATTCAATTAAAATTGAAAATATAATCGTTATTGGGTTCCATTCGTCTAATAAAAGTCAACAATAACGATTAATTTTTCAATTTTAATCCGATTTTAATCTCTCAACCTATCTTGTTATGTATCTTTGAATTATAATCAAAATTTGGATAATTGCTGACTTTTTAGCCTTGCGATTATCCTATGAGAAAATGAAGTTTAGAGTGTGAAATTATGGAAATATAATCATGACCCTGCTGGAAATTTTGGGGTAAATAATGTATGACAGATAATGAATATTTAAATAATCAAGCATTTTGTTACATATAATGTATATTTATATAATGTCACTCTACCATCCGACAGTTTAAAAATAATCAAAATTTTCATCCAATCTTTTTTCTCCACATTATTTTCAATAACTGCTATATACGTTTTTTATGCACAATAATCAAAATTTTTCAATCAACACCATAAACAACCCTTATAATAGGTCCGTTGTTGTATTGGTTGCAACTATTTCTGCATTATAACATTTACACAAAAAATTAAATAATCTACAAAATATGCATCAAGTACGGTGTTCAATCAATGAAAGGAGGAGTGCGTTCAACCGTCGATCAAATCAGTTGCTTTTTCGAATAGAAAAGTAAACATATATCCTATCCTATCCTACTCCTACTGTCCTACATTAATAAAAGAGTGAAGGGAGAATTTACTATTCATAAGCACTGTTCATAAGCCGCCAGCTCGGCAGGTTTTTTTTTTTTTTTTTTTCAAACCGAACCGATAGACTTTTAGTCTCGGCTTGGCTAAGCCGCTGAACCGATTTTTTTTCTTTTTTACGTTTGCTTCAATATTTTAGGTTCTAACTATGCGTTCTAAGCGATTGAATTTTGTTTTGAAATGTTGAGGTGCGGCCATCCTAAATATATGGTCGACTCGGCCAAGCCTTTTTTTTTTTTTAATTACGTTTGATTTTGATTCCAAATGACTTTATGGGTCGACTCGCTCAGGTTTTTTTTTTCTTTTTTGTTATATAGATCGAATCGGCTAATCTTTTTATTTTTTTTATTTTATTTTATTTTTTTTTTTGCGTTTCCAAACCGAGTCGATAGACTTTTAGTCTCGGCTCGGTTAAGCCGCTGAACCGATTTTTTTTTTCTTTTTTATGTTTGCTTTAATATTTTATGTTCTAAGTATGCGTTCTAAGCGATTTAATTTTGTTTTGAAGTGTTGAAGTGCGGCTATCCTAAATATATGGTCGACTCGGCCAAACTTTTTTTTTTTTTTTTAATTACGTTTGATTTTGATTCCAAATGATTTTAGGGTCGACTCGCCCAAGGCTTTTTTTTTTCTTCTTCTTTTTGTTTATATAGATCGGATCGGCTAAGCTTTTTTTTTTTTTAACGTTTGATTAAGTATTTTAATTTACGAATATTCGTTTTATGCTATTTAAAAATTTATTTTTTATGTCAAAAATAATTTTACATTAATTGTGAAAATCCCTTCTTTTTACGTCCGATTCAGAATTTTAAGTTAATTTCTCTTTTCTAACCCACCATTAACCCCATACTTATACCAATTTCTCCTAATTTCATTTTTTTAAGTGTCTGCATTTCAAAAGGGTAAATTTATAGTGTCAAAATGGATTTTTATTGAACATATCACTATAATAAATATTATTTATCCTCAACCTATTTGGATCTATTGCACATGATCATATCATTTTTTTTAACTGATGTCATCAAGTTTTATCATTCAATCGAATAATTGACATGAGAAGAAAGATAAGAAAAAAAGAGGACAAACTCAGTTGGCTGAGCAACGCTGATGTAGACAGTATCCACGAACTTCCTTTTATTTACGTTTGATTCAGTATTTTAAGTTACGAATATTCGTTTTAAGTGATTTAAAAATTTGTGGGTAATGTCAAAAATAATTTTACATTAATTGTAAAACGTAAAGTCGTGATTGTTTATTTTACGTGTAATATTATTTTATTGAAAATGTTTAATTATAAATAAGAGAAAAAATGTCCATATTTTTTGAATAAAAAAGAGTGTGCATCTAACCCTTTCTATTTCCTCTCAATTTTTCTCCATTTCTTCACTCAATGGCCATACCTTTTACTTCCAGAATCATGCATCTTTAGTCCATCTGTGAGTGTGCATCTAACCCTTTCTTTTTCCTCTGTGAGAGGGTACTTAAAATTAGATGTTATCTGGTTGTGCATAACTGGAAATAGTAAAGATGTTTTGCTGTTATAACATATCTACCTATGGATATTGCATATTTTAACCTAATCTCATGATACTCAGTTCATTTAATGCTCTAAATCAATTTATTATAGTATCAAAGCGTTATTTCTGTAAGAGAAGAAAAACTTGATTTTACGAACGCTTGCAGTTAGTATGTTTTTTGTCATTAAATGCATTGAAGTTCACCCACTCATTGTTTCACTTTTATGACCATCGTTAGACTTCAGTTTTTTATTCAATTGAGACACTCCATCTTATCAGAATAATGAATATGATGATGTGGTATGGAAAATTTACTTGCAGTTAGTATGTTTTTTGTCATTAAATGCATTGAAGTTCACCCACTCATTGTTTCACTTTTATGACTATCGTTAGACTTCAATTTTTTATTCAATTGAGGCACTCCATCTTATCAGATTAATGAATATGATGATGTGGTATGGAAAATTTGGATTGTCCATATATTCTAAGAAAAATGCTATTCATCCCCGGTGGGGATACATTCCCAATCCATGTGAATGTAAATGATTGGTTAAATGAAATGTGAAATTAAATGACTTATTTAATTTCACATATAATTTAATGCCACATTAATGCCACATAGATTGGAGATTAATAGTATTTCTCATATTCTAACCACTTACATATATTCTATATTTTTTCAGTATAATTACAATACATTTACAAATTATGTCAAAACCTTCCTCATTTTCTTTCATTTTTTTCCTTAAACAACACACTATTTAATACCCAACTTCCCCAACGGCACGTGCATCGCACGTGTGTCAAACTAGTAGTTTAAAAAATAAAGTAAATAGTTGGAGAGTATAATTAGTGGCGAGAGGATGCAGGTTTTGTATGGAACAAGTAACTCACGTTTATTTTTCTTTTTTAAGACACACGACGCCCTACGTGAGTATGTGATACACATTAGACATATCACTGTAGGTAAATCATACTTGAAATGGAGTGAATTTTGTAGAAGTCAAGTCGAGCACTTCTTAAATCATGTTTATATCCACCAAGACCAAGTTGAACTTGCGTGTCCTTGAAACTTACTATGTTTTCCTTTTTATAAGGGGAATTAGCAAATCAAAAAAACTACAAAAATTATGCATCTTAGTAGACTTAACTCAACCCAAAAAGGACAATATTACAATATTAACGTCTTTTATTCAGAAAGGGCAATATTACAGTATTAACGTCTTTTATTCACCACTTTAAGACAGGTAAAAGCACTCTTCAACTTATAAAACAATTAAAAAGATCACAATTTGATTGGAAATGCCTTGAGAGACGTGGCCTTGTGTAAAGTAGTTGTGTATTTCTCACTCATGTCAATGTCTTCTGGTTTTACGCCCTCTTCAAGACTTCAATCAAAATTGTGTATCAAAGTGGCCAACATGACATGTACTACTCAGTGCGCCAAAGGCAACCCTTGACATATTCTCCTCCATGCACCGAATAGAATGAACTTTAAATCTTGGCCATTAAAATCAATTTTTTGATCTAAAAATCTTTATGGCATAAATGAATCTGGTCTGGACCAAATGTTTATTCCTCTACTGCTTGCCCATGTATTAACAAGTATTTGAGCCTTTTTGGGGATGATGTAACCATTGATTTCTATATCGGCCTCAGCTTTATGGGGTACTAACAAGGGTGCAACGGGGTGAAGTCTATGTATTTCTTTCACAACAGCTTGTAAGTAAGGGAGTTTTGAAATATCTGATTCTTGAATCACACCATGCTCTCCAATCACATCACTAAGCTCGCTTTTGCTTTCGACATCTTTTAGGGGTTGCAGAGTAATTCAGCCATTGCCCATTCAATAGTAGCTGGAACCGTATCCGTGCTACCAAGAAATAAGTCCTACAAAATAGAAAGCCAACTAAGAGAGAGAATTTAAGTATTTTCTAGAGCAATAAAATTGAGTATAGTCTATATCGTTAGTAGATACTTTATATCTTTTTGGCTTAATTCTGGCTCAAACTTTTTGTAGAGATCAAGAGGGGCTTCCAGCAAATCATTTTTTTTTTCTAATGTACCTCTTGATTTCAATCGTTGATCTATAATACTTTCAAGAATTGCGTATAACATTCTGAAATAAAAATTGGTTCGGCTTGAGATTCCTTGTGGATATATATGTATATTTAAGAACTGGAAAGTAATCTGCAATATTAGGACTGCCAATACATTTACTTACATTCCAGATAACATCCTTAAATTCTCGAGAGGAATCAAAATTGAAGTCGACAAAATCAACTGAGAAAAGAGAGGACGATATCATGTTGAGTGAGGTCGTAAATGTAACCTCAGCTATATCCACTACATGACCATTAACACAACATTGATTCACATAGTCGCATAGTTTCTGCAATTTTTCTCGTCGAATGCCCTGGCTTGCGTCAAGCCTTTGCAGTGAAAACTTCTGTTCCTTCAATATTTTGCGAAATTTACGCCATTGATTATCACCCGGCAAAAACGGCAAAGAGAACTTTTCATGCTCGAGGGATTCAAGGGTCACGGGGACGGTTCTGCCACATAAGGATTGATCATATTTTTGTAGTACAGTTTTAGCTATTTCTGGTGATGAAACGACTATTGTTTCACAATAACCCATTCTAAGATACATAAGAGGTCCATAGGTTTGGGAAAGTTTGGCCAGTGACTGGTATGGGTTTTCATCAAGTTGTAGAATGTTCTCGATTATCGAAAAAGGATTAGGCCCCAGAGAAAGCTTGGCGGACTTCCGGTGCTTTGAATTTGAGGTTAAGATAAAAATGCATGTGCAAATGGTAGAAAATAGAACGAGAAGGAACAATAGGAACTCCATAGGTTTTTACTTTTTTTGGTGTATTCTATAATGGGACTCGTGTACAAATTTACAGTGCATAACTGATGGCATTCATGGAAATACAGTCCCGTTCTCCTGCCCGCGGCGGGCAAGCTTATAATGCCCACTCGGAGAGAACCCAACGTGGGGTTCTCACATTTGGAGAGAACCCCACGTAGGGTTCTCCTGCCACATCAGCAGGTGGGCAGGATAAGCCTACCCGCCGCGGGCAGGAGAACATTTTCGCATGGCAATATTGGACTATTTTATTAGTTATGAAAACATCCGGGCATGTTAGGTAAAGCTTGAATTTTATTTAAAGTTAATCTAGCTTACTTTCTATCTACACATTTTATAGAACTTAATTTTGTTGGCTGCGTAACGAGGTTATACGATATGATATGAAATATTGATCGCAAACAATAAGAACACAAGAAACACGAATTTAATTTGGTGGAGGAATTAGAAATTTTATTCAACTATAATGAAAAAAGAATTACAACAATTGTGTATTTCACAACTATTATAACCTTAGCAATACAACAACTTATAAAGAAGGGTTTACTATTTAGTATTTATAGAAATACATGTCAAATCCTAATAATGGCACAAAAGAAGGAAATTGGGTCAAAAATCGCGTGAAAACAAGAAAATAAGGAAAAACCCGTCAAGCCCAACACTTGAGCAGAAGCTGTGTGTGGTGCTGGAGTGTCAACCGAGAGTTAATCGCGCGGCAACTCCATCGCCTAGGCGCTAAGTGTATGGTGGCCTAGCGCCGAGTTTTGGTAAAACATTCACCTTCTCGCGGCTCGAGCAATTAACTAGCGCCGCAATATCCTTTTTCCTCCTTGGAAATGGAGACCAATTTACAGTAGAAGTTGGGTCGTCCTTGACTTTAGGCGGTGTAGGCAATCACCTAAGTCCAATTTTGGTGAGAGCCCCAAATTATGTAAAATTAATTGACTTGTTGAAGAAAAATTATAATTATAATTACAAAATTCTTTAAATTAGAATTATTATGTAAACACGAGAATCTAATAAAATTTGAAAATACAAACATCTCTAAAAAAATTCATATAAATGGCATAAAACTTATCACATACCTTTAAGTATCACATATCATGGTCATTCTCTATATATAATAATTTGGCCCTTTATATTTCCAACTATCATTTGTCTTTTTCTAAACAAGAAACTAAATGTCAGATTTCTCTCTTCAAAATTTACGGGCATTACTTTTTCTAATGGTCTCATTGTGGGTTTTACACTTATTCAAAGAGTTGTTGCTAAAGGTATTGGTATTCATCTTTCTAGATTTTTGCATTTCGTTTTATTGTCCTTATTATTATTATTATTTTAAGTTTTCCAGTATCATTGTATTGATTAATGTTTTAATTAAATTAATACTTCTCTATGTGTTATGTAATCTGGCTTGGATTTTCTCGATCCACTTATTATTCTATTTTTCACCTTTTATGTTTGTACCATTTAAATATTGTATTTTGTTTTCCAATTTTTCTGATTATATTTAATTGTTTTTAATTATTTTCTAAGTTAAAATCAACTATTAATTTTAACAACATATTCAATCAACTTTTATAAAAATTTACTAAAAATTTAATTTTAATTTCTATCAAACAGGGGGCTTAATATTCATAGGGTCCGTATTTAAAGTTAGCATATGCCCCCAAAAATATCAGGTCAACCTTGGGTAGAAGTAGAGAATTAATCTTAGAATCGCATCAAACTCTCGTTAAAATATGGAAATTGTGGATTGCATATTGAGAAATTTTAATTATAAACACATTTCATGTTAGTTGCCTTATCAATTTTTTTTTTTTTACTATGGGGGAGCTATTGCCCAATTCTTATGTGCTAAAGAGTAAATATTGAAATAACAATTATTATATAAGGGTTTGATCTACTTTCGGAATATTGAAATATTGATACTTGATTAAAAGTCTTAATATAAAATCTCCACCTTTCATTGTTATTGTGGAAACGTCCATACCTTTTATTTTTTGACATTCTCATCCTTATTTTCAAATTTCATTGCGCAAAAGATCATTTTCACATATTTTCTCAATTAAAAATTATGAAATGACTAATATAACCCTATCTTTAAATAAAACAAAAAGAAAAAGAAAAAAATAATTGTAATCATAGTTTCAAATTTAAAAAAAAACGCAAATAAGTCAGAAATAAATTATTAAAAGGGTAATTAATACGTAATGTCCATATATTTCACCATTATTGAGAAAAACGTTTATATCTTTCATTTTTTTTTAAATATATTTTCACCCTTAATTACACATTTGATTGTGCAAATCATCATTTCCATCCAATTTTTCAATAAAAAATTGTGAAATAAAAAATATATTTTTTTAAATTTTTAATTCTTTAATAATTTATCTGGGACTCGTTTGCATTTTTTAATTTTTTAAAATTTTTAAATAAATTTAATTGGGACTCTTTTGTACTTTTTTTAAAAAAATTTAATAATTTATTAAGGACTTGTTTGCATTTTTTTAAAATTTGGAACTATAATTGCAATTAATTCTTTAGCTTTTTATTTAAATAGGATGTTATATTCGTCATTTCATAGATTTTTATTGAAATATTGGATGAAAATGGATACAAAAGATGGTTTGTGCAATCAAATATGTAGTTAATTGTGAAAATGCTAAAAAAAGTGAAAGGTATGAACGTTTTTCGCAAAAACAGTGAAAGATATAGACATTATGTACTTATTACTATTTTAATAATTTATTTGTGACTCATTTGAGCTTTTTAAAAAAATTTGGGACTGTGTGGTTGCAATTATTTTTTCTTTTTTTATTTTATTTAAAGAGAGGGATGTATTCGTCATTTCATAATTTTTAATTAAGAAAATAAGTGAAAATGACATTTTGCGCAATGAAAAGTGAAAATGCCAAAAAATAAAAGGTATGAACATTTTCTACAATAACAATAAAATGTGGGAGCGTTATGTACAAATTACTTTAATATAAATAATCAAGCTTAGCCACAAAGTCCAAAGCAAATTCGGAACACCACAACTAGAGGAATTGGGACACACCGATGGAGCATACCCGATCAATTGGTGCTCTTTGCTCACTAGCAATCTATTGGAGTCAACACATTTGATACAACATTTTGGTTGACAAAGGTAGGAAGGAAACTTTAAGAACTCAATCTAAAAGTTAAATTAGGAATTGCACATCTTATTTTCAACGTCCTTAATTGTCAAAGAAATAATACGTGACAATAATAATCTTTTTCCATCAGAAAAAAGGAGGCAATTTCCAGATTGATGTCCTATCTATATTTGCAAATTAAGACCATAAATCTATAAGTTCAATTGAGAAATTTGCAAATTATTGTACTAACTGGGGCCAAAGCTAATTGTACATGAAAATGGTACATAAAAAATTACATAAAATGATGTGGAGGGAGAAAATTCGATAAAAAAGTCGATCATATTTTAAATTGACAAATGGTAGAGTGTCATGTGGTATTATGTAATCATTTATATAAACCTTTATTTACATGTAACAAGATCCATTAAATTAAACATCTTATTTCCAATGTCCGTAATTATCAAAGAAATAAGGTGTGGTTGTAGATACACACGAACAATGGTAATCTTCTTCCGTCGGAAAAAAATAGAAGTCAAATCCTCTAGATTAACATTACTTCTAGCTATAGTCAGCTGTTGTGGACATTATTCCTTTGAATTGTCCTTTGAGCAAATATGATACATAAAGTTCTCTTGATTTTCAGAAGTTGAGCTTCATGCATCCAGCTTAAGGGTGTTCATTGATTGTGTCAAATCGTTACAGGTCACCCTTTGATCTAAGATGACTCAGATTAACTGTACGGAGATTGAAGAAATATTTTTGGACGATATTACCATCACCGATATTTATAATTCATTATTCGCTAATATCATCATAAATCATAAAAGACTAAAGATGCAACTATGGAGTTCTTGCTTATATGGTCATTTGTTTTGTTATGAATATGGTTTTTACGATTACATTCGTAGTTGATGAGTGTAAATTTACCATCGATGTGAACTTATTCAATAAATGTTTATGCATGTGTTTGACTAATTTATTTATTGTTTATATAGTTATATTAAAAAAGAGCAATAGGATGGCAATCTTAAATAAATTTTAAAAATAAATGGAAAATGTCAAACTTTTGACTTCACTAAATATAATGCATTACTCTGGACATGATGTCAACCTATAAACTTTACATGGCATGAGAAAATGTCAATGTAGTACGGTGATTTGATGAAGTATGCCTAGAGAAAAAGCTCCAAATTACCAAATTGCGTGAATTTATATTCAACCATATGCATTTTCAAGCTAGGACTCACATCAAGTTAAGAGATCTTACACTATAGGTTAAAGCTCAAGCTAACCATTATAACACGCATTATAACAAAGTGTGAAACCACACTAATGTAAAAGTCTAACACGAGTTACACGACTCAAGATACCATACCCTGTAAAATGGTCATGAGGAATGGACCAATAGAAAGTGTATTATACACTCAAAAGGAGAAAAATAGTTGCATAAATGAAGACGTGACAACTTAACAACTCTCGATTCTTTGACATTTGACCTTTTTCAAGTTGATGTCTACGCCGATTTTTTAAATTGATATTTATGTGTATCATGATATATATGACAATTTTCATGTGCACATTAATTAAAAAACTGTTATGGATGACAAAAAAATTTGTTCAACTCAATACCAACGTACCCCACCCCACATGGGGAGGGGATTACCCACCTAACTAGGTAAAAGGGATGGGGAGGGGACAAAGGCCATTGCCGCAAATTGGGTATGGGGCGGGTACGGAAAACATAGCCCATGTTCCGCTATCCGCCTTGCTACCCACTCTTTAAAGTTAGTTTCAAATTTAAACTTTTTTTATCAAACAAAAATAAAAGATTTGCCATCATTTTTAAAGAGAAATAAGTTGTTCTTAAAAAATTGAAAAAAAGTAATAATATTTACTAACTAAAAATATAAAAAAATAAAATAAATAAAAAAGAAAAAGAAAAAAATAAACTCCCCGCCCCGAACCCTTTCCTTCCTGCTTCAGCAGGGTATGGGGACGGGGCTACGTGACAAAAAAATCCGACGGAATGGAGGTGAGAATGGCATACCTATCACATATCCGTCTCATTGCCATCTCTAGGAACTATTAGAAATTGGAAAAGATACTGAAATTGGAAACCTGCTATTGCAGGGAAGAAAATGATAAGCCTGCTATTACAACTGGGAAGAAGAATTAATCCATTCAACTTGAGAAATTACAATGCATACTAGTTTATTTATAGAGAAAAATCTAATAAACTATCTAACAAACTAACAACTAATAACAAACTAAAGAAGAAACTAGAAGAATGTAGAATAGGGAAGAAGAGACTGGAAGGTGAGATATATATTCTAACATACCCCTCTCAAGATGGACTATGGAGATCAAAAATAGTCCATCTTGAAGATTAAAGTGAGCTGATGCAGGATGCAGCGAAGGTCTTTCACGGTTTACAGGGGGGACTTATGATAACATCTTCTAGAGGCCATAAACTGGTGGCTCTGGATCTTGCCTGAAAAGCAGCAGTTGCATGGCTGTTCTGCCAACACTAAAACTCATAATATCACAAATCAGCCTTAGGTTTATTTCCTGCCATAATCTGGGATATGTGCAGACCCCTGCTAAATGCTTGATTGAATAAAATCCTTGTCTGCATGTTTTGGAACCCAGGCAACCATAATAGAAGGGCTACAGGTGCCATTACAATAACTCCAAACAAAATGTCATACAGATAAGCAACATAAACAATGGTCTCCCATTGTGCTGTTTTCTCCAAGAAGGGTCGCCGGACTTGAGCAACCAAATTAATTCCCCATCCAGTTGGAATGAAAGCCAATAAACTGGTTAAGAGAAAATTCCAAAACAATGCTGGATCTAAAGCCAAAGTTATCTTCAGATTTGGCGATTAGTAACCATGAATTATCATCCATAAAAGGAGAAGAAATAGACAATGGAATCAGAATAAATTCCATGACAACATCTCTAGTACAAAACTAGAGAGAATAGAAGAAATGCCTCTGGTAATTGATCCAGGAGGTAGGAAAATCTGAGGAATGATCCATTCCAAACACTCATCAAACCTAATAGCACTAGTAAATTCTTCACAAAAGGTGCAGAATAGAAGTGTTGATCAATACTTGAAGCTCTCTTTAATAACTTCTCCACGACTGAAAACCCATATTGTAGAGAAAGAGGTGCATGGAAAATGAACTCAATCCATTGCCAATAACTCATTGATGAGGAAGAATTGAACGAGATCCATAAATGGACAACATCAACAGATGGATTTCAAACCTGAAAACATGGATGATTACGAACACGCAATTCATCTAGCAAGTTCTTTGAAAGTTTGCTGGTAGTGCTTTCGGCTACCCTCAATCCTCAAAATAAGAAGAAATCCGTTCCGACATTTCGTCGAGCATCTAGTGAGCCAAGCTACTATCCTGTTTTGTTTAACAAATTGAAGTCTCTTCTGAACCTGCAACAACCAGTCACCCACATCCAGGTCCATACACCGATCTGAATTCATATCCAGGCCTACATTCTGCAGTTAAATCTTACTATTTGCACCTCAATCGAAAGTCGTGGCTATGGCATTTCTGGAAGCAGGAGTGAGGTTCGGAAATGAAGAGTGAAATCCCGATGTGATTATCAATGAAGATTCGTTTGATAATCCATTTACAGTGGAAAATGCTTTCAATTCCCTCTGATTTGAGGAAAAAAAAACGTTTGGTGAAGGATTATGACATTTTCAATGTATGGAATTTACGAAAGTGCTGTGCAGTTGCTCTGGATTTTTTTTTTTTTTTTTTTGTTTGGAGATGAGATTCTGCTCTGATACCATATTAAAAATTGAAAAGATACTAAAATTGGAAACCTGCTATTGCGGGGAAGAAAATGATATGCTTGCTATTACAGCAAGGAAAAAGAATTAATCCATTCAACTTGAGAAATTACAATGCATACTAGTTTATTTATAAAGAAAAATCTAACAAACTAACAACTAATAACAAAAAAGAAACTAGAAGAATCTGGAATAACGAAGAAGAGGCTGGAAGGTGAGCTGTATATTCTAACAGGAACTGTCGAAGTAATGTTTCTGAACTTGTGTTGGTACTTGAACAGACTTCACTTAGCTAACTAATATTAATCATAAGCATTGTCAACGGAATAAACTGAAGACAAAAGGTATAAAATTGTTTTTAAATTACTTGCTAGTCACATGACGGAACTAATGAATTGTTATATCATATGCTGATGAAGTCATCAAAGGGACTTTACCCTTTTGAGACGGAAGAGATTAGTTTTCCAAAAGGAAGGTTCTATACAAATATACAGTGGTGTTCAATTAAGGTTGCAGTGTTAAGTGGGACGAATAGCTTGCTGGTTTGTGAGCTTGGCTCGCCTCACTAACGAGGTGAGTTCACTTTGTTCGAAACAAACCATGGACGCGAGCTGAGCATTAATTTACTGGTGCAAGCCGACCAAGACGAGCCCGTAGGATCGCCAAGGTAAGAAATCTGTATGACTGCAAAAGCCGCCATGCAAAGTTGATGGCCAGTGAACAGATTCTATCCTTTTGGCTCAAGCCTCAAGGCTAAGTGCTTGATATGTCGTAGATAAAACAGTTGCATTATGGGGAGCTCAAAAATCAGATTCACTATATATAGAAATTACAATTATTAATATAAAAAAAAATTTGTCGTTATCAAATCGTAATCTCATCGATGAAAGGACAAAGGAGTAGGACAAAGGAGTATTCGGCAATCATGTTCATCGAAACTTTTTGACAAGTTGTCAAATCAAAGAGAGATAAATGTACTAATAATTTTTTAACTTTTCTATTAGGGTGCGTTTGATTGCAAAGGTGGAAAGAAAATGTTTTATAGGGAAAAAATTTGCCTAGAAAATATTTTGTAAGGAAAATGATTTCAAGTGTGTTTGATTAGTATAATTTTCCGCCCGAATTTTTTTTAAATTTTCTATTCGTTTAGCTTTGTTTTATATGGAAATTGCCCATTAAAGTGATATTTTTTTTTCATAATTGGTTATAAAATTTGTTTCAATTGCCAAAAAGTAAAAAAAAAAAAAAAAACGAAAAAAAAATTGTTCCCTAAAAAATCATTTTTTAATCAAAGTTTAGTATTCGTTTAACTTTGTTTTGTATGGAAATTGTCCATTAAAGTGACATTCTTTTTTTTACAATTGGTTATGACATTTGTTTTCATTGCCAAAAAAAAAAAAAAATTAAGCAGCCGGCTGGAAATGAGAAAATATTTTCATGCATGGAAAATGCTGACGTGGCGGGTGGGGTGGGAAAATATTTTCCGTGGAAAATTTAGGCTGTCAAACAGCGCAAAAGATGGAAAACGGAAATCTTTTTCCTAATTCCTTGAAAAATTTCGCCAATCAAACAGGGCCTTAGTAATCTGTTAACGTTAAGGTTTTGAAACATGTATGGCGTGGCAATGCGTAAAGGTTAAACCCCAAGCATTACGAACATTTGTCTAGATGTAATAAGGTGTTTTCTTTTTTAATTTTATTTTAATTATTCTAGATCAATAAATAAATAAAAAGTACTTCGAAATTTTATAGTAATTTCATAAATGTTTTTCACGTTTAAAAATATAATTCTTGAAATAAAATATATACCAAATTTATATTGCTTTGGTTGTGGGTAAAAAAAGCTATATTTGGCCAATTCACCAATACAATAGAGTTTCTTCACTATGCCCTTCTCAGTTTGAGAAATACTATTCATCTCCACTGGGGATGTATCCCCAATCTATGTGGCGTTAATGTGACACTAAATGATAGGTGAAATTAAATAAGTCATTTAATTTCACCTATCATTTAACCAATCATTTACATCCACATAGACTGAGGATGCATCCCCACTGGGGATGAATAGTATTTTTCTTTCAGTTTTCAAAGATGGCCACATGTCCCCATTTTTTTCTTGTAATTTTTAATAGTTTTCAATTTCTATTATGACTATCTAATATGAAAGCGGAAATAAAGTTCGAATTCCAAGGTACAATCACTTTAAACTTATTATTTGCCAATTTTATTGAAAATGCATTCCTATGAGGTACTCGGATTTTTATTTTTCAACTTATGTGTAATTGGAAATCATTTTCCACATTTGTCAATCAAACGGATCTTAATAGATTTTTTGGTGAATATGATAAGAGAAATAGATTTCAATTTTCAGTCTCTTCCTTTCCTCTCTTACATGTACGTATTTTTTTTTTTTAGGGATTTGAGAGGCTTTGAACTATGGCGATTTTTTGACAAATTACACTAAACCAGCTATTTAGTTTTGACTTTTAAAAAATCAGGTTTTTACTTTATTTAATCAAAAATCAGGTTTTAATTTCACAATTAATATTAATAATAATAATTTTAAATTAAATTAAATATATACCCACCCAACTACCTACCCCACCAACTTTATTTAAATATAAAACCCAACCAAAACCTAATTCATTTCATTTCATATCTCCCATCTCTATCGACGCCGCCGCCTCCGCCTCCGCCTCCACCGCCAGCTCCGGCCACCGCCCGCCGCCCCTCCCCTCTCCTCCTCCCTCCCGTCTATTTCTTCCCCTCCCCTCCTCCCTCCCGTCTATTTCTTCCCCTCCCCTCCCCTCCCCTCCCCCCTCTGCCGTTTCTCCCCACTCCCCCTGCTGCTGCAAATCGCGGCGTCGCCTGTCTTCTTTGCGATTTGCGGCGAGCCGATTCTGTCGCTTGTCGCATCTTCTTCGCTTCTTCTGCAAATCGCAGCAGCAGTGGGACGCCGCTGCTGCGCTTTGCGGCCGATCGCAGTGACGATCTGTCTGCAACGTGCGGCCAGCCGCGTCGTGAATGGTGTGCGACGTCGCGACAGTCATATTCTTCTTAGGATCTGCATTTTTTTTTCTTCCTACTACCAGATCTTGGGTTTTTAAGTTATGGTGATATTGAGTTTTTATTGATTCTCAAATCTTGTTAGTGATTTGCACATTGTGATTTTTTTGAAAATGAAAATGGTGAGGTGGTGATTATTTTTACGTTTTGGTGGTGTTGGAACTGTTGTGGCGATGGTTGTGTGTTGTTGTGACGGGTAAAGGCAGTGGAGGTGGCGATCGTGAGTCTCTGTGACCTAGGTAAGTGTCTGTGACATAGGAATTGTGTCTGTGACTCGTTGAAATAAAGTTGCGACAAGTAAAAGTTTTGATTTTTTTTCAATCTGTGACCTAAGTGGGTGTCCGTGACCTAGAAATTGGGACTGCGACTCGCTGAAATAGAGCTGTGACCCGTAAAAGTTTTGAATTATTTTAATATATAAAAAATTACATGTGACCTTAAAATTCTTGATTTGTGACCTACGAAGTTAACTGTGACCTATAATTTTTTTATCAGTTTTGATCTGTGACCTCGAAATATTCCATGACCCACCTCCATATATCTGTGACCTTAACAATTGTTGAAATCGGAGCAGTTGCCGAAATTCAGTGCGACCGGAGAACAGTCGCCAGAGCAATGGGGGTGGTGGAGATGGAGTTTGGTGGGGTGGGGTTATTTATATTATATTATAGTTAAATATTTAATTTAATATAATAATTGTGAAATATAATTAATTAATTTAAAAAAAACCTGATTTTTGCAATTTTAAACATTGGGACCTGATTTTTGATTTCCTAAAAGTAAATCCCTGAACCATGAATTTTTCCCCATCTTTTTTTCTATGAAGCTTCTTGAAATTTGAGGTCCAAGGCAATGGTCTTGTTTGCCTTGGGCCAGTGCCGACCCTGTTAAGACAGACTTCACCCATCCTCCAAACACATGACATCATCTTCATTTCGTTCTGGAATTTGAGTTTTGCCGTTGAGATTAGGTACTACATTTTTATGTTATTTTTCTCTTACTTTTAGGATTTAATTTGAATTTCAGATCACGATTAGCCGCCAACTACATTTTGTTGGAAGTATAAAAATATTAGTCCATGTTTGGTGGTCATTTAAAAAAAAAAAAAGAAATTTATATATATATATATATATATATATATATATATATATATATATATATATATATATATATATATATAAAAGTTTTGAATGAATGAAAAACTAACATTGGCTTATGATTCGTGATTTTTTTTTTAAATTAAAGGAGGGCGGTACCTCCGAGATTTTATTAATATGTCATCACTTGTGGTGGAGGAATATCGTGGTTACATGAGGAAGTACTACTTCCCTTAGAATGAAAATAAATGACGAAAATGAAAACAGTAAACAAGGAAATACTACTTCTTTTACAACAAGAACTAATGCAAATTAAGGTAAAAATAGGAATTGAAAATAAAAAACAAAATTAAAATCTGGCATTGGGCAATCCATGTCTGTCAGTTTGTACTAGTGCCCTAATATGTCGTGGTAGGTTATGTAGTTCGTATATCTGGTATCGTCAATGATCCCAACCCTCCACAGCAAAAGCATCTGCAACCTGGTTTCCTTCTCTGTAAATGTGAGAAACCGTGTTTCTGTCGAAGGATATAATATCTGTGATACGTCTGAGTATGCCCTGAATAGCCCACGGTCCTCCTCCTCTATTGATGCAGTGAATAACTGTTGTAGAATCAGACTCTACCCAAATCGCCGAAAACCCAAGTCCATGAGCTAGTAAAATCCCATCAAGAATAGCCCGGAGCTCTACCTCTAAAATCAAGCATGGTCCATACGAAGTTGAGAAAACCTTAATACAATGTCCTGCGTGATCTCTGATGATGCCTCCCCCACTCGCAAAACCATCCTTAATTCATCCATCAGTATTGATCTTGACGTATCGGATTGGTAGAGTAGGCCACCAAACTAGAATAGGGAGAGATAGGGAAAAGGGTCCATAAAAATACCAAATATGGGTGCAAGTGTCAAATCCCCTCGCCAGAGCACCATACGTAGCAGTCCTCCCATATGAAAAAAAGGAGATTATGCGATAAACCCTCCAAATGATACGTTTGGCAACAATGCGAATCCCCTTATGCTTCGCATCATTTCTTACGGTCCATAGGTACCAAAATATCAATAGAGGAATGATAATTCGAATGTGTCCACAACGAACATATTGTCCAAAATATCTCCATCTCTGAAATCTCCGTCGACTCTATCTCCTGAACTCATAGGTATCTGAAAAATATCCCCAAAATACTACCATACCTGATTGGAGATGTTACTGCCAGTGAAAATATGATTGATAGTCTCAGTCTCGGAACAACACTGATAGGGAGAGGTCAACTGGCATCAAATCCTTCTCAGAATAACCACATCTACCGGAATGAGGTCCTGCCATAGTCTCCAGCAGAAGAATGAGACATTGACGGGCAAAATGGAACTCCATAGTAATCAGTATAAATCGTGATACTGGAGTCCCGAACGTACGAGCTGTCATGCGGACTTGGTAGCGAAGATGACGAAAATACCCTTCCCTTTAAAATTTATGAAATGACGAAAATACCCTTCCCTTTAAATGAAACAAAAGAAAAAAGAAAAAAATTAATTGCAAACATAATCCAAACTTTTTTTGAAAAACCAAATAAGTCTCAAATAAATTATTAAAAGCATAATTAGCATATAATGTCCTTAACTTTCACTATTATTGCGAAAAACAACCCTACCTTTTTTTTTTTTGCATTTTCTCTCTTAATTATAATTTGATAGCGCAAACCATCATTTCTATCAATTTTCTCAATAAAGAATTGTGAAATAATAAATATACCTTCATATTTAAATAAAAAATATTTTTTTTAATTTCTAATTCTTTAATAATTTATTTAGGACTCATTTGCACTTTTTATTTTTTTTTTATTTTTTAAATTTTTAAATAAATTTAATTGAGACTCGTTTGCACTTTTCATAAAAAATTTTTTTTTTTTAATAATTTATTGAGGACTCGTTTGCACATTTTTAAAAAAATTGGGACAATTGATGCAATTAATTCTTTAACTTTTTTGTTTAAATATGAGGGTATATTCATCATCCCACTGTTTTTTATTGAGAAATTGGATGAAAATAGATAGAAATGATGGTTTGCTCAATCAAATTATAATTAAAGGAGAAAATACTAAAAAAATAAAATGTACAAAAGTTTTTCACAATAATAGTGAAAGGCAGTGACATTATGTGCTAATTACCATTTTAATAATTTATTTAGGACTCATTTGCAATTTTTAAAAAAAATTGGGACTATGTTTGAAATTATTTTTTTTTCTTTTTTCCTTTTGTTTTATTTAAAAGGAAGGGTATTTTCGTCATTTCACAAATTTTAATTGAGAAAATGGATAAAAAGAACCTTTTACGCAATGAAAGGTGGAAATAAGGTTAAAAATGCCAAAAAAATGAAAGGTATGGACGTTTTCCACAATAATAATGAAAGATGGGGATGTTTTGCGCTAATTACCCAAGCGAAATAATACTAAAGGTTGTTTACTCCATTAAATTATAATCAGGTGTGGTTACCTAATTAAAATGGAGTGAAAATATGGCTATCATGAATGAATTTTACTCACATAGCAAATAACATTTTTAGCCAGAAAAGCGGTAGCCATGGACTAAGTCAAAATAGAATTGTTGTTGGGTGACGGTGACGGTGACGGTGACGGTGACGGTTGGATAAAGTAGTTTTGGTTTTGGGGAAGAAGGAAATGAAAGTATGTTGTGATTTTATTTTTTATTTTTTGATTTAATAGGAGAAATGTGGTTTGTCCAAAATGTCCTTATTTTATTTGGGAAAAATAATTAAGTTTTCTTTTTTCAAATTTTGGGAGTCAATTGACAGTTTTGTAGTCAAATTGATGGAAATCATTATTTTGCACTTGAGCTGCAATTTTTTTAAAGGTTTAGTATTCATAATGACACAAATAAAAAGTTTAGGTAAAATCTACTATTAAATTAAAAGTTTGACACCGAGACCGCAATTTTCTCTCTGAGTTTTGCTGATGAGATTAGGCACTAGATTTTTATATTATTTTTCTCTTATTTTGAGGATTGAATTTAAACTTCAGATCCCGATTAGCCATCCACTACATTTTGTTGAAAGTATAATATATAGAATAATACTATTGTAAAATATATTGCTCGTGTTTGGTGGCCATTTTTTCAAAAAACATTGAATACTGAATTTTTAAAGAATGGGTGATTAAAATGTAAGAAAAATTTTGAACTATGTGTAAAATATTTTATTGTATAAATGCGTGATTAAAAATGAGTATTCAGAAAAAAAAAGTTTTGAAAGAATGAAAAACTAACATGGGCTTAATAATTTTGATTCATGTTTACATATATACACACATTACATCATGATATATAACTATTTTGGTGTTCAGACTTAAATCAGTTTTTTTTTCAATTGTTATTATTTTGAACCCAATCATCTAATCTCATAAAGAGATTCACGTTATATAAGAGCAAAAAGAGATTTAGAGGGTGTATTCAATTGAGATTTTTGAAGACTTTGATGAACTTTTTTTAAGTGATAACTTTTGTAGATTTCATGGATTGTTTTAGAAATTTGTATGGAATTAGTGGAAGACTTTTGCAAACTTATAAAATTTCATTTTAAAACTTTTAAAGATTTTTGTAGAATTCAAAAGATTTTTGAAAACTTTCATTTGAGATAGAATTTATGTGGATTTAGTGCAATATTGTGAAATTATCACGGTGGTGGTTCTCCCAATTCCCCCTCTCCTTCTCTTTCCCCCCATATAAATTTTTTTTTTTAAATAACAAAAATTTAAGTCCTTAATTAAATAAATAATTATTATACATATAAAAATAAATTTAATATTCAGTATTATTAATATAATATACCTTTAAAGAATAGATTAAAAAAAACATTTATTTTAACTTAATTATAAATTAGTTTATAAAAAATTTATAATTTAATCAAAAATAAATATTTTTCAGAAATAATAAATGAAAAAAGAAAAAAAGTTATAAAAATACAATTTAATTTTTTCATAGAAAATAGAAATAAACAATAAGAGAGAGAAAGAAAAATAGAAACTAATATAATCAATAGAAAAAAATAAATTTCAATCATAACTCTGAATCTCTGATGTTTGTAGAAGAGAAAATGAAAGAGAAATATTGAAAAAAATACATATTAATTTTTTTTTTTTTTTTTTTTTTTTAGGAAGTCTCCCAAAATCTTGTAATTAACGAGAGACAAATTTTAAGATTTTATTTAAATACTTTATGCTTAAAAGTTAGTACCATTGAGACTTTTATAAAAGTCTCTAAAAGTTATAAAAATTTGAATACCCCAAAATTTATAAAGACTTCTAAAAAGTTTTAATTCAATATATCGTGACAGTTAGAGACTTCTTTAGAAGTTTATATAGAGAGTCTTTAAAAGTCTACATTTAATACTCCTAAACTTTTTAAATCCCCAAAAGTCATTAAAATTCTCAATTGAATATACCCCCTTACACATTCAAATTTAATATGTTTTGCACATGAGGGATATAACAAATTCATTATTAACTTACATAAATGAATAAATTTATTCACTCATTAACAAATTATGTTTTTAATTGTGAATATATATTTTTAGTTAACACTTTAAAATTATCACAATAAAGAATATTAGACTCGATGGAAATGGAATTACTTTACGATGAGTTGTTGCTTATTTTATGAAATACGATGTTAAAAAGTTATTTTTGTTATTACGAGAGGGGATATTGTTGTTTTTTGGTTAAAAGAATATAACATTTTCGTCCTATTATTTAAAAAAACATGTTAAAAACACAACCTATCATACTTTGAATTATAATCTAAATTTAGATAATTGCTGATTTGTAGCATTGTGATCATACTTTGAGACATGGAGTTTAAAGTGTGAAATTATTGGAAACATAATCATGACTCTACTAGAAATTTTTGGTTACATAATGTATGGAAGATAATGAATCCTTGGTTCAGAGAAAACCATGAATAAATCTAATACATCTGCTGTAGTGGTTGCTACTATTACTGCATTACAACATTTACACCAAAAAATAAATAATCTATAAAATATGCATCAATCAGTGCGTTTAATAGTTGAATAAAGAGTGTCTCGCTCAATTAATTTTAATCGCATATTTCATGGGATCCACAAGTTTTCAGCCACATTTCATCAACTTTTATCAAAATGTACTAAAAATCTAATTTTAATATCTTCCAAACAGGGGCATAGAAAAATCAACATGGTTTAAATAATGTTCAACAATATCATATGCTTGAAATTAAAAAGTAGGAGGGTATAATCAAAATCTCTATTGAGCAAGGAAGTCCCTCTATTAATTTTAAGACACATGACACGACACGCTACGTTGAGCATGTGATACACATTTGATATATCCTTGTAGGTAAGTCATACTTGAACGCAAGCTTTCTATTTTGTACTTAGCAATAAAAAAAACTACCAATTGTAACATGCATTATAGTAGCATTAACATAAAATTACTTTCCAACAACTTATTTCTACCTAGAAAGGGAAATATAACAGCATTGTCACCACTATAGAACAGGTAAAAGCACACTTCAACTTGTAAAACAAAGAAAAAGATCAAAATTTGATTGGAATAGCCTTGAGAGGTATGGCCTTGTGTAGAGTAGTTGTGAATTTCTCGCTCATATCAATTTCTTCTGGTTTTAGTCCCTCTTCAAGTCTCCAGTCGAAGTTGTGTATCAAAGTGGCCAACATGACGTGTACTACCCGGTGCGCCAAAGCCAATCCCGGGCACATCCTCCTCCCTGAACCAAAGGGAATGAACTTGAAATCTTGACCATTGTAATCAAATTTGCAATCTAAAAATCTTTCTGGCATAAACGAATCTGGACTCGACCAAATGTTTGAATCTCTACTGCTTGCCCATGTATTAACAAGTATTTGAGCGTTTTTGGGGATGATGTAACCATTGATTTCAACATCGGCCTCAGCTTTATGAGGTACTAACAAAGGTGCGACAGGGTGAAGTCTGTGTATTTCTTTCACAACAGCTTGTAAGTAAGGGAGCTTCGAAATATCTGATTCCTGAATCACACCATGCTCTCCAATCACATCACTAAGCTCGCTTTTAGCTTTTGACATCTTCTTGGGGTTGCGGAGAAATTCAGCCATTGCCCATTCAACAGTAGAAGGAACCGTATCTGTGCTACCAAGAAATAAGTCCTACAAAATAGAAAGCCAAGTAAGAGAGAAAATTTAAGTATTTCTTCTTAGATTTCTAGATCAATGAAATCGAAGTTCGTTATTGAAGTATAATCCATACCAATAGCATATGCCTTATTTCATTTCGGCTTAATTCTGGCTCAGGCTTTTGGTAGAGATCAAGAAGGGCCTCCAGTAAATCATTTTTCTCCAATGTACCTTTGGATTTCAACCGTTGATCTATAATACCATCCAAAATAGCGTATAATTTTCCGAAATAAAACTTGGTTCGGCGTGAGATGCCTTGTGGATCAACATATTTAAGAACTGGAAAGTAATCTGCAAGATTAGGACTCCCAATACATTTCATTACATTCCACACAACATCCTTAAACTCGTGAGAGGAATCAGAATTGAAGTCTGCAAAATCAACTGAGAAAAGAGTTGACGATATCGTGTTAAGCGAGGTCGTAAATGTAGCCTCAGCTATATCCACTGCACGACCATTAACACGACATTGATTCACATACTCGTACAGTTTGTGCAAATTTTCTTCTCGAATGCTTTGACTTGCATCCAACCTTTGCAGTGAAAACATCTGTTCTTTCAATATTCTGCGAAGTTTACGCCATTGATTATCAACTGGCATAAAAGCCACAGAAAATTTGCCATGCTTGACGGATTCAAGTGTCACGGGGACAGTTCTGCTACTCAAGGTTTGATCATATTTTTGTAGTACAGTTTTTGCTAATTCTGGTGATGAAACGACTATTGTTTCACGATATCCTAATTTAAGATACATAAGAGGTCCATAGGTTTGGGAAAGTTTGGCCAGTGATTGGTGAGGATTTTCGCCAAGTTGGAGAATGTTCCCGATGATCGGAGGAGGATAAGGCCCCGGAGGAAGCTTGGTGGATTTTCGGTGCTTTGAAATTGAGGTTAGGAAAAAAATACTTGCCCATATGATAGAAAATAGAGCAAGCAGGTACAATTGGAGATCCATAAGTTTTCTTTCTTGGAGTCTTCTTCAATGGGATTCCTGTACAACTTTATAGTGCAAAATTGATGGAATTCGTGCCGATGTTGGACAAATTTATTAATTATGTCCTTTTCTTAAGCGGCCAACACGTTGTGTGGTGAAGTAAGAAAACATTATTTTTTCCAAATAATAATTGTCAAACATACCCACAGCTTGAAAGCACCCCCAAACCTGCTCTTAAATTGATTATGAGTGTGTTTGATAGAGATTTTTGGGGGAAGAATTGATTTTTAAATAGTGATATGATGAGAAATGTGTGGTTGAAAAAGAAGAAAAAAGTATTGATATGATGAAAAATATTATTTTATTGAAGAATGTGTTGTTGAAAATGAGAATTGATTTACTGTAAAAAAATGAGAATTTTTACCAAATAGACTCTAAATGCCAGTCCCTTGAGGACCACTAAGCCCACTTCGCCGCCGGCAATAGCGCCTAGCCGACAACCAGTGGCAGAATAAAACAAAACCAAATGTTTGAATAAGTTAAAATTTAGAGTTAGGCTTGATATGGACGTGTGAGCTAAATTATTATTTAGAGTTAGGCTTGATATGGAAGTGTGTAGGGCTGTCCGTGGGTCGGTTCGGTTCTGAAGATACCCGAACCGACCCAAAACTTTCGGGTATTTAATAAATGGACCCGTCGGGTCCAAATATAATTATGGAACCGTTCGGGTTCGGTTCCGTTCGGTTCAGTTCGGGTCGGTTCGGTTCCGTACTATAATCAAATTTTTTAAGGGTTAATTTCACAAATGGTCACTGAAATTACGTCAAAATAACAAAACGGTCACTGAAATTTCAAAATTGCACTAACGGTCACTGAAGTATCACCTAGTTTCAAGAATGGTCACTGAAGGACCAAATGAGTTGAAGCGTGAAAGATGAGGACCTGCATCGCAAATTTGACAAAAGCCTTCCTCCTCAATTTTTTTCGGCGATTTTGCAACCAAATTCTGGCGAGCTCCGACCACCTAAGCCGCTGGAAATTAGAACCGGTCGAAAGCACTCCTCTTCCTCTTCAATTAGCATCCAACCTCTCCCAATTTCATCAAGTTATGTAATCGGAATCGATGCTCAAAAGTTCACTGTCGGAAAATCTAAAAATGGCCAATAACTCGAGCTCAGGGCGAAATTGGCGAAGACCCATACCTGGGCAAGCTGCGCCAGGTGAAAAGGATTAAATTCCCGGTGGTCGCGACCCATGTCTTGGTCGGACGGCGCCGGAATACGGTTTTTAGCAGACCCAGTCGCGACTCATTTGGTCCTTCAGTGACCATTCTTGAAAACGGGTGATACTTCAGTGACCGCTAGTGCAATTTTGGAACTTCAGTGACCGTTTTGTTATTTTGACGTAACTTCAGTGACCATTTGTGAAATTAACCCAATTTTTTAATATTTACAGCAACACTACATAAATACAACTAATGACATTTCATTCGTAACTTTTACAAATTAACGTAACCCAATTCAAAAATATATAAATAACTAGCCGTCCAATAAGATTAATTCAGTGTATACAAATACCAAAAAGTAGATATTAATATTACAGCAAAACTACATAAAGTATATTCATTTGCTTCAAATTAAAATGGGCTAATGGGTTTTAAAAATGATTTGGGCTTTAAAATTAAAATTATGAAATAATCTGATTTATTTAATTAATTTGCTAATTTGTATAAAAAAATAAAATAATTTAATTAATTCAATATAAAAAATAAAAAAATTATTTAGTTTCGGTTCTTCGGTTCTTGGTCTAGACCCGAGACCCGACCCAAACCCATCGGTTCTCGATTCGGGTACCCGTTCGGGTATTTAATTTTTGAAGAACCGCTCGGTTCGGTTCGGTTCGGTTCGGGTTCGGTTCGGGACTTTTGGACACCCCTAGAAGTGTGAGCTAATATATTATTTTGAGAAAATGAGGCAGAACCTTGCCCCCAATTATTTTTGGGAAATCAGACTGCTCAGAATTATATTTGAAAATCAGGTATTTTGGAAATTAATTAATTAAAATATTGAATTTTAAAATTTTATTATTATTTCTCTGCATTCTCCCTCCAGTGTGATTCTAAATCCACGCAACACGAACATCACCAATTAAAGGTAGAACATTACCATTTCAACACGGATTATTCCAAAAATAATAATAAGGACAGAGAGATTTAAAGCCACAATAATGACTTAAATTATCATAATCTCGAACCCACAACTTCATCTAATTTGCATTTTCATTTTTCAATGCCTACGGGGAATAAGTCACCTACGACAACTTCAAGTCACGCTTGTTCATAGCATCAAAATATATGCTGTGAGATTTTTTGAGATCACGATTCCATTATATTTTCAATTTAAGGTCATATTAAACTAGACATAGTCGAAATGATTAACATATCAAATAAGAGTTCATGATTTGACCAAAAAGCAAAAAAAAAAAAAAAAAAACAGATAAGATAAGATAAGAGCCACTCACATATAAAGTGACCACTATATAAAAATCTCACAATTCAACTATCAATTGTCGTCTCACGATCATTTCAAAGCTTCTAGTAGAGGTGGCAAATGGGTCGAGCGGTTCATCGACTCGACCTCTGGCTCGTGAAAAGACTGCTCGTGGGCGGCTCGAGCTCATCATTTGATGAGCTCGAACCCGAGCCAAGCACACGAACTGCTCATGGGCGAACCAACGAGCTTGCCTTGAGCTAGGCTCGTGGGCTCGTCCAAGGCGAGCTTATGCTCGTAACTCGTGGCTCGCCTTTTTTCTGTGACTCTTTGGCAAATGGTCACTGAATTAAAAAAAAAAAAAAATTCCCCTTCTTTTTTTTCACCTATAAATACCTATCACAGTCCCCTTTTCTTCACACAACTCTCACTCTCTATTCTCTTCTACATTTTACATTATAATCTTAATTTTACAATCTATCTTCTAAACACTACATAATCTACATTCATTTCTCAATTCTACTTCTACATTCAATTTCAATTATTTAATATCAATTATTACACTACAAATTTTCACTTACAATCTTACACGTCAACTTGCTTTCAGTTCTTGATTTGTTACTTACTATATATTTTATATCAATTCACAAATGGATCAACGCTCATTTGTGAAGGCTTGTTTGGCATCGGAGGGGAATCACCTATCACGCCACAAGTAAATTTCAGAATGAATTTGCCGGTCTAAATGAAGTATCTATCTCCAAAAATATTTCAGATTTCGATACTCATAGAAGTACTAATCCAATTTATTTGGATGACGTTGATGTTTTCGAGACAGAACAGGAGGATGAACATGAATTAGATATTCATGTTGCAAGAGGGAAGCGAAAGGGGAAAAAACAGACAAATTGTTCGGATAATTTTAAATCGATTCAAACAAGTCGTGTGGTCGATGGAGTTGCAGAGTCTAAACTAATATGTAAATACTGTCAACAACGATTGTAATGGAAAAATGCATTAGAACCACCCAACTTAACTGTCTTACAAAGCACGTGCAGCCAAACATGGACTTCTTCCTATCGGTCAAACGCAATTGCAATTGGATAGTCCATGCATTGATTCTACAACTACGCCACTTTCTATGTAGAGGTATTCGGAGGAGAAAGCTCGACCGAGAATGGTGAAATTAATTGATGCTACTGAGTTGCCTCTAGCAATAGCAGACAACCAACATTTCGTCTTGTACGTGAAAGAATATCTTCAACCGAGGTACGTTGGGGTAAGTCGAAACATTCTTCGTTCAGATACAATAGAATATTTCTTTCATACAAAAAAACTATTGATTGTCGACTTAGAAAAAAATATGAGAGTTTTATATATTTAACTTCGGATATATGAGAAGTAATTAATAAAAGAGGTTATATAGTTGTAACTGCACACTACATAAACCCAACTTTGGTGTATGCATAAAAAAGATTATTGAGTTCCCTCACAACGCTAATAACATATATAATGCTATTATGAATATTATTAGAGAATATTGTTGCGAGAGTAAAATTCGTTCATTTCCATTCGACAACGCTAGTGTTAATAAGATAGTTATCGATAAATTGTGTAGAGTACTGCAGCCCGATTTCGGTGGTTATTTGTTTCATATTCGATGTGCGTGCCATATTTTTAATTTAATAGTTCATGACGTTTTGAAACATATTAAGAATGAAATTCAAAAAATTAAGAATGCACTAATGTATATCACGATTTCACCTAATAGAAAATAAGCATTTGAGGAATTTTGTGTCGAATCTGGGGTGACGAAAACGAAAATATTTATTAGTGATATAGGGTATAGATGGAACTCCACTTACTTATTGTTAAAATCATGCGAAAACTTTGAATATTTAATAACTGAATTTTATAACAATAAGTATATTATAAACGATGATGATACTGTTTTAATTGAATTCGATTGGATTTTAGCTTTTAAAATTAAAAAAAAAATCGACAATTTTTTATGATTCAACAAATATTTTGTCTGAAATTTATTGTCCCACTAGTTTATGTTATTTAAACATCTCTATATAATTGTTAAGGCTTTTCATAGATATAAAAATGACCCCGATTTTAGTACAATTATATATTTTATGGAATAAAAGTAAAGAAAATATTGAGAAGATTTGCCTATGTTATTTCCGTTAGCATGCATCATGGACCCCGATATAATTTATCGGGTACTAAATTTGTAATTGATCATATTTCAAGAGTTTTAATTTTTATTACACCTATCACTCATAGAAATTTAGAAATGTTTTTAATGAAATTTATAAATTATATGCAGAACGAATGTGTATAAATATTAATCGATACTCTCTGCATCTATTATTTCCATTAATATACCAATAGACGATGCTCAAATATTAACTTTACTTGAAGGCATTAACTCATATAAATATGATGCAAATGCATGTAGTTCATCTAGTAGTAGTTTGTCTACTGTGTGTAATCAAACATCAGACGCAATTCCAAATGCATTGCCTGCTGAATTAAATAATTACTTTAATCGTAATATGCCTAATAACAAAATAATTAAGAAAAGTTCAGAAGAAGTAATTTAATTATGGTAAAAGTACGAACGACGATGACCAGTGGTTTCTGTGATGGCAAAAAACCTACTAACACCTCCGGTTAGCACTGTAGCGTTGGAATCTACTTTTAGTGCAGGTAAGAGGGTTCTGTCCGACATCAGGAGCAGATTGAAAGAAGATATTTTGGAAGTATTAATTGCATGAAGAACTTGCAAGACGGTCATTTTCGACTTCAAGATAAATATGCCGAAATTGGATGTCGTCAAGTAAATGATATTTAATTTAACCATATTAATCAAAATTTGTTATTTTATACTCCATCCGTCCCAATTATATATGCCGAGTTTCATTTTTCTCTTGTCCCAAATATATATGCATGTTTCCTAATGTAAAATATATTGTTGTGTTCCTTTATCAATATACCCTTATTAAATTTTTCTCACTTAATATTCTAATTTCTTAAAATCATCAAAATACACACATTTCTCACTTCTTGAAAATATGGAACAATATTGAAGAAACTTTCTTAATCCTTGTGAAAAACGAAATAAGTCTATATAATTGGGACGGGAGGAGTAATACCTTTTTAATTTTTTTTAAAAAAAAATTGTACACGAACTCGACCTATTCGAAATTGAAGTAGTCAGTCCCAAACCCGGATAAATGAGGAGGGTTTATCTTTTTTTTTTTTTTCAAAAAAAAAAAGGGTTTGTCTTAATTTTTTATAGGTTTATCTTAAATAAACAATAAAAAAGACGAGCTCGCAGTCGAAGCTCGGCTCGACCCCCGAGTAACAAGCTGAACAGAAGCTAGGCTCGTGACGAGCACGAGCCGATCTCGTACATATACAACCGCCTTCGCCCATTGGCACCTCTAGCTTATAGTATGTGAATGTTATTTCATATATGTGACTGTCACATACTATACATTTGAAGGTCACAATTTCACGTCCTTATTTTTGGGTTACTATCCATGCCATGTTTCCTAATTAATTTTATAAGTTCTGTAGTAGTTAATAGAGACCAGATTCCTCCAAAGATTTTAAACTTCTCTTATTTCTCAAGATGTCACATTAAGCCTCTGATTGGTGTAGAATAATTTTAATCAGACATTTTATAGAATTCAATTTTTCAATCACATTTCATCCATTTTTTTTTTTATCAAAATCTACTAAAAACCTAATTTTATTCTACATCAAATAAGGGCTAAATATTGATAGATGCCGATTTTCCCATTATTTTTCAATCCATTTTGACCACTCAAAAAGGCTCAAACTGTTATTTAACACACAGCTCTTGTTTGAGGCTCATTCCTATTTCCCCTGAATACATATCAAATCACATATTCTTCCAATAAATTAATTTTTCACGCCAATTCAAATTTATTTATTTTAATTTTAACTATATATTCTAAAAAAAAATTACTTTTTACAAAATTTATTGTGAAAAATGAGGTTCGCACAAGATCTTAAAGACGAAACTCAAGTCGTAATATGGATTACTAAGCTTAGCCACAAAATCCACCAATCAGTGTTCTTAGAAGGTTTGTCACGTGAACACATTTGATACAATATTTTGGTTTAAAAAATTAGAAGGAGACTTATTAAGAAAGTGGGAAAAGTATAGTAAATGAAAACGTGTGCAAGCTACGGAACTTAATGTCCTTGTCCAATAATTTCACATTTAGCCCCGTTTGACCTCATTATTTGAAATTATAAATTTTAAAATAGTCTTTTTTTAAGAAAGTATGGTTAAAAAATAAAGAAAAAACTTTAATTTACGTATAGTAGTATTAAATTATGTGATTGAAAAAAAGAAAAATAATTTATAATGTGAATAATGATGGCCAAACGGGGCTTAAGGAGATTTGACTTGATAGAAATGGGAACATAAATCTAAAAGTTCAATTCGGAAATTTTCAAATTATTGGAGTAAGTGGGGCCAAAGATCATTTAATTGAACATCTAATATCAAAGAAATAAGGTGTGGCTGTAGATACGTGATCTTCTTCCGTCATTAAAAAAAAAAACGTCAAATCTTCTGATTAAAAATTACTTCTAGATATGTCAGCTGTCGTGGACATTTTCTTTTTGAATTGTCCTATTGAGCAAGTTCAATGCTATATGTACATAGATTAATCTATATGATTGAGATAATGTGAGTGAGATGGGGTACAACGATGATCTTCTTCCGTCGTTAAAAAAAAAGTCAAATCTTCTTGATTAAAAATTTCTTCTAAATATGTCAGCTACCGTGGACATCTTCTTGTTGAATTATCCTATTGAGCAAGGGCCATGCTATTTGTACATAGATTAATCCATAGGGCTGACATAATGTGAGTGAGGTGGGGTACAACGGTGATCTTCTTCCGTCATAAAAAAAAAAGTCAATTTTTCTAGATTAAAAATTACTTCTAGATATGTCAACTGTCGTGGACATCTTCGTTTTAAATTGTCCTATTGAGCAAGGATCATCCTATGTGTACATAGATTAATCCATAAGAGTTGACATAATGTGAGTGGATGAATTGACATAATGTGAGTGAGGTGGGCCCCACTCAAATTATGTCAACCCACCCCCTTCAAATTATGTCAACCCCTATATATTAATCCATTGAGCAAACGTAGTACATAAAGTTCTCTTGATTTCCAGAAGAAAAGTTTCATGGATCTGACCTAACCTGATCTAACCTAAGCCAAGCCTAAGGGAGTATGTGTTTGAGCTGTATTATTTTGGAAGAACGTATTTTGAAATAATAGATTGATGGAGAATATGTGGTTGAAAAAGAAGAAAAAGTTATTGATGTGATGGAATATATTATTTTCTTGAAAAATATGTGGTTGACAATGAGTAGAAGAATGAGAATGAAAATTTTAATGTGGTTCAAATACGAGCTAAATTGATTAATGTGTCATATCATTACAAGTCATCTTGGATTCGAGATTCAAGAAATATCTTTTGGACAATAATATCATTACTCATATTTTATAATTCGTTGTTCGTTCTTCAATTAATTTCATAAATGATAATAGACTAAAAACTCCGACTATTCCATTCTTGCTTATATGGTCATTTGATTTGATACGAATATGGTTTTTGCAGTTACATTTGATTTGTTCATAACTGATGAGTGAAATTTACTATTGATATGAACTTATTCAATACATGTTTATGCATGTATTTGACTAATTTATTTAGAGGTTATATTATTTTAATTATATTAAAAAAAAGTCTTAAATAATTTTTAAAAATCTTCTATATATTAAAAGTGGTTATGTAACGAAATTTCTTGTTTTTAACGGAAAAACTAACGGAATTTGTTGTTTTAACGGACTATGTAATGAAATTTCTTGTTTTAAACAGGCAACTGCACTTTCTTTCAGTGTTTTTATCATAACTTGGTATTCCGATGTCCGATTGAAACGATTCAAAATGCGTTTGAAAGCTAACTCATCTGACTACAACTTTGATTCAGACATCATTCTCCAATTTGATCACTTTCTATGCCAAAAATAGGTCTCAATATGAGACTAAAACATCGGAGCATAACTTTTCGGTTGGAAATTGATTTGTGATCATCTTTTGACTAAATTTGATTCCATTGACATCTTGCTTTATCCAATTGACTCCGAGCACTCTCAAATCTTCATCGTGAGGTTCGGCACAACTTTTAAGTATTTACATTTTAGCCCTCGAACTTTGGATCCCTTACAATTTAGTCATTTCTCCAAATTTGTCAACTTTTGTTTATTTTCTTCGATCTCACCAACTTACATTATAACATCAAAATTACACATCTAATTATTTATCAATTACATAAACATTACATCATTAATTATTTAATTAACCAAAAAATTTACATCTTTATTAATAACAAATTAATTCTTAAACAAAACTATCACCTAGTAAATGGAAAAATGCCAAAATTTTGACAGAATTATAGAAAAATAATGTCGTCTTTAATATTTAAAATTTTCTTAGTCTCCCTTGAATTAAATTTAAAAATATGAAGAATTAAATATGATTACATGTTATAAAGAAATAAACTTGAATTAAGTCCAAATACAATTTGTACTTAATAATTCATAAAAGTACAAACACAATTTCGAAAGCTCTCTCTCATAAAATACCTAATTTTATATGATGTATTTATCATTGCTGAATTTGTTTTACTATCAAAGAGAACCCATTTAATTTGTGTTTGTGCATACATTTGACTAACCAAAAATTTGATCGATTGATTTTAGAAGTGCACAGATCGTGATAAACAATAATTTAGATTTTGAGTTCAAGTATTGTATTCACACGAACGAAGTGACTTCTAATTTTATCGTAATGTAGCTTCAATTTAATTTAATTTAGTAACCAACTATCAATTTCAAGTGTTTATGTTTCTAACAAAGTTATACTAATTTGATCTAATTTAACAAGTTTGTGGAAGACTTTTGGGATTTAGTTGTTAGGAATTTCGATTCCACTTAGATTATTTAACATTCATCTGATCCAATTTTATTCAGCCCCCTTTTTATTAATCAATTTTTTTGTTAGTAATCTCTATCGAGCAAAACTAACCTTATTCACATGCCCGAATTTACTATATTTCTATATAAATTTATACACATGCAAACGCATTTAATTTTAATAATTCAATTATAATTGCATAAGCTATAAAAATATCTTTCTATCTCTTATCAAAACTCATGTTACTTATTGCACGACCTAAATAAATATATAGATCTCAATATTATCCTTAAACAATATGATTGGTGATCATGTAATTTGATTTCAATTTGATGCACAATAAGAAATTAAATACATAATCAAATTAGTATGAAATTTATTGAATTAGATAAATATTAACCTAAGCTACGTCGTTCTTTCTAACAACATAAATTTGGCCAATCATAATATTGAAATTAAATAACAAGATGATGAGCAAATCACCTAATTTAATACAATGATTAAAAAATTAATTTAAGCTATTGTTGTTCTTTGACAAGCAAATCCTAATAAAGATCTTCAATTCTTCATTGATTTGTTGTATATCTTCCGACCAATTGTGTTCTTCAATTCCCCAAATTTAGTTACGAATATTGAGGAATTCATGTATGTGTAATATAGCCTCAAGAGAATAAGAAATCATAATTATGATTTCCCAAATTGCTGAAAATTAATCTTTCCTTGTGAAATTTGGTCTCTGTTTCCTCTTTTAATTCAAGTCGTGTCCTCAATATTGCAATTGAGATCCTTCAACTTCCAAACGTACGTAACTCCATAGTCCCCAACTTCCAAAAATGCCCTATATTTTGCTATATTTGATCAATTATCGTTCATTTTCATCATTCTCTTCTAATCCCATGTTTTCTCCTAAAACAATAAAAAACACAAAGTTAAGCATCTAGTTCATAAAATTACTCCCAAAAGTCATATTTTGACGGTCAAGATAATTAGAGTAATATTTACACTTATCACATAGGCTTCGTCAATAATTTGCTGACTAAGAATAAAAAGAATGGTTAATGGTATAAGTATAAAGTTGCTTTTAAATTTCTTGCTTATCACACGAGGGAACTGTGTAGTATTATATGATAGTGCTGATAAAGTCATCGAAAAACTTTACCTTTTTAAGAATATAATGTAAAAAAGAGATTAGTTTTTCAAAAGAGGAAGAATCTATAGTATGACGTTCAATTTAAGGTATGGGCACGTGTTAAGTGGGACGAGTCACTCGTCGATTGTTCGGCTCGGCTCAACTCGACTCATATCATTTGCAGTCGAATGTACTTAAAATAACAATATTATTCATTTATCTTCAAATAGTTTTTTGATGCATAAGTTGAATTTAGAATTCTATTGCTTTATATATTCATTATATTTATTAAACTTTAATTTTAAGAGCACATTCATAACTACTACTACTAGTCTCTAACCATGTCCTTTCTCAAGTCGAGCTAAATACAAAGTCTTGCATACTTTATTTGTAGCTTTCAGTTAGGAGTGGGTGCTGTCTGATTCGATCCGATTCTAAAGATAATTAAACCGAACCGAACCAAGTATCAATGAAAATCATAAAAATGAAACAACTGGTTCCATAATCAAAACTAAACCAATCGATTTCGATTCAACTGGTTCGGTTCTTTATATTGAAAAAAAATTATAAATATAAAGTATGAAAATACTTGTCAAATGAAATTAGACTAAAATAGAATATGAAATCACTTGTCATTCTTGTAATCTAATAATGAAAAAAATCTATTAAACAAGGCAACAAACAAAAATTCACACAAAAGTTCAAGATCAGCTTATAACGGCGATATTAAACACGACATAAATGGTGAAA
Organism: Fraxinus americana; assembly: GCA_035079005.1. NCBI lineage: Eukaryota > Viridiplantae > Streptophyta > Magnoliopsida > Lamiales > Oleaceae > Fraxinus > Fraxinus americana. Next base: position 3,387,612 of record CM068714.1, on the reverse strand, counting down.
TCTCGATCGAAAATCAATTCTTAAGAAAATTCATATATAACAATAACCTGATTATTTTTCGTAATTCTTAAGGAACTTGATTCTTGATGGTCGGCCATTTTGAAAACGACGATAAATTTGAATTCTTATGAAATAATGAGCTAAAAATATATTTTTCTTATTATGTTGAATTAAAACTATGAATTTTTAAAATATTTTTAAAATTATTTAGACTTGAATCTCGATTACCCATTAAAGGAAAGAAGAAGAAGAACATATGAAAAATGAATTTTTAACGTGAGATTATTTTAGGATGTTCAAAGATCAAGTGCATCTTAGTACAAGTAAAATGGAAATTCGTGAGAACCAAAATCACTGTTGGTTCTTAAGGCGGTACTGAGAATTGAATAGGAACTGCACCGAGAATTGAACCGAAATCGATCGATCCTCGATGTATGGTCCCAAAATCGACCCATTTAGTAGAGGAACCGAAGCCACCGACCGATTCTGGGGAAAAATGTCCACCCCTTCTTTCAATTCCAACTTCGTGGTTTTAGAAAACATAAAAAACCGAAGTGCTAGCAAGTAGCAATTGTGAAAAATCTTTATTCCTTCAAAAATTCTACTCTAAGTTTCAGCAGCTGTTGGAACTGAAAATAATATCAATTACAAAGGATATTGAATAAGTGAGAAAACACGTTAAATGTGAAAAATGACAGAAAAATAACAAAAAAATTGTAATAGTAAAAGAGAAGATAACGTGTATTATGATTTGTCTATATGTCTACGTATGAGTGAAGAATGGAGAAAATTCTGGAACTCAAAAGCTAGATTCACTATATAGAAATTACCATTATCAATATAAAGAAAGTCTCGTGGTGATCAAATTGTCATCTCATCTATGAAAGGATCAAATTGTCATTTAGTGATAAAAGCATTAACGAGTATCCATCAATCATTGACCGGATAGCCTGATAAAGTTTTAATAAAAAAAAATTATTAGATTTTGATAAAAATTGATGATATATACAATTGAAAAATTAATAAAGTTGTATATTCAATGAAATATATGATTAAAATTATGTTAAATGAAACGCGTAATTGAAATTAATTATTTACTTTGACCTCAATTTTTGAAACTATCCCAAACAAACACTAATGTGAACATCGAGAATTTAATTGAAGTTGTCAAATCAATGAGAAAGATAAATGGAGCTGATAATTTCGTAACTTCTCTATTAGCAATGTGTTAACATTGAGGTTCTAAAAGGCGTTAGGTGTGACAAGACGTAGATGCGTCGGATGTCAACTGTTCGAGTTCACTTATCTCCAATTAATGAACTTCGATCGGCAATGAATCGATTAAACATTCCATTAGGTGACCTAGGAATTGTGTCTGTGACTCGTTGAAATAAAGTTTAGGTGACTGTGACCTAGCTATTGTGGTTCTTTTTGGTGTCTGTAACCTTACTATTGACCTGTGACTTTGAAATTGTTAATTTGTAACTTAAAAAGGGAATATGTGACCTTAATTTTTTTCACCTGTGACCTCGAAATAATCTGTGACCTATAAAATTTTAAATCTGTGACCTCAAAATAATCTGAGATCTACAAATTTTTTTTATCTGTGACCTCGAAATTACCCGTGACCTACAAATTTCTTGATCTGTGACCTCGAAAAAGTCGCCGAATCGGAGCAGTCGCCGATCGCCGGATCGGTGCAGTCACCGGTCGCCGGAGTAGTAGCCGGAGCAATGGTGGCGGTGTAGGTGGGGTGAGGTGGGGTGGCGTGGGGTGATTTTATTATATTACAGTTAAATATTTAATATAATATAATAATTATGAAATGTAATTAATTAATTTAAGAAAAACCTGATTTTTGTAATTTTAAACTGTTGGGCCTGATTTTTAATTTTGGAATAGTAAACACCTGACCCATGAACTTTTGCCTATAAAGTATTTGATCGCAAACAAGGGCTTAATATTCATATGGCCCATATTTAAAGTTAGCATAAGGCCCCAAAACTATCAGGTCGACCCTGAGTACAATGAGAGAATTAATCTTAGAATCTCATCAAAATCTGAGTAAAATATGGAAATTACGGATTGCAGATTGAGAAATTTTAGTTATAAACACATTTCATGTTAGTTGCCTCATCAACTTCTTCTTTTTTTGGTTACTATGGGGGAGCTATAGCCCAATTCTTATGTGTTAAGAGTAAATATTAGAATAACAATTGTGTATGTTTGAATCTAATTTTGAGGATAACAGAAATTTTGGAATAGTGATTGATGTGAGAATGTGTGGTGGAAAAGTGATGAAATTTTTTTGATTTATGTGTAATATTATTTTATTTGGAGAATGTGTGGTTGAAATGAAGAATGAGAATGAGAAATTAATGAGTGTCAAACGGGGGCAATATAAACAATCAAGCTTAGCCACAAAGTCCAAATCAAGTTCGGAACACCATAACTAGAGGAATTGAGACATACCGATAGAGCAAACCCGATCAATTGGTGCTATTTGCTTACTAGCAATCTATTGGAATCAACACATGTGATACAACATTTTGGTTGACAAAGGTAGGAAGGAAACTTCAAAAACTCAATCTAAAAGTTGAATTAGGAATAGCACCTTATTTTCAACGTCCTTAATTATCAAAGAAATAATATGTGGATGTAGATACACATTCGTACAATAATAATCTTTTTCCATCAGGAAAAAGAGGCAATTTCTCGATTCATGTCCTAGCTATAGTCAGCTGTCGTTACGTTAGAATTAGGAAATTTGCAAATCAGGAACATAAATCTAAAAGTTAAATTAGGAAATTTTCAAATTATTGTACTAACTGGGGCCAAAGTTCATTGAATTAGGATTATGCTACTTGTATATAAAAATGGTATATAAAAAAAGATTACATGCGGAGGGAAAAAATTGAATAAAAAAGTTGATTGTATTTTAAACTGACAAATAGTAAAATGTCATGTGATATTATGTAATCCTTTATATAAACATTTATGTACATGTAACAACATTCATTAAATTAATATTTTATTTCCAATGTCCGTAACTATCAAAGAAATAAGGTGTGGTTGTAGATACACACGTACGATGGTAATCTTCTGGATTAGCATTACTTTTAGCTATAGTCAGCTGTCGTGGACATTATTACTTTGAATTGTCCTATTGAGCAAATATGATACATAAAGTTCTCTTGATCTTCAGAAGTCGAGCTTGATGCATCTGGTCTAAGTGTATTCATCGATTGTGCAAGATCATCATGGGTTACCCTTTGATATAGGATGACTCAGATTAACTCTACGGAGATTGAAGAATTATTTTTGGACGATATTATCATCACCGATATTTATAATTCATTGTTCGCTCTTCAATTAATATTATAAATCATAAAAGACTAAAGATGCGATTATGGAGTTCTTGCTTATATGGTCAATAAGTTCTAACTTTTACACTATAGGTTAAAGCTCTCGCTAAACATTATAACAATCTTTATAACAAAGTATGAAACCACATTAATGTAAAAGTCTAACACGACACCAGATACCCTACCCTGTAAAATGGTCATGAGGAATGGCCCAGTACAAAGTGTATTATACATTCAAAATGAGAGAAATAGTTACAATCATAAATGAAGACATGACAACTTAACAACTCTCGATCCTTTAACGTTTGACCTTTTTCAAGTTGATGTCTAGGCCGATTTTTTAAATTAATATTTACTTGTATCATGATATATATGGCAATTTTCTTGTGTACATTAATTAAGGAACTATTAGGGATGACTGAACAATCTATTCAATTCGATACCAGTGTGGCCATGCCCTGCATGGGGGTGAGAATTACCCGTCTAACCAGGTAAAAGGGACAGGGACGGGAAATAAGTCATTGTCGCTAAGTAGGTATGGGGTGGGCACGGGAAACATAGCTCCCGCCCCGCTATCCACCTTGCTACGCACTCGTTTAAAATTAATTTCAAATTTAAACTTTTTATCAAACAAAAATAAAAGATTTATCATCATTTTTAAAGAGAACTAAGTTGTTCTTAACAAATTGGAATAAAAGTAATAATATTTACTAACTAAAGGATATACAAAAATAAAAGCAAAAAAATAAAATGAATAAAAAATAAAAATAAAAAATAAATAGGACGATAAATGGGGTGGTTCCCTTCCCGCTTCAATCGTGTATGGGGATGGGGCAACGTGACAAAAATATTATAATGATTTTAATGAAATAAGTCAATGAAAAAAATTGAAACATAACATAATCACAAGAAAAATATTCGAAGTAAAAACGTAAAAACACGAAGTTGTTGACCCAGTTCAGGCAAATGCCTAATCTAGGGAGTTCAGGGACTATAGCCCGTTCCACTAGTGCAAAATAACCTTCCAAGAAAGAGTATAGTGTACATCAAACCACTCAAAACACTGGTTTGATCATCAATCCTTGTGGATCTATAAAATCAAGACACAAATCCTTGACAACAATCAACTCTCAACCGTCCTAAACAAACCTTAGAAAAATACAGACTACAAACAGCCTAGTGTTACTGTAGTAGGACTAATATTACAGGATTAATCACAAAAATAGATTTACAGAGAAGGATTTCAACACCAAGAAGAAGAAGAAAGAAAACCCTTAAAAACGAAGAGTTTAGAGAGAAAAATAGAAGAATCAGTCAGAAACCAAAAGTGATGTTACAGTACCCTTCAATAGGGGCGGAGCTAGCCCGTCGAAGTAGGGGGGTCCCAGAGTTGAAAGGGTGGGGCCCATGGGGGTTCGGGGGCAGCGCTCCTGAATTTTTTTTTTTTTTGAAACATTATCTCTTAAAATGAGAGAAGTTGCTATACAAGATATTACACACATTTAGAGAAAGAAATGTAGTGACCCATTACATTACAAATGGAGACAATATCTCCATTATTAATGGCACAGGTTCTTATACTCATGTTTGCCATTTCATTCTCTCTCTCATTCATTTTGTATTTCTTTATCTAATGAACGTGTCTTATTCATATAAAACATTTTATCTAATGAATGTGTCTTTTTTAAAAAAAAAAATTTATCAAAACATTGGGGGGTCCAGGTCCCCCCCCCCCACCCCACCCCTGCCCTTCAAAACCAAGTTAACTGAAATGGTTTTATCAAGAATAGATATAGGCCATCCATTTGATCAGACGGTTAATACCATTCCTCAACAAGCACAATCCGTGGCCATTTGGAGGTTGTCACGTAGGCCGTCCATAATCCAAATAATCAGTTGAGGCAAATTTCAGAAATAACACCAATTTAATAGTGTTTTGAGAAGCCCAAATTTTCAAATACCCGACGAGACGGGGTGGGAATGACTGACTCGTTCCATGTCCATCCTGTTGCGATCCCTACTCCCTTGGAACTGTCGAAGTAATGTTTCCGAATTTGTGTTGGTACTTGAACAAGCTTCACTTAGCTAACTAATATTAATCATAAGCATTGTCAACGGAATGAACTGAAGACAAAAGGTATAAAATTGTTTTTAAATTACTTGCTAATCACATGACGGAACTAATTTATTGTTATATCATAATGCTGATGAAGTCATCAAAGGGACTTTACCCTTTTGAGAATAATGTGCGGAAGAGCTAAGTATTCCAAAAGGCAGGTTCTATAGAATGGTGTTCAATTTAAGGTTGGAGTGTTAAGTGGGACGAATAGTTCGCTGGTTTGTGAGCTCGGCTCGCCTCACTAACGAGGTGAGTTCACCTTGCTCTCGTCCGAATCAAGCCGTGGATGAGAGTTGAGCAGTAATTTACTCGTGCAAGCCGACCAAGACGAGCCCGTAGGATCGCCTAGGTAAGAAATCTGTATGACTGCAAAAGCAGCCAGGCAAAGTTGATGGCTGGTGAACAGAATCTATCCTTTCTGCAATCATGTTCATCGAAACTTTTTGAAAAGTTGTCAAATCAACGAGAAAGATAAATGTACTAATGATTTCTTAACTTTTCTATTAGCAATGTGTTAACATCAAGGTTTTGAAACATGTATGGTGTGGCAAGGCATAGAGGTTAAGCCTCAAGCATTACGAGCATTCGTCTAATGTAATAAGGGGTTTTCTTTTTTAATATTATTTTAATTATTCTAGACCAATAAATAAATAAAAAGTACTTTGAAATTTTATAGTAATTTCATGTTTTTCAAGTTTAAAAATATAATTCTTGAAATAAAAAATATACCAATTATATTGCTTTGGTTGTGGGTAAAAAAAGCTATATTTTGCCAATTCACCAATACAATAGAGCTTCTTCGATCACTACGCTCATTTCACTGTTCAAATAAATTTTGGTTGTTAAAATCTTGAATTGGCATCAATGGAGATGGCCACATATCCCCATTTTTTTCTTGTAATTTCTAATAATTTTCAGGTAAATAAAAGTAAATAAAAATGTATTATTATCGAGAAACGTAGTGTAGATAGTAGATTCAAAACAAGAAAAATGGTATTAACTTTTTGCTTTCAAAACAATGAATATTATACTATAACGAGAACAATAATAAAATATTTAAAAATATATATGTTCTCCATATTATAATTTATGATATTTTGAAATTTTATTATAGAATAGGATTCTATCTTATTGTGTGTGTGTGTATATATATATATATATATATATAAGTACTCGGGTCTTTGAAAAATAATAAATTGAATGCTCATGTGCCCAATTTTTCGTATTCTGCGTGAATCAAATAGCCTTGGATGCCTATTCCTTTTTACTGGTGTAAAAGAATTTTTCATGTGTAATTTTTTTTTTTTACTTATTAGCTCGGTTTGTAGTACGATCATGTATCCATTCCTGCATTCATGGACAGATCAACAGAAATGAGAATATTGTATAAGATTTCCTTGCTCTCATGCTTCTATATGCGCTAATCACATGTCCATTATTAAAGAAACGTGAATACACCCATTAACCCTGCGCTTCTTATGCCTATGGTCGGAAATAATAGAACTGTTAACTCAGGGGAACTCACCAATCTTACCATCAGACTAGCATATTATAATATTTAAATTTAGAACAATTTATTCTACCAAGAATATGAGATGTTACCAAATTGTGTTTATTCAACATTAAAAAAAAAAAAAAAAATAGGTAAAAACACTCTTAACCTAAAAACCAAAGAAAAGGAGGTCACAATTTGATTGGAAAAGCATCAAGAAGGTGATCTATATGATAACATTTTCTTTTCGTCTACAGTAAAAGGCTACTTGACTTGTAAAAAAATGGATAATTTATTATTTATGATTTAATAAATAACTCAAGTGGAACAATCTTCAGGGATATATGCATAAGGTCACAATTTGACAGGGAAAGCCTCTAGAGGAGTGGCCTTTTGTACAGTAAGTCCAAATTTCTCGCTCATATCAATTTTTTCTAGTTTTAATCCATCTTCTAGTTTCTATTCAAAATTGCATATCAAAGTGGCTAGCATGAGGTGCACCATCCGATGGGCCAATGGCAAACCTGGGCATGTCCTCACTACAACAAAATTGTGATTTCGCGACAATAAAATGTTATCCCAAAAATTGAGATTTTGTTGCAAAAGTAATTTAGCGGCGACAATATGTTTGTTGCAGGTATTGTCGCGCTATATGAGTCACGGAATGCGTTCTGCGACGACTTTTGGCCATTTATCGCGTTAATAAAATGGCGACACTATTTGTTTGACGCGGAAAATACGGGATAGCAGCACAATATTTGTAGCCATAATATCATCGCAATATATATATGTCGCGAAAAATTAAAAAGGCGACAAGACAGTTTGTCGCAACGAACATTCCAATAAAGGTTTTACGAGAAATACGTTTATTGCGAATGTTGCGTCACAAAATGTATTTTGCGATAACTTTCGACCATTCATCGCATTAACAAAATCGCAACATTATTTGTTTGACGCAAAAATACAAAATAACGACACGATATTTACAATAACGTTTTTACGAGAAAAAATGTTTGTTACAAATATTCTTTTAAAGGTGTAATTTTTGCTACCTATTTTATTTTGTGACAATACATGCTCGTAGTAATATATCTTCAATAATAAGCAATGTTTGTCATGAAATATGTTTTACAATTTTTTTGATATGTCACATAATATATTTTAATATATTCAACATTTGTAGTACCATTCATTATGTAACAAGTAATGTTTGTAATTAAATTTATTTCGCAACACAAAGAGTTTATCGCGCCATCATTTGTACAACAATGTATAGTTGTTGACTAATTTATTTCGTGTTTATTTATATATGTCGCATATTTTATTCTACAATATATATAAAATTATTACGCAAATTATTTTGCAACAACGAATATTTATTTGTGTCCTCGTGATTAAATTTATTTCGAAACAAAAAAAGCTTGTCGCTTCAACGATGTACAATCGTCGCCTAATTTATTCTATTTTTTATATATGTACGTCGCTTCAAACATTTGATTTTCAATTTCTTTCATCGCAATAAAATTGTTACTATGGTTCACATTTATTTGAAAACGTAACTTCATTAAAATTAACTCGTGGCTTTATGAAAAGAATGCTTCAATACAGAAGAAGAAATATCACAACTATAGAAGAGAAAAAAATGCCATGTCATGAGAAGAAACTAGGTTTTTCATTTCTACTAAACAATAAAAGAATGACTTAACATTTCTGAAAACTTAAACCAATCCATGAACTAGTAAAATTTTCACATGAATTATGCTTATGAACTAAAGTAAATTAACTGCCAAAAGGGAAAAAAAGAAATCCATAACAAACTATCAAATCAAAAACTAGAAAAATGAAACTAAAAATTATCTCAAATTGTATATATCCATATGGGAGCACATAGAAAGCGATAAAAAAAATGTCAATAAAAATTCTTATCAACCAATAACCAATCAAATATATCTCATTAGCCGGTTATTCTAACCTTAAATGTCAATAAAAATTCTTATCAACTCTCGGTAGATGCATCGTCAGTACTCGAATCTACATAGGAAAGGAAAAAATGTAGATAGTCATTAAAAAATAAAATAGAAAAACATTACGAAAAATAAATAAATAAATATTATGAGACTCATTACAGTGAAAAGAAAGGGTGGGTAAACGATGAAATACGAACAAGATATGTAAGTATATTAACAATTTATTCATCTTTATTGAATTTTTTTTATATATTCCGTTATTAATATATATTACATCTTCTCTCTTTACTTGTATATATGAGAGGATGCTTCAGATTAAAGAGCAACTCGTTCCAGAGGGATTAGAGGCCCCCACTGAACTTGAGGGATAAAAAAATTCTTATGATTTGTTTATTTATTTGCTATATGTGTTGAGAAATCTATTTTTCTTTATGGATTGGTTCGACCTAGTAGTTTTTTTTTTTTGTAAGTTATTATGTGACTGAAAGTTTAATCGTCTAATGATTTTTTTTTTTTTTGAAATAATTTTTTTCTAGAAATTTTATAAAGCTTTTATTATAAAAATTTTCCTCTAAAAATAATTAAATTTTAAAAAAAAATTGTATTACATAGTAAAATTTAGCCAACGAAAAAATAAACACTTGCTATGTGACAAAGTTTAATCGTCTAACGGAAGAGGTACGTTGTACAACAACATACATTTGAGGGCTTTTGCAATGCGTATTGCATATTGCCGTATCCTTCTAATTTACGACAATATTAGATCTTACATTATACGGGTGAGTATTGTAAAAAACCTATTGTAACATTTTTTGTCCGTTGCAAAAAATTATTTTTCTTGTAGCAATTTTTTCCTCTAACTATACCATTTTTAGCAACAAATATTTTTTATAGCAAAAAGTAGACCATATTACATCACAAGCAATTTGTTGCAATAAATAAAAGTTTTTCGCCATAAGTTTCCCACCAAAAATATTTTGGCGCCTTACTTGCCTCATATTTTTGGCGACATTCTTTATTATTTGTCGCAACTTCTCCCATTTCACGACAACTTTTTACGTCGCCTTATATTATTTGGTACGATTTTTTTTCATCACAATCTTCGCGACAAACTTTAAAAATATGCCGCGTTAAGTCACTTATTGCAACAATTTTTGTATGTCGCGAAATCACAATTTTGTCGTAGTGCCTCTTCCCCTCACCAAAGGGAATGAGCTCAAAATCTTGACCTCTGAAATCAGTTTTGCAATCCAAAAACCTTTCAGGCATAAACAAATCAGGATTTGACCAAATTCATGAATCTCTTCCGATGGCCCAAACGTTAACAAGAATTTGCACATTTTCAGGAACTACATAGCCATTGATCTCTGCTTCAGCATTAGCTTTGTGAGGTAGTAAAAAGGGGAATGCAGGGTGAAGCCTAAAGGTTTCTTTTACCACAGCCTGAAAGCATGAGAGCCTTGAAAGTCCATTCATCCTCGAGCTCCTTTCTTACTTTTTATATCTTTTTGGGGGTTTGTAATAATTCTACCATTGCCCATTCCACAGTGCCTAAAGTTGTATGTGATTCGGCAACATATAAATCCTACAAACAGAAAGCATTTCTTAAATCTAGTCTCAAATCTGGTCAATTTTCGTTCAATACTGCTAGCTTCAGTTTGGTGTAATTGCTACTCTTTATGATCTTTGGTACGTGATTTTCTTAGCATGGCATGCTAAGGTTGATCTTCTTCATTAAATTATGTGTTTTATAAAACCAAAATTTGCAGTAAAATACTTGAAAGGTATTGAATTGAATGATTAAAAGCAACTCCAATCTATTTTTATACAGACACGGAGAAAAGAAATAATCTTTTGATCCTAATTATGTAAGGAAAATACTACAACGATTTCGTAAAAATGTAGAAATCATATCAATTAAATAAAATTCGAACACTTCCAGGATTAGGAATACTATTGCCCTACTTCAAAGATGTTGCAACATTGAGTATAGTGGAAAATTGTATCCGTAGGAAGATCATACTTGTGAACTGTGGACTTTAATTATTATATTTAAAAAATTTAAAAGCTAAAGTTGTTCGACTGTCCACAAGTCTGTTGATTCCAATTCCCTCTCAGCAATTAATTGAAAAAAAAAAAAATTTTTTTTTTTTTTTACTTTCATTAGAATTCGAAATTGGGAAACCGACAATAAGGAACCATTTTTTTCCTTATTTCAAACTTCGATTGGGAGTGTGGCTACGCTATAACTGCCAACAAGAAAAGGATATGCTTCACAAGAAGGCTGCAATTCAGGCAGTTGATGCCTACAGGAAACGTAGAGGATGGGCATTTGATTCAATCCACTTGTTGAAACAAGGAATTATTTTGGTAATTTTAATGTTTTATTATTTTATAGTAATTTTAGAATTTTCCCTTTAAGTTAGTTTTCTTTATTATAGTTTTTCAATTCTTATATTAGAATTTTTATTATGGTAGTTTGATATTTCCTTATAGAATAAGGATTTTATTTCAATGTATGAATAAAATCACCAAGGTTTTCTTAAAGATGAGACATTATGAAATGTAAATTTGAGTGTTATCAATTATTTATCCAAATTCTCGGTATATTATTGAATTAACAAGTTTTTGATGCCTAACTTTCTAAAATTCATGAGTCGATCAATAGAAAATAAAAGGTTGTTTGTAATTTTCGTGTTCTCATACTTTTGTATTAGCAACCAACTCAGTATTGGTCGGTATATATAAAAACAATCAATGACCACTCATTGGTCTTCGTTTGATCACTAATTCTATAACATTCAAGGACCAAATATTGGTTGTTAAAGGTTAACTATCAGTGACGAAATGGATTATATGAATGTGTTGCAAGTTTAGCGATCAACTCACAATTGGTCGTTAAATCTTAGCATTCAGCGACCAATAAATGGTCGATAAAATGTCTTAAGCAATGACCAATGTTTGGTCGATGTACAGTATTACCTTTCGTGGACCAATCTTTGCTTGCTGAATATCTCTTTGATGACCAAGTATTAGTCATCAGTCACTAAAATTTTGGTTGTTGAATACCGACAAAAAAAAAAATTCTTATTTTTCAACAACCAAAAAGGATAAGAGACAAAGTGCTTAAATATCGAGAATATGGACTTGTTGATTCATGTACTAATATCGAGAATATGGACTTGTTGATTCGAAATATCAAAAACAAGAAATGAAGAAATTGGAGAACTCCGATAATTTTCATAACAATCAACCAAAACGATAAGAGACAAAGTGCTTGAATATTACACCTAATAAATAAAAACCTTTCAACTTGCATAAGGATGTAAACGTCCTCACTTAACTAAAATGCAAGAAATAAACTAAAATAGGAAACACTAACATAAAATAAGCGCATATTTCGAACTTGTTGGATTTGGGCCTGGTGCTTCACTATTCATTGGACTCCAATCCTTTTTGTTGGGCTGGTTTTTTACTTGGGCCACTTTGATCAATTATTACTAACTGTTTTTTTTGAAACACGGCTTGGCTTTTTGGATACTTTTGATCTGGACTCTTCATCTGCTGGAACTGTAACCGTTCGATCTGTGGTTTGCACCTGAGTATATATATTGCCCCTCTCTCTCTCTCTCTCTCTCTCTCTCTCATGATTGGAAGTGTTTGGTTTTCTAGGGTTTTCTTGTCTAAATCTTTCTCTATAATATTTGGTAGGATTAATCTACTTGTACATTGGGGTTGACATAAAGGATGACATAATGTGAGTGGGGGTGGGATCCACGATATTGTAGCATGGGACCCACCTCATTCACATTATGTTATCCTTTATGTCACCCTCAATGTACCCCTAGCATTTCCCTATTTGGTATTCTATCTGTAAATTTTTTAAGTTTTGGTCGGTTGACAAAAATTTATACAGATTACTTGGTTTTTGTGTTGAAAGAGAGGCGAGAGAAAACTTGAAGAAATCTCTGATTTTTTTTATACCTTTGTACTATTTATTGGTAGTTTCATAGTGGAATTGAGCGTAATCTACTTGTAGATGCTCAACGGATGAATATGCTTAAAGCTGAACATTCGGGCCTTCTTGTCGAAAAATCCTTCGCGTTCCTTTAATTTTCTGCAAAATTTATGTTGTTTACAAAATTATTGTTGTTAATCCTTTGAAAAATACAATAATGAGATCAACAGAACTCCATCTTGGAAGGAGTAGGTCGTGGGAGATTGAACAAACAATACGAGACAACCCTTTACAAGAGCACTTGCATGATTTGCATCCTTCACTATGATCTATTTGCACCCTTATTTGCACCCTTTATTTACATTCAGACAACCATTTACAAGAGCACTTGAATGTTCATCCATTTACTTGGTGTTATTCTTGATTTTATTTGTTTACTGTTTCTTGAAGAACCATGATCTATTCTTCGGTCTTTATCAAAATGGCATTATATTATCACGAAGCAGCCAAAACCTATTAAACCAACATAAAATACATAATTCTTCCAACTTTGGATTGGCTAGTCTTTGGAGAAACTGTGCTAAAGACATACCTTAAATATAGTTCTAAAAGGACTTCATGTTTGAGATTTTGATCGTGTAAGTAGCAGAGCCAATGATGAAAAGTATAGAAATCAATATCATTGCAGTAGAAACCAATATATAAGTATTGCTATTCTTGTAAAAAGATCATGTTTAAGACCTCATAATAATTAATCCCCTAGGCCTCAAAGTTCTCAGGACCAGCCTAGTATAAAAAAGCTTTCAGGCAAGAAAAACTATAAAAAAATATTGAATTAAAAAAATGGGTTGTTGTAACTAAAAATATATATCAATTCTAGAAGACATTGAATAAGTGAGAAAACGCGTGAAAATGACAAAAGAATTTAAAAATATAAAATAAAATGTAACAATAGAAGAGATTATGACATATATTTTGCTTTGGCTATATGTCTACATTCAAGTGGATAATGGAGGAAATTTAAGATGCATATGAGCTCAGAAACCTGCTTCACTAATCACTATATATATAGAAATTACAGTTATCGACGTAATGAAAATCCCATGAATCTTGAGACCGAGGCAAAGTGTTTTACATAATAAAAAAATGTATCAGGTTTAGGCTGTCCTGGGCTTTCCTATCTAGGACCCCAGCTTGAATCGTGATGAAATTGGCACGTCATCAATGACTGGAATCTCCATCGATCGTGATCAATTAATTGTGAACTTCAAAAAATTTTGAAAATTTGACAAATCAACAAAAAATAAACGGGCTAATAATTTCTTGAACTTGTCTATTAGCAATGCATTAAGATCCTCCTCTTATATTTGTTATGGTCCACTTTTGATCTTATCATTTCTTTTAGAGAAGAACTAAAAATAAAAATGATGCATGTGGGCTCCTATAGTCCTATCCAATGGAAACTTATCCAAATTATTAAAGTGAAAATGTAAGAAGCTGCCCAAATTAGAAAAATGGTGAACAGAAATTTATACAGAAATTGAACAGAAATTTGAATTCTCAGTCACATGGTGCGGGCCCCATGTATTAAATATTGGAAAAAAAATGTTGCTCCCACCTTTTGGTTGTGTCTGTTTTGTAGGTACGGGAATTCAAAATTCTTGTACCTATAGCATGGTTGCCCAAATTAACCTCAACATTAGAGCACGACATACAACTCAACTATTTCAGTCCCACGTCAACTGAGCTCAAACATTTCAGGGCACAATTGGTAGGACTTTTGAAAGTCAAAAATAGCCCATGAGATTAAGAAGTTGTTTTTGAGCACATCTCGATGATTTTCAAGAAATACTTTGTCTGACTAGAAAGCTTTTAGGGGAAGCTAGCATGAGATAGCTTTTACATTAAGAGCCTATTTGAGCCCCATTTTCTCAACAAAATGCATTTTGGAATAATAATTTGATGGAGAATGTATAGTTAAAAAATAAGGAAATGTTTTAGGTTAGAGTATAATATTATTTTATTAAAAAATGTGTTGTTGAAAATAAGATAGAGAAAAATGTATTTTAAAAATAATGAGAACCAAACAAGGGCTAAACTCTTATACAAGAAGCAGAAGTCATGCCAACGGCCCTTAATATGTTTATATCGCAGGGCACTGAGACATACTGTTGTTCCACCGGGGACATCTGATAAAATGAAAAGATAAGATTACCATAATCCTGCATAAGGAAGACTTGAACAAATCGTGTAATGGTCCAACACTTTCCCTTAGATGAATCAAATATATACAAATCTGTGCCAGTATCAGATACAACTTCTCTGAGGAACAAGTTTTGAGTTACAAATTTCAGAGGTCAGATATGGAACTGAGAAGGGGGAGATGACAACTTTTCCTCTGGCTCTTCCAGTTTCTAAATATTCAAAAGCTTTAATTACATCACAAAAATGGAATGGACCAACCGGATCAATAACTGCTGTAAGCTTTCCACTCTCCAAACATGGCCTAAGATTCTCCAAAATTTCTCCAGAAACTGTCAAACTTGAATGCACTGCTCTAGGATTTGATGGAGGCCATGTTATGTCGATAACTGGAGCACCATCCTTAGCAACCACATAGGAATTCTTTGATTCACCTGGAAAAAAAAAATGCAACCCAGTTCAAGAAAATTTTTACTTTGTGTCAACACTTCGAGTGTATGATGAAATTGAAATGCGTGGGGCCGTAATAAATATTACGATAAAGTTACCAACTGTATCGTAAACGAGATCATATTTCTTCTCGACTTCCTCGTATCTGGTTTTTGTGTAATCAACCACCTCGTCGGCACCCAAGGTTTTTAGGAACTTCACCTTGGCAGTGCTGGCGGTCGCTGCCACCAAAGAAGCTCTGTACAATTGCTTAGCTAGCTGTACAGCCAGGCTTCCAACACCACCAGCTCCGCCTACTATAAAGATTGTTTGCCCCTCTTTAAAACCAGCATTTTTGAAGCCCTCCACTGCCGTCTGAACTGCCACCGGTAAGCTAGCTGCTTCCTCGAATGAAAGGTTTTTTGGCTTAGATGCCACCAAATTCTCCTCCACGACAATAAATTGTGCCAAGGTCCCAAGTTGCTTGAATTCTCCCTCCGCATTGAAATTCTGGATGTTTCCATAAACCTCGTCGCCAACATCAAATCTTGAAACATGATCTCCTTTTCCAACCACAATACCAGCCATGTCACAACCAGGAACAACCTGCAACAAATGCCATGTATATTATACTTGTACCTTAAAGTTACTGTGAACCTTATTATATCCACGTGGCAAGTTTGATATGCATTATTAGACTTGAAAACTTTACGATAGACAAGATTTTGAAGTAAATAAATAAAAATCGAATACACTAATGTAAATGGAATGTTATTAGTCCTTGTTCGATCCCTATTTTTAAAAAAAATACATTTTTTTTCAACCACACATTCTTCAATAAAATAATATTACACGTAAATTTAAAATTTTTCCTTATTTTTTAACACATTTTTCATCAATCCGCTATTTCAAAATGGAGCTCAAACACCCTTAACGGAATGTTATTTACAATATCTACAACAGAATGTCATCTGCATTGTGTTATACCCTTAATAATACATGGCATTTTTTTGATTAAAAAATGAAGAATGTTATCCATCTTAATATATAAAAGACCGAGGTCACAATTTGTATCGATTAAACAAATTATTGGAGTTCTCAAAGTTATACACTCTTGCAAGGCCATATATTCTTTGTGCTGATAATTGATAATCACACTATCAAAACTCAATTTATTTTCAACAACACATTTAATAGTCCCACAACTTTTATCAACTTTTTAACCATACATTTTATAAACTTTTATCAAAATCTACTAAAAATTTATTTTTTATAAAATCCGAAGAGGGGCTTAATCTTGCCCAGATATGTTTGCAATTTTCTTTTCAAAGTAGTTGCATCCTTGTCTTTTGTTTTTTCATCAAAGAAGGGGTAGAAGGAGCCCTAACACCCCCTCTCCTCCTCCACCCCCTGGTCTGAATACACATAGGGTGGCCTTGCCTTAGAAGGCTACCGACGGCAGCCATTGAAAGACAAAAGAGATTCAGCTTAGTGATAATCTAACTAGTAGCAGAGTGAATTCATACGGAATCAGTAGCCGAAGTCCTCTGAAAACAAGCCATAAGTTAATTATCATGCACTCACCGGAAAATCTGTAAAGACCAGAGGGCGACAGCGCAACTTGAAATCAATAGGATTCAAAGCAGCTGCACAAACTTGGACAAGAAGCTGATTTTGTACTGGGTAAGGAATCGGGAAGTCTCCTAGTTTGAGGACTTCCTTAGGACCATGTACTTCATAGAACCAAGCTTTCTGCATCTTTGGAACGATTAACAGGCGTTGAATACTAAGCTGTGTGAATAATAATCTTGAGGATAGAGGTGAGAAAAATGATATGAATTTCAAGAAATTTTCATACGCGTTGAAAACAAAAGAAGAAAGTTAAACTCATTAAGCATTCCAGTCTTCATATGCCAAAGTTTTTTCTGATTGAACTGGTGCTGATATCATCTTGTTTGTCTGCTGTTATTGATTGGAAATCCCATTTTATAAATAATAATTCTCTTTTTAAGTAACTTATTATTGGCTGATAAACGTTAATATTAACATGTAACTTTCATGATATATAAAAGAAAGCATCTACATCAAAAATGGGACCGACCATCAATAGAAGGGACGGAATTTTTTATATACCACCAATAGAATGATATGTGATTTAACTTGATTATCTCTAAACTTCCTCCATCAAAATGGAACCGAACATCAATAGAAGGGACGGAATTTTTTATATACCACCAATAGAATGATATGTGATTTACCTTGATTATCTCTAAACTTCCTCCATCATATTGTTTGATATAGATTAAAATTTTGACAAAAATCTAGGTCAAAATCAATAATTAATTTTAATCACGTATTTTAAGAAATTCATAACTTTTCGGTCATACATTTCATCATCTTTTATCAAAATATCAAACAGGGCTCGGTATGCAATAGTAGACAAGATTTAAACACCACAAGAAAAAAATTTAATTTGGGATTGTAGGTGGCACATATAAAAAATTTTGGTATAATTTGAAAGAAAAAAAAAGTTTGGGATTGTAATTACAATTTTTTAATTTTAATTTTTACATTTTTTACTGACATAAAATGTTGTATTCCACACTAAATGTTTTAAACATGGGAGTTTTCTGCTATTTTCAATAGCTATGGGTTTTCCACACGTCTGATAGGAGTTTGATGCTATTACGCCTAAAAAAATTCAACAGAATTCAAGAGATGTTAAAAAATAACTTATACTTGAAATAAAATTGTCAAAGAGAATAATTAGCGGCGAGAAGACCTAGATCTAGGGTTGGACATGGTTCGGTTCGATTCGATTCGATTAGATTCGATTCTATTCGATTTTCGAGTTTCGTACAATAATTAATTTTTTTATCTTTAAAACAAAGTTATATTAGTTTGACTATGACATGTTCAACATAAACTCTTATAAAATAATATAGTCTAATCTCATGATATCTTTTGCGTATCTCTTTGTTGAGTTTTTCATAAATTTAGCTGTTAAATCACAAGAGAAAGATAGTCAGTTCACAATAATAAAACGACAGAAACGACACTACGGTAGAATAAGATATTTAGATAAAATTTGGGTCAATTTGATTAAGTTGGACTGGTCGAAAATTAGAAATAGTAAAATCATATTTTACGTTTGAGCTAAATTAATTAGTTAACAAATTCATTTAGAAAAAAATTAAATAATTTGACTTGTTTAAAATTAAAAATTAAAAAAATTAGAGAGATTCGGTTCTTATTCGATTTTTCGATAGAACCGAATCAAACCCGTCGGTTCTCGATTCAAATACTCATTCGGGTATTAAATTTAAGAAAAATCGCTCGATTCGATTCAGTTTGGTTCGGTCCAATTCAGTCTGGTTCAATTCGGAAGTTTTGTCCATCCCCACCAAAATCCTCCATAGAGCAACTGTCACATTTTTAAACTTTTAGTTCCTATTTTATTTTGCTAAAAATTAATTTTTTAGTGAATTTTTATAAAGGTTGATGAAATTTGTGCTTGAAAAGTGGATAATAATAGTGGATTTTATAAAATGTAGGGTTAAAATTAATTATTGTTTTTTACATATTTTTTTATCAACTTTTTAGCTAAATCAAATAATGGTTTACACAGATTGCACCCTATCTTAAGCAGTGTTTTAAAAAGCGCAATGTATGACCACGCATAGAGGCCAAGCTTTGGTCGATGCGCGCCTAGACAAGGTTTAGGCGTCAAAAAGTGTTTGAGACAAGAAATAAAATATATTATATCTAAACTTTTGAGAGTTTCCCAAAATAGAGGTTGCGACGTTGCGTTGAAGAGGGCAAATTCTATTAAGACATTAAGACAAGTAATAAAATATATTATATTTTTTATTATTAAATCTTATTAATAGGACATATTTTTGTTTATTTATGTTTTTTAATTGTGGTTTTTCAATTATTTTTTGTAGAGTTTCTTAGTATAACAAGTCAAGTAATAGATAATTAATTTGTATGGTTCATAAGTACTAGCAATGCTTAAAAATATTTTATTTCTATAACTTCCATTTCTATTTTATTCTTTTGATATAGAATTGAAGGCTTGAAGCAAATGAATCAATGATATAGAATCATCGATATTTTAGTGTTATTATTTACTCTTTGATAATTTGCATACAATGGTGAATGGATCTTATTAGACAACTTTTTATTTTGTATATTTTTAAATTGGACTACGTTATTTTATAAGAGTTAATATAGTATTGTAGTAAGAGATAAGATTGAACATGTCATTGCTTGTCATAATTAAATTTAGATCCTACAATTTCATTTACTAAATACTCGAAAATTCTAGTTCGATTCTCTTTAGAATATGCTATTTGTACATAATTTTATGTATATAATGGTGTCCACACCCTCACATGAAGGGAGACCCATTTCGGATAAAATATAATATACTCGAAGTGAGTCATCTTCCATGTGAGGATGTTAACACCATTATATACATAGAATTATGTACGTATAGACAAACCTTCAGTATTAAAATGCACTTTTCAACTTATAAAGGGGCGCAGGCGCGTGGTGTAGCTGTAACATTGTTAACGGGCCAATTGATTTTGCTTTGATTGTGGGCTATATACAGGTGAGATTAAAGATGGGCTTGTAAACGTTACTTTAGCTTGGGCCTCCGTGCTTTTGTTCTCAAGGTTCAGCATATTTTGTGCGTCACTAATAGAGAAGATATTTATAGACGATAGGAGTGTTTTACACGACCATATATGCTTTAAAATATGTTTGATATTTGATGAATTGAGCAAATTATTATTTAATATACGTTGTTTTTATAGCTAAATATCTGAATTTGAAAAAGATTGATGCAAAATGAGGTGATTTAATAAATAAATACTATTTTGAATAGCAAAGTCATTATGATAGCAAAATTCCATTGAATTCACGACTAAGTTTTCCCAAGAAAATTGTATTTTAAATGTTTTAATTGAAAAATATGAATGAATTGGAGTATCCAATTTTATTATCTTATGTCATACAAGGCTCCTTTTTGAGCCCTATTTTTTTTTTTTTAGGAAAATGTGTTTTGAAATAGTGATTTTTTTTTTTAAAAAAGTGTGGTTAAAAAAATATAACAAAAATGAGTTTACGTGTAAAATTATTTTATAAAGAATGTATGATTGAAAATGAGTTTAAAAAAAAAAATTAGGATCTAACAAGGACTATGAACAAGGTATTACAAGTTCAATATGTATACATAACATATATGTAGAGAGAGAGAGAGAGAGAGAGAGAGAGACTATATGAACAACGTATTACAAGTTCAATATGTATATATATGTGTATAGAGAGAGAGACGCAGAGAGGGGGGGTTGGCCGTGGAGTCGGCAATGTTAAATGGGATGGGAGAGGGTACTTATTTGCCTATTTAGTGTAGGATGTGACCTATTTGAAAATTTTAGATGGTCTTAATAAAATAATTATGGTAGGTTAGATTCATTTAAAATGAGGGCTAAGATTGTATGCTAAATATATTTGTTAAAAATTTTGATAGGAGGAACACTTTCATATATAGCTTATATTATGCATCGATGACCTGACATATCAATTAATTGATGAATCATTTGATTTTCGAAATCTATCATAAGCTTATATATATATATATATATAAAGTGCCTATTCAACGGAATTTGTTGGTTTAACGGAAAAACTAACGGAATTTGTTGTTTTAACGGATTATGTAACATAATTTCTTGTTTTAAACAGGCAGCTGCACATTCTTTCAGTGTTTTTATCATAACTTTGTATTCCGATGTTCGATTGAGGTGATTCAAAATGCGTTGGAAAGCTAATCCATCTGGCTACAACTTTGATTCAGACATCATTCTCCAATTCGATCACTTTCTATGCCAAAAATATGTCTCAATATAACGGACTATGTAACGGAATTTTTTGTTTTAAACAGACAGCTGCACCTTCCTTTAGTGTTTTTATCATGACTTTATATTTCGATATTCGATTGAAGTGATTCAAAATGTATTGAAAAGCTAACTCATCTGACTACAACTTTGATTCAGACATCATTCTCCAATTGGATTACTTTCTATACCAAAAATAGGTCTCAATATAACGGATTATGTAACGAAATTTCTTGTTTTAAACAAGTAGCTGCACCTTCTTTCAATATTTTTATTATAACTTTGTATTTTGATATCCAATTGAAGTGATTCAAAATGAGTTGGAAAGCTAACTCATCTGACTACAATTTTGATTCAGACATCATTCTCCAATTCGATCACTTTCTATGCCAAAATATGTCTCAATATAATGGACTATGTAACAGAATTTCTTGTTTTAAACAGGCAGCTGCACCTTCTTTCAGTGTTTTTATCATAACTTTGTATTCCGATATCCGATTGAGGCAATTCAAAATGCATTGAAAATCTAACTCATTTTCTTACAACTTTGTTTCAGATATCATTATCCAATTCGACCACTTTATATGCCAACAATAGGTCTCAATATAGCGGACTATGTAACGGAATTTCTTGTTTTAAACAGGCAGCTGCACCTTCCTTCAGTTTTTTATCATAACTTTGTATTCCAATATCCTATTGAGGCGATGCAAAATGCGTTGGAAAGATAACACATCTGGCTACAACTTTAATTCAGACATCATACTCCAATTCGATCACTTCCTATACCAAAAATAGGTCTCAATATGAGACTAAAACACCAGAGGATAACTTTTCGGTTGAAAATTGATTTGTGATCATCTTTTGACTAAATTTGATCCCCTTGACATCTTCCTTTATCCAATTGACTCCGAGCACTCTCAAATCTTTATCGTGAGATTCGGCACAACTTTTAAGTATTTACATTTTAGCCTCCGAACTTTGGATCCCTTACAATTTAGCCATTTCTCCAAATTTGTCTACTTTTGTTTATTTTCTTCAATCTCACTAACCTACATCACAATATCAAAATCACACATCTAATTATTTATCAATTACATAAACATTACATCATTAATTATTTATAGGGTGTCTGTTTCTACTTTTCAGCAGAAGTCAAGCAGTTGGCAACACAATTCATGCTGTTGGGAGCCGCAATTTTGGACCAATTCTCTCACTGTAGGGCTGTAGGTTTGAAAAAAATGATAACATAATCAATTTTCCTTCCTTCTTACAGCGCGTCCAGACACGCCCTTAATTAACCAAAAAAAATTATATCTTCATTAATAACAAATTAATTATTAAATAAAAATATTAAATATAAACTAAGCTAACGTGCATTGCACGTTGTTTACACCTAGTGTGTGTGTGTGTATATATATATATATATATATATATATATATATATATATATATATATATATATATATATATATATCCTACTATCTTTAAAAGAGGCAAACCCTTAGGAATAGTAAAAATGGGCTGCCTCTTAAATGTTGCCAGACAACCATTTCCTGTTCATTCCACTTTCACCGCCTCAGACGCATCTGTTTCATCCCTAATTTCTCTCGCCCTATCCTCTCTCTCTCGACAATAGCCTTTCCCCCAAATCAACCCACTGCTCCGTCTCTCGCCCTATCCTCTCTCTCTCGACAATCGCCTTTCCCCCAAATCAACCCACTGCTCCGTCTCCACAAACCACAGTCGACGCCTCCCTTCCCTCCATTGTTCTGCCAGTCCGCCTCCACGAGACCACAGTCGACGCCTTCAACCCTTCCCTGCAACCCTGCGCTGCCAGTCCAGCGCCAAACCACAGTCGACGCCTACCTCCCAATAGCCTTTCCCCCAAATCAACCCACTGCTCCGTCTCTCGCCCTATCCTCTCTCTCTCGACAATCGCCTTTCCCCCAAATCAACCCACTGCTCCGTCTCCACAAACCATAGTCGACGCCTCCCTTCCCTCCATTGCTCTGCCAGTCCGCCTCGTGCCAGTCCGCCTCCACGAGACCACAGTCGACGCCTTCAACCCTTCCTTGCAACCCTGCGCTGCCCGTCCAGCGCCAAACCACAGTCGACGCCTACCTCCTTCCACTGCTCTGCCAGTCCGCCTCCACGAGACCACGCATCCACGTTCCATTATTTTAAGAACCCATCAGAATCATATTTATCTCCTGCACGGGCTCAACATTGATAGTAACAAGTGAGTTTTTTGTTTACACGTTTTTTTTTATTTTGTATGTAGGGGGTTATTTAGGGGATTGGGTTCTTAATTTTGGTATTGATATAATAAAGAGACTGCAAAATGAACATAGTTTCAGCACTGAAAACGACGTGTAATGTTTGCCCTTGTTTATATTCATAGGTAGAGATTGAACTTCTGGCAAAAAAATAAAATAAAATGCAGGATGGACTCTATGGTTGGTTACATCATCTCAGAAAAATTAAGCTGAGATGTGTGGCTTCTGATGTATTTGCCTTGACTGACTCAAGAAGTCTATTTTCTTATATCGAAATAATCTGAGGCCTCGGGTTAAATTCACAGCACTTGAGCACTAATTATGTAGCTCTCTGTATAATAATTTCTTTTCACTGTTCCTCCCAAACAGGCACTTTTCCTGTGATATTAGTTGAACCCTTATCAGTTGTTACCTAGAGAAATAATTCATTGTGTTTCTTAACAAAGGCCTATGATGATCAATGATTTACCTACATTGTCTGATTTCATTACTTGGAAGAGTTTTAGAATGATCTGAGGTCAAAGGTTAAATAAATAACTGTCACGGTGTTCATTGGTGCCCAGACTGGTACTGCTGAGAGTTTCGCAAAGATATAAGAAACAATCTCGGAATATTTTATTGTTGTTTTGATTGTTGAATTGTGTTATGAATGTTCTAAGATTATGATTCCCTTTGAATTGGTTTGAGACGCAACTTCAGGAAAAGTTGTTCACTAAAACTTTATAGAGTGGAATCAATTCATTGATTTGTCTCTCTTTTACAGCCCTTAGATGGAATCCTTCGGTTTGAAACATAGTAACATAAAAAGCGCATCTTGTATCAGTAGAACTTTCTATATGGCGCATTTGTATTTGATACCAGAGGACAAAGCTCAGTAGGACAGAAATGAGAGAAGAAAGGAGTTTAATAAGTAAAAACTACAAATCTTCTTATTTCCTTTACAAGAGTACAACTTATATTATTAAAAAGAATGTTGCCTTCAAGTTTGTGACTGTTAAAAAAACCAGCTAAGGTGACAATCTGAAGCACTTGCTCCATTCATTAAATATGTATTCCCTAAATGCTTTGATCCTATTTATTGGTGTGTGCAATTTTTGATGGGTTATCCTGCTTTATAACATTGACCAATAGGCTCTTCTATACATCCCTAAATATTAAAATAAATAAATAAAACTTTCATTGTACCATTTTGTGATCAACCTAAATAACATAATTGTTCAAAGTACAGTAAGGGGCAATCTCAACATCACCCAGGGTCCACTGCAGGACCGGAATTAGAGTAGAAGTTAGGTGCATTGACATAAGGTTTTTAAAGCGAAATCAATTTATATAAACTTTGGTGCCTCTGGTTTTATTTTGAGATTACGATTGATTGTTCTTTGGATTTAATCATTTTTGGAACTTTTATGTAGAAATTTTGTATGATTTTGATTTTCAAATTATATTTTTTTTGTAACCGATCGATCGTAAGAGGTTTTCTTGGGTACGTGTGTGTTCTGTAATTGAATAAAATGATGGGCTGTAATTTCGATTCTCTAATTTAAAACTCAGTAGAAATTGTTGGTGAAGTTAAATTTCTACTATAATGATAATGATATATCTTTAGCAAGTTCTTTTTTCCTATTTGTTGTGTTCAAGTTACTGGATATGTAATTGGAAGTGTTAATTTTTCATAAATTGGTGTCATGATGTTTGTTATTGAATAACATGTATGTATTCTTTCAAAATTATGTTATGATAGAAAAGAGACAGTGGTCTTCCTGCAAAACATTTCAATGCTCGAATAGCATCAAATCACTGAAACATATGGCTACTGATATCGGCACCTTGGAGAAAACATGAACTTTTCAACCTCATTTCACTGTGGAATTCATTTTATTTTTATTTTTTAATTCAGGTCATTTTTCAGTTCTTCTGCAGCATGTTAGTTTAATTATTTTGCTATTGAAGTATATATTATTTACTGATGATTGAGATTGTGGACAAAATATTTATTAAGATTTGATTAATTAAGAAAAAATATTTGGAGTCGGATGCTAAAATATTCTCTGCAATTGAAAATCACTTGTCCAGTGATCTGTTGGATATTTTTGTTTCTATGGTAATTCACATTTACAACTTGGTTCAATGGTTAACAAAATGTTTTTGCTGAAACTGAGGTAAAGTATTACTTTTTTAATTGGGTTGTTGGGAGGATTAACTGCATAAATTCTTCACTGATGGTACTAATCTACTAAATGACTTTCTTTTAATGTCGGAACCACATTGAAGTTGTAAAGGTTTTTTTGTAAAGATTTGTTCATTTTTGTGTGGGTTTATATTGATTTGTGAGGTGAAGTTTAATTTTATTTCTTTTATAGAAAAATTATTATTCTTTCTTACTCCATCTCTCTTACTTCAATTTTTATTTTGCATTTGTTCTCATATTTTGATTTAGATCTGGTAATTGATGTGTTGTTTTCATGAATTTTAGGTGATCACGAAGAAAAGTCTGTTTCTCAGCGACGGAATGTGCGACATCGTTAGACCATGAGGTGATTGCTTAATTTTCGTTCAATTTGTGCTTCAATATGTTTGTGTGAGTATCATAATCAACAAATATGTGCGTGTATATGTGAGAATGAATGATATTGAGAGATTTTTGTTTAGTTTCTTTCACAAAATGGCTACTGAAAATTTTAAAGTAGGTAGAGCTTAAAGTTGATTACTGACTTCAATTTGATTGACATAATTGAATATTTTCGTTTTTGGGGCCCATTTATTTGAATACCTTGTAAGTCAAACAGAGAGATAAAATCGGAGACTCTATAAGATCTTTTGTTCTAACTGCTCAAATGTCTATTGAAGAAAGGCTTGATCGGGATTTCGCTTGATTTTCATTTTACATATTTGTGGAATTACACATTGATTTATATTTGTATTTTTTTTTTTAGATTCCAGTTGATTTATATTTGTTGTTTATGATGACAAATTTTTCCTTTTGTTTCTAACTTCCTTTTTAGTTTAACTACGTGTACGCTATGACAACTATGTTTTAAAGATTCGGATCCGTGTGTAAATAGTAAATATTTGTAACTCTTCAACGCTAATATAATAGATTGGTTGTAACAAATAAAATAAATTCTTTATAATATCAATTCGTGTGGACATTTTATCTTGCCTTTCAGTCATCAAATCCACTTTGTATTTTGTTGATGGGCATTTGTCATGTTTAAGTGTATTAACTACAATCTCCTCAACATATTGGTATGATTTGATTCTCACTTTCATTGAATCGAAGCTTCTACCTTTTCAGTATGAAGGTGTTAGGTACGTAAGCATATTGTCATAAAATATGTTGATGCTTTCATTTGATTCATAATTGGATAATTTGGTGACCTCGGATTTTGAGTTATCACGAACTGCTATTTCAATATGAGGATCGATAATTTGGGCCTTTCCAAATTTATATTGCCTGATCATTTTGTGTTTTCCTTTTCTTTTACCTATTCTTTTGTATGATGTTAAATTGTTCATTCCCCCCATTTGTTCTATCAGATGCCTTTTGGTATGTCTCTGTGATTAATGAAACTGAGTTTTTTATATAATAATAATAGAGTTCACCAAACGAGTCATAGTTTATGTGAAATGATAAGTGCCATTAATATGAGGTCAGATTCTTCGTTTGTGCTGATTATGGCATAAATCGCCTAAATATGGTATTCTAGGACTATTTCTTAATAAGATAAATACTTTTAAGCATGAATATGAATTAGAATTTGGATAATTTTTTATGTGATATTTAATTCATTTGTTTTATTCGTTTCCAATTTACACAGGGAACGTATAATTCGAACTGAAGTCGAAAAAATGTCTTCAGTGTCTAAGAAAAATAAAAGACGAAGAGAAGTGTGTATTGACAGTACTGAATTGGATATGAACGTACTTACGCCGAAGAGAAAATCTCAACGTTTTGTTGAATTGGAAGGTATGTATATCTAACGACAAGGAAACATATTAGTAATGACATTCTTAAAAATATTATTTTTGAGTTTTTAGATTAAGAATTCGTGCGCACAATTTTCCAAATCAAAGAAAAAATGTGATGTAAATCTGCACATTGATGCTTTACATCATTCGACTTTAGATTTGTCATTGTCTTTTCCTTTTTTGTTGAAAACAAACAAAGCAGAAGACAACAAATTGGAAATTTCTTTTTACAATATTCAATTGCACATGTCAACGTATCTGAAGGTATTCATTGACTATCAACTTTCACATTTACATTTAAATGAATTATGTTTTAATTTTTGATTTCAAACAGAACTATGTCATCTAAACTTTATTATTTAAAATTTTAAATACTTGGTTTACAAAGAGACCATGAATGAGTAATCGTCGTTTATGTGTAGATCTAGGTATTAGTTCCTCTGGTGCGTTCAAATTCTCTAACATTTTCGTCATTTTAGGTTTTCATTGTTCATCTTTAAAAATGGTTCATTGTTATTAATATTCCAATTTTTTTCCTTGTTTTCCGATCTTAGTATGTAGGTCTTCTGATATGGGCGAGCTCCCTGCGTATGATGTTTTGCCGCATTGGACTATTTGTGTACACTGTGGTGCTGTTAAGTTTAGCAAAGAAAGTAAGGGATTTTGTTGTTCAGACGGCCAGGTACACTTACAGTCTTATGCCCCGCCTACAGAACTTGCATTGTTGTTCACTTCAATTTGTCAAGAGACCACGGATTTCCTAAGATATGTGCGTAGTTATAACTGTAATTTCTCAATGACCTCTTTTGGTGTTCACTGTGATAAGAGTCTTTTTAAAGACTACAATGGGATTTACACATTTCGAATTCAGGGACAGGTATATCATTTCCTAAATGATATAATACCGTCAACCAACACTCCTTCGTACCTACAATTATACCTTTTTGATGGCGATGAAGAGATTAACAACAGATTGTCTTTTGGTAACAACCTTACTGAGGTTATCTTAACTAAACTTATTAATATCTTAAGCGTAAACCCATACGTAAAGTTTTTTCGTAGTCTCGGGAATTGCAATAATCTGAAATCACAAACAATTAGGATTCGGTGCGATCCTGGTCTTGACCAAAGGAGATACAATGCACCCACTGTTTCTCAAGTTGCTGCAGTTTGTGTTGATACTAATGACACAGCAGATCTTTCTGCACGTGATATTGTTGTCCATTGTATCGCTGGGGAACATTATAAAATCCATCATTACTTTGGATGTTATGATCCATTGCAATACCCATTGTTGTTCCCATATGGAGAATCTGGTTGGCACCGCGGCATAAAGTTAGTGACTAAAAAACAAAGATCTAATTCCTTTTGTAATAATACCGATGTCATTAACCCTGGCAACTTTCTTTGCCCAGAAGACTTGATCAACAATGAGCTAAAAGGTTTTCTCCATTACTTTAGACTATTTATCATATCGTTCAATTTCTCCATGATGTTCTACTTAAGTTCATTTGTTGATTTCTCAGTTTCGCATGGTCATAACAGCAGGGCTAATGTGTCATGCCGGGAATACTATTGTTATAAACTTCAGGTTCGTCCAGGTGTTAATTCTATACTATTGCATTCTGGTAGACTTCTTCAGCAATTTGTTGTTGATATGTATGTAAAAATTGAAACTTCTAGATTAGACTACTTCCGTCTCAACCAAACTGCTCTTCGAGCTGAATTATATCAAGGTCTTGTTGATAGTGTTCGTTTCGGAGAGTCAAGAGGTCAAAAGATTGGCCGCAGAATTGTATTGCCTCAAACTTTTTTAGGCAGCCCGAGAGATTTGAGAACACGTTATATGGATGCAATGTGCATAGTGTAAAAATACGGTAAACCAGATATTTTCTTAACCATGACTTGCAATCCAAAATGGCCTGAGATAACTGAGCATCTAGGTCATAACGATGAAGCCCAAAATAGACCTGATTTGGTTGTACGAATTTTTAGAGCAAAACTTGAGGCATTAAAAGAAGATTTGTTAGTTAGGAATGTCTTCGGTCCTGTTAGTGCTTATATTTATGTTGTTGAATTTCAAAAAAGGGGTCTTCCACATGTACATTTCTTGATAATCCTTCAAAATGAACATAAATTGAGAACGCCAGATTCTGTGGATACAATAGTCAGTGCCGAATTACCTGATGAACAAAAACAGCCATCTTTATATTCTCTTGTAATAAAACATATGATGCACGGACCTTGCGGTGTTTTAAATCCTAAAAACGTTTGTATGAAACACAATGATACTTGCAAGTATGATTTCCCAAAAAAATTTTGTGACCGAACTATTATAGGCAACAATTCTTATCCAACCTATAGGCGTAGAAACAATTGTAGGTTTGCAAAGGTACGTAATCATTTTTTAAGTAATGAATGGGTTGTTCCATATAATGCATACTTGTTGTCAAAGTATAGTTGTCATATAAATGTAGAAATCTGTTCTTCAGTAAAATCTGTAAAATATATGTATAAATACATTTACAAGGGTCATGATAAAGTGAGCTTCTCTGTGACAGAACCAAATGATTCTGATGTATATGATGAAATAAAATTGTACCAGTCAGCACGATGGATTTCTCCTCCCGAGGCAATGTGGCGTATATATGCATTTCTCCTATATGATATGACTCCATCTGTGATCTCACTTCAATTACATTTGCCAAATGCCCATTCCGTAACATACAAAGATGTTGATGATCTAAATAGAATTGTAGACACAGACTATTATAAAAAAACAATGTTAACTGAATATTTTCGTATGAACGTGACTTGTCCATTTGCTAAAATGATCTTATACAGAGACTTTCCAGAGTACTATGTGTGGGACAAACAGGCAAAAATTTGGTCTCCTAGGAAAAAAAATTTACGAGTGATTGGAAGAATTGTCCATGTTAGTATCACTGAAGGAGAACGTTATTACTTAAGAAAGTTGCTTAATCATGTAAAAGGAACAAGATCACATGATGATTTGAAGATAGTAAATGGTGTAAGGGTTGCAACTTTTCGAGACGCTGCTTTTTTACATGGTTTGCTCAATGAAGACACTGATTGTCATTTGTGTATGAAAGAGGCATCCCACTATCAAATGCCATATGCATTACGCCAATTATTTGGAACCATTCTTTCTCTTTGTGATCCCCATGATCCAAAAAAACTATGGCTTTCGTTCAAAGAACATATGCTTGAAGATATGTTAACCTCAAAGATGGAGATGAAAGAAGCTGAAATTAGAGCATTACATGATATAGATAATCTTTTACAGTCTTATGGGAAAACAATTGCTGAATTCTCACTTGTTGACACAAATCTATGTTCTGAACATGTAAATCACATCCCCAAGGTTATTTTAGATGAATTAAATGTTCCTATATGTGAAGCAGACCTGTCAAATGAACATATGCTTAATGCAGAACAACGATGTGCGTACGAAGAAATTATGAAATTCACGTTGGCAAAACAAAATGCTGCTTTCTTCATTGATGGTCCAGGTGGAACTGGTAAAACATTTTTATACAAGACCCTTCTTGCAACCGTCAGATCAAAAGGACTAATAGGGCTTGCAACAGCGTCGTCTGGGGTTGCTGCTGCATTACTACCACGAGGCCGAACTGCTCATTCTAGGTTCAAGATTCCTATTTCTGTAAACAATGAAACAACATGTGCCATTAGCAAACAATCATCGTTAGCTCATCTTTGTAGAACTTCTACAATAATTATATGGGATGAAGCTCCAATGGTAAACAAATCTGTTGTTGAGTGTTTGGATAGACTTCTACGTGATGTCTGTGAGTCTGACCTGCCCTTCGGGGGAAAGGTTATTGTTTTCGGAGGAGATTTCCGTCAGGTATTGCCTATCGTGAAAAAAGGTGGGAAAAAAGATATTCTCAATGCAACTCTCATCAATTCATATTTATGGCCTTTTATCATCAAGTTCAAGTTGGTCAACAATGTACGTGCTCAATCAGATCAGATTTTCTCAGATTACTTGTTGCGTATTGGAAATGGGACTGAGTTAGTGCACACATGTGGCCTCATAAAACTACCTACTGAACTGGTGATACCGTATGTGAACGAAATTGACTCTGTTCTGATCTTGCTTGATGCGGTGTTTCCAGAATTCCACTCTTATATTACAAATACCAATATGATGATGAACAGAGTCATTTTAAGCCCAAAAAATGAAGATGTTGATTTCATTAATGTTTTGTTGATAAATAGATTCTCTGGTGAATCTTTTACCTACTACAGTTTCGACGAGCCACTGGATGCAGATGATCTTAGTTTTAATGAAGATTTCTTAAATTCATTTACGCCAAGCGGCGTTCCACCGCACGAGTTAATCTTGAAGACTAGCTGCCCAATAATTTTGTTGAGAAATATAAATCCGTCGGAGGGACTGTGTAATGGAACAAGACTTGTATGTAGACATTTTGATAGAAATGTTATTGATGCTGAGATTGCTGTTGGAGAATACAAGGGAAAAAGAGTCTTCCTGCCTCGCATACCTTTTATACCTTCTAAAACTGATGACACGCCTTTCAGATTTAAAAGAACACAGTTTCCCATTCGTATATGCTTTGCAATGAGTATAAACAAGGCTCAAGGACAGACATTAGATTTCCTTGGTCTATATTTACCCAATCCTGTTTTTTCACACGGTCAGTTATATGTTGCCTTATCAAGAGCCAAAACGAGTCAGTCTATTAAGATACTTTTGAAGCCAAGCAATCAGAACAAAGAACATTGCTCATGCACAAAAAATGTTGTATATACTGAAGTTTTGGAGTCTTTAAAGTTCAGTGAAACTTCATCCAGGTGCACTAGCATTGCATAAATTACACAAATAATATATCATTGTGTAGTTACAAACACTATCTAAATTTTGTCCATCTGTGAAGACCTTTTAATATCATCATATTACTTTGTATTCGTATTGTCAAATATTTTCTTTCATACTATATTTATTACACCTACGTTTCATGACCATGTAGAAGACCAACATAATCATTGGTATAACACACTGTACAAAGACAGACACCAGCTACATCCCTTCATCTGAAATATACAACACTCAATCAAACTCCAAGAGGAAGAAGAAAGGTGCAATCGTAGCTCTCTTTCATGGAATTTTTGCAAATTTACTTGTGTTTTTTCCCTAATCTATCTTTAGTTTGTTCTTGTTGATTTTTTGCCCATTTCGGCTGCAAAATCTACTGACTTTCCTCTTCTTTTTCTGATAAGAATCTTCAGGGAGAGTGATATCAGGATGTGGGTCTAAGGTAATTATATATTTTTATTTACTCTCTGGTTTTTTTTAGATTTATGGGTTTTGATTGAACTTTACTCATAATTAATTATCCAAGTAATACCCTAACGGTGATGCACTCGCTCATTAGACCATTCCAGGTACTGAATCACTTGAATACAAAAATAAACCTGGCATTTTTATGTTGTTGTACCATTTTTATCAATTTATACTCATGGTTTGGATAAAAAAGTAATACATATTTAGTTTCTGAAATGATATTTCCAACTGGCATTCTAACCATTTCAAGGTGCTTGAAATCATTGATACTAGGTAACTTTGTTAGCGAATTTTTAACTTTTGGGTATTCATTTTCTATTTGTAATTCAATTTCAGCGCTCGAAAAAACATACAACAAAAAACTAACTACACCTTTCCTCACATATTTTTCACTGCATTCTGCTCTCTTTAACTTATTTTAGTGAGCTATCCGAGATATTACAAGGTCCGTGTACCTGTGTAGATGAACCTGGTGGTGTTTTTCCCCAACTGCATCAGATTATGAGGAATAAGAATTTGATACTGAAGGCGAAGTCAAGAATAAACCTAGAAAACCTCCTCAATATCTTTGTATTCCCAAGGAAGAGGAGATGAGAGAGGACGAGCTTGAAAGAATGCTAGAAGAGCGATATAAGATAGGAGCTAATTTCGTTACATATGCAGATGATGGTTATGAGCATAAAAGATCAACTGAGAAGGACATATATTTGTCGTCTGCAAATGACATGACAATCTGAAAAGTCAAATGCATGGTGTGTTTTCTAAACTTCTGGATTATTTTTCTGTAGAGTTTCAGAATCTTGTTGCTGTGCCAAACTTCTATGAAAATTTTGTTCATGCGCAATTTTCTGTCTTAGGTTGGTCAAGAGAGGTATTCAGCTTTCTACTTGATACAAAAATACGCAGACTTGAATTATTTAGGTACTAAGCTATAGATAATAACCGCATTGACAGTCAATCATGTGAAGGATTTTATTTATATTGAAGCCGAGAAACAGTACGATATTGAGCCTTGAAATTCTTTCTCCTGTGGACAACTATAAATATAATACATACACGACTCTTGGGATTGAATGGGAAATAAATCAAAAAAATGAAAGTAATAGTAACATGAGCTAGAAACTTGTGCAGACCCAAACGCCATAGGATCCCCTAACCTACATCCCATAAAATACTGTCATTGTCTTTGCTACCAGAAGCAAGCAAAGATCCAAGCTGCTTGTATCGGATGACTCTTAGAGTGCCTTTATATCCATTCAAAGTGGTTTCACATGTTCCTTTCTCACTATCCCATATTCTTACACTACCATCAGCATAACCACCCCACCCAGTCCCAATCATCTTCATGTTAAATTGGTTCTGCAGAGATACCAGAGGGGGGGACGCATTGTGCGAAGAAATACCGCCCCTTTGACCTCCCAACAAGCGGAATTTGATCTCAACAATGATGGTGAAATTGGCCGGGATCCACCATGTGGATTGGGAGGCCCTTGACCTTGAGCTTGAGACACCATTTTTTCCCCCCAAAAACAACACACACTAATCTACAAAACATTCAGTCCCCTACACTGCAAAAAGTAACATTAAGTGCTTCAATGTGTGTGTGTGTAGCAAAAAAATGGGAAATGGAAACCAGCAAAATGAAAAGTAGCATTACAAGAGCAGGATTTCAAAACTAGGCTGGGCCAGTTTGGCCAAAAAGATAAAAAGAACGTCGGATGAAGAAATTCCAAACCTCAACTGAACTTTTGTGTCCTTTTACTTTCGGCCAAGTCTCTTGACAGTTTGGTTGATCAGTTATAAACTTTATATGTAGTGACATTTATTTCTCTTTGTTATTGTTATTTTTCAGATAATGAGATTGCAATACGTTCTGGGACCATGATATAGGATTGACCATCCTCTTCAAGAAATAATGAACTTGTTTACAGGTCTTATTCTTGCACCTACAGTTCCAGACCACTTTTTTGTAGCCTACAACGTTCTTTCTAATGCTATAAAGTATGAATATATTGCCATCATCAATGTTATATAATTACACTTCTGAAATATGTTTTGCAAGTGGCATAAATGTGATACACATTGTTGTAACATTTGTCAGACTTCATTCAACCAAAATCAGACTCAAGATTTTGTGCACTGAATATGTATAGAAACGTTGATCTTTGTTCTCATTATGTTCTAGCATAGGTACTATCTACTTACACATTTTGACATTATCAATTGGTTTCAGTAACACCACTTCATTAAATTGTATTTCGTTGAGTTTATTCACTTATTTAGCAATTTATCTACTTTCTGAGAACGTTTAACATAGCACCATGAGCAAAAGAAGTACTGATATGCAGAAATCTAGGCCAATATTAACTTCTTTTCAATTGTCATCCAGTAAAAAGGAAAAAGGAAGGTGAGGAGAAGAGGGTGACTCAAGAAGAGATGTTTCTAGATGCAACTCAAACAGGTTCTGCCCATGACATTCATCTATAAGAGGGTGTTTTCGTTTAAATATGTTTGGGAGGTTTAATTGTTAGCTCGCTTGATTGCCTCATTAGTAACCCTTTAATTTTAACTGAATGTCATGAAAATCATATGTAGAAATTATGAATTTGAGAAACCTGGTACAGGTGTTAGCAAGAGAGGAAAAAGTTAAGAAAAGAGCCGTATTGCACAAAGCAGTTTACAGTAGCCCCCAGATACAATATCCTCCTATAAATGGAATGCTTTCTCTCTTCACTTGAAACCTCTAAAAGTTTTCTGTCCCCCAGGACAATAATGTCTTCAATCGCATCTCATTTCATATTCAAAATTATTTTTGGAACATCTGAAATGAATTTACATGTTCATTACATGTTATTCTTATCTAGAATTTGTGAGTGGAGCATCATTCGGTTCAGAGGTCTCGACAAAAGCTACTCCATGTATGTTTTATGTTCTTATCTTCCAAGTCATGTCATACTTTACACAAAATATATAATTTAGTGACCATGATACTTGGCTATTAGTCACTGTATAGGACAATAGGAGTTAAGAATCACATTTTAAATGGTAGCTGAATATACATTGCACTAACATGCAAGCAGACGAACGTGGATATTTGTAAGGAATTTGCAATGTTAAACCCGGTTGTTTTCTAATATCTGTTTTTTCCGTATTGCCTGCTTCTAAATATAAACACTCAATTGCACACTGCCTATCTGTAATATGGAATACACAAACCAAGTTTTCTTGTCATCTATACAATGTATCTGATCTACAGTTTTTTTTTTTACCAAAGTTTAAAATTATTTTGCACTGTTCTATGATTTTCTTTAGCCAGCTCTGGTAATAGAAATCAACCAATCGTGTTCATTTTGTTCTAATTTATCTTGGAATGGATTGTCTGCATTCTTAGATAGATAAAACTGTGTGATCAGATTCTTAGAGGCACGATAAATTGATAGATCTGCTGGCTTCATAGGAATGTGTCTTGTCTAGGTTCCTTTCTTTATTTTTTATTTTAATAGTGGTTATATAGCGACAGTAAATGATATAGGAATGAGTTTTTTATGTAAGTCTTGTTATGTTAATTGACGCCTTTCATGTCCAGATGTTGTCTCAATTCCAAAGACAAATGGGAACTTCCGTCTCCTCTATGACACCAAGGGCAAGTTTCAGATCCATTCAGTCGGGACGAGAAGGCAAAGGTTTATTACAATGACTTTATTTTTCTACTTGTAGGTTCTCTTAAGTAGTAGTGCTATTTTCCATAAGTATTATATATAGTATTATACTGTCATTTGCATGTGATATCAAGAAAACCCAACAGAAACTTGAGAACAACAAATATGGGGAGAGCTCCCTGCTGTGACAAAGCCAAAGTGAAGAAAGGCCCATGGTCGCCGGAAGAAGACGCAAAACTTAAGGCCTATATTGAGAAGCATGGCACTGGCGGCAACTGGATTGCCTTACCACAAAAAATAGGTACAGAATTTGGGTTTTTCTCTCTATGATCTTAATTGAAAGATAAATGTGTTTAAAATTTTATGCCAGGTCTTACGAAATGTGGAAAGAGTTGTCGGCTTAGATGGTTGAATTATCTGAGGCCAAACATCAAGCATGGAGGGTTTACAGAGGATGAACACAATTTAATGTGCAGCCTTTAAAAGGGAATTAGATGGCATTCAGGTGGAGCTGCAAGCAACTGATCCAACTGAGATGGGTCTTGATGTCTTCAAAAGCCGCGCAAATTATATTTCTCCGAATCACAGTAGAGTATGAAATATTCTATTTGCAACTAATGTTAATAGTTTGTGAAACAGTGGTACCTGGTTAAGCTATTATATTGGTCTTTGGTTGACGTCTAATTCTGAATAACTATGTTGAATTTGCTTCTATATTTTGGAAATGCACTCTTGGCTTTCTTATGTTCTCACTTTGACATGGATATTGCTATTGGCTATTATAATGTTCAATGAGTTCATCCTTCCTAACAACTTCACGA
Organism: Fraxinus americana; assembly: GCA_035079005.1. NCBI lineage: Eukaryota > Viridiplantae > Streptophyta > Magnoliopsida > Lamiales > Oleaceae > Fraxinus > Fraxinus americana. The sequence continues at coordinate 3,350,102 of CM068714.1, read as the reverse complement.
CATGCTCAATTATCCTAGCATAACCATTATCAATACATACTCTTGACGTCGAGTCGTGCAACGCACGCCCAACACTAGTATATATAAGGGTGTCAACCGATTACCCTCTAAGCTCCTTTGTTTTAACATTCAAGTTCTTTACAAGTGATGTCATCGTTGGTCTCTTTAAATCAATAAAAAAAAGAACTGATTGTAAGAACCCTCTTTATTTAAGACACGTGAAATCTTCCCAATAATTACATCGGTGCTGTGCTTCTTCACCTAGAAATAAGTTGAAAACTGTTTTCCAACCTTAGCAGCATGATGATAATGTGTTTTTGATCAATTATTTTCTCCTAAAATAATAAAAACACACAAATTTAAGTATTAAGTTCATAAAATTACTCCCAAAAGTCATATTTTGATGGTACTACTACTGCTACTCTCTTATCGTGTCCTTTCTCAAGTCAGGATAAATACTGAGTCTTACATACTTTATTTATGTCTTTCAATTAGGAGTGGAAGTTGTCTGGTTCAGTCCAATTTTGAAGAGAACCGAACCGAGTACCAATGAAAATCATAAAAAATGAAAAAATTGGTTCCATATCTAACTATAGGACCGAATCAATCGATTCTGATACCACATGTTCGGTTTGGTTCTTTATATTGAAAAAAATATAAAAATAAAGTGTAAAACTACTTGTCAAAATGAAATTAAGCAAAAATAGAGTATGAAATCACTTGTCATTTTTATAATCTAACAATGCTAAAAAAGACTATTAAACAAGGCAACAAACAAAATTCACTCCAAAGTTCAAGATCAACTTATAACAGCAATATTAAACACAGCATAAACGGTAAAATCTCGATCGAAAATTAATTCTTAAGAAAATTCATATAACAATAGTTTGATTATTTTTAGTAATTTTTAAGGATCGTGATTTTTATGGCCAACCGTTTTGAAAACAACGACAAATTTGAAAATTTATGAATATTGAATTAAAAAAATATTTTTCTTATTGGTTGCATTGAAACTATGAATTTATAAAATTATTTAGACTTGAATTTTGATTACCCGTTAAAGGAAAGAAGAAGAAGAAGCATATGAAAAATGAAACTTTAACGTAAGATAATTTTAGGGCTTTGTGTTTAAAGATCTAGTGCATCTTAGTGTTAGTAAAAGGGAAATTCAGGAGAACCGAAATCAGTATTGGTTCTTAAGGTGATACCGAAAAACGAATCAGAAGCATATCGAGGACCAAATCGAAACCAATCGGTTCTCGATGTATGGTCCCAAAATTGTCTCATTTAGTAGAGGAACAAGAGCAAAACCGACCGATTCTAATTAGTTCCGGTCTGGTTCCACCTGTTCCGAGAAAAAAATTGCCCACCCCTACTTCCAGTTTCAGCTTCGTGGTTTTAGAAAACATCAAAAACCCGCAATGTTAGCAATTGTGAAAATTCTTTATTCCTTCAAGAATTCTGCTCTAAGTTTCTGCTTCTCGATCCTCGATTTGCGCTCGAGACGAGCTGCAAGCACAAAAACAATCACTACAAGAAAAATGAAATTTTACAACTAATGTTTCAACGACCAAATCAAATTGATCGTTAAAAACTGTTTTCAATGACTAAATTATAAATGTGGTTGTACAAAATGGGTGATAAATAATTGAATTTTAAATTGGCTAGAAATATCATATAACGACCAAGTTTTTGGTTGTTAATTCTATATTTTCTACTACCAAATTAAAATTGGTGGTTGTGAGTGGGCGCCAAATCAAAGATTCCTGCCAAAAAATATGTTCATATTTTGCTTGCAGAGAATGTCTATCCCAAGACAAGTTTTTCCACAACTCAAGGTTTCGAGCTATCACAGGGAGCACATGCTCAAGCATTGTACAAAGATGAAGCTGAAGAAAGAAGGCGCTTCTATGAAAAGTCGGATCGAAGCGAGATCATTGTTCGTCTTTACATTGTAGTGTAATTCATAGTTTCCTTCTTGAAGTCAGATCGAATCGAATTTTTCCATTACTATTTTATTTCATTTTGAAATTTCTTTTTATTTAAGTGGTGATTTATCACATTCTAATGTTTAAGTGTGTGGATTCAAAAATTTGTAATGAAATTATCAATTTTTATGCAATTCCAAAAATTGTTCATAAAGTACATTTTCAATTTTGTCAATCAATTTGCATAAATTGTTATTGTAAAAAAAAAAAAAAAAACCCTACAACAAAACATTTGGCAAACGTTGCGAAAGACTGTTCTTTGGCAACGCTGTCGTAAATAGATACGGCAACGTTTGCCAAACGTTATCGTAGACTGTCTTTCACAATATTTACCAAACGTTGCCATATCTCTACGACAAAGTTTAAAAAACGTTGCCGAAGACTTTCGGCAACGTTCAAAAAACGTTGATGTATCTCTCTACTCTACGACAACACCTCGATTTGCAACACACGTCCAAACATTCTCGTAGGCTGTTTTTGTTGTAATGAGATTATTGCAGGGCGGAGTCCTACTACTGTCACTTCGATAAAATTGGAATGATATATATAGCATGTGTTTGGCACCAATTTTTGGAAAATTATAAATTTTGGAATAGTGATTGATGGAAGAATATGTAGTTGAAAAAAATGAAAAGTTTCAAATTTATATATAATATTATTTTATTTGGAGAATGTGTGGTTATAATTAAGAAAGAAAGAAAATATTGGGTGCCAAACACCCTCATAGAGAAGAAGATATGGCCACTGCCAAAGATGACACGCAAATCGATAAATTGTTCACATTTTCTTTCTTTTATGAACCAAATAGATGCAAATTTGAGTTTTCAGCTTGAATCGGATAGAACTTTTATGAGGAGACAGCTTTGAGTTGCACAGTCCATTAAAACAGTTACACAATAAGTGTTTGTTTTAGTTGTATTCTCTAAAAATTCATTTTTATTCAAATTCAATTATAAAAATATATTCTTCAAATAAAATAATTTTACACGAAAATTTTAAAAAAAAATTCAATTTTTTAACCATGCATTCTCTACAAAAATCACTATTACAAAATCTATCTACATATACATTAAAATTTACATAATGTAAAATGAAACTCTACTATTTGTCAGTTTAAAACACAATTAACTTTTACATTCAATCTATTTTCTTCACATTATTTTTGATAACCTCTTATTTATATTTTTTTATTTATAAATAGCAAATTCCTTCTACCAATACCATGAATAACCCTAATAATATATCCGTTGTATTGGTTGCTACTATTTCTGCATTATAACATTTACACAAAAAATTAAATAATTTACCAAAATATGCATCGAGTATTGTGCTCAATCATTGAAAGGAGTGTGTTCAACCGTTGATCAAATCAGTTGCTTTTTCCTATAGAAAAGTCAACATAGTTTAACTAATGTCCAAAAATAAAGTAAATAGTTGGCGAGTAGAATTAGGGGGCGAGAGGATCCAGGTTTTGTATCGAATAGGTACCTTTTTTTTTTTTTTTTTGGAAGACACACGACACCCTACCCTGAGTATGTGATACACATTTGACATATCATTGTAGGTAAATCATACTTGAAAAGGAGTGAATTTTGGAGAAGTCAAATCGAGCACTTTTTAATCCATATGTTAGAATTTGGGTGTGACCTGAATTCCATATTGAAATGATTGAAAAAGTCAAATTAAAGTGTACATCAAAAGGAATTCAATTTGGAATGTTTTTGAAGTCTTATTTAAATTGAAATTTTATTTGGAAGCCCTATTTGGAGTTAGGCTTGGAAAATGATTTTGAAATGAAAAAAACAATTTGAAGAAATACAAAAGAAAGAAGGAAAGGCAGAACGCCCGGTGCGGCGCCGACGCCCTTGTTTGGTGTTTTACCTCGGGCCCCAAGGCGCCCAACGGGGGCGCTGCAGCGTCGGCCCAGCGCCAGGGCACCACCTGTCTGTTCTCAATCCTTGAATTTCCAACAATTTGTATCAGAGATTTTGGGCATAATTAACACAACACCATCAAGTTGAACTTGCGAGTTCTTTAAACTTACTTCCTTTTCCTTTTTATAAGGGGAATTAGCAAATCAAAGAAAATTACAAAAAGTATGCATCTTAGTAGACTTGACTCAACCCAAAAAGGACAATATTACAATGTTAACGTCTTTTATTCAGAGGATGACAATATTACAGTATTAACACGTTTTATTCACCACTATAAGACAGGTAAAAGCACTCTTCAACTTACAAAATAAAGAAAAAGATCACAATGTGATTGGAAATGCCTTCAGAGATGTGGCCTTGTGTAAAGTAGTTGTGTATTTCTCACTCATGTCAATGTCTTCTGGTTTTAGTCCATCTTCAAGTCTCCAATCAAAATTGTGTATCAAAGTGGCCAACATGACATGTACTATCCGGTGCGCCAAAGGCAATCCCGGACATATTCTCCTCCCTGCACCGAAGGGAATGAACTTGAAATCTTGGCCATTGAAATCAATTTTTTGATCTAAAAATCTTTCTGGCATAAACGAATCTGGACTGGACCAAATGTTTGAATCTCTACTACTTGCCCATATATTAACTAGTATTTGAGCATTTTTGGGGACTATGTAACCATTGATTTGAGCCTCAACCACAGCTTTATGAGGTACTAACAAGGGTCCGACAGGGTGAAGCCTATGTATTTCTTTCACTACGGCCCCTAAGTATGGGAGTTTTGAAATATCTGATTCTTGAATCACGCTATGCTCTCCAATCACATCACTAAGCTCGATTTTAGCTTTCGACATCTTCTTGGGGTTGCGGAGTAATTCAGCCATTGCCCATTCAACAGTAGATGGAACCGTATCCGTGCTACCAAGAAATAAGTCCTACAAAATAGAAAGCCAAGTAAGAGAGAAAATTTCTTCTTAGATTTCTAGAGCAATAAAATTAAGTATAGTCTATACCGTTAGTAGATGCTTTATATCTTTTGGCTTAATTCTGGCTCAGGCTTTTTGTAGAGATCAAGAAGGGCTTCCAGTAAATCATTTTTCTCTAATGTACCTCTTGATTTCAACCGTTGATCTATAATACTTTCCAGAATTGCGTATAATTTTCCGAAATAAAACTTGGTTCGGCGTGAGATGCCTTGTGGATCAACATATTTAAGAATTGGGAAGTAATCTGCAAGATTAGGACTGCCAATACATTTACTTACATTCCACAAAACATCCTTAAACTCTTGAGAGGAATCAGAATTGAAGTCGGCAAAGTCAACTGAGAAAAGAGTGGACGATATCATGTTAAGCGAGGTCGTAAATGTAGCCTCGGCTATATCCACTACATGACCATTAACACAACATTGATTCACATAGTCGCATAGTTTCTGCAATTTTTCTCGTCGAATGCCTTGGCTTGAGTCTAGCCTTTGCAGTGAAAACATCTGTTCTTTCAATATTTTGCGAAGTTTACGCCATTGATTATCAGCCGGCAAAAAAGGCAAAGAGAACTTGTCATGCTCGAGGGATTCAAGGGTCACGGGGACAGTTCTGCCACAGAAAGATTGATCATATTTTTGTAGTACGGTTTTAGCTATTTCTGGTGATGAAACGACTATTGTTTCACGATAACCCATTCTAAGATACATGAGAGGTCCATAGGTTTGGGAAAGCTTGGCCAGTGACTGGTGGGGGTTTTCGCCGAGTTGTAGAATGTTCCCGATTATCGGAAACGGATGAGGCCCCGGAGGAAGCTTGGCGGATTTCCGGTGCTTTGAATTTGAGGTCAGGAAAAAAATGCATGTGCAAATGGTAGAAAATAGAACGAGAAGGAACAATAGGAACTCCATAGGTTTTTACTTTTTGTGGTGTATTCTATAATGGGACTCGTGTACAAATTTATAGTACAAAACTGATGGCATTCATGGGAATATTGGACTATTTTATTAATTATGCCATTATCTTAGGCGGCTAAGTCTAACAAGTGATATGGTGAATCAAGAATATATCTGGGGGCATGTTAGGTGAAGCTTAAATTTTATTTAAGTTAATCTTACTTTTTATCTACATATTTTATTGGACTCAATTTATTATTCACTCATTATCTACATATTCCATAGAACATATTGCTTATAAGCACTTAATAACACTCTCGAACATGCTCTTAAATTGATTAAGAGCACTGAACCCACTTCGCCATTCTCTTAAATTTAAATTTATTATTGTTGTTGTTGTTGTTATTTGTAATAAATTTTAATCATGTAATCAATATATAATAATCAAGGAATGAAAATGTAATTGTTTATTTAGTAATTTATGTAGTATAATTAAATAAATAAATTATTTTTCAGATAGATAAATTATTAAAAATGAAAAAAAATGCTTAAATATTGTTCATTTGGTGCAACTTTCGGTGCTATGGATTAGAAATGATTTTCAAATTGATGTAAAATGGTGCAAAACTTATCTCAAATTTTACTACGAATTGAAAATGGCATAAGAGCGCCGAGCCCACAACCAGGGGCAGAACTAAAACCAAGTGTTAGGATGAGTTAAAATTTAGAGTTGGGCTAAATATGGATTATTGGTGAGCTAATATATTATTGTGAGAAATGGTAATTATATTAGCCCTACGAATTTTGTTAATTACACGACAATTTTAAGTATTTTTTTATTTACTTAAATGGTTTTAAGTAAAATTACATAAATGGAATTTTTAATATATTTGTTTATTACATGAATTAATTTATTGTCTCACCACAATTATAAACCTAATTTTTTCCCCTCAAAGTTAGACGGAAAAACTTATAAATTTTTTGATCAATTACAGGCTCTTGAACATGAAGACAACGACCAACTTGACTTAAATATTATATTCTAATTTTTTCTCGTGCAGCCAACCAAGTCAAGAAGAAGCCAGAATAAACCAATTTCAAAACTTTATATATTCAACCACCTACTTCCAAACTGGCTGCCTTCTTGCCACCGCCATATGGGAATCAGGATCATTGTAGGAGCAAAAACCAATTGAGTGTTAGTATAGTGAAGTTATTTTCGAAGTTGTACCAAAGTTTTTTTATTAATAAATAAAATTAGTTTCTTTTGGGATTTTAAACTCAACATAGCATAATCGTCCAACGCCTTCTCCGATCCATTTCGAGACTCTAATGAAGGATGTAATTGAGAAGCAAGAAGAATTGCCGAAGAAATTCTTGGAAACTCGAGAGATATTGAATCGCTAACGAGGAAGCTTGGATGGTAGAAGAAATGGTGTGGTGTGATTATAAATTTGTTCATTTTAAGTTTTTATTGAATAGTGAGTACAATTGTAAATTTGTTGTGTATTTATTGAAAATATATTTTAGTTGTGGTGTAGTAAGTAAATTTTGTAGTGATAATGTAATTACCCTTTGAGAAAATGAGGCAAAACCCTGCCCCCAATTATTTTTGCGAAATCAAGCTACTGAGAATTATTTTTTGAAAATCATGTATTTTGAAAATTAATTAATTAAAATATCGGATTTTTATTATTATTTCTCAGTATTCCTTTGAATTGTCCTATTGCGCAAATATGATACATCTCATTTCCAATGTCCGTAATTATCAAAGAAATAAGGTGTGGTTGTAGATACACACGTAGTAATCTTCTTCCGTCAGAAAAAAAAAAAAAAAAAAAAAAGTCAAATCTTCTAAATTACAATCTCTTTATATGTATATCTTTATTGACATTAAGTTTAAAATTGTTGTGAACTGATAATTTTTTACACATTAATTTTAACAAAACTTTAAACAATCAATAACACAGATTTTGACAACACGTGAAGTGTAAAACCTAATGTATACTAAGTGTGTACAACTAGTTTAATCCTCTAGATTAACATTACCTCTAGCTATAGTCAACTGTCGTGGGCATTATTCCTTTGAATTGTCCTATTGAGCAAATATGATACATAAAGTTCTCATGATCTTAAGAAGTTGAGCTTGATGCATCCAGCCGAAGGGTGTTCATCGATTGTGCAGATCATTACAGGTCACCCTTTGATCTAGGATGACTCAGATTAACTGTATCGAGATTGAAGAAATATTTTTGGACGATATTACTATCACCAATATTTATAATTCATTACTTTTCAAATAATATCATAATTTATAAAAGACTAACGATGCGACTATGGAGTTCTTGCTTAAATGGTCATTTGTTTTGTTATGAATATGGTTTTTACGATTACGTTTGATTTGTTCATAGTTGACCAACGATGTAAACTTATTCAATAAATGTTTATGCATGTGATTGACAAATTTATTTATGGTTTATATAGTTTATATGAAAAAAGAGCAACAGGATGGCAATCTTAAATAAATTTTAAAAATAAATGGAAAAATGTCGAAGTTTTGACTTCACTAAATATAATGCATTACCCTCGACAAGATGTCAACATATAAATTTTACATGGCATGAGAAACTGTCAATGTAGTACGGTGATTTGATGAAGTATGCCTATAAAAAAAGCTCCAAATTGATGAACTTGAACCGAATTGCGTGAATTTATATTCAACAATACGCATTTTCATGCTAGATGACTTCACATCAAGCTAAGAGGCCCTACACTATAGGTTAAAGCTCATGCTAAACATTATATCACACATTATAAGAAAGTGTGAAACCACGCTAATGTAAAATTTTAACACGACACAAGATCCTTTGACGTTTGACATTTTCCAAGTTGATGTCTAGGCCGATTTTTGAAACTGATATTTACGTGTATCATTTTTTGTGTACACTCTTTAATTTATTTTATGATTTGCTACAAGACCATTTTCAACAACACATTTACACAACAAAATATTCTACACGTATATCAAAATTTTTTCTCTACTTTTTAATTACACATTCTTCTAAAAATTATTATTCAAAATCAGATTCAATATATATAGAAATCACAATTATCAATATAAAAAAATTCATTCGTTTTTAAATTGTAATCTCGTCGATGAAAGGACTGAGTATTCGACAATCATGTTAATCGATTTTTTTTTTTTTTTTGAAAAGTTGTCAAATCAACGAGGAAGATAAATTGCTAATAATTTCTTAACTTCTCTATTAGCAACGTGTAAATGTCAAGGTTTTGAGTGGCGTGGCAAGGCATAGAGGTTAAGCCTCAAGCCTTCGTCTCGGCGTAATGTGTTTTCTTTTTTAATATTATTTTAATTATTCTAGACCAATAAATAAATAAAATAATACTTTGAAATTTTATAGTAATTTCATACATGTTTTCCAAGTTTAAAAATATAATTCTCCAAGGCTATGTTTGATAGCATAGATTTTCCATGGAAATGGAACTCATTTTCCATTTTCCATATTTTGCTTTTTTTGATAGGCAAAATTTTCCTTAGAATTAATTTTCTTACTTTACCTCACATGCTTACAATTTCTTTGATTTTGTGGAAAACTATTTCCCACCATTTTGGTGGGAATTGGTTTTCCAGTTTTTTTTTTTTTTTTTTTTTTTTATTAGAAAATTTTTTAGACATAATGATAAAAAAAATCACTTTTATTGACAATTTTCATGAAAAATAAAGTCAAACGAATTGTATTCGATATGGTAATTTTTTTTCATTTTTTTTTTTTTTTTTTTTTTTGCAATTGGAACAAATTTTAAACCCAATGGTCGGAAAAATTATCACTTCAATGGACAATTTTTATAACAAATGAAGTCAAACGGACACCAAACTTTCAACATTTTCCAGGTGGAAATTATACCAATCAAACGCAATTAATTACAATTCCCAGTAAAACAATTTCTAAACAATTCAATTCCCTATAAAACATTTTTTTCCGCTTATTTTCCACATTTACAATCAAACGGACCTAAATAAAAAATATACCAAATTGATATTGCTTTGGTCGTGGGTCCCGTGTAAGCAAAAATCGTCAAACTGGAAAATCGAACCGAAACCGCATTTTAGAAACCGTCGGTTTGGTGCCACGTGGACCCATCAACGAAATGGTTTTGAACCAAATCAAACGGGTCAAAAACGATTTGGTTTAGGTTTGAGAATTTTAATTGCGGTTTAAAACCAAACCGGACAGACGAAAAAATATATAAAAATAAAAATAATGAAATTTTTTGAAAATTCATCCAAATATGTAAAACTCAATAGTTTTGTCATTTGTGTGTATTTTTGTCAATTTATAATTTTCTATTGTATATATATTATTACTAAATAATCCTAATTTATATCTAATTTACTAAATAATCCTCTTCAGAATTCAAATTTCTGCAGTTGCTTCTGAGTCTGCATTCTCAACTGGAGGTCGGATACTTGATTCATTTAGGAGTTTATTAGGTGCAATGATGGTTGATGCTTGTATATGCGGAAAGAATTGGTTGCAAATTAAGAATGAACCTATAGTATTGCGCCAATATTTAGATAAAGTGGAAGGATTTGATGATTCAATGAAAGTTGTGGCAGGTGGTTTATATTTTCTATTACCATATTTTTAAAGATTCTCTTATCGATCTATTATCCAACACTATGATGATGTAACGAATGCATTTATTTGACAATGGAGACTATGAATCATGTGTGACAACAATTGATGTTTGTTGCATTTTTTTATATCGCAAGTGTACGATATCGTAACAAGTAGTAAAGTGGACCTTTGAGTCCGGATTATCGTTCCCACGTTGACTATACTTTAGCCTTAATTTACTTTTCTGACTCCTATTGGATAGAAGACAAACAAATAAAAATATGGATTTGTTGAGACTATTTAATTTAAACACATGAAATTGAATTGAATTGAAAACAAACACAACTTATCGAAATTCAAATAATGATGATTATTAGGGCGGAACAACTTCACCTATTGATCACATTTATTCCTTAAATCAAGATTCATAACCTAATGTAGTGTTCAGTCGAATTATTCTATTGTATTCAATTTACCCCTCTCGAGTTCTCATTGAGCCTATTTAACTAATTCAATTACATATCTCTATGCGAATTGACGTTAATCAAACGAAACATTGGTTCTAAGAATTCAATTATGACCGCAATAATTAACATAGGTATCTCTACACGTTATGTCAATTTACCGGATTTTACTATTTGGTCTAAACCCTAAACTCACCTCTCGACTCATAAAGGATTCACAAAATCATCTAATTAGTGATCAAGTAATTAAATGCATTAAAATCATAGTAAAAATCAACACATAAAATATAAAAACAAGAATCTCAAATTAACGAAATAAAAGATCCCAATTCGGCTACATTGTTCGCCCTAAAAAATAATTTAGTTACGCATAATGTAAAAATAAAATAGGCAAAAGAGGAACGACATCACCAAAATATGACGGAACGTGAAAGATTTTCAATTTAGTGTTGCCACCGTCTTCTTCCCGTTTTCTCTGCAATTCAGCCGCTCGTGTATATAAAATATATATATTCAGCAGCCCCTGTATCCTTTTTCTCTTCTCTGCCTTGCGTGTATATAGATAATTACTTCCCAGCAAGTCAACCCAATGTCTCTAGCCGTCCAATTCTGCTCTCTCTTCCACCCTTTATATTTTCAACACAAATCTCTCCCTCTTTTCTTTTACTGGCCGCCGTCTGTCTCACTTTATATCCTTTAATTCTGTAATCTCCCAGGTTAATTAGGTAATCAAGTTTTATCCCAATTGAAAGTCCACATGTGAGGCCCATTAACCATTTATTTCTCCAAGTCATTCAAGCTTTAGAATTAATGCAGTTTAGTCCTTTAATTTCCATAGTGTAGACTTTTATGCCCAAATTGCCGATTTCACTCGATTTCATCATTCTTTTATTTCCAATTGCTTCGAACGAGTCCATAACTAAAATAAAAGAAAATTAACCCAAGTTAAGTAAAAATTAATAATTTGACGACATAAAAGCTTAGTAATTTGATCCAAATAAATGCACAAATTGCACTTATCAATGTTTGAGTACATGTGAGAAATTGAATTTGTAACAATATACAACAGTAAACTTGTGTAATTGTTATGTTTAGATATTATAAACAATTGATTTATTATTATGGTTGGTTATTCTCTTTGTCTAATCAGTAGTTTTATTTTTTAGATATGATGATCACGAGGTCTTGTTGAACATCAATATATTTTTTGGGCTTTATATTTAGTTTAGTAGACATATATTGTAACGTTATCGTAACGTCTTAGCTTAAAATGGCAAATAAAAAACTATATTTTAGTTTATTGTGATTTCACTTTGATTTAGTTGGTATTTAAATTTCTAGTAGATATATTTAGTTTTTTTTTTTAGATTTATTGCTAGTAAGATATAAATATATAATGAATTCAATGAATTAATGTCATAAAAGTAGACAGACAAAAAAATATACTGCGAAATCGACGGTTTAAAATCGGACCAAACCGTTAGGTTTAGGTTTAGGTTTAGGTTTGAGTTTTTTTCAAACCGTTCAAAATGGTTTGGTTTAGGTTTGAGTTTTTCTCAAATTGGTTTAAACTGTTTGGTTTGAAAATTTGTCAATAACCGGTAAACCCGGAGAGTTTACACCCCTAGTCGTGGGTAAAAAAAGCTATATTTGGCCAATTCACCAATACAATAGAGTTTCTTCACCATGCTCATTTCAGTTTTCAAATAAATTTTGGTTGTTGAAATCTTGAATTGGCATCAATGGAGATGGCCACATGTCCACATTTTTTTCTTGTAATTTTTTTATTTTTTCAGGCAAATAAAAAATAGAAGTTTTATTATTATCGAGAAAAGTAGTGTAGACAGTAGATTCAAAACAAGAAAAATGGTATTAACTTTTTGATTTCAAAACAATGAATATTATACTATAACGAGAACAATAATAAATTCTTTAAAAAAAAAAAAACATATTCTCAATATTATAATTTATGATATTTTGAAATTTTATTATAGAATAGGATTCTATCTTATTTTGTATATAAATAAGAGTACTCAGGTCTTTGAAAAAATAGGACTTAATAAAATAATAAATTGAATGCTCATTGCTCTCTGCTATGTGCCCAATTTTCTGCGTGAATCGCATAGCCTTCGATGCCTATTATTTTGGCATTCATGGACAGATAAACAGAAATGAGAAGAGTGTATATGATTTCCTTGCTCTCATGCTTCTATATGCACAAACCACATGTCAATTATTAAAGAAACATGAATACATCCATTAACCTTGTGCTTCTTATGCCTATGGTCGGAAATAATAGAATTGTTAGCTCAGGGAAACTAACCAACCTTACCATCTCTCTCTCTCTCTCTCTCCTTTTTTTTTTATGGAATTAGAAAATAAGCAAAACTAAGTTTTTTTTTTTTTTTTTAACCACTACATGTGGCATGTTTTATTAGAAGTGAAATTAAGTATAGTCCATACTTAGGAGGCGTGCCTCAAACTAAAGTTAAGAAAAATAAACTAAACTTTCCCCGATAGTACAAAGTAAGAGTTAAAGATAACTATATGCTATTCGTCCTGGTAGCAAAACTAACAAAGTTACTTGCATTAGACAAGCATATTATAATATTCAAATTTAGAGCAATTTATTCTACCAATAATACGAGACGTTACCAAATTGTGTTTTTCTTCAACATTGAAAAAATAGGTTAAAACACTCTTAACCTAGAAACCAAAGAAAAGGAGGTAGGCAAGCAAAAGAGAGACGGAAAGAGATTCACCGGATTGACCGACTGACTAAGACATATGCGAGCGTCAGACGAGAGTGGCCGCCACTATTGACTGACCTCTAGTCGAAGGAGGCAGATGGTTTCACTTTTTCCTGAAAACTATTATTCGATTGGAAAAGCCTCGAGAAGGTGATCTATATGAAAATATTTTCTTTTCGTCTACAGTAAAAGGCTACTTGACTTGTAAAAAAATGGATAATTTATTATTTATGATTTAATAAATAACTCAAGTGGAACAATCTTCAGGGATATATGCACAAGGCCACTATTTGACAGGAAAAGCCTTGAGAGTAGTGGCCTTTTGTACAGTAAGTCCAAATTTCTGACTCATGTCAATTTCTTCTAGTTTTAATCCCTCTTCCAAGTGTCAAAGTTGCATATCAAAGTGGCTAGCATGAGGTGCACCGTCCGATGGGCCAATGGCAAACCCAGGCATATCCTCCACCCCAAACCAAAGTGAATGAGCTCAAAATCTTGACATGTGAAATCAGTTTTGCGATCTAAAAACCTTTCAGGCATAAACAAATCGAGATTTGACCAAGTGTATAAATCTCTTTCGCTTGGCCAAACGATAACAAGAATTTGTGCATTTTAGCAACTACGTAGCCATTGATCTCTACATCAGCGTTAGCTTTGTGAGGTAGTAAAAAGGGGAAAGCAAGATGATGCCTAAAGGTTTCTTTAACCAAAGACTAGAAGTATGAGAGCCTTGAAATGTCTGATTCTTGAATCAGTTCGTTCATCTCAATCACATCCATGAGCTCCTTTCTTACTTTTAATATCTTGTTGGGGTTTTGCATTAATTCTATTAGGGTCGGACAAAACTCTCAAACTAAATCGAATTGAGCGGTTCTCAATTAAATACCCCAACGGGTATATGAATTGAGAACTGACGGGTTTGGTTCGATTCTTGGTTCTAGACCTGTTGACCTCAAAAAATGGTGTCAACAGATGCCGGGCCCACTCGTGCACACGCAAGCTTGATCCAACACGTAAATGTCGATCAACGGTCAAGATGACTCAAAAAAAAAAACTAAACGTGGGAGTAGCTCAAAGACACGAGACGTCTCCGTTCGAGCTTCCGGCAAGATAAATGTAGTACGATTGTATAAGAGACCAATCGATAAAAACACAATTTGTGGTAGAAATACACTGTTTAAACGAGAGAGAATAAGAATATATTGCTCCAAGTATTGGGAATTTTTTATTCAGAATTTTCATTAGCCCTATTGTGTTACATGGTGGGGGTATTTATAGTGTTACAAATCAAATGGTGACCTTTGGATCAAGTTACACGTGGCCTCATCTCCTCGGCCAAGACATCAAGTCCTAACTATCAAGTTGACTCTCCTAACCTTACAAAGCATTAAATGCTCTTACATTGACAAGACAAGACACAAATATACTTTACACAAAAGTCACGTCAATCATTGAAATAAAGATCTTCATCATTGCTATATCTTTCCACGTGGATCTCCACTAGCTGCAACAAAGGGGCCTCGGATAGTGCATGTCCACCGAACCGTGGCTTTAGTTAACAATAATGGCCTCGGAACAAGTTAAGGCCTCGGAATCCACGTCGGAGGCTAGGAAAATATACCCTGATTTAATTAGGCTGGTCCCATTGCTAAAATATGGTGCCACGTGTCGCTTCCGTTTATGACTCGTAACAATAGTCCCCCAAGTCCATGTGTGGTCATTCATGCCATGCGTGGGCTTTCAATAAGTCAGGAAAATTTTTAATTTTTTGTACTTCACAAGACCAATAACCGAATAAAAATCAAATCTCCGTAATTTTTTTATCTTAAATAAGCCAAATTATTTCATTTTTTTTCTAAATAAATTTGCTTACTAATTAATTTAATTCAAACCCAAAATATGATTTTTCTATTTCTAATTTAAAACCCAAGCTCAACTTAATCAAATTACCTTAACTTTTACCCAATTCTCTTATTCTACCATAGTGCCGTTCTAGAGAAATTGAATTGGAAACTTGGTTGCGGCTCTCTTCATTATTGTGAGTTCGCTATCTTCTCCTTCCTATGATTTTAACGGCCAAATCTATGAAGAAATCAACAAAGAGATGCGCAAAAGATATCAAAGATTGGACTACGTTATTTTGTAAGAGCTAAAATTGAGGTCTATTTTTCGCTGGCTTCCCTTTATCTTTCTGCAAGGCAATCAGTTCGTCATTTGTCATGTTTCTAAGGTGATGATAAAAATTGCTTTGTTTCATCAAGCTAGGATGGTTCCTGGGAGAACGTTCCCTGTTGGCTGGCAGGTTGGATTACTAGTCTCACTTTGTCAATGTGATTTAGGTTAGTCATGTGAAAGTACGTTGAACCGTTTTGATTGTCCATGATGATATGGATTTTGGTGATATGTGATCTTTGAATCTTACGTGACTCGCACGAGACTCCCACGTGAGACGAGCTAGTAACACAATGGACATCTATAGTAGTTTATATCGAGTATAAAATATAAAAAAGCTTTCAGGAAAAAAAAACTACAAAAAAAATATTGAATTAAAAAGTGGGTTGTTGTAACTAAAAATATATATCAATTCTAGAAGACATCGAATAAGTGAGAAAACACGACATGTGAAAAATGACAAAAGAATTTAAAAAAAAAAAAAATGTAACAGTAGAAGAGCTGATAACATATATTGTGCTTCGGCTATATGTCTACATTCAAGTGGATAATGGTGGAAATTCAAGATACGTCCGAGCTCAAAAACCTGCTTCACTAATCACTATATATATATATAGCAATGCATTAACATCCTCCCCTTATGTTTGTTATGGTCCACTTTTGATCTTATCATTTCTTTTAAAGAAGAATTAAAAATAAAAATGATGCATGTGGGCTCCTATCCAACGGAATCTTATCCAAATTTTATAGTGAATATGTAAGGAGCTGCCCAAATTATCCTTAACATTAGCGTGCGACATACAACTCAACTATTTCAGTCCCATATCAACTAAACACAAACATTTTAGGTCCCATTTGGCAAGGCTTTTAAAAGTTCAAAACAGCTCCCGAGATTAAGAAACTGTTTTTGAACATGTCTCGATAATTTTTTTGAAAATACTTTGTCCGACTAGAAAGCTTTTAGGGAAAGCTAGCATGAGGTAGCTTTCACACTACATGTTTGAGCCCCATTTTCTCAACAAAATATATTTTGGAATAGTATTTTGATAGAGAATTTGTAGTTAAAAAATAAGGAAATATTTTAGGTTTGAATGTAATATTATTTTATTGAAAATGTATGATTGAAAATAAGAGATAGAAAAATGTATTTTAAAAATAATGAGGATCAAACAAGGGCTAAACTAGAGGTGTCAAGACGGACGGGTCGACCAGACCTGTGAAAACTAGCCCGGATTGACCCGGGACCTCGAGCCGACCCGTGACCCGAGCGGGCGGTTCATGGGTCAAGGAGGTGTGACCCGCGGGGTTCCCGAGTTGCACCTTCACGGGCCGCAGTTAACCCTCCTGGCCCCTGAAAAAAAAAATTAAAAAAAATTAAAAAAAAATAGGTGTCAACCTAGTTGTGATGTACTTATATTATAGATATTTGATAATAGTAATTAGAAATGCATTTAGTTGTTATTTATTTAAGTTAAATTTAACTTTGCAAAATTATAAATAATTCATGTAACATTATATTTGAATTCTATGTAAACATTTTTTGGTATAAATATGAATTTATCATTTTGTTCAATTCTTAGTTTAAATTTAACAAAAAAAATATTTTTTGCTATAAATATGAAAAATTCTATATTTTTATAATTTTATTTATACAATAATACGGGCCAAATCGGAACAAACCGAGACCCGCGCGACCCGTGACTCGCATGGGCTCGACCTGGATGGGTCAGCAGGCGTGCCTGGGTTGTAGTCCAAAATTTGTGGGACGACCCGGAACCCTTAGCGGGCGAGCTTTTTTTTCATGCGAGCCGTTACTGGACTCATATGTTGGCGAGCCGACCCGCCCGGACCACCCGGATTGACACCTCTAGGCTAAACTCTTATACAAGAAGAGGAAAGAAAAACAGAAGTCGTGCCAACGGCCCTTAATATGTTTATATTGCGGGAAACTGAGACATGCTGTTGTTCCTCCGGGGACATCCGATAAAATGAAAAGATAAGATTAGCATAATCCTGCACAAGGAAGACTTGAACAAATCGTGGAATGGTCCAACACTCTCCCTTAGATGAATCAAATATATACAAATCTGTGCTAGTATCAGATAAAACTTCTCTGAGGAACAAGTTTTGAGTTACAAAATTCAGAGGTCAGATATGGAACTGAGACGGGGGAGATGACAACTTTTCCTCTGGCTCTTCCAGTTTCTAAATATTCAAAAGCTTTAATAACATCACAAGAATGGAATGGACCAACTGGATCAATAACTGCTGTAAGCTTTCCACTCTCCAAACATTGCCTAAGATTCTCCAAAATTTCTCCAGAAACTTGGCTAGCAGAACAGCCAGGCTTCCAACACCACCAGCTCCGCCTACTATAAAGATTGTTTGCCCCTCTTTAAAACCAGCAGTTTTGAAGCCCTCCACTGCCGTCTGAACTGCCACCGCTAAGCTGGCTGCTTCCTGGAATGAAAGGTTTTTTGGCTTCGATGCCACCAAATTCTCCTCCACGACAGTAAATTGTGCCAAGGTCCCCAGTTGCTTAAATTCTCCCTCTGCATTGAAATTCTGGATGTTTCCATATACCTCGTCGCCAACTTCAAATCTTGAAACATGATCTCCTTTTCCTACCAAAATACCAGCCATGTCACAACCAGGAACAACCTGCGACAAATGCCGTATGTATCATAGTTGTAACTTAAAATTGCTTTGAACCTTATTATATCCACATGTAGAACATATAATCGATAATGGCAAGTTTGATACGCATTATTAGACTTGAAAACCTTACAACATAAAAGATTTTGACTTTTTAAAAAAATCCAATATTGTTTTGTTTTTCTTATATCGCAAGTGTATGATATCGTAACAAGTAATATAGTGGACATTTGGTCCGGATTATCGTTCCCACGAGTACTATACTTTAGAACTTAATCAAATTTTTCTTTAGAACTTAATCAAAATTTTCTAACTTCTATTTGATTAAAGTAAACAAAGAATTATAGGTTGTTGTGAATTTTTGGTTTAAACATTTGAAATTAATTACAATGCACATAAAGATTGATTTAGAATTCAAATATGAAAGAATATTAGGGCCGAACAATTTCACATATTGATCACATTTAAATCTTAATTCAAGATTCAAGAGTCTAATGTAGTGTTCGATCGAACTCTTCTATGGTATTCAATTTACCCCTCTCGAATTCTCATTGAACCTATTTAACTAATTCAATCACATATCTCTATGCAAATCTACATTAGTTAAACGAAATATTCGTTCTAAGAATTCATATGACGATCGCATTATTTAGTATAGGTATCTCTATACGTTATACTAATATACTGAATTTTACTATATGATCAGAACTCAAACTCATATCTCGATTCGTTAGAGATTTACGAAATCATCAAAGTAGTAATCAAGTAATTCAACGCATTAAACTCATACAAAATCAACACATGTATGATAAAATAACAAAAATCTTGAATAAAAGAAATAAAGGGTCTCAAGTAGATTACATTGTTAATCTTAATATAAAATTTAGCTACTCATAATGATGGAAGAAGAAGAACAAGAAGTTTTATTAAATACATCGTCGGATTTTAAATATAGATGTAGAAAAAAGAAATTAATTTTGCACCAACATCTTCTTCATCTTCCAATCAATGCTTCAAAATTTGAATTTCTTGATTTTTTTTTCTTTCCATTCAATTACGCTCTGTAATCTCTAATTGTATTTATTTATTTTTTTTTCTATATGTGTGGAACCCCCTAAAAGTGCCTTGTTTCTTCTATAAAGTCTTTTTGGGCTTTTCGCTGGCCAGAACACTGTAACCCTAAAACAGGTGGCGCAGCGCCTAGGCGCAATGATTCAAATCTGGGTAGCGCCTAGGCGCTATGAGTGCAGTGCCTAAGTGCTACATCTCTGTTATTCCCATGTTGCTTCTGAGCAACTGAAACGCTTGGATTCTGGCGCGAGCACTGTGTTGCTGATTGGAATCTTCATTTAGGCACTCCAAATATGATGCTCAGGCGCCGACTTTCTGCTTATTTTCTTTAGTTTTTTGGCTTGTTTCTTCACTTTAACATCATTTTTCAACACATCACCAACCTATAAAACAATATCAACAAACATATTAAAAGTGTTCTATACTCATAAAATTTAGCCAACAATCAAGTTAAAATTGTATAAAACTCGTGAATAAATACACACTCGTCAAATACCCCCAAACTTAACAATTTGTTAGTTCTCGAGCAAACACAAAGAAAAAGAAAATCACTAAGAGAAAAAAATACAAAAAAAAAGTTAGTCATTTGCAATTTGGCTCCACATTATATCACATTTATGAACGACTACAAATCACAACGCAAGATCTAGACTTCCACTTATCCAATGTAAAACAGGTGTGTGTATAGAGAATCAAGTGTAATGCCGCATATTCACAATTTGGTTCAATTATCAACCCTCAATGGTTAATTATTTCCTTTCTTCGCTCGTGAAATTCACACACCCCGAACTTATTTTCTTTCATTCTCTCGCCATAGTGTAATTCTGAAGTTTGGTTTCACTTATCAATTCCTCACACCACTCTAATTTGGTTTCATTCAACCGGCGACGTCAATAATTTATTCATGTAATGATTCTTCCAATTTATGTGTGTTTCAACAAACTAGTTATACTAGGTGATTCAAAACCACTAATTATCTATGCCCCAACAATGAATTCTTACTTGCACACTTGCATAAAGTTTTTCCTTTTTTTATGTTTAGTTTCAGCCCAAGATTGAGCTCGCCCATTTTTCTCTTATTAACCCTTGTAACTAGTTTTTAGTCGGTAACTTCCCCACTTTTGAGTACCAAAGGGTACCAAGATTCAAGATACCCCTACGAACTTACTAACTCAATTCAAAAAGGTGTCGGCATGAGCTCAATAAGTGTAATACTTATTTTCTATAAAAGAAAAGTAAAATTTACAAGGATTAGATCCTTAGCATTTGATCATCACCTAACTTATACTAAAAGGCTAAAGATACTCCACAAAAATCTTTTTCGCATGCACGGAATTACCACAATCTTAAATCATTTCTTTCACCGGTTAAAACGCTCAAAATTATCTTGTATAAGGTTAAAGGTGTTGTGAATCATGGGTTAAACGATTAAACACCGAAGATATATATTTAGCCTATGCATATGAATCTTCATGTTTCTGTACGACACTACACTTAATTATCGTGCATAAATATTGTCATATTCACATGGATAAACAGAAACTCAAGCACACGATTCATCTACAATTTATAAACTAATGCATGCTTTTAAATATATTCATCCTAGCATACAAAGTCATTTAACTCACACAAGCACGCATAAAAAGAATTTTTTTCACACAATAAAATTATATCATACAAGCACACAAACACAAAAATACCAAACAATTGACAAAAATAATTAACAACGGATGATTCACCCCCCAAACTTAAAATACACATTGTCTCCAATATGAAAATAAATACAAAGGAGGCTTAGGACTTTCGTGAATACATCAGTTTGTGGCATTGCCATCATCCTGATGAGATGGATATGGATTGGCTTTCTAATCATGTTGTTACCCACAAACTTGAGAAGTTACAACAAATACAACGAGAATTTTATGACAATAAAATAAATAGTCCTAAAAACTAAAAACTAAATAATAAGAAAGGAATAGAGCTTGGGTTGTGTCTCAAGAAGCGATTCTTTAAAATCATTAGCTTGACTTTTTGCCATATTTAATTATGGTGGTTCAAACCAAGTAATGACATCCTTGCACTTTGTGCAATTTTCATTTATGCGCCCTTTTTTGCTCTCCATATTTTGATATTTTCATTTTCATTTCTACCGAAAAATACACTTTGATTTTTTATTTGACAGCTTCGTAGATCAGATGGATCTTCTTTATTAATTCTACAGTAATCATTTTTGTTGGAAGGTTGCTCAAAATTGAGTATAAATATTAAATATCTCTTGCTTGTGCTTCACCATCAATATTAGCTCACTATTCTCCATGTCAATCAGGATTCGACCCGTTGCTAAGAATGGCTGACCTAATATAATTAAAATGTCTCGATCTTCTGGTATGTCCAACATAATGAAGTCCACCGGAAATATTAAATTTCCTGATTTTATGAGCACATCTTCAACTTTGTCACGTGACTTTGAAATTATTCTATTAGCTAGTTGTAACGTTATTGATGTTGATTTGATTCACCCAATCCCAATTTCTTGTAAACAGAATATGACATTAAATTTATACTAGCACCTATGTCACACAATGCATTAATAGCACAAGAATTTCCAATTGAAATAGGCAAAGTAAAAATCTCTGGATCTTTCAACTTGGGAGGCAATTTGTTTTGCACTCTTGTACTACTTTCCTCCGTTAATGCCACAATTTCAAATTCGGGAAGCATTCTTTTGTTTGTCAACATCTCTTTCAAAAAATTTGTGTAGCTTGGAATTTGTAATATCGCATCAATCAATGGAAGTTGATCTGGAGCTTTTTAGAACATCAAGAAATTTTTCAAATTTTGCGTCTTGTTTGTTCTTCTTGAGCCTTTGAGGAAAATGAATGGGAGGCACGTAAGTCTTGACTAGACTTGGTGCCTTCGCAGTGGATGTTTCTCTACTTTTTTTCATTCTCAATTGAGGCTGGTGTAGATTTTTCTTCTATTGTAGTTTCATCAACATCTTCCTGGTCATCTTTTCTTTCTGGTATTTTCGCAGTAATCTCTGGTGATTGTAAACCACTCCTTGTAGTTATAACATGAATATTTTTCTCCATCGACTTCTTTCGAAATCTTTGGGAGAATGGAAGTGGAGGTACATATGCTTTAACTTTTACAGGAGCCCTGAGTGGATCGGTTTCCATTACTATTATTGCCATCACTTGCTCTTTAGAATTTGTCATTGTATTGCTTGACAATGATCCATGTGAACGTTCTACAAGTTGTTGAGTCATCTGATCAATCTGTGTCTCCAACTTCTTGATAGATGCTTGCTAATTTTGAAAATTGGTATCAATCAGTTGGAATACTTTGTCTGTTTTCTGCACATATTAATGAAACATCTCCCTCAAACTTCGTCTTTTCTCTTGCTGCACAGATAATGATGTTAGCCACAAATAATACACAACTTTTCCACTTATTTGCTAGAATAAATATATGTAAATTCTAGAGAAATTCATTTGTAAACATGAAAGATATTCAGCAGGTAAAAAAAAAAATTTGTCAGGATCGAGCATGTGATGCGGTCTGCAGGCTTTTAGCTGGTGAAGAGAAAAGGAAAAAATGTTATTAGTTATAAAAAAAATAAAAATAAAAATAAAAAATCGCTTGCGCGGGCTGGGACACCTCCGGAGACATCGCAGTGCCTCCATCCAAGTGTGGATGGAGGCATGAGATGCCTCCATCCACACTTGGATGGAGGCATCTCATGCCTCCGTGCCTCCATACTCTAGACTATATGACATTTATTTACCCTTAAAAAATATGAAGTAACTTCCTTCAACTCTAAGAAAAAAATTCCTCATTATATTTGTTTTCCCCTTAATCAACTAAGTTAATAAATAGTACAATTAATTAATACCCGCTAATTACATCCAAATCTTTAAAATAAAAAAAATAAAACTGAATTGAGAAAGAAATAAATTAAAAGCAACTAAATTAACATTAAACCATAAACTAATCCCAATATGCCAACTATTCTATAATCTCCTTTTTAATCTCGTGCTTAATTTTTTACACCCCCAGCACCAAATTCAACCAGCTTTTTCCATAAACTAACCACAATATGCCAACAATAACAAAATTAAAGAACCATAGAAACCACCAAGATTTTAAGCATGCATTATTGATCACCTGTAATTATAATTAATCAGTAATATTACTGTGGTTCAGAATTGCATTTATTCGTCTAGCAGATACAATTGTATTATTGCACGGAAACTGATCTGGCTGGCAAAAAACAAGTTTGGGTTTGGATCCTTAAATCACAAGTCGATCATCCTTTTCACCGAACGCCATTTGAAAAGAAATATTAGGCCATATATAGGTCTGTAAATTGTGAAATAAAAAGAGAAAAATCCAAAGATGTGAGCAAGTGCAAAATAAATTAGACAATAGGAGGTGCATTAATGGATTTACCTTAGGTTGTTTAGAGAATCAAGATCCAGTGAATACAACTCCTCAACCTGCTTGCGCATCACATAATTGAGTGAGGAAACATGATCTTTTATTGGAAACAGTAGATGTTTCTTTATCGCATTTGAATTCATGGTAATGCTTGGTAAGTTGTTTACTTTGAGGGATAATGGGATCCTAAATAATTTGATTAAAAAGGAAATTAAAGAAACAAAATAAATCAATGTTAAAAAGACAAACAAATTGATTTTTAAAAGAAAGAATCGACATAACCTTACGATTTGAGGGTATAAAAATGAAAGTGTGGACTAAATCACACCCACATGAAGAAGCGCCGGTCCAAATCGTAGAAGGATGAAGACGGTAGGATGAAGAAACGGTTATAGTTGTTGATTGAACTTCTTGAGGGTTTTCTTTCGCTTCTATCTACCCAGAGAGATATTTATGATTCTCAATATCAGTGGCTTTCCACTTCACCAGACGGACATCCTTTCCCTCCTCAAGCACTGATTTGACCTTGTCAATCCAATAATAACCAACATTCAATATCAAAGACATATGTCATATACTGTACTATTCATTTTCAGCTATGACCAGCTAAATATTTCTATACCATTACAGCATAATTGATTCAAAAACATGCAAAAGTGTAAATTTTATAATATCCGACCAATATGAAGCAGAGATTTATGCGGAACAAGGAATAGTAAATGAAAAAACAGAGGGTGAACCTTAATATTCCGAACGACGCTGGTAAAAGAAGGCCAAATGACAAACACGACAGCGATGAACTCCCATAACTGATCTACATAAGATATTTCATTGAAAACAATATTGGTCTGTACTTTCATAGTGTTTGTATACTAATTTGCTATAATTCAGGTAATTTTCATTGAAAAGAATATTGGGTTCTTCATTTTTGTAGTGATACAACAAAGAGAATGCAGAATGACAGTAGTGAAAACTATATATGTAATGATATTTTTTGAAAAAGATTTAGGTTTTTAGTAAAATTTATTATCATCTGATGATTATTGGAGCTTCATTTTTTTGTTGTAATGCTGAGTAATTTTCTGATCTATTATCCAATTTGTTGAATTGATAGTAAGCAAGTGGAATTAAGATTTCCCCTTCTGCAGTTGACAACTATAGGAAAAATGGTGTTTGAAGGAGTGGGGGATCAAGGGAATGGGAAAATCTAGACGCAGTAAGAGATAATATTGAAGTGGGTTTGTATAAAACTACATGATATTCAACTAATTACAAAGTTGAAAAATATGTTGTGGTAGACGGAGGCACAGCGTGCCTCTGTCCTGCCTGCCCAGAGGCACGCACTCTGGTGCCCCGTGCGCAGCGTGCCTCCGTGCGCAGCGTACCTCCGTGCACGTGCAACGTGGCGAAGGCATGAGCGTGCTCGGGCAATACATAAGCTATTTCTTTTTATTCATAAAACTTACCTGTTTTCCTAATAATTATTCGAGTGTTGATATTTATGAAATTGTTGTAATTATGTATTGTATTTTTCATAATTGGTAGAAAATTGGATTTAACGAGAAGTCTTTTGTGATTGATCTGAAGAAATGGGAAGTTAAGGAAGGTTAGGGTTCTAGAAACACTTCTCTATTTCATTTTCTTCGGCTTTGAAGTATATCAACAATAATTTATGAGGGAATATGGAAAAAAACATAACACTGAAAATATCGTACACCCAACCCCCAAACTGAAAGAAAGAAAATAGACAAACCTTGAGAGTTACTTTGACACTCCTGCTTTTGAGACAGTAAAACACAGGCCAAGCAAAAGTGAAACACAGGCTTCTGAAGCCGACAAAGTAGGAAATGTCGCACAGGTTGTAAATTTGCAAAGAGTGCTTCGAGTAGGAAATGAAAGGGGAAAGCAAGAAGAAAAAAATATAATTGGGAAATACGGCGTCGTTATGGTTGACGATCTATTTTTACGACATCTAGCATGAACAGTGCATTTCAAACTGCCTCTTTTATATTGTTTAGGAAATAGATGCAAATTTGAGTTTTCAGCTTGAATCGGATAGAACTTTTATGAGGAGATAGCTTTGAGTTGCACAGTCCATTAAAACAGTTACACAATAAAGCCCATGTTTGGTACCCATTAAAATTTTCATTCTCATTCTTCTACTCATTTTCAACCACACATTCTTCATTAAAATAATATTTTCCATCACATCAATAACTTTTCCTTCTTTTTCAACCACACATTCTCCATCAATCTACTATTCCAAAATACATTCTTCCAAAATAATATCCATCAAACACACCCTAAGTGTTTGTTTTAGTTGTATTCTCTAAAAATTCATTTTTATTCAAATTCATTTATAAAAACATATTCTTCAAATAAAATAATTTTACACGAAAATTTTAAAAAAAAAATCAATTTTTTAACCATGCATTCTCTACAAAAATCACTATTACAAAATCTATCTACATATACATTAAAATTTACATAATGTAAAATAAAACTCTACTATTTGTCAATTTAAAACATAATTAACTTTTACATTCAATCTTTTTTCTTCATATTATTTTTGATAACCTCTTATTTATATTTCTTTATTTACAAATAGCAAATTCCTTCTACCAATACCATGAATAACCCTAATAATATATCCGTTGTATTGGTTGCTACTATTTCTGCATTATAACATTTACACAAAAAATTAAATAATTTACAAAATATGCATCGAGTATTGTGCTCAATCATTGAAAGGAGTGTGTTCAACCGTTGATCAAATCAGTTGCTTTTTCCTATAGAAAAGTCAACATAGTTTAACTAATGTCCAAAAATAAAGTAAATAGTTGGAGAGTAGAATTAGGGGGCGAGAGGATCCAGGTTTTGTATCGAATAGGTAACTCATTTTTTTTTTTTTTGAAGACACACGACACCCTACCCTGAGTATGTGATACACGTTTGACATATCATTGTAGGTAAATCATACTTGAAAAGGAGTGAATTTTGGAGAAGTCAAATCGAGCACTTTTTAATCCATATGTTAGAATTTGGGTGTGACCTGAATTCCATATTGAAATGATTGAAAAAATCAAATTAAAGTGTACGTCAAGAGGAATTCAATTTGGAATGCTTTTGGAGTCTTATTTAAATTGAAATTTTATTTGGAAGCCCTATTGGGAGTTAGGCTTGGAAAATGATTTTGAAATGAAGAAAACAATTTGAAGAAATACAAAAGGAAGAAGGAAAGGCAGAACTCCCGGTGCGGCGTCAGCGCCCTTGTTTGGTGTTTTACCTCGGGCACCAAGGCGCCCAACGGGGGCGCTGCAGCGTCGGCCCAGCACCGGGGCACCACCTGTCTGTTCTGAATTTCTGCTTTTTTCTCTCCATTTTCGTTTTGAACTCAATTTTTTGACATCATACTTCATCAACAACTCTACTAGGATGGTTTGAACGTCCTCTACATGTTCTCTATAAATATTAGGCTCTTCTATACAATTATATAATGTGAGAAAAATGATTACTAACTTTTAGGATCATTGTAATATTTCTCCATCTTCATTATTTGTGATGCAATAAAACCTCATAATTCATATGTCATAATTTCTTGTCTTCTTTTATTCTTTTGCTTGTAATCAAATACTTCATTATTGTGCCATATAATTTCAACATCTCAATCTGTTGGTTGGTTCATATCAAGTGGTATCGAGCAATACGCGATCCTTGAATTTCCAACAATTTGTATCAGAGATTTTGGGCATAATTAACACAACACCATCAAGTTGAACTTGCGAGTTCTTTAAACTTACTTCCTTTTCCTTTTTATAAGGGGAATTAGCAAATCAAAGAAAATTACAAAAAGTATGCATCTTAGTAGACTTGACTCAACCCAAAAAGGACAATATTACAATGTTAACGTCTTTTATTCAGAGGATGACAATATTACAGTATTAACACGTTTTATTCACCACTATAAGACAGGTAAAAGCACTCTTCAACTTACAAAATAAAGAAAAAGATCACAATGTGATTGGAAATGCCTTCAGAGATGTGGCCTTGTGTAAAGTAGTTGTGTATTTCTCACTCATGTCAATGTCTTCTGGTTTTAGTCCATCTTCAAGTCTCCAATCAAAATTGTGTATCAAAGTGGCCAACATGACATGTACTATCCGGTGCGCCAAAGGCAATCCCGGACATATTCTCCTCCCTGCACCGAAGGGAATGAACTTGAAATCTTGGCCATTGAAATCAATTTTTTGATCTAAAAATCTTTCTGGCATAAACGAATCTGGACTGGACCAAATGTTTGAATCTCTACTACTTGCCCATATATTAACTAGTATTTGAGCATTTTTGGGGACTATGTAACCATTGATTTGAGCCTCAACCACAGCTTTATGAGGTACTAACAAGGGTCCGACAGGGTGAAGCCTATGTATTTCTTTCACTACGGCCCCTAAGTATGGGAGTTTTGAAATATCTGATTCTTGAATCACGCTATGCTCTCCAATCACATCACTAAGCTCGATTTTAGCTTTCGAGCATCTTCTTGGGGTTGCGGAGTAATTCAGCCATTGCCCATTCAACAGTAGATGGAACCGTATCCGTGCTACCAAGAAATAAGTCCTACAAAATAGAAAGCCAAGTAAGAGAGAAAATTTCTTCTTAGATTTCTAGAGCAATAAAATTAAGTATAGTCTATACCGTTAGTAGATGCTTTATATCTTTTTGGCTTAATTCTGGCTCAGGCTTTTTGTAGAGATCAAGAAGGGCTTCCAGTAAATCATTTTTCTCTAATGTACCTCTTGATTTCAACCGTTGATCTATAATACTTTCCAGAATTGCGTATAATTTTCCGAAATAAAACTTGGTTCGGCGTGAGATGCCTTGTGGATCAACATATTTAAGAATTGGGAAGTAATCTGCAAGATTAGGACTGCCAATACATTTACTTACATTCCACAAAACATCCTTAAACTCTTGAGAGGAATCAGAATTGAAGTCGGCAAAGTCAACTGAGAAAAGAGTGGACGATATCATGTTAAGCGAGGTCGTAAATGTAGCCTCGGCTATATCCACTACATGACCATTAACACAACATTGATTCACATAGTCGCATAGTTTCTGCAATTTTTCTCGTCGAATGCCTTGGCTTGAGTCTAGCCTTTGCAGTGAAAACATCTGTTCTTTCAATATTTTGCGAAGTTTACGCCATTGATTATCAGCCGGCAAAAAAGGCAAAGAGAACTTGTCATGCTCGAGGGATTCAAGGGTCACGGGGACAGTTCTGCCACAGAAAGATTGATCATATTTTTGTAGTACGGTTTTAGCTATTTCTGGTGATGAAACGACTATTGTTTCACGATAACCCATTCTAAGATACATGAGAGGTCCATAGGTTTGGGAAAGCTTGGCCAGTGACTGGTGGGGGTTTTCGCCGAGTTGTAGAATGTTCCCGATTATCGGAAACGGATGAGGCCCCGGAGGAAGCTTGGCGGATTTCCGGTGCTTTGAATTTGAGGTCAGGAAAAAAATGCATGTGCAAATGGTAGAAAATAGAACGAGAAGGAACAATAGGAACTCCATAGGTTTTTACTTTTTGTGGTGTATTCTATAATGGGACTCGTGTACAAATTTATAGTACAAAACTGATGGCATTCATGGGAATATTGGACTATTTTATTAATTATGCCATTATCTTAGGCGGCTAAGTCTAACAAGTGATATGGTGAATCAAGAATATATCTGGGGGCATGTTAGGTGAAGCTTAAATTTTATTTAAGTTAATCTTACTTTTTATCTACATATTTTATTGGACTCAATTTATTATTCACTCATTATCTACATATTCCATAGAACATATTGCTTATAAGCACTTAATAACACTCTCGAACATGCTCTTAAATTGATTAAGAGCACTGAACCCACTTCGCCATTCTCTTAAATTTAAATTTATTATTGTTGTTGTTGTTGTTATTTGTAATAAATTTTAATCATGTAATCAATATATAATAATCAAGGAATGAAAATGTAATTGTTTATTTAGTAATTTATGTAGTATAATTAAATAAATAAATTATTTTTCAGATAAATAAATTATTAAAAATGAAAAAAAATGCTTAAATATTGTTCATTTGGTGCAACTTTCGGTGCAATGGATTAGAAATGATTTTCAAATTGATGTAAAATGGTGCAAAACTTATCTCAAATTTTACTGCAGAATTGAAAATGGCATAAGAGCGCCGAGCCCACAACCAGGGGCAGAACTAAAACCAAGTGTTAGGATGAGTTAAAATTTAGAGTTGGGCTAAATATGGATTATTGGTGAGCTAATATATTATTTTGAGAAATGGTAATTATATTAGCCCTACGAATTTTGTTAATTACACCACAATTTTAAGTATTTTTTTATTTACTTAAATGGTTTTAAGTAAAATTACATAAATGGAATTTTTAATATATTTGTTTATTACATGAATTAATTTATTGTCTCACCACAATCATAAACCTAATTTTTTCCCCTCAAAGTTAGACGGAAAAACTTATAAATTTTTTGATAAATTACAAGCTCTTGAACATGAAGACAACCACCAACTTGACTTAAATATTATATTCTAATTTTTTCTCGTGCAGCCAACCAAGTCAAGAAGAAGCCAGAATAAACCAATTTCAAAACTTTATATATTCAACCACCTACTTCCAAACTCGCTGCCTTCTTGCCACCGCCATATGGGAATCAGGATCATTGTAGGAGCAAAAACCAATTGAGTGTTAGTGTAGTGAAGTTATTTTCGAAGTTGTACCAAAGTTTTTTTATTAATAAATAAAATTAGTTTCTTTTGGGATTTTAAACTCAACAGAGCATAATCGTCCAACGCCTTCTCTGATCAATTTCGAGACTCTAATGAAGGATGTAATTGAGAAGCAAGAAGAATTGCCGAAGAAATTCTTGGAAACGCGAGAGAGATCGAATCGCTATCGAGGAAGCTTGGATGGTAGAAGAAATGGTGTGGTGTGATTATAAATTTGTTCATTTTAAGTTTTTATTGAATAGTGAGTATAATTGTAAATTTGTTGTGTATTTATTGAAAATATATTTTAGTTGTGGTGTAGTAAGTAAATTTTGTAGTGGTAATATAATTACCCTTTGAGAAAATGAGGCAGAACCCTGCCCCCAATTATTTTTGCGAAATCAAGCTACTGAGAATTATTTTTTGAAAATCATGTATTTTGAAAATTAATTAATTAAAATATCGGATTTTTATTATTATTTCTCAGTATTCCTTTGAATTGTCCTATTGCTAAAATATGTTAAATCTAATTTCCAATGTCCTTAATTATAAAATAAATAAGGTGTGGTTTTATATACACACTTATTAATCTTCTTCCGTCATAAAAAAAAAAAAAAAAAAAAAAGTCAAATCTTCTAAATTACAATCTCTTTATATGTATATCTTTATTGACATTAAGTTTAACATTGTTGTGAACTGATAATTTTTTACACATTAATTTTAACAAAACTTTAAACAATCAATAACACAGATTTTGACAACACGTGAAGTGTAAAACCTAATGTATACTAAGTGTGTACAACTAGTTTAATCCTCTAGATTAACATTACCTCTAGCTATAGTCAACTGTCGTGGGCATTATTCCTTTGAATTGTCCTATTGAGCAAATATGATACATAAAGTTCTCATGATCTTAAGAAGTTGAGCTTGATGCATTCAGCCGAAGGAGTGTTCATCGATTGTGCAGATCATTACAGGTCACCCTTTGATCTAGGATGACTCCAGTTAAGCTGTATCGAGATTGAAGAAATATTTTTGGACGATATTACTATCACCAATATTTATAATTCATTACTTTTCAAATAATATCATAATTTATAAAAGACTAACGATGCGACTATGGAGTTCTTGCTTAAATGGTCATTTGTTTTGTTATGAATATGGTTTTTACGATTACGTTTGATTTGTTCATAGTTGACCAACGATGTAAACTTATTCAATAAATGTTTATGCATGTGATTGACAAATTTATTTATGGTTTATATAGTTTATATGAAAAAAGAGCAACAGGATGGCAATCTTAAATAAATTTTAAAAATAAATGGAAAAATGTCGAAGTTTTGACTTCACTAAATATAATGCATTACCCTCGACAAGATGTCAACATATAAATTTTACATGGCATGAGAAACTGTCAATGTAGTACGGTGATTTGATGAAGTATGCCTATAAAAAAAGCTCCAAATTGATGAACTTGAACCGAATTGCGTGAATTTATATTCAACAATACGCATTTTCATGCTAGATGACTTCACATCAAGCTAAGAGGCCCTACACTATAGGTTAAAGCTCATGCTAAACATTATATCACACATTATAAGAAAGTGTGAAACCACGCTAATGTAAAATTTTAACACGACACAAGATCCTTTGACGTTTGACATTTTCCAAGTTGATGTCTAGGCCGATTTTTGAAACTGATATTTACGTGTATCATGATATATGTGACAATAATTTATTTTATGATTTGCTACAAGACCATTTTCAACAACACATTTACACAACAAAATATTCTACACATATATCAAATTTTTTTCTCTACTTTTTAATTACACATTCTTCTAAAAATTATTATTCAAAATCAGATTCAATATATATAGAAATCACAATTATCAATATAAAAAAATTCATTCGTTTTTAAATTGTAATCTCGTCGATGAAAGGACTGAGTATTCGACAATCATGTTAATCGATTTTTTTTTTTTTTTTTGAAAAGTTGTCAAATCAACGAGGAAGATAAATTGCTAATAATTTCTTAACTTCTCTATTAGCAACGTGTAAATGTCAAGGTTTTGAGTGGCGTGGCAAGGCATAGAGGTTAAGCCTCAAGCCTTCGTCTCGGCGTAATGTGTTTTCTTTTTTAATATTATTTTAATTATTCTAGACCAATAAATAAATAAAATAATACTTTGAAATTTTATAGTAATTTCATACATGTTTTTCAAGTTTAAAAATATAATTCTCCAAGGCTATGTTTGATAGCATAGATTTTCCATGGAAATGGAACTCATTTTCCATTTTCCATATTTTGCTTTGTTTGATAGGCAAAAATTTTCTTAGAATTAATTTTCTTACTTTACCTCACATGTTTACAATTTCTTTGATTTTGTGGAAAACTATTTCCCACCATTTTGGTGGGAATTTGTTTTCCAGTTTTTTTTTTTTTTTTTTTTTTTATTAGAAAATTTTTTAGACATAATGATAAAAAAAATCACTTTTATTGACAATTTTCATGAAAAATAAAGTCAAACGAATTGTATTCGGTATGGAAATTTTTTTTTTTTTTTTTTTTTTTTTTGCAATTGGAACAAATTTTAAACCCAATGGTCGGAAAAATTATCACTTTAATGGACAATTTTTATAAAAAATGAAGTCAAGCGGATACCAAACTTTCAACATTTTCCAGGTGGAAATTATACCAATCAAACACAATTAATTACAATTCCCAGTAAAACAATTTCTAAACAATTCAATTCCCTATAAAACATTTTTTTCCACTTATTTTCCACATTTACAATCAAACGGACCTAAATAAAAAATATACCAAATTGATATTGCTTTGGTCGTGGGTCCCGTGTAAGCAAAAATCGTCAAACCGGAAAATCGAACCGAAACCGCATTTTAGAAACCGTCGGTTTGGTGCCACGTGGACCCATCAACGAAATGGTTTTGAACCAAACCAAACGGGTCAAAAACGATTTGGTTTAGGTTTGAGAATTTTAATTGCGGTTTAAAACCAAACCGGACGGACGAAAAAATATATAAAAATAAAAATAATGAAATTTTTTGAAAATTCATCCAAATATGTAAAACTCAATAGTTTTGTCATTTGTGTGTATTTTTGTCAATTTATAATTTTCTATTGCATATATATTATTACTAAATAATCCTCTTCAGAATTCAAATTTCTGCAGTTGCTTCTGAGTCTGCATTCTCAACTGGAGGTCGGATACTTGATTCATTTAGGAGTTTATTAGGTGCAATGATGGTTGATGCTTGTATATGCGGAAAGAATTGGTTGCAAATTAAGAATGAACCTATAGTATTGCGCCAATATTTAGATAAAGTGGAAGCATTTGATGATTCAATGAAAGTTGTGGCAGGTGGTTTATATTTTCTATTACCATATTTTTAAAGATTCTCTTATCGATCTATTATCCAACACTATGATGATGTAACGAATGCATTTATTTGACAATGGAGACTATGAATCATGTGTGACAACAATTGATGTTTGTTGCGTTTTTTTATATCGCAAGTGTACGATATCGTAACAAGTAGTAAAGTGGACCTTTGAATCCGGATTATCGTTCCCACGAGGACTATACTTTAGCCTTAATTTACTTTTCTGACTCCTATTGGATAGAAGACAAACAAATAAAAATATGGATTTGTTGAGACTATTTAATTTAAACACGTGAAATTGAATTGAATTGAAAACAAACACAACTTATCGAAATTCAAATAATGACGGTTATTAGGGCGGAACAACTTCACCTATTGATCACCTTTATTCCTTAAATCAAGATTCATAACCTAATGTAGTGTTCGGTCGAATTATTCTATTGTATTCAATTTAGCCCTCTCGAGTTCTCATTGAGCCTATTTAACTAATTCAATTCCATATCTCTATGCGAATTGACGTTAATCAAACGAAACATTGGTTCTAAGAATTCAATTATGACCGCAATAATTAACATAGGTATCTCTACACGTTATGTCAATTTACCGGATTTTACTATTTGGTCTAAACCCTAAACTCACCTCTCGACTCGTAAAGGATTCACAAAATCATCTAATTAGTGATCAAGTAATTAAATGCATTAAAATCATAGTAAAAATCAACACATAAAATATAAAAACAAGAATCTCAAATTAACGAAATAAAGGATCCCAATTCGGCTACATTGTTCGCCCTAAAAAATAATTTAGTTACGCATAATGTAAAAATAAAATAGGCAAAAGAGGAACGACATCACCAAAATATGACGGAACGTGAAAGATTTTCAATTTCGTGTTGCCACCGTCTTCTTCCCGTTTTCTCTGCAATTCAGCCGCTCGTGTATATAAAATATATATATTCAGCAGCCCCTGTATCCTTTTTCTCTTCTCTGCCTTGCGTGTATATAGATAATTACTTCCCAGCAAGTCAACCCAATGTCTCTAGCCGTCCAATTCTGCTCTCTCTTCCACCTTTTATATTTTCAACACAAATCTCTCCCTCTTTTCTTTTACTGGCCGCCGTCTGTCTCACTTTATATCCTTTAATTCTGTAATCTCCCAGGTTAATTAGGTAATCAAGTTTTATCCCAATTGAAAGTCCACATGTGAGGCCCATTAACCATTTATTTCTCCAAGTCATTCAAGCTTTAGAATTAATGCAGTTTAGTCCTTCAATTTCCATAGTGTAGACTTTTATGCCCAAATTGCCGATTTCACTCGATTTCATCATTCTTTTATTTCCAATTGCTTCGAACGAGTCCATAACTAAAATAAAAGAAAATTAACCCAAGTTAAGTAAAAATTAATAATTTGACGACATAAAAGCTTAGTAATTTGATCCAAATAAATGCACAAATTGCACTTATCAATGTTTGAGTACATGTGAGAAATTGAATTTGTAACAATATACAACAGTAAACTTGTGTAATTGTTATGTTTAGATATTATAAACAATTGATTTATTATTATGGTTGGTTATTCTCTTTGTCTAATCAGTAGTTTTATTTTTTAGATATGATGATCACGAGGTCTTGTTGAACATCAATATATTTTTTGGGCTTTATATTTAGTTTAGTAGACATATATTGTAACGTTATCGTAACGTCTTAGCTTAAAATGGCAAATAAAAAACTATATTTTAGTTTATTGTGATTTCACTTTGATTTAGTTGGTATTTAAATTTCTAGTAGATATATTTAGTTTTTTTTTTTAGATTTATTGCTAGTAAGATATAAATATATAATGAATTCAATGAATTAATGTCATAAAAGTAGGCAGACAAAAAAATATACTGCGAAATCGACGGTTTAAAATCGGACCAAACCGTTAGGTTTAGGTTTAGGTTTAGGTTTAGGTTTGAGTTTTTTTCAAACCGTTCAAAATGGTTTGGTTTAGGTTTGAGTTTTTCTCAAATTGGTTTAAACTGTTTGGTTTGAAAATTTGTCAATAACCGGTAAACCCGGAGAGTTTACACCCCTAGTCGTGGGTAAAAAAAGCTATATTTGGCCAATTCACCAATACAATAGAGTTTCTTCACCATGCTCATTTCAGTTTTCAAATAAATTTTGGTTGTTGAAATCTTGAATTGGCATCAATGGAGATGGCCACATGTCCACATTTTTTTCTTGTAATTTTTTTATTTTTTCAGGCAAATAAAAAATAGAAGTTTTATTATTATCGAGAAAAGTAGTGTAGACAGTAGATTCAAAACAAGAAAAATGGTATTAACTTTTTGATTTCAAAACAATGAATATTATACTATAACGAGAACAATAATAAATTCTTTAAAAAAAAAAAACATATTCTCAATATTATAATTTATGATATTTTGAAATTTTATTATAGAATAGGATTCTATCTTATTTTGTATATAAATAAGAGTACTCAGGTCTTTGAAAAAATAGGACTTAATAAAATAATAAATTGAATGCTCATTGCTCTCTGCTATGTGCCCAATTTTCTGCGTGAATCGCATAGCCTTCGATGCCTATTATTTTGGCATTCATGGACAGATAAACAGAAATGAGAAGAGTGTATATGATTTCCTTGCTCTCATGCTTCTATATGCACAAACCACATGTCAATTATTAAAGAAACATGAATACATCCATTAACCTTGTGCTTCTTATGCCTATGGTCGGAAATAATAGAATTGTTAGCTCAGGGAAACTAACCAACCTTACCATCTCTCTCTCTCTCTCTCTCTCTCTCTCTCTCTCTCTCTCTCTCTCTCTCTCTCCTTTTTTTTTATGGAATTAGAAAATAAGCAAAACTAAGTTTTTTTTTTTTTTTTTTAACCACTACATGTGGCATGTTTTATTAGAAGTGAAATTAAGTATAGTCCATACTTAGGAGGCGTGCCTCAAACTAAAGTTAAGAAAAATAAACTAAACTTTCCCCGATAGTACAAAGTAAGAGTTAAAGATAACTATATGCTATTCGTCCTGGTAGCAAAACTAACAAAGTTACTTGCATTAGACAAGCATATTATAATATTCAAATTTAGAGCAATTTATTCTACCAATAATACGAGACGTTACCAAATTGTGTTTTTCTTCAACATTGAAAAAATAGGTTAAAACACTCTTAACCTAGAAACCAAAGAAAAGGAGGTAGGCAAGCAAAAGAGAGACGGAAAGCGATTCACCGGATTGACCGACTGACTAGGACATATGCGAGCGATAGACGAGAGTGGCCGCCACTATTGACTGACCTCTAGTCGAAGGAGGCAGATGGTTTCACTTTTTCCTGAAAACTATTATTCGATTGGAAAAGCCTCGAGAAGGTGATCTATATGAAAATATTTTCTTTTCGTCTACAGTAAAAGGCTACTTGACTTGTAAAAAAATGGATAATTTATTATTTATGATTTAATAAATAACTCAAGTGGAACAATCTTCAGGGATATATGCACAAGGCCACTATTTGACAGGAAAAGCCTTGAGAGTAGTGGCCTTTTGTACAGTAAGTCCAAATTTCTGACTCATGTCAATTTCTTCTAGTTTTAATCCCTCTTCCAAGTGTCAAAGTTGCATATCAAAGTGGCTAGCATGAGGTGCACCGTCCGATGGGCCAATGGCAAACCCAGGCATATCCTCCACCCCAAACCAAAGTGAATGAGCTCAAAATCTTGACATGTGAAATCAGTTTTGCGATCTAAAAACCTTTCAGGCATAAACAAATCGAGATTTGACCAAGTGTATAAATCTCTTTCGCTTGGCCAAACGATAACAAGAATTTGTGCATTTTAGCAACTACGTAGCCATTGATCTCTACATCAGCGTTAGCTTTGTGAGGTAGTAAAAAGGGGAAAGCAAGATGATGCCTAAAGGTTTCTTTAACCAAAGACTAGAAGTATGAGAGCCTTGAAATGTCTGATTCTTGAATCAGTTCGTTCATCTCAATCACATCCATGAGCTCCTTTCTTACTTTTAATATCTTGTTGGGGTTTTGCATTAATTCTATTAGGGTCGGACAAAACTCTCAAACTAAATCGAATTGAGCGGTTCTCAATTAAATACCCCAACAGGTATATGAATTGAGAACTGACGGGTTTGATTCGATTCTTGGTTCTAGACCTGTTGACCTCAAAAAATGGTGCCAACAGATGCCGGGCCCACTCGTGCACACGCAAGCTTGATCCAACACGTAAATGCCGATCAATGGTCAAGATGACTCAAAAAAAAAACTAAACGTGGGAGTAGCTCAAAGACACGAGACGTCTCCGTTCGAGCTTCCGGCAAGATAAATGTAGTACGATTGTATAAGAGACCAATCGATAAAAACACAATTTGTGGTAGAAATACACTGTTTAAACGAGAGAGAATAAGAATATATTGCTCCAAGTATTGGGAATTTTTTATTCAGAATTTTCATTAGCC
The DNA here is from genome assembly GCA_035079005.1 of Fraxinus americana. NCBI lineage: Eukaryota > Viridiplantae > Streptophyta > Magnoliopsida > Lamiales > Oleaceae > Fraxinus > Fraxinus americana. The sequence continues at coordinate 3,311,453 of CM068714.1, read as the reverse complement.
CTATTGTGTTACATGGTGGGGGTATTTATAGTGTTACAAATCAAATGGTGGCATTTGGATCAATTTACACGTGGCCTCATCCTCTCGGCCAAGACATCAAGTCCTAACTATCAAGTTGACTCTCCTACCCTTACAAAGCATTAAATACTTTTACATTGACAAGACAAGACACAAATATACTTTACACAAAAGTCACGTCAATAATTGAAATAAAGATCTTCATCATTGCTATATCTTTTCACGTGGATCTCCACTAGCTGCAACAAAGGGGCCTCGGATAGTGCATGTCCACCGAACCGTGGCTTTAGTTAACAATAATGGCCTCGGAACAAGTCAAGGCCTCAGAATCCACGTCGGAGGCTAGGAAAATATACCCTGATTTAATTAGGCTGGTCTCACTGCTAAAATATGGTGTCACGTGTCGCTTCCGTTTATGACTCGTAACAATAGTCCCCCAAGTCCATGTGTGGTCATTTATGCCATGCGTGGGCTTTCAATAAGTCAGAAAAAGTTTTAATTTTTTGTACTTCACAAGACCAATAACCGAATAAAAATCAAATCTCCGTAATTTTTTTATCTTAAATAAGCCAAATTATTTCATTTTTTTTCTAAATAAATTTGCTTACTAATTAATTTAATTCAAACCCAAAATATGATTTTTCTATTTCTAATTTAAAACCCAAGCTCAACTTAATCAAATTACCTTAACTTTTACCCAATTCTCTTATTCTACCATAGTGCCGTTCTAGAGAAATTGAATTGGAAACTTGGTTGCGGCTCTCTTCATTATTGTGAGTTCGCTATCTTCTCCTTCCTATGATTTTAACGGCCAAATCTATGAAGAAATCAACAAAGAGATGCGCAAAAGATATCAAAGATTGGACTACGTTATTTTGTAAGAGCTAAAATTGAGGTCTATTTTTCGCTGGCTTCCCTTTATCTTTCTGCAAGGCAATCAGTTCGTCATTTGTCATGTTTCTAAGGTGATGATAAAAATTGCTTTGTTTCATCAAGCTAGGATGGTTCCTGGGAGAACGTTCCCTGTTGGCTGGCATGTTGGATTACTAGTCTCACTTTGTCAATGTGATTTAGGTTAGTCATGTGAAAGTACGTTGAACCGTTTTGATTGTCCATGATGATATGGACTTTGGTGATATGTGATCTTTGAATCTTACGTGACTCGCACGAGACTCCTACGTGAGACGAGCTAGTAACACAATGGACATCTATAGTAGTTTATATCGAGTATAAAATATAAAAAAGCTTTCAGGAAAAAAAAACTACAAAAAAAATATTGAATTAAAAAGTGGGTTGTTGTAACTAAAAATATATATCAATTCTAGAAGACATCGAATAAGTGAGAAAACACGACATGTGAAAAATGACAAAAGAATTTAAAAAAAAAAAAAGTAACAGTAGAAGAGCTGATAACATATATTGTGCTTCGGCTATATGTCTACATTCAAGTGGATAATGGTGGAAATTCAAGATACGTCCGAGCTCAAAAACCTGCTTCACTAATCACTATATATATATATAGCAATGCATTAACATCCTCCCCTTATGTTTGTTATGGTCCACTTTTGATCTTATCATTTCTTTTAAAGAAGAATTAAAAATAAAAATGATGCATGTGGGCTCCTATCCAACGGAATCTTATCCAAATTTTATAGTGAATATGTAAGGAGCTGCCCAAATTATCCTTAACATTAGCGTGCGACATACAACTCAACTATTTCAGTCCCATATCAACTAAACACAAACATTTTAGGTCCCATTTGGCAAGGCTTTTAAAAGTTCAAAACAGCTCCCGAGATTAAGAAACTGTTTTTGAACATGTCTCGATAATTTTTTTGAAAATACTTTGTCCGACTAGAAAGCTTTTAGGGAAAGCTAGCATGAGGTAGCTTTCACACTACATGTTTGAGCCCCATTTTCTCAACAAAATATATTTTGGAATAGTATTTTGATAGAGAATTTGTAGTTAAAAAATAAGGAAATATTTTAGGTTTGAATGTAATATTATTTTATTGAAAATGTATGATTGAAAATAAGAGATAGAAAAATGTATTTTAAAAATAATGAGGATCAAACAAGGGCTAAACTAGAGGTGTCAAGACGGACGGGTCGACCAGACCTGTGAAAACTAGCCCGGATTGACCCGGGACCTCGAGCCGACCCGTGACCCGAGCGGGCGGTTCATGGGTCAAGGAGGTGTGACCCGCGGGGTTCCCGAGTTGCACCTTCACGGGCCGCAGTTAACCCTCCTGGCCCCTGAAAAAAAAAATTAAAAAAAATTAAAAAAAAATAGGTGTCAACCTAGTTGTGATGTACTTATATTATAGATATTTGATAATAGTAATTAGAAATGCATTTAGTTGTTATTTATTTAAGTTAAATTTAACTTTGCAAAATTATAAATAATTCATGTAACATTATATTTGAATTCTATGTAAACATTTTTTGGTATAAATATGAATTTATCATTTTGTTCAATTCTTAGTTTAAATTTAACAAAAAAAATATTTTTTGCTATAAATATGAAAAATTCTATATTTTTATAATTTTATTTATACAATAATACGGGCCAAATCGGAACAAACCGAGACCCGCGCGACCCGTGACTCGCATGGGCTCGACCTGGATGGGTCAGCAGGCGTGCCTGGGTTGTAGTCCAAAATTTGTGGATCGAACCGGAACCCATAGCGAGCGGGCTTTTTTTTACACGAGCCGTTACCGGACTCATATGTTGGCAGGCAAACCCGGCCCGGACCACCCGGATTGACACCTCTAGGCTAAACTCTTATACAAGAAGAGGAAAGAAAAACAGAAGTCGTGCCAACGGCCCTTAATATGTTTATATTGCGGGAAACTGAGACATGCTGTTGTTCCTCCGGGGACATCCGATAAAATGAAAAGATAAGATTAGCATAATCCTGCACAAGGAAGACTTGAACAAATCGTGGAATGGTCCAACACTCTCCCTTAGATGAATCAAATATATACAAATCTGTGCTAGTATCAGATAAAACTTCTCTGAGGAACAAGTTTTGAGTTACAAAATTCAGAGGTCAGATATGGAACTGAGACGGGGGAGATGACAACTTTTCCTCTGGCTCTTCCAGTTTCTAAATATTCAAAAGCTTTAATAACATCACAAGAATGGAATGGACCAACTGGATCAATAACTGCTGTAAGCTTTCCACTCTCCAAACATTGCCTAAGATTCTCCAAAATTTCTCCAGAAACTTGGCTAGCAGAACAGCCAGGCTTCCAACACCACCAGCTCCGCCTACTATAAAGATTGTTTGCCCCTCTTTAAAACCAGCAGTTTTGAAGCCCTCCACTGCCGTCTGAACTGCCACCGCTAAGCTGGCTGCTTCCTGGAATGAAAGGTTTTTTGGCTTCGATGCCACCAAATTCTCCTCCACGACAGTAAATTGTGCCAAGGTCCCCAGTTGCTTAAATTCTCCCTCTGCATTGAAATTCTGGATGTTTCCATATACCTCGTCGCCAACTTCAAATCTTGAAACATGATCTCCTTTTCCTACCAAAATACCAGCCATGTCACAACCAGGAACAACCTGCGACAAATGCCGTATGTATCATAGTTGTAACTTAAAATTGCTTTGAACCTTATTATATCCACATGTAGAACATATAATCGATAATGGCAAGTTTGATACGCATTATTAGACTTGAAAACCTTACAACATAAAAGATTTTGACTTTTTAAAAAAATCCAATATTGTTTTGTTTTTCTTATATCGCAAGTGTATGATATCGTAACAAGTAATATAGTGGACATTTGGTCCGGATTATCGTTCCCACGAGTACTATACTTTAGAACTTAATCAAATTTTTCTTTAGAACTTAATCAAAATTTTCTAACTTCTATTTGATTAAAGTAAACAAAGAATTATAGGTTGTTGTGAATTTTTGGTTTAAACATTTGAAATTAATTACAATGCACATAAAGATTGATTTAGAATTCAAATATGAAAGAATATTAGGGCCGAACAATTTCACATATTGATCACATTTAAATCTTAATTCAAGATTCAAGAGTCTAATGTAGTGTTCGATCGAACTCTTCTATGGTATTCAATTTACCCCTCTCGAATTCTCATTGAACCTATTTAACTAATTCAATCACATATCTCTATGCAAATCTACATTAGTTAAACGAAATATTCGTTCTAAGAATTCATATGACGATCGCATTATTTAGTATAGGTATCTCTATACGTTATACTAATATACTGAATTTTACTATATGATCAGAACTCAAACTCATATCTCGATTCGTTAGAGATTTACGAAATCATCAAAGTAGTAATCAAGTAATTCAACGCATTAAACTCATACAAAATCAACACATGTATGATAAAATAACAAAAATCTTGAATAAAAGAAATAAAGGGTCTCAAGTAGATTACATTGTTAATCTTAATATAAAATTTAGCTACTCATAATGATGGAAGAAGAAGAACAAGAAGTTTTATTAAATACATCGTCGGATTTTAAATATAGATGTAGAAAAAAGAAATTAATTTTGCACCAACATCTTCTTCATCTTCCAATCAATGCTTCAAAATTTGAATTTCTTGATTTTTTTTTCTTTCCATTCAATTACGCTCTGTAATCTCTAATTGTATTTATTTATTTTTTTTTCTATATGTGTGGAACCCCCTAAAAGTGCCTTGTTTCTTCTATAAAGTCTTTTTGGGCTTTTCGCTGGCCAGAACACTGTAACCCTAAAACAGGTGGCGCAGCGCCTAGGCGCAATGATGCAAATCTGGGTAGCGCCTAGGCGCTATGAGTGCAGTGCCTAAGTGCTACATCTCTGTTATTCCCATGTTGCTTCTGAGCAATTGAAACGCTTGGATTCTGGCGCGAGCACTGTGTTGCTGATTGGAATCTTCATTTAGGCACTCCAAATATGATGCTCAGGCACCGACTTTCTGCTTATTTTCTTTAGTTTTTTGGCTTGTTTCTTCACTTTAACATCATTTTTCAACACATCACCAACCTATAAAACAATATCAACAAACATATTAAAAGTGTTCTATACTCATAAAATTTAGCCAACAATCAAGTTAAAATTGTATAAAACTCGTGAATAAATACACACTCGTCAAATACCCCCAAACTTAACAATTTGTTAGTTCTCGAGCAAACACAAAGAAAAAGAAAATCACTAAGAGAAAAAAATACAAAAAAAAAGTTAGTCATTTGCAATTTGGCTCCACATTATATCACATTTATGAACGACTACAAATCACAACGCAAGATCTAGACTTCCACTTATCCAATGTAAAACAGGTGTGTGTATAGAGAATCAAGTGTAATGCCGCATATTCACAATTTGGTTCAATTATCAACCCTCAATGGTTAATTATTTCCTTTCTTCGCTCGTGAAATTCACACACCCCGAACTTATTTTCTTTCATTCTCTCGCCATAGTGTAATTCTGAAGTTTGGTTTCACTTATCAATTCCTCACACCACTCTAATTTGGTTTCATTCAACCGGCGACGTCAATAATTTATTCATGTAATGATTCTTCCAATTTATGTGTGTTTCAACAAACTAGTTATACTAGGTGATTCAAAACCACTAATTATCTATGCCCCAACAATGAATTCTTACTTGCACACTTGCATAAAGTTTTTCCTTTTTTTATGTTTAGTTTCAGCCCAAGATTGAGCTCGCCCATTTTTCTCTTATTAACCCTTGTAACTAGTTTTTAGTCGGTAACTTCCCCACTTTTGAGTACCAAAGGGTACCAAGATTCAAGATACCCCTACGAACTTACTAACTCAATTCAAAAAGGTGTCGGCATGAGCTCAATAAGTGTAATACTTATTTTCTATAAAAGAAAAGTAAAATTTACAAGGATTAGATCCTTAGCATTTGATCATCACCTAACTTATACTAAAAGGCTAAAGATACTCCACAAAAATCTTTTTCGCATGCACGGAATTACCACAATCTTAAATCATTTCTTTCACCGGTTAAAACGCTCAAAATTATCTTGTATAAGGTTAAAGGTGTTGTGAATCATGGGTTAAACGATTAAACACCGAAGATATATATTTAGCCTATGCATATGAATCTTCATGTTTCTGTACGACACTACACTTAATTATCGTGCATAAATATTGTCATATTCACATGGATAAACAGAAACTCAAGCACACGATTCATCTACAATTTATAAACTAATGCATGCTTTTAAATATATTCATCCTAGCATACAAAGTCATTTAACTCACACAAGCACGCATAAAAAGAATTTTTTTCACACAATAAAATTATATCATACAAGCACACAAACACAAAAATACCAAACAATTGACAAAAATAATTAACAACGGATGATTCACCCCCCAAACTTAAAATACACATTGTCTCCAATATGAAAATAAATACAAAGGAGGCTTAGGACTTTCGTGAATACATCAGTTTGTGGCATTGCCATCATCCTGATGAGATGGATATGGATTGGCTTTCTAATCATGTTGTTACCCACAAACTTGAGAAGTTACAACAAATACAACGAGAATTTTATGACAATAAAATAAATAGTCCTAAAAACTAAAAACTAAATAATAAGAAAGGAATAGAGCTTGGGTTGTGTCTCAAGAAGCGATTCTTTAAAATCATTAGCTTGACTTTTTGCCATATTTAATTATGGTGGTTCAAACCAAGTAATGACATCCTTGCACTTTGTGCACTTTTCATTTATGCGCCCTTTTTGCTCTCCATATTTTGATATTTTCATTTTCATTTCTACCGAAAAATACACTTTGATTTTTTATTCGACGGCCTTCGTAGATCGGATGGATCTTCTTTATTAATTCTACAGTAATCATTTTTGTTGGAAGGTTGCTCAAAATTGAGTATAAATATTAAATATCTCTTGCTTGTGCTTCACCATCAATATTAGCTCACTATTCTCCATGTCAATCAGGATTCGACCCGTTGCTAAGAATGGCTGACCTAATATAATTAAAATGTCTCGATCTTCTGGTATGTCCAACATAATGAAGTCCACCGGAAATATTAAATTTCCTGATTTTATGAGCACATCTTCAACTTTGTCACGTGACTTTGAAATTATTCTATTAGCTAGTTGTAACGTTATTGATGTTGATTTGATTCACCCAATCCCAATTTCTTGTAAACAGAATATGACATTAAATTTATACTAGCACCTATGTCACACAATGCATTAATAGCACAAGAATTTCCAATTGAAATAGGCAAAGTAAAAATCTCTGGATCTTTCAACTTGGGAGGCAATTTGTTTTGCACTCTTGTACTACTTTCCTCCGTTAATGCCACAATTTCAAATTCGGGAAGCATTCTTTTGTTTGTCAACATCTCTTTCAAAAAATTTGTGTAGCTTGGAATTTGTAATATCGCATCAATCAATGGAAGTTGATCTGGAGCTTTTTAGAACATCAAGAAATTTTTCAAATTTTGCGTCTTGTTTGTTCTTCTTGAGCCTTTGAGGAAAATGAATGGGAGGCACGTAAGTCTTGACTAGACTTGGTGCCTTCGCAGTGGATGTTTCTCTACTTTTTTTCATTCTCAATTGAGGCTGGTGTAGATTTTTCTTCTATTGTAGCTTCATCAACATCTTCCTGGTCATCTTTTCTCTCTGGTATTTTCGCAGTAATCTCTGGTGATTGTAAACCACTCCTTGTAGTTATAACATGAATATTTTTCTCCATCGACTTCTTTCGAAATCTTTGGGAGAATGGAAGTGGAGGTACATATGCTTTAACTTTTACAGGAGCCCTGAGTGGATCGGTTTTCATTACTATTATTGCCATCACTTGCTCTTTAGAATTTGTCATTGTATTGCTTGACAATGATCCATGTGAACGTTCTACAAGTTGTTGAGTCATCTGATCAATCTGTGTCTCCAACTTCTTGATAGATGCTTGCTAATTTTGAAAATTGGTATCAATCAGTTGGAATACTTTGTCTGTTTTCTGCACATATTAATGAAACATCTCCCTCAAACTTCGTCTTTTCTCTTGCTGCACAGATAATGATGTTAGCCACAAATAATACACAACTTTTCCACTTATTTGCTAGAATAAATATATGTAAATTCTAGAGAAATTCATTTGTAAACATGAAAGATATTCAGCAGGTAAAAAAAAAAATTTGTCAGGATCGAGCATGTGATGCGGTCTGCAGGCTTTTAGCTGGTGAAGAGAAAAGGAAAAAATGTTATTAGTTATAAAAAAAATAAAAATAAAAAATCGCTTGCGCGGGCTGGGACACCTCCGGAGACATCGCTGTGCCTCCATCCAAGTGTGGATGGAGGCATCTCATGCCTCCGTCCAAGTGGATGGAGGCACCATGCCTCCATACTCTAGACTATATGACGTTTATTTACCCTTAAAAAATATGAAGTAACTTCCTTCAACTCTAAGAAAAAAATTCCTCATTATATTTGTTTTCCCCTTAATCAACTAAGTTAATAAATAGTACAATTAATTAACACCCGCTAATTACATCCAAATCTTTAAAATAAAAAAAATAAAACTGAATTGAGAAAGAAATAAATTAAAAGAAACTAAATTAACATTAAACCATAAATTAATCCCAATATGCCAACTATTCTATAATCTCCTTTTTAATCTCGTGCTTAATTTTTTACACCCCCAGCACCAAATTCAACCAGCTTTTTCCATAAACTAACCACAATATGCCAACAATAACAAAATTAAAGAACCATAGAAACCACCAAGATTTTAAGCATGCATTATTGATCACCTGTAATTATAATTAATCAGTAATATTACTGTGGTTCAGAATTGCATTTATTCGTCTAGCAGATACAATTGTATTATTGCACGGAAACTGATCTGGCTGGCAAAAAACAAGTTTGGGTTTGGATCCTTAAATCACAAGTCGATCATCCTTTTCACCGAACGCCATTTGAAAAGAAATATTAGGCCATATATAGGTCTGTAAATTGTGAAATAAAAAGAGAAAAATCCAAAGATGTGAGCAAGTGCAAAATAAATTAGACAACAGGAGGTGCATTAATGGATTTACCTTAGGTTGTTTAGAGAATCAAGATCCAGTGAATACAACTCCTCAACATGCTTGCGCATCACATAATTGAGTGAGGAAACATGATCTTTTATTGGAAACAGTAGATGTTTCTTTATCGCATTTGAATTCACAGTAATGCTTGGTAAGTTGTTTACTTTGAGGGATAATGGGATCCTAAATAATTTGATTAAAAAGGAAATTAAAGAAACAAAATAAATCAATGTTAAAAAGACAAACAAATTGATTTTTAAAAGAAAGAATCGACATAACCTTACGATTTGAGGGTATAAAAATGAAAGTGTGGACTAAATCACACCCACATGAAGAAGCGCCGGTCCAAATCGTAGAAGGATGAAGACGGTAGGATGAAGAAACGGTTATAGTTGTTGATTGAACTTCTTGAGGGTTTTCTTTCGCTTCTATCTACCCAGAGAGATATTTATGATTCTCAATATCAGTGGCTTTCCACTTCACCAGACGGACATCCTTTCCCTCCTCAAGCACTGATTTGACCTTGTCAATCCAATAATAACCAACATTCAATATCAAAGACATATGTCATATACTGTACTATTCATTTTCAGCTATGACCAGCTAAATATTTCTATACCATTACAGCATAATTGATTCAAAAACATGCAAAAGTGTAAATTTTATAATATCCGACCAATATGAAGCAGAGATTTATGCGGAACAAGGAATAGTAAATGAAAAAACAGAGGGTGAACCTTAATATTCCGAACGACGCTGGTAAAAGAAGGCCAAATGACAAACACGACAGCGATGAACTCCCATAACTGATCTACATAAGATATTTCATTGAAAACAATATTGGTCTGTACTTTCATAGTGTTTGTATACTAATTTGCTATAATTCAGGTAATTTTCATTGAAAAGAATATTGGGTTCTTCATTTTTGTAGTGATACAACAAAGAGAATGCAGAATGACAGTAGTGAAAACTATATATGTAATGATATTTTTTGAAAAAGATTTAGGTTTTTAGTAAAATTTATTATCATCTGATGATTATTGGAGCTTCATTTTTTTGTTGTAATGCTGAGTAATTTTCTGATCTATTATCCAATTTGTTGAATTGATAGTAAGCAAGTGGAATTAAGATTTCCCCTTCTGCAGTTGACAACTATAGGAAAAATGGTGTTTGAAGGAGTGGGGGATCAAGGGAATGGGAAAATCTAGACGCAGTAAGAGATAATATTGAAGTGGGTTTGTATAAAACTACATGATATTCAACTAATTACAAAGTTGAAAAATATGTTGTGGTAGACGGAGGCACAGCGTGCCTCTGTCCTGCCTGCCCAGAGGCACGCACTCTGGTGCCCCGTGCGCAGCGTGCCTCCGTGCGCAGCGTACCTCCGTGCACGTGCAACGTGGCGAAGGCATGAGCGTGCTCGGGCAATACATAAGCTATTTCTTTTTATTCATAAAACTTACCTGTTTTCCTAATAATTATTCGAGTGTTGATATTTATGAAATTGTTGTAATTATGTATTGTATTTTTCATAATTGGTAGAAAATTGGATTTAACGAGAAGTCTTTTGTGATTGATCTGAAGAAATGGGAAGTTAAGGAAGGTTAGGGTTCTAGAAACACTTCTCTATTTCATTTTCTTCGGCTTTGAAGTATATCAACAATAATTTATGAGGGAATATGGAAAAAAACATAACACTGAAAATATCGTACACCCAACCCCCAAACTGAAAGAAAGAAAATAGACAAACCTTGAGAGTTACTTTGACACTCCTGCTTTTGAGACAGTAAAACACAGGCCAAGCAAAAGTGAAACACAGGCTTCTGAAGCCGACAAAGTAGGAAATGTCGCACAGGTTGTAAATTTGCAAAGAGTGCTTCGAGTAGGAAATGAAAGGGGAAAGCAAGAAGAAAAAAATATAATTGGGAAATACGGCGTCGTTATGGTTGACGATCTATTTTTACGACATCTAGCATGAACAGTGCATTTCAAACTGCCTCTTTTATATTGTTTAGGAAATAGATGCAAATTTGAGTTTTCAGCTTGAATCGGATAGAACTTTTATGAGGAGATAGCTTTGAGTTGCACAGTCCATTAAAACAGTTACACAATAAAGCCCATGTTTGGTACCCATTAAAATTTTCATTCTCATTCTTCTACTCATTTTCAACCACACATTCTTCATTAAAATAATATTTTCCATCACATCAATAACTTTTCCTTCTTTTTCAACCACACATTCTCCATCAATCTATTATTCTAAAATACATTCTTCCAAAATAATATCCATCAAACACACCCTAAGTGTTTGTTTTAGTTGTATTCTCTAAAAATTCATTTTTATTCAAATTCATTTATAAAAACATATTCTTCAAATAAAATAATTTTACACGAAAATTTTAAAAAAAAAATCAATTTTTTAACCATGCATTCTCTACAAAAATCACTATTACAAAATCTATCTACATATACATTAAAATTTACATAATGTAAAATAAAACTCTACTATTTGTCAATTTAAAACATAATTAACTTTTACATTCAATCTTTTTTCTTCATATTATTTTTGATAACCTCTTATTTATATTTCTTTATTTACAAATAGCAAATTCCTTCTACCAATACCATGAATAACCCTAATAATATATCCGTTGTATTGGTTGCTACTATTTCTGCATTATAACATTTACACAAAAAATTAAATAATTTACAAAATATGCATCGAGTATTGTGCTCAATCATTGAAAGGAGTGTGTTCAACCGTTGATCAAATCAGTTGCTTTTTCCTATAGAAAAGTCAACATAGTTTAACTAATGTCCAAAAATAAAGTAAATAGTTGGAGAGTAGAATTAGGGGGGGAGAGGATCCAGGTTTTGTATCGAATAGGTAACTCATTTTTTTTTTTTGAAGACACACGACACCCTACCCTGAGTATGTGATACACATTTGACATATCATTGTAGGTAAATCATACTTGAAAAGGAGTGAATTTTGGAGAAGTCAAATCGAGCACTTTTTAATCCATATGTTAGAATTTGGGTGTGACCTGAATTCCATATTGAAATGATTGAAAAAATCAAATTAAAGTGTACATCAAGAGGAATTCAATTTGGAATGCTTTTGGAGTCTTATTTAAATTGAAATTTTATTTAGAATCCCTATTGGGAGTTAGGCTTGGAAAATGATTTTGAAATGAAGAAAACAATTTGAAGAAATACAAAAGGAAGAAGGAAAGGCACAACTCCCGGTGCGGCGTCGGCGCCCTTGTTTGGTGTTTTACCTCGGGCGCCAAGGCGCCCAACGGGGGCGCTGCAGCGTCGGCCCAGCGCCGGGGCACCACCTGTCTGTTCTGAATTTCTGCTTTTTTCTCTCCATTTTCGTTTTGAACTCAATTTTTTGACATCATACTTCATCAACAACTCTACTAGGATGGTTTGAACGTCCCCTACATGTTCTCTATAAATATTAGGCTCTTCTATACAATTATATAATGTGAGAAAAATGATTACTAACTTTTAGGATCATTGTAATATTTCTCCATCTTCATTATTTGTGATGCAATAAAACCTCATAATTCATATGTCATAATTTCTTGTCTTCTTTTATTCTTTTGCTTGTAATCAAATACTTCATTATTGTGCCATATAATTTCAACATCTCAATCTGTTGGTTGGTTCATATCAAGTGGTATCGAGCAATACGCGATCCTTGAATTTCCAACAATTTGTATCAGAGATTTTGGGCATAATTAACACAACACCATCAAGTTGAACTTGCGAGTTCTTTAAACTTACTTCCTTTTCCTTTTTATAAGGGGAATTAGCAAATCAAAGAAAATTACAAAAAGTATGCATCTTAGTAGACTTGACTCAACCCAAAAAGGACAATATTACAATGTTAACGTCTTTTATTCAGAGGATGACAATATTACAGTATTAACACGTTTTATTCACCACTATAAGACAGGTAAAAGCACTCTTCAACTTACAAAATAAAGAAAAAGATCACAATGTGATTGGAAATGCCTTCAGAGATGTGGCCTTGTGTAAAGTAGTTGTGTATTTCTCACTCATGTCAATGTCTTCTGGTTTTAGTCCATCTTCAAGTCTCCAATCAAAATTGTGTATCAAAGTGGCCAACATGACATGTACTATCCGGTGCGCCAAAGGCAATCCCGGACATATTCTCCTCCCTGCACCGAAGGGAATGAACTTGAAATCTTGGCCATTGAAATCAATTTTTTGATCTAAAAATCTTTCTGGCATAAACGAACTGGATTTGGACCAAATGTTTGAATCTCTACTACTTGCCCATATATTAACTAGTATTTGAGCATTTTTGGGGACTATGTAACCATTGATTTGAGCCTCAACCACAGCTTTATGAGGTACTAACAAGGGTCCGACAGGGTGAAGCCTATGTATTTCTTTCACTACGGCCCCTAAGTATGGGAGTTTTGAAATATCTGATTCTTGAATCACGCTATGCTCTCCAATCACATCACTAAGCTCGATTTTAGCTTTCGACATCTTCTTGGGGTTGCGGAGTAATTCAGCCATTGCCCATTCAACAGTAGATGGAACCGTATCCGTGCTACCAAGAAATAAGTCCTACAAAATAGAAAGCCAAGTAAGAGAGAAAATTTCTTCTTAGATTTCTAGAGCAATAAAATTAAGTATAGTCTATACCGTTAGTAGATGCTTTATATCTTTTTGGCTTAATTCTGGCTCAGGCTTTTTGTAGAGATCAAGAAGGGCTTCCAGTAAATCATTTTTCTCTAATGTACCTCTTGATTTCAACCGTTGATCTATAATACTTTCCAGAATTGCGTATAATTTTCCGAAATAAAACTTGGTTCGGCGTGAGATGCCTTGTGGATCAACATATTTAAGAATTGGGAAGTAATCTGCAAGATTAGGACTGCCAATACATTTACTTACATTCCACAAAACATCCTTAAACTCTTGAGAGGAATCAGAATTGAAGTCGGCAAAGTCAACTGAGAAAAGAGTGGACGATATCATGTTAAGCGAGGTCGTAAATGTAGCCTCGGCTATATCCACTACATGACCATTAACACAACATTGATTCACATAGTCGCATAGTTTCTGCAATTTTTCTCGTCGAATGCCTTGGCTTGAGTCTAGCCTTTGCAGTGAAAACATCTGTTCTTTCAATATTTTGCGAAGTTTACGCCATTGATTATCAGCCGGCAAAAAAGGCAAAGAGAACTTGTCATGCTCGAGGGATTCAAGGGTCACGGGGACAGTTCTGCCACAGAAAGATTGATCATATTTTTGTAGTACGGTTTTAGCTATTTCTGGTGATGAAACGACTATTGTTTCACGATAACCCATTCTAAGATACATGAGAGGTCCATAGGTTTGGGAAAGCTTGGCCAGTGACTGGTGGGGGTTTTCACGAGTTGTAGAATGTTCCCGATTATCGGAAACGGATGAGGCCCCGGAGGAAGCTTGGCGGATTTCCGGTGCTTTGAATTTGAGGTCAGGAAAAAAATGCATGTGCAAATGGTAGAAAATAGAACGAGAAGGAACAATAGGAACTCCATAGGTTTTTACTTTTTGTGGTGTATTCTATAATGGGACTCGTGTACAAATTTATAGTACAAAACTGATGGCATTCATGGGAATATTGGACTATTTTATTAATTATGCCATTATCTTAGGCGGCTAAGTCTAACAAGTGATATGGTGAATCAAGAATATATCTGGGGGCATGTTAGGTGAAGCTTAAATTTTATTTAAGTTAATCTTACTTTTTATCTACATATTTTATTGGACTCAATTTATTATTCACTCATTATCTACATATTCCATAGAACATATTGCTTATAAGCACTTAATAACACTCTCGAACATGCTCTTAAATTGATTAAGAGCACTGAACCCACTTCGCCATTCTCTTAAATTTAAATTTATTATTGTTGTTGTTGTTGTTATTTGTAATAAATTTTAATCATGTAATCAATATATAATAATCAAGGAATGAAAATGTAATTGTTTATTTAGTAATTTATGTAGTATAATTAAATAAATAAATTATTTTTCAGATAGATAAATTATTAAAAATGAAAAAAAATGCTTAAATATTGTTCATTTGGTGCAACTTTCGGTGCTATGGATTAGAAATGATTTTCAAATTGATGTAAAATGGTGCAAAACTTATCTCAAATTTTACTACAGAATTGAAAATGGCATAAGAGCGCCGAGCCCACAACCAGGGGCAGAACTAAAACCAAGTGTTAGGATGAGTTAAAATTTAGAGTTGGGCTAAATATGGATTATTGGTGAGCTAATATATTATTGTGAGAAATGGCAATTATATTAGCCCTACGAATTTTGTTAATTACACGACAATTTTAAGTATTTTTTTATTTACTTAAATGGTTTTAAGTAAAATTACATAAATGGAATTTTTAATATATTTGTTTATTACATGAATTAATTTATTGTCTCACCACAATTATAAACCTAATTTTTTCCCCTCAAAGTTAGACGGAAAAACTTATAAATTTTTTGATCAATTACAGGCTCTTGAACATGAAGACAACGACCAACTTGACTTAAATATTATATTCTAATTTTTTCTCGTGCAGCCAACCAAGTCAAGAAGAAGCCAGAATAAACCAATTTCAAAACTTTATATATTCAACCACCTACTTCCAAACTGGCTGCCTTCTTGCCACCGCCATATGGGAATCAGGATCATTGTAGGAGCAAAAACCAATTGAGTGTTAGTATAGTGAAGTTATTTTCGAAGTTGTACCAAAGTTTTTTTATTAATAAATAAAATTAGTTTCTTTTGGGATTTTAAACTCAACATAGCATAATCGTCCAACGCCTTCTCCGATCCATTTCGAGACTCTAATGAAGGATGTAATTGAGAAGCAAGAAGAATTGCCGAAGAAATTCTTGGAAACTCGAGAGATATTGAATCGCTAACGAGGAAGCTTGGATGGTAGAAGAAATGGTGTGGTGTGATTATAAATTTGTTCATTTTAAGTTTTTATTGAATAGTGAGTACAATTGTAAATTTGTTGTGTATTTATTGAAAATATATTTTAGTTGTGGTGTAGTAAGTAAATTTTGTAGTGATAATGTAATTACCCTTTGAGAAAATGAGGCAAAACCCTGCCCCCAATTATTTTTGCGAAATCAAGCTACTGAGAATTATTTTTTGAAAATCATGTATTTTGAAAATTAATTAATTAAAATATCGGATTTTTATTATTATTTCTCAGTATTCCTTTGAATTGTCCTATTGCGCAAATATGATACATCTCATTTCCAATGTCCGTAATTATCAAAGAAATAAGGTGTGGTTGTAGATACACACGTAGTAATCTTCTTCCGTCAGAAAAAAAAAAAAAAAAAAGTCAAATCTTCTAAATTACAATCTCTTTATATGTATATCTTTATTGACATTAAGTTTAACATTGTTGTGAACTGATAATTTTTTACACATTAATTTTAACAAAACTTTAAACAATCAATAACACAGATTTTGACAACACGTGAAGTGTAAAACCTAATGTATACTAAGTGTGTACAACTAGTTTAATCCTCTAGATTAACATTACCTCTAGCTATAGTCAACTGTCGTGGGCATTATTCCTTTGAATTGTCCTATTGAGCAAATATGATACATAAAGTTCTCATGATCTTAAGAAGTTGAGCTTGATGCATCCAGCCGAAGGGTGTTCATCGATTGTGCAGATCATTACAGGTCACCCTTTGATCTAGGATGACTCAGATTAACTGTATCGAGATTGAAGAAATATTTTTGGACGATATTACTATCACCAATATTTATAATTCATTACTTTTCAAATAATATCATAATTTATAAAAGACTAACGATGCGACTATGGAGTTCTTGCTTAAATGGTCATTTGTTTTGTTATGAATATGGTTTTTACGATTACGTTTGATTTGTTCATAGTTGACCAACGATGTAAACTTATTCAATAAATGTTTATGCATGTGATTGACAAATTTATTTATGGTTTATATAGTTTATATGAAAAAAGAGCAACAGGATGGCAATCTTAAATAAATTTTAAAAATAAATGGAAAAATGTCGAAGTTTTGACTTCACTAAATATAATGCATTACCCTCGACAAGATGTCAACATATAAATTTTACATGGCATGAGAAACTGTCAATGTAGTACGGTGATTTGATGAAGTATGCCTATAAAAAAAGCTCCAAATTGATGAACTTGAACCGAATTGCGTGAATTTATATTCAACAATACGCATTTTCATGCTAGATGACTTCACATCAAGCTAAGAGGCCCTACACTATAGGTTAAAGCTCATGCTAAACATTATATCACACATTATAAGAAAGTGTGAAACCACGCTAATGTAAAATTTTAACACGACACAAGATCCTTTGACGTTTGACATTTTCCAAGTTGATGTCTAGGCCGATTTTTGAAACTGATATTTACGTGTATCATGATATATGTGACAATAATTTATTTTATGATTTGCTACAAGACCATTTTCAACAACACATTTACACAACAAAATATTCTACACGTATATCAAAATTTTTTCTCTACTTTTTAATTACACATTCTTCTAAAAATTATTATTCAAAATCAGATTCAATATATATAGAAATCACAATTATCAATATAAAAAAATTCATTCGTTTTTAAATTGTAATCTCGTCGATGAAAGGACTGAGTATTCGACAATCATGTTAATCGATTTTTTTTTTTTTTTTTGAAAATTTGTCAAATCAACGAGGAAGATAAATTGCTAATAATTTCTTAACTTCTCTATTAGCAACGTGTAAATGTCAAGGTTTTGAGTGGCGTGGCAAGGCATAGAGGTTAAGCCTCAAGCCTTCGTCTCGGCGTAATGTGTTTTCTTTTTTAATATTATTTTAATTATTCTAGACCAATAAATAAATAAAATAATACTTTGAAATTTTATAGTAATTTCATACAGGTTTTTCAAGTTTAAAAATATAATTCTCCAAGACTATGTTTGATAGCATAGATTTTCCATGGAAATGGAACTCATTTTCCATTTTCCATATTTTGCTTTGTTTGATAGGCAAAATTTTCGTTAGAATTAATTTTCTTACTTTACCTCACATGCTTACAATTTCTTTGATTTTGTGGAAAATTATTTCCCACCATTTTGGTGGGAATTGGTTTTCCATTTTTTTTTTTTTTTTTTTTTTTTTTTTTTTTTTTTTTTTTTGATAATTAGAAAAATTTTTAGATATAATGATAAAAAAAATCACTTTTATTGACAATTTTCATGAAAAATAAAGTCAAACGAATTGTATTCGATATGGTAATTTTTTTTCATTTTTTTTCATTTTTTTTTTTTTTTTTGCAATTGGAACAAATTTTAAACCCAATGGTCGGAAAAATTATCACTTCAATGGACAATTTTTATAACAAATGAAGTCAAACGGACACCAAACTTTCAACATTTTCCAGGTGGAAATTATACTAATCAAACACAATTAATTACAATTCCCAGTAAAACAATTTCTAAACAATTCAATTCCCTATAAAACATTTTTTTCCGCTTATTTTCCACATTTACAATCAAACGGACCTAAATAAAAAATATACCAAATTGATATTGCTTTGGTCGTGGGTCCCGTGTAAGCAAAAATCGTCAAACTGGAAAATCGAACCGAAACCGCATTTTAGAAACCGTCGGTTTGGTGCCACGTGGACCCATTAACGAAATGGTTTTGAACCAAACCAAACGGGTCAAAAACGATTTGGTTTAGATTTGAGAATTTTAATTGCGGTTTAAAACCAAACCGGACAGACGAAAAAATATATAAAAATAAAAATAATGAAATTTTTTGAAAATTCATCCAAATATGTAAAACTCAATAGTTTTGTCATTTGTGTGTATTTTTGTCAATTTATAATTTTCTATTGTATATATATTATTACTAAATAATCCTAATTTATATCTAATTTACTAAATAATCCTCTTCAGAATTCAAATTTCTGCAGTTGCTTCTGAGTCTGCATTCTCAACTGGAGGTCGGATACTTGATTCATTTAGGAGTTTATTAGGTGCAATGATGGTTGATGCTTGTATATGCGGAAAGAATTGGTTGCAAATTAAGAATGAACCTATAGTATTGCGCCAATATTTAGATAAAGTGGAAGCATTTGATGATTCAATGAAAGTTGTGGCAGGTGGTTTATATTTTCTATTACCATATTTTTAAAGATTCTCTTATCGATCTATTATTCAACACTATGATGATGTAACGAATGCATTTATTTGACAATGGAGACTATGAATCATGTGTGACAACAATTGATGTTTGTTGCATTTTTTTATATCGCAAGTGTACGATATCGTAACAAGTAGTAAAGTGGACCTTTGAGTCCGGATTATCGTTCCCACGTGGACTATACTTTAGCCTTAATTTACTTTTCTGACTCCTATTGGATAGAAGACAAACAAATAAAAATATGGATTTGTTGAGACTATTTAATTTAAACACATGAAATTGAATTGAATTGAAAACAAACGCAACTTATCGAAATTCAAATAATGACAATTATTAGGGCGGAACAACTTCACCTATTGATCACATTTATTCCTTAAATCAAGATTCATAACCTAATGTAGTGTTCAGTCGAATTATTCTATTGTATTCAATTTACCCCTCTCGAGTTCTCATTGAGCCTATTTAACTAATTCAATTCCATATCTCTATGCGAATTGACGTTAATCAAACGAAACATTGGTTCTAAGAATTCAATTATGACCGCAATAATTAACATAGGTATCTCTACACGTTATGTCAATTTACCGGATTTTACTATTTGGTCTAAACCCTAAACTCACCTCTCGACTCGTAAAGGATTCACAAAATCATCTAATTAGTGATCAAGTAATTAAATGCATTAAAATCATAGTAAAAATCAACACATAAAATATAAAAACAAGAATCTCAAATTAACGAAATAAAGGATCCCAATTCGGCTACATTGTTCGCCCTAAAAATAATTTAGTTACGCATAATGTAAAAATAAAATAGGCAAAAGAGGAACGACATCACCAAAATATGACGGAACGTGAAAGATTTTCAATTTCGTGTTGCCACCGTCTTCTTCCCGTTTTCTCTGCAATTCAGCCGCTCGTGTATATAAAATATATATATTCAGCAGCCCCTGTATCCTTTTTCTCTTCTCTGCCTTGCGTGTATATAGATAATTACTTCCCAGCAAGTCAACCCAATGTCTCTAGCCGTCCAATTCTGCTCTCTCTTCCACCTTTTATATTTTCAACACAAATCTCTCCCTCTTTTCTTTTACTGGCCGCCGTCTGTCTCACTTTATATCCTTTAATTCTGTAATCTCCCAGGTTAATTAGGTAATCAAGTTTTATCCCAATTGAAAGTCCACATGTGAGGCCCATTAACCATTTATTTCTCCAAGTCATTCAAGCTTTAGAATTAATGCAGTTTAGTCCTTCAATTTCCATAGTGTAGACTTTTATGCCCAAATTGCCGATTTCACTCGATTTCATCATTCTTTTATTTCCAATTGCTTCGACCGAGTCCATAACTAAAATAAAAGAAAATTAACCCAAGTCAAGTAAAAATTAATAATTTGACGACATAAAAGCTTAGTAATTTGATCCAAATAAATGCACAAATTGCACTTATCAATGTTTGAGTACATGTGAGAAATTGAATTTGTAACAATATACAACAAGAACTTGTGTAATTGTTATGTTTAGATATTATAAACAATTGATTTATTATTATGGTTGGTTATTCTCTTTGTCTAATCAGTAGTTTTATTTTTTAGATATGATGATCACGAGGTCTTGTTGAACATCAATATATTTTTTGGGCTTTATATTTAGTTTAGTAGACATATATTGTAACGTTATCGTAACGTCTTAGCTTAAAATGGCAAATAAAAAACTATATTTTAGTTTATTGTGATTTCACTTTGATTTAGTTGGTATTTAAATTTCTAGTAGATATATTTAGTTTTTTTTTTTAGATTTATTGTTAGTAAGATATAAATATATAATGAATTCAATGAATTAATGTCATAAAAGTAGACAGACAAAAAAATATACTGCGAAATCGACGGTTTAAAATCGGACCAAACGTTAGGTTTAGGTTTAGGTTTGAGTTTTTTTCAAACCGTTCAAAATAGTTTGGTTTAGGTTTGAGTTTTTCTCAAATTGGTTTAAACTGTTTGGTTTGAAAATTTGTCAATAACCGGTAAACCCGGAGAGTTTACACCCCTAGTCGTGGGTAAAAAAAGCTATATTTGGCCAATTCACCAATACAATAGAGTTTCTTCACCATGCTAAATTTTGGTTGTTGAAATCTTGAATTGGCATCAATGGAGATGGCCACATGTCCACATTTTTTTCTTGTAATTTTTTTATTTTTTCAGGCAAATAAAAAATAGAAGTTTTATTATTATCGAGAAAAGTAGTGTAGACAGTAGATTCAAAACAAGAAAAATGGTATTAACTTTTTGATTTCAAAACAATGAATATTATACTATAACGAGAACAATAATAAATTCTTTAAAAAAAAAAAAACATATTCTCAATATTATAATTTATGATATTTTGAAATTTTATTATAGAATAGGATTCTATCTTATTTTGTATATAAATAAGAGTACTCAGGTCTTTGAAAAAATAGGACTTAATAAAATAATAAATTGAATGCTCATTGCTCTCTGCTATGTGCCCAATTTTCTGCGTGAATCGCATAGCCTTCGATGCCTATTATTTTGGCATTCATGGACAGATCAACAGAAATGAGAAGAGTGTATATGATTTCCTTGCTCTCATGCTTCTATATGCACAAACCACATGTCAATTATTAAAGGGAAACTAACCAACCTTACCATCTCTCTCTCTCTCTCTCTCTCTCTCTCTCTCTCTCTCTCTCTCTCTCCCCCCTTTTTTTTTATGGAATTAGAAAATAAGCAAAACTAAGTTTTTTTTTTTTTTTTTAACCACTACATGTGGCATGTTTTATTAGAAGTGAAATTAAGTATAGTCCATACTTAGGAGGGGTGCCTCAAACTAAAGTTAAGAAAAATAAACTAAACTTTCCCCGATAGTACAAAGTAAGAGTTAAAGATAACTATATGCTATTCGTCCTGGTAGCAAAACTAACAAAGTTACTTGCATTAGACAAGCATATTATAATATTCAAATTTAGAGCAATTTATTCTACCAATAATACGAGACGTTACCAAATTGTGTTTTTCTTCAACATTGAAAAAATAGGTTAAAACACTCTTAACCTAGAAACCAAAGAAAAGGAGGTAGGCAAGCAAAAGAGAGACTGAAAGCGATTCACCGGATTGACTGACTGAATAGGACAGATGCGAGCGATAGACGAGAGTGGCCGCCACTATTGACTGACCTCTAGTCGAAGGAGGCAGATGGTTTCACTTTTTCCTGAAAACTATTATTCGATTGGAAAAGCCTCGAGAAGGTGATCTATATGAAAATATTTTCTTTTCGTCTACAGTAAAAGGCTACTTGACTTGTAAAAAAATGGATAATTTATTATTTATGATTTAATAAATAACTCAAGTGGAACAATCTTCAGGGATATATGCACAAGGTCACTATCTGACAGGAAAAGCCTTGAGAGTAGTGGCCTTTTGTACAGTAAGTCCAAATTTCTGACTCATGTCAATTTCTTCTAGTTTTAATCCCTCTTCCAAGTGTCAAAGTTGCATATCAAAGTGGCTAGCATGAGGTGCACCGTCCGATGGGCCAATGGCAAACCCAGGCATATCCTCCACCCCAAACCAAAGTGAATGAGCTCAAAATCTTGACATGTGAAATCAGTTTTGCGATCTAAAAACCTTTCAGGCATAAACAAATCGAGATTTGACCAAGTGTATAAATCTCTTTCGCTTGGCCAAACGATAACAAGAATTTGTGCATTTTAGCAACTACGTAGCCATTGATCTCTACATCAGCGTTAGCTTTGTGAGGTAGTAAAAAGGGGAAAGCAAGGTGATGCCTAAAGGTTTCTTTAACCACAGACTAGAAGTATGAGAGCCTTGAAATGTCTGATTCTTGAATCAGTTCGTTCATCTCAATCACATCCATGAGCTCCTTTCTTACTTTTAATATCTTGTTGGGGTTTTGCATTAATTCTATTAGGGTCGGACAAAACTCTCAAACTAAATCGAATTGAGCGGTTCTCAATTAAATACCCCAACGGGTATATGAATTGAGAACTGACGGGTTTGGTTCGATTCTTGGTTCTAGACCTGTTGACCTCAAAAAATGGTGCCAACAGATGCCGGGCTCACTCATGCACACGCAAGCTTGATCCAACACGTAAATGCCGATCAACGGTCAAGATGACTCAAAAAAAAAAAACTAAACGTGGGAGTAGCTCAAAGACACGAGACGTCTCCGTTCGGGCTTCCGGCAAGATAAATGTAGTACGATTGCATAAGAGACCAATCGATAAAAACACAATTTGTGGTAGAAATACACTGTTTAAACGAGAGAGAATAAGAATATATTGCTCCAAGTATTGGGAATTTTTTATTCAGAATTTTCATTAGCCCTATTGTGTTACATGGTGGGGGTATTTATAGTGTTACAAATCAAATGGTGACCTTTGGATCAATTTACACGTGGCATCATCCTCTCGGCCAAGACATCAAGTCCTAACTATCAAGTTGACTCTCCTAACCTTACAAAGCATTAAATGCTCTTACATTGACAAGACAAGACAAGACACAAATATACTTTCCACAAAAGTCACGTCAATAATTGAAATAAAGATCTTCATCATTGCTATATCTTTCCACGTGGATCTCCACTAGCTGCAACAAAGGGGCCTCGGATAGTGCATGTCCACCGAACCGTGGCTTTAGTTAACAATAATGGCCTCGGAATCCACGTCGGAGGCTAGGATAATATACTCTGATTTAATTAGGCTGGTCTCACTACTAAAATATGGTGTCACGTGTCGCTTCCGTTTATGACTCGTAACAATAGTCCCCCAAGTCCATGTGTGGTCATTTATGTCATGCGTGGGCTTTCAATAAGTCAGAAAAAGTTTTAATTTTTTGTATTTCACAAGACCAATAACCGAATAAAAATCAAATCTCCGTAATTTTTTTATCTTAAATAAGCCAAATTATTTCATTTTTTTTCTAAATAAATTTGCTTACTAATTAATTTAGTTCAAACCCAAAATATGATTTTTATATTTCTAATTTAAAACCCAAGCTCAACTTAATCAAATTACCTAACTTTTACCCAATTCTCTTATTCTACAATAGTGCCGTTCTAGAGAAATTGAATTGGAAACTTGGTTGCGGCTCTCTTCATTATTGTGAGTTCGCTATCTTCTCCTTCCTATGATTTTAACGGCCAAATCTATGAAGAAATCAACAAAGAGATGCGCAAAAGATATCAAAGATTGGACTACGTTATTTTGTAAGAGCTAAAATTGAGGTCTATTTTTCGCTGGCTTCCCTTTATCTTTCTGCAAGGCAATCAGTTCGTCATTTGTCATGTTTCTAAGGTGATGATAAAAATTGCTTTGTTTCATCAAGCTAGGATGGTTCCTGGGAGAACGTTCCCTGTTGGCTGGCAGGTTGGATTACTAGTCTCACTTTGTCAATGTGATTTAGGTTAGTCATGTGAAAGTACGTTGAACCGTTTTGATTGTCCATGATGATATGGATTTTGGTGATATGTGATCTTTGAATCTTACGTGACTCGCACGAGACTCCCACGTGAGACAAGCTAGTAACACAATGGACATCTATAGTAGTTTACATCGAGTATAAAATATAAAAAAGCTTTCAGGAAAAAAAAACTACAAAAAGAATATTGAATTAAAAAGTGGGTTGTTGTAACTAAAAATATATATCAATTCTAGAAGACATCGAATAAGTGAGAAAACACGACATGTGAAAAATGACAAAAGAATTTAAAAAAAAAAAAAAGTAACAGTGAAAGAGCTGATAACATATATTGTGCTTCGGCTATATGTCTACATTCAAGTGGATAATGGTGGAAATTCAAGATACGTCCGAGCTCAAAAACCTGCTTCACTAATCACTATATATATATATATATATATATATATATATATATATATATATATATATATATATATATATATAGCAATGCATTAACATCCTCCCCTTATGTTTGTTATGGTCCACTTTTGATCTTATCATTTCTTTTAAAGAAGAATTAAAAATAAAAATGATGCATGTGGGCTCCTATCCAACGGAATCTTATCCAAATTTTATAGTGAATATGTAAGGAGCTGCCTAAATTAACCTTAACATTAGCGTGCGACATACAACTCAACTATTTCAGTCCCATATCAACTAAACACAAACATTTTAGGTCCCATTTGGCAAGGCTTTTAAAAGTTCAAAACAGCTCCCGAGATTAAGAAACTGTTTTTGAACATGTCTCGATAATTTTTTGAAAATACTTTGTCCGACTAGAAAGCTTTTAGGGAAAGCTAGCATGAGGTAGCTTTCACACTACATGTTTGAGCCCCATTTTCTCAACAAAATACATTTTGGAATAGTATTTTGATAGAGAATATGTAGTTAAAAAATAAGGAAATATTTTAAGTTTGAATGTAATATTATTTTATTGAAAATGTATGATTGAAAATAAGAGATAGAAAAATATATTTTAAAAATAATGAAGATCAAACAAGGGCTAAACTAGAGGTGTCAAGACGGACAGGCCGACCAGACCTGTGAAAACTGGCCCGGATTGACCCGGGACCTCGAGCCAACCCGTGACCCGAGCGGGCGGTTCACGGGTCAAGGAGGTGTGACCCACGGGCTTTGCGAGTTGCACCTTCACATGCCGCGGTTAACCCTCCTGGCCCCTGAAAAAAAAATTGAAAAAAATTGAAAAAAAATAGGTGTCAACCTAGTTGTGATATACTAATATTATAAATATTTGATAATAGTAATTAGAAATGCATTTAGTTGTTATTTATTTAAGTTAAATTTAATTTTGCAAAATTATAAATAATTCATGTAACATTATATTTGAATTCTATGTAAATATTTTTTGGTATAAATATGAATTTATCATTTTGTTCAATTCTTAGTTTAAATTTAACAAAAAAAATATTTTTTGCTATAAATATGAAAAATTCTATATTTTTATAATTTTATTTATACAATAATGCGGGCCAAATCGGAACAAACCGAGACCCGCGCGACCCGTGACTCGCATGGGCTCGACCTGGATGGGTCAGCGGGCGTGCCTGGGTTGTAGTCCAAAATTTGTGGATCGAGCCGGAACCCGTAGCGAGCGGGCTTTTTTTTACACGAGCCGTTACCGGACTCATATGTTGGCAGGCAAACCCGACCCGGACCACCCGGATTGATACCTCTAAGCTAAACTCTTATACAAGAAGAGGAAAGAAAAACAGAAGTCGTGCCAACGGCCCTTAATATGTTTATATTGCAGGAAACCGAGACATGCTGTTGTTCCTCCGGGGACATCCGATAAAATGAAAAGATAAGATTAGCATAATCCTGCACAAGGAAGACTTGAACAAATCGTGGAATGGTCCAACACTTTCCCTTAGATGAATCAAATATATACAAATCTGTGCTAGTATCAGACAAAACTTCTCTGAGGAACAAGTTTTGAGTTACAAAATTCAGAGGTCAGATATGGAACTGAGACGGGGGAGATGACAACTTTTCCTCTGGCTCTTCCAGTTTCTAAATATTCAAAAGCTTTAATAACATCACAAGAATGGAATGGACCAACTGGATCAATAACTGCTGTAAGCTTTCCACTCTCCAAACATTGCCTAAGATTCTCCAAAATTTCTCCAGAAACTTGGCTAGCAGAACAGCCAGGCTTCCAACACCACCAGCTCCGCCTACTATAAAGATTGTTTGCCCCTCTTTAAAACCAGCAGTTTTGAAGCCCTCCACTGCCGTCTGAACTGCCACCGGTAAGCTGGCTGCTTCCTGGAATGAAAGGTTTTTTGGCTTCGATGTCACCAAATTCTCCTCCACGACAGTAAATTGTGCCAAGGTCCCCAGTTGCTTAAATTCTCCCTCTGCATTGAAATTCTGGATGTTTCCATATACCTCGTCGCCAACTTCAAATCTTGAAACATGATCTCCTTTTCCTACCAAAATACCAGCCATGTCACAACCAGGAACAACCTGCGACAAATGCCGTATGTATCATAGTTGTAACTTAAAATTGCTTTGAACCTTATTATATCCACATGTAGAACATATAATCGATAATGGCAAGTTTGATACGCATTATTAGACTTGAAAACCTTACAACATAAAAGATTTTGACTTTTTAAAAAAATCCAATATTGTTTTGTTTTTCTTATATCGCAAGTGTATGATATCGTAACAAGTAATATAGTGGACATTTGGTCCGGATTATCGTTCCCACGAGTACTATACTTTAGAACTTAATCAAATTTTTCTTTAAAACTTAATCAAATTTTTCTAACTCCTATTTGATTAAAGTAAACAAAGAATTATAGGTTGTTGTGAATTTTTGGTTTAAACATTTGAAATTAATTAAAATGCACATAAAGATTGATTTAGAATTCAAATATGAAAGAATATTAGGGCCGAACAATTTCACATATTGATCACATTTAAATCTTAATTCAAGATTCAAGAGTCTAATGTAGTGTTCGATCGAACTCTTCTATGGTATTCAATTTACCCCTCTCGAATTCTCATTGAACCTATTTAACTAATTCAATCACATATCTCTATGCAAATCTACATTAGTTAAACGAAATATTTGTTCTAAGAATTCATATGACGATCGCATTATTTAGTATAAGTATCTCTATACGTTATACTAATATACTGAATTTTACTATATGATCAGAACTCAAACTCATATCTCGATTCGTAAGAGATTTACGAAATCATCAAAGTAGTAATCAAGTAATTCAACGCATTAAACTCATACAAAATCAACACATGTATGATAAAATAACAAAAATC
The DNA here is from genome assembly GCA_035079005.1 of Fraxinus americana. Lineage (NCBI taxonomy): Eukaryota > Viridiplantae > Streptophyta > Magnoliopsida > Lamiales > Oleaceae > Fraxinus > Fraxinus americana. The sequence goes on along the minus strand of CM068714.1, from coordinate 3,283,330 downwards.
TTGAATAAAAGAAATAAAGGGTCTCAAGTAGATTACATTGTTAATCTTAATATAAAATTTAGCTACTCATAATGATGGAAGAAGAAGAACAAGAAGTTTTATTAAATACATCGTCGGATTTTAAATATAGATGTAGAAAAAAGAAATTAATTTTGCACCAACATCTTCTTCATCTTCCAATCAATGCTTCAAAATTTGAATTTCTTGATTTTTTTTCTTTCCATTCAATTACGCTCTGTAATCTCTAATTGTATTTATTTATTTTTTTTTCTATATGTGTGGAACCCCCTAAAAGTGCCTTGTTTCTTCTATTTATACTCCCTATACGTTTTTTCCTAATTTAAAGTCTTTTTGGGCTTTTCGCTGGCCAGAACACTGTAACCCTAAAACAGGTGGCGCCGCCTAGGCGCAATGATGCAAATCTGGGTAGCGCCTAGGCTCTATGAGTGCAGTGCCTAAGTGCTACATCTCTGTTATTCCCATGTTGCTTCTGAGCAACTGAAACGCTTGCATTCTGGCGCGGGCACTGTGTTGCTGATTGGAATCTTCATTTAGGCACTCCAAATATGATGCTCAGGCGCCGACTTTCTGCTTATTTTCTTTAGTTTTTTGGCTTGTTTCTTCACTTTAACATCATTTTTCAACACATCACCAACCTATAAAACAATATCAACAAACATATTAAAAGTGTTCTATACTCATAAAATTTAGCCAACAATCAAGTTAAAATTGTATAAAACTCGTGAATAAATACACACTCGTCAAATACCCCCAAACTTAACAATTTGTTAGTTCTCGAGCAAACACAAAGAAAAAGAAAATCACTAAGAGAAAAAAATACAAAAAAAAAAGTTAGTCAAATAACTTGCAATTTGGCTCCACATTATATCACGTTTATGAACGACTACAAATCACAACGCAAGATCTAGACTTCCACTTATCCAATGTAAAACAGGTGTGTGTATAGAGAATCAAGTGTAATGCCGCATATTCACAATTTGGTTCAATTATCAACCCTCAATGGTTAATTATTTCCTTTCTTCGCTCGTGAAATTCACACACTCCGAACTTATTTTTTTTCATTCTCTCGCCATAGTGTAATTCTGAAGTTTGGTTTCACTTATCAATTCCTCACACCACTCTAATTTGGTTTCATTCAACCGGCGACGTCAATAATTTATTCATGTAATGATTCTTCCAATTTATGTGTGTTTCAACAAACTAGTTATACTAGGTGATTCAAAACCACTAATTATCTATGCCCCAACAATGAATTCTTACTTGCACACTTGCATAAAGTTTTTCCTTTTTTTAAGTTTAGTTTCAGCCCAAGATTGAGCTCGCTCATTTTTCTCTTATTAACCCTTGTAACGAGTTTTTAGTCGGTAACTTCCCCACTTTTGAGTACCAAAGGGTACCAAGATTCAAGATACCCCTACGAACTTACTAACTCGATTCAAAAAGGTGTCGGCATGAGCTCAATAAGTGTAATACTTATTTTCTATAAAAGAAAAGTAAAATTTACAAGGATTAGATCCTTAGCATTTGATCATCACCTAACTTATACTAAAAGGCTAAAGATACTCCACAAAAATCTTTTTCGCATGCACGGAATTACCACAATCTTAAATCATTTCTTTCACCGGTTAAAACGCTCAAAATTATCTTGTATAAGGTTAAAGGTGCTGTGAATCATGGGTTAAACGATTAAACACCGAAGTTATATATTTAGCCTATGCATATGAATCTTCATGTTTCTGTACGACACTACACTTAATTATCGTGCATAAATATTGTCATATTCACATGGATAAACAGAAACTCAAGCACACGATTCATCTACAATTTATAAACTAATGCATGCTTTTAAATATATTCATCCTAGCATACAAAGTCATTTAACTCACACAAGCACGCATAAAAAGAATTTTTTTCACACAATAAAATTATATCATACAAGCACACAAACACAAAAATACCAAACAATTGACAAAAATAATTAACAACGGATGATTCACCCCCCAAACTTAAAATACACATTGTCTCCAATATGAAAATAAATACAAAGGAGGCTTAGGACTTTCGTGAATACATCAGTTTGTGGCATTGCCATCATCCTGATGAGATGGATATGGATTGGCTTTCTAACCATGTTGTTACCCACAAACTTGAGAAGTTACAACAAATACAACGAGAATTTTATGACAATAAAATAAATAGTCCTAAAAACTAAAAACTAAATAATAAGAAAGGAATAGAGCTTGGGTTGTGTCTCAAGAAGCGATTCTTTAAAATCATTAGCTTGACTTTTTGCCATATTTAATTATGGTGGTTCAAACCAAGTAATGACATCCTTGCACTTTGTGCAATTTTCATTTATGCGCCCTTTTTTGCTCTCCATATTTTGATATTTTCATTTTCATTTCTACCAAAAAATACACTTTGATTTTTTATTTGACAGCTTCGTAGAACAGATGGATCTTCTTTATTAATTCTACAGTAATCATTTTTGTTGGAAGGTTGCTCAAAATTGAGTATAAATATTAAATATCTCTTGCTTGTGCTCCACCATCAATATTAGCTCACTATTCTCCATGTCAATCAGGATTCGACCCGTTGCTAATAATGGCTGACCTAATATAATTAAAATGTCTCGATCTACTGGTATGTCCAACATAATGAAGTCCACCGGAAATATTAAATTTCCTGATTTTATGAGCACATCTTCAACTTTGTCACGTGGCTTTGAAATTATTCTATTAGCTAGTTGTAACGTTATTGATGTTGATTTGATTCACCCAATCCCAATTTCTTGTAAACAGAATATGACATTAAATTTATACTAGCACCTATGTCACACAATGCATTAATAGCACAAGAATTTCCAATTGAAATAGGCAAAGTAAAAATCTCTGGATCTTTCAACTTGGGAGGCAATTTGTTTTGCACTCTTGCACTACTTTCCTCCGTTAATGCCACAATTTCAAATTCGGGAAGCATTCTTTTGTTTGTCAACATCTCTTTCAAAAAATTTGTGTAGCTTGGAATTTGTAATATCGCATCAATCAATGGAAGTTGATCTAGAGCTTTTTAGAACATCAAGAAATTTTTCAAATTTTGCGTCTTGTTTGTTCTTCTTGAGCCTTTGAGGAAAATGAATGGGAGGCACGTAAGTCTTGACTAGACTTGGTGCCTTGGCAGTGGATGTTTCTCTACTTTTTTTCATTCTCAATTGAGGCTGGTGTAGATTTTTCTTCTATTGTAGCTTCATCAACATCTTCCTGGTCATCTTTTCTTTCTGGTATTTTCGCAGTAATCTCTGGTGATGTAAACCACTCCTTGTAGTTATAACATGAATATTTTTCTCCATCGACTTCTTTCGAAATCTTTGGGAGAATGGAAGTGGAGGTACATATGCTTTAACTTTTACAGGAGCCCTGGGTGGATCGGTTTCCATTACTATTATTGCCATCACTTGCTCTTTAGAATTTGTCATTGTATTGCTTGACAATGATCCATGTGAACGTTCTGCAAGTTGTTGAGTCATCTGATCAATCTGTGTCTCCAACTTCTTGATAAATGCTTGCTAATTTTGAAAATTGGTATCAATCAGTTGGAATACTTTGTCTGTTTTCTGCACATATTAATGAAACATCTCCCTCAAACTTCGTCTTTTCTCTTGCTGGAAATTATTCCCGTATGTGTTGAAATTGCGGGAACCATTTTGAATAAAAATTACTTGTTCCTCTGGAGAAACAAGTATCAAGCAATTTTCTGTAGCGTGATTTCTCCCACAATTCTCACATGCTGAACTGATCATCACTGCATTTGCTCCATGTGTTTTCAATTTACAAGTGACTCCACCTACTTTGTTAAAGTAGCAATCTATACGTTGGTAGATGTACTGTCCAATTCATAAATTCGAGGTGCTTTCAGTGGTACCACTCTTTCTGATGAAAACATTGAATGTGTTATGGTAATTAACTCAAACAAATTCATGCATTGTTCTACGAATTTTCCAATGATCTATCCACAAGCAGAGAAATCCACTTGAGATTTTGACAATGATGACAGTCCGATATAGAAGTATTGCACTTGATTACCTATGGTTATCCCATGATTTGAACACTTTATCATTAACTCCTTGAATATGTTCCATGCCTCGTAATAGCTCTCTCTGTTCTGTTGGAAAGTTTGAATTTTCAATCTGATTTTTGCTACTTTTGCCGATGGGAAAAAATTTGTTACAAAATTTTCTAATTATTTCTTCCCATGTGGTAATACTTCCATGAGGTTCAACATCTAACCATTCCAATGCAGCATCTCACAATGTATAGGGAATAACTGCAACTTGATAGCGTCTTCATTGACCCGAGGGCATGAAAATTCTGCAATTTCTGAAGAATCTGGAGATATGTGTGTTTGAGTTTTCATGAGCTAGACCATAAAATTGGAGAGTATTACTGGTCAATTTAGTCTAATATGTCCTTATCTGAAAGTTGTTCAACCCAAAATCTGGATATAATATACTGGAGCGCGCGGGTGCTGCTATGGGCGTTAAGAATATTGAAACTAGCAAGTCCCCTTCATTTGTTTCCACACGCTCATGTTGCTGATCTAGTGGTACCACTACTCTCTCGGGAACATGTCCAATTGGCTATATAGGAATAGGGGTATTTTAATCGTCAATCATTTGATATTGTTGTTTTTGTTTGTGTTCTTTGCGTTTTCGTCTGAAAGTACGTTCTATCTCCGAATCAAATGGTTGAAGATCGTCACCTTGGGTACAGAACATACAACGAACACATTTTATCTGTTAACAAAAGAAAATAGACAAATCAAATAACAGTTTAAAATAAAATAAATTAAGACTAAAGTAAATAGTTTCCTGACAGCGGTGTCAAAAACTTATTACGTTTTTTCTTCTATCGCAAGTGTACGATATCATAACAAGTAATATAGTCAATTTTTGAGTCTAGATTATCATTCTCACGAGAATTATACTTTAGAACTTAATCAGATTTTTCTAACTCATATTTGATTAAAGTAAACAAAGAATTATATGTTGTTGTGAATTTTTTATTTAAACACTTGAAATTAATTAAAATGTACACAAAGATTGATTTAGGATTCAAATAATGAACGGATATTAGGGTCGAACAATTTCACATGTTGATCACCTTTAAGTCTTAATTCAAGATTCAAAAGTCTAATGTAGTTTTCGATCGAACCCTTCTATGGTATTCAATTTTTCCCTCTGGAGTTCTCATTGAGTCTATTTAACTAATTCAATCCATATGTCTATGTGAATCTACCTTAGTTAAACGAAATATTCATTCTAAGAATTCATATGATGATCGCATTATTTAGTATAGGTATCTCTACTCGTTATACTAATAAATTGAATTTTACTATATGATCTAAATTTCAAACCCACATCTCGATTCGTAAAATTCACGAAATCATCAAAGTAGTGATCAAGTAATTCAACACATTAAACTCATAGCAAAATCAACACATGTATAATAAAATAACAAAAATTTTGAATAAAAAGAATACATCATCGGATTTTGAATAAAGATGTAGAAAAAGAAATTAATCTTGCACCAACATCTTCTTCCTCTTCCAATTAATGTTTCAAAACTTGAATTTAAAACGGCGGCACAGCGCCTAGGCGCCGGGATGCAAATCGCCTAGGCACTATGAGTGCAGCGCTTCAACACTACATCTTTGTTCTTCCCCTGCTGCTTCTGGGCAACTGCAGCGCCAGGGCGCTATGTTGCTGGTTGGAATTTCCGTTTCGGAGCATCTGGGCACTCCAAATATGGCGTCTAGGCATTGACTTTCTGCTTATTTTCTTTAATTTTTGGTTTGTTTCTTCACTTTAGCACCATTTTTCACCACCTCACCAACCTATAAAACAACACTAACAAACACATCAAAAGCATTCTATACTCATAAGATTTAGCCAACAATCAAGTTAAAATTTATAAAACTTGTGAGTAAAAACACACTCGTAAAATACACTAATTTAAATGGAATGTTAAGTACAATATTTACAAAAGAATATCATTTACACTACGTTATCTTATCCAGCATCAACCCATTTCTACCCTTCGCATTGTTATACTTGAAAATGAAGAATGTTGTCCATCTTAATCCACCCTAATAACATTCACCCACTCCTATCAATTCTAATTTTATATTAAATCCCTTATACGGTCTAATTCGATACACCAAATATAAAGTAAAGTTCTCATCGTTCTCTAGAATCGAACTATCTGAAAGACTGGGATCACAATTTATATCGATTAAACAAATTATTATTTTCTGAAAGTGATACACTCTTGCGGGGCAATAAATTCTTCGTGCTAATCAATGATAAATATACTATCAGGTATCGAGTCATAAATTTATCCCATGTTTGACCTCTATTTCTTAAAACTCATTTTTTTACAAATTCATTTTTAACCATACATTTAATAGACTCACAACTTTTATCAACTTTTCAATCACATATTTCATAAGCTTTTATCAAATTCTACTAAATTTCTAATTTTTATCAAAACCAAACAGGGGATTAATCTCGCCCAAATATATTTGCAAGCGAGATAATCGTCTTTTCAAAGCAGTTGCATCCCTTTTCGGAAGGTAGTTGAGTCTTCCTGTTTTTCGTCCTTTCATCAGAGAAGGGGTAGAAAGAGCCCTCATACCGGCTCTCCTCCTCCACCCCTAGTCTATATAGATATAAGGTGGCCTCACCTTACAAGGGTACAGAAGGCAGCCATTGAAAGAAAAAAGAGATTGATCAGCTTAGTGAAAATCTAACTTGTAGCAGAGTGCAGGTCAAAGTCCTAAGAAAACAAGCCATAAGTTGATTATCGTGCACTCACCGAAAAATCTGTGAAGACAAGGGGTTACAGCACAACTTGAAATCAATAGGATTCAAAGCAGCAGCACTGACTTGGACAAGAAGCTGATTTTGTACTGGGTAAGGAATTGGGAAGTCTCCTAGTTTGAGGACTTCCTTAGGACCATGCACTTTGTTGACCCCAAAAAATGGACCAACAGAATAGGGTTCGAGAACCTCCCCGTTATGAAATGAATCACATATATACATATATATATATATATATATATATATATATATATATATATATATATATATATATATAAGATAAATGTGCATGTGGGACTAACGGGCCGGACCCAAGCTTAGGCCCAAAAATATCTGAATTAATTAAATAGTCGATGCCACGTAATATATGAGTGTAACATTAGTCCCCCAAGTCGGAGTCGTACATTCATGTGCAGGTCGAACTTTGAAGTATAAATAGTCAAGAGACGAGGTCTTACAGATTGCTTCAAAAAATATTCATCAATCCCAAACAGGTGAGGACTTACGAATTGCCTCGAAAGGTAGATACTGCATATAATTTGTCGAAATTTCGACAGCATCTCCTCTATAATATGGACTAAACCAACCTGTAATACAATATAATATCTTTGCCCCTCAAATTATTCATGAAGATAGAGTGAATAATGACATCAAATTTCTCCCAAAATATAATATGAAAAAAGCCTATCATGTATCATAATAGGTCATATGCTTGCACAATATAATGTAATAATAGTGTTATAGTGAAGCAAGTAACATGTTGATAACGTAGATAACGTGACATACGTACTGGCAGTAGCGAAAATAGTATCATGGCATGCTAACAAATAATGTAATGATACAAGGATACTAGCACAATAGTCGCCACTGTGATTAAACTGATGTAAAGACGAGACTAAATATATAAGCAGCTGTAATAAGCTGATGTAGAGGTGATGTAATTACTGAAAAGGGTGAGCCATACTAAAGCAATGAAGCCTATGATGAGGCTGAATAAAGCGAGGCGAGGCCCTTGGGGAAGAGGGCGAGCCATATTGCAGCAACTGAAGCCTGTGATGAGGCAAAATAAAGCGAGGCGAGGCCCTTGCTGAAGAGGACGAGCCATATTGCAGCAAATGAAGCCTGTGATGAGGTTAAATAAAGCGAGCTGAGGCCCTTGCTGAAGAGGACGAGCCATATTGCAGCAAATGAAGCCTGTGATGAGGCCAAATAAAGCGAGGCAAGGCCCTTCCTAAAAAGGGCGAGCCACATTGTAGCAAATGAAGCCTGTGATGAGGCTAAATAAAGCGAGACGAGGCCCTTCTTGAAAAGGGCGAGCCATATTGCAGCAAATGAAGCTTGTGATGAGGCTAAATAAAGCTAGACGAGGCCCTTACTGAATAAAGTAAGGCGACGTCCTTATGTAAGCAATACAGGCAATGCTCACTTATGGGCTCGCCATAATAATTCTGAATGTAACATATGGGCTAGCATATAAAATTTGAATATAACGTAGGATCTTGTCATACTTAACGTAACTTATGAGCTTGTCATAGTTAATAAGTTGATAGAGGTATGGACTCGCCATATTTTAACCGTTGAAGGAGTGTATGAGCTTGTCATACTTAACTTATGAGCTCGTCGTAGTCAATAAGTTGATGGAGATATGGGCTCGCCATATATTAACCGTTCGAGTGTATGAGCTTGTCATACTTAACTTATGAGCTCGTCATAGTCAATAAGTTGATGGAGATATGGGCACGCCATATTTTAACCATTGAAGGAGTGTATGAGCTTGTCATACTTAACTTATGAGCTCGTCATAGTCAATAAGTTGATGGAGATATGGGCTAGCCATCAAAGATGCGAGAAACCCGAGACGTCTAAGAACAGGTGGGAACAACTAATATATGTCGGATCTTCCTTTATTCAAGGAATGAGGACTTCAAGATATCGCATCTTCTTTTATTTAAGGAATGAAGACTCCAGCCAAGGATAAGCACCTGGTGTTGCGGAGAATAAATATCCCGCAAACAGCTCTCAAACTATCGGAGTGTTATAAGCGGCCTCGGATAGACGAGATCTTACAGCTAGGCTCGACGATAGTGAAAAGTGAGGAATAAGCATCTTGCAAAGCCAGGGATAAGCATCTGGTGAGGTGGGGAATAAACATCCCGCGTATAGATCTCGAACTATCGGAGTCTTATAAACTGGCCTCAGATAGATGAGGTCTTACAGTTAGGCTCGACGATAGTGAGAGGCGAGAAATAAGCATCTCGCGAAGCCAGGGATAAGCATCTGGCGAGGCGGGGAATAAACATCCCGATTAATGCCTCTTCCTTTATTCGAGGACTGAGGACTCATAGAAATACCGTCTCTGATAATAAAAAATCTCTCCTTGAGCAATTAGAATGATCAATGGAGCCTTAACTAAGAGAAATCCAAGCTTAAGCATTTACTATGTGCTTTCAAGAACAATACCCCGCTAATTCATGACTAATTATTGGAGCCAAAGTTGTGAGAATAAATGAATTCCACTCCAAGTAAAATGCTTCAAGTACTTGTAGTGTTGACAAATTGAGTTGCCCAAACCAGAAAGTGGATTTACATTCTTGCCAATTAAATATCAGTCACAAGAAACGAGACAAAATTGATTTTGCTCTGAGTTGATAGTCACTTCGTAGGAAAATTTGTTGATGGGACTAGAATAGTTTGAAATTGGAGAGTGATCAGCTGATGGAATTAGAGCCACAACGATGAAGTGTATTGACTGTTAAGTGATACTGATAGTGTTTCATCACAGGAATAGAACAATGCCTCGACGGGCATTATAAAAGGTTGCAGCTGCCTACGGTTGCCTTTACAGCTGATGCCAAAAAATGTGGCAGCCTCGATGCTTGCTAATGAAGGTTAATCCAGCTTATCAAATGAGAATAAATCTGGTGTGGTCATTTTATTGAGCAGCTGATATGTGCAATTATAATCCCCAATTGTAGCAGCATTTTGTATGTGTTCCAAACCAGAGAGTTGAATCCATATATACCTTCCCCATGTACCTCTGAACCATATTAGTTGTCGCCAAAGTAAGTGCAAAATGTAGAGGAAGAAAAATATGATCCTCCATGTAAAACCATGATTGATTTATTCTGAGGCACGTAGTCGGTGAATTCTTCCATTTGGAAACAGTCGCCCAAAAAAATAATGCCCGCCAATTGTTCCACGGAAAATAAGCTTAGGAAATAGAATAATGTCCAGCCGGCTCAATGAAGTCAATCAAATCAAAGGAACAATACATATCTAAGGTTTTTACTTTACACCATTTCAAAAATACAAAAACAAGTTTCAAATTTCAAAAATCGGGTTTTTTTAAATTTTTATTTATGAATCGATAAATTACTAAATCAATTTATTATTACATATTTAATACTAATATAACGTAATTACCCCACCCCACCTCCACCACCCCTACCGCTAGGTTATCGTTCCGGTGACAACTGATCTCCAGCAACCGTTCCGGCGACTATATTAAGGTCAATGATCTATGCAATTTGGTCATAATTCAAAAAAAAAAAAAAGGTCACAGTTCGTTCATCAGTCACAAATTAAAATTTTAAAAGTCACAATTTGTTTATCGGTCACAAATCACAAAATTTATAAGTCACGCGACTTATTTTACAATCACAAAACATCAAATTAATTGGTCACAAAGTTATTTCGAGGTCTCAAATTAAACATTTTATAAGTCACAATTTAATTCATTGGTCACAAATTAAAAAATTATAGATCACAGTTTATCGATGGGTCACAATGAACCAAAATGTCTGTCACATACACCAAACACCCCACCCCAGTCCCGATCCTCCGTCAATGTTTTGGTCACAAACCAACCAAATAATTGGTTACAAACACTACCCCACTCCCGCCCTCGCCACAATACCACCCAAACCACCACCGTCATCCCCGTCACACTACCACCGCCATCACCTGCACCGTAACACCAAAAAAATCGCCATCGCCTGTCGTTCACCCGCTACAAAAACCACCACAACCACTGCCACAATAACAACACTATCTGCAACGACACCACACCTCACCGAGACCATCACCAGATCTGCCGCCAACAAACAAAGCCAACGCTACAGCAGCGACCGCCACCCAAACACCACCACAAACTGAAAACATACCCAAAAACCACATCATCCCGGCCATGGCAGGCAGACCACTTCCACACGAGCATCACCACCACAACGCAACTGCGAGGACCACAGCCACGCGAGCACCACCACCACAACCCAACCGCGACTTCCAGCAACATCTACAGCACCACCGTGCACATCCCCGCAGCACCCATCACCACACCACTCAAAACAAGGGGAAGAAGAATCGGAGAAGAGACAGCCAACGTCGCTTCACTCCGCAACGTTTAAATCGTGCTGCTGAAAAAAAATTGGATCTGTGGCTCTCGTACGCAATCGAGGAGATATGCGATTGGACGGCGGATCGGTGGGCTCTCGTCGACGAGGAGATATGGATCTGGATCTGTGGGTTCAAATTGCGATGGTGAAAAAAACCACAGATCTGGATATGTGGGCTCTCGCCGGCGATGAGATATGCAGTTGGGCGACGATTTTTAAGCATAAAGACGAGGAGGAGAGAATGGGACGAAGGGGAGAGAAACCGTCGGCTCTCGCCGGCGAGGAGATGTGCGGTTGGGCTGAGATGGGAATGAGAGAATGGGATGGTAGGTGGAATGAATTGGATTGATTTTGATTATTTTAATTGATATGAAAATTAAATAATTCATATTAAATTAAATATAAAAAATCTGATTTTTGAAAAGTTAAACTTGTGATGGGATTTTTGAAAATGGAAATCTAAAAGTAGGATTGGGTGTAATTTCCTCTCAAATCAAATAGAAGCAAATAGGCCCATTCAAACTTATAAGCTTAAGCAAGCTACAGAGATATGAGGCCCATCGAAAATGAATTTAATGGCCCAAATTTCCACTTTCCATAATATGAAAAAATCCCATTAAAGAAAACTAAGTGGTAAGTTTTTTTTTTTGGAACAATACATTTCTAGAGCCATGCTAGTGGTACATCAGGGTGTACAACACGGTGTACACCCCCCCCCCCCCTCCCCTCTCCACACATGGGTAAGGGGCCCACTCGAATATTTTATTCGAATGGACCCCTCCATGTGAGGGGAAGTAGACCTTGATGTACACTTTTTGATGTACATCTAGCATTTTTCTACATTTCTAAGGTATTTACTTTACACCATTTCAAAAATACAAAAATAAATTCCAAATTTCACAAATCAGGTTTTTTTAATTTATTTATTTATGAAATAATGAATTATTAAATCAATTTATTATTAAATATTTAATTCTAATATAATATAATTACCTCACCCCATCTCCACCACCCCTACCGCTCCGGGGACTATTCTGGCTATCGTTCCAGTCACAACTCATCTTCGACGACCGTTCCGACGACTACTCCTATTCCGGCGACCGTTATGATGACCGTTGTGCCACCATTTTCCTTCGACAACTGCTTCGATTCCCGTAAGTGTTCCGATTCCGGCGAAAATTTTTAGGCCACAATTCTAAATTTTCATAAGTCACAATTTGTTTATCGGTCACAATTTAAAAATCTAAAAGTCACAATTTGTTCATCAATCACAAATCACAAAATTTATAAGTCATAATATTTATTTATGGTCACAAACATCACATTAATTGAATATAAATTGTATTTAGGTCATAATTTATCAAATTATTGGTCACAAATTAATATTTTTAGGTCACACATCATGTAATTGGTCACATTTTATCTAATTTATTAGTCACATATCATTTATTGGACGCCAACCAACCAAATTAGTGGTCACAGATAATTTCACAAATAACCAAATTATTTGTGACCACCGCTTCACCACCGCCTCACCACCGCCTCCACCAGCGGCACCATCAACATCTCAAAACCAACACCACACCCTCCCCAACACCACTATCACCACCCCAAGACCCCCATCGTCACACGCACAGCCAAAGCAAACACACAAATCACATACAGAACACACAATCACCACTGCCACCAACTTCAGATTCACACTTCGCAGTACACTGATAACCAAATAATAAGTCACAGGTAACCACCGTGGCACCACCACTACCATCGCACCACAACCACCAATCTTACCAGTACTGCCAACATCACCACTGCCTCGCCACCGCACATCACAACCACCCAATTACAAACACCACCAGAATTTGCTAACCACCACCAAGTCGAAATCCCTAATTAATAACCCTAATCCCAAACAAACCCTAAATCATTTTTCTTCAATCCTTCCATTCTCTCCTTCTCCATATTCTCGTCTCTCTCTATCTCCCATCTCCCGTACCGCCGCCGTCGGAGATTCTCGCAGAGAGAGAAGATAGACGATGTGCCGGCGACAGTGTAGAGGCAGACGGTGGCGGACGAGGTTTGAGGCGGCGAGACCACTGGATCTGCAACGCGATGCTACAGAACACTGAGACCACTGAGATCTGCATCGAGCCGCGGCACTGGTGGTGGGGTCTTTCGGTGGTGGCGTCGGGTGAGCGAAGGGGCGGCACCACTACTGTTGAGAGAGAAGGAGAAGACGGGTGAGAAAAGGGAGATGAAAGAGAGAGAAGATATGGAAAAATGATTAAGGTTTGAAATTTTTCACAATTTTGTTGATTTTGAAATTGTATTCTTAAACATGTGTAGTTATGAATTTTTCTCTTTTAAATTTATGTTGGATTATAGTTGATTTGATTTAGGCTATAAAGTTAAAAAAGAGGAAATTACACCTAGGACGATATTTAAACTACCATTTGCATAAATCAGATTCTTAATTTGACTTTTCAAAACTCAGGTTTTTGTATCTAATTAAATACTAATTATAAATTTTCCCAATTAATAATTTCATCTCAAAATCAAAAACCTATATTTGTCCCTCCCCGCCGTCCCCTCTCCTCCCTCTTCTCTCCTCCCCCGCTGTCTCCTCTCTTCCCCTCCCCGTCTCTGTGCTCAGAAGATGTCGTCGCCGTCGCCGTCGCCTCTCCTCTCCTCACTCTTTCCTGCCTGAATTTATCTCTAATTCACAGTATCTAGACGGCACCCGTTTCATTTTTTCGTTCCACCACCACGGCAGCTTTGTGCAGACCCGGTCTTGGTTCAGATCCGTTCTTCCTCCTTTTTTTTTTTACTTTTTCATTGATGCGATGGAGGTGTGTCGAGTGGTGTTGGTGGAGGTGTGAGCGTCGGTGGATGACAGTGGTGTTGATGGTGGTGGCGCCGCGCGGAGGAACGGAGGAGATTGAAATTGGTGGTGGAGGTTTATGATCTGTACGAGGTGTGTTGCGGGGTTTGTGATCTATACGGAGGAGGCTGAAATTGGTGGTGGAGATTTGTGATATGTGCGAGGTGTGCAGCGGTTTGGAGGTTGTTGGGGGTGGTGGCGGTGTTGAGGTCGTTTTCTGGTGGTGGTGAGGTCGTTTTCTGGTGGTGATGGTGAGGTCATTTTCATTGGGGGTGGTGGTGGAATTTCTGTGGTGGTGGTGGTTTCTTTGGTGTTGATGTTGGCGGCGGTGGTGTGTTTTGTGGTGGTGGTGGTGGTGATCACAAATGATTTGTTGAATTGTGACCAATAAAGAATAAATTGTGACCAATAAATATTGTGTGACCTACAAATTTATTAATTTGTAACCAATAAAAGTAATCTGTGACCTATAATTTGATGTTTTGTGACCGTAAAATAAATTGTGACTTATAAATTTTATGATTTGTATCCGATGAACAAATTGTGAGTTTTAAATTTTTAATTTGTGATCGATGACGAACTGTGACGTATAAAAAATTTTAATTGTGACCTTAAAATTTTTGAATTGTGACCAAATTGCATAGATTTGTGACCTTTATATATTTATTAATTAAATATATAATTAATTAATTAAATTATAAATAAATTTTAATGAAAACCTGATTTTTGAAATTTAAAACCTCAAACCTTAATTTTGAAATAGTGATACTTAAATACCTTATTTATGTATTGTTCCCTAAAAAAATGATATTAATTTTGCAACTGGACTGGGCAAACTTCGGCTACGATCAAGTCAGCTCCCATTTCATATAAAAAATCAACAAATTTAAGTGATGTTAAGCCCCGTTTGACCCTCACTATTCCTCATTAAATTATAATTTATTTTTTTATCTCTTCTTATCAATCACACATTCTCTAATAAAATAATATTGTACGTAAATCCATAAAAAAAATCTTTATTTTTTAATTATACATTCTCCAAAAAAAATTTATTATTCCTCTTATTGTAACATGAGTTAATGGAGACCAAACGGGCGCTCATACTTGAAATAAAATGGTCAAAGAGAATAATTAGCAGCGATAGGACCTAGATCCTCTTCAAAGTAACTGTCACATTTTTAAACTTTTAGTTCCTATTTAATTTTCCTAAAAATCAATTTTTTAGTGAATTTTAATAAAAGTTGATTAAATATGTAGTTGGAAAGTCGAGAATAGTTGTGAATCTCATGAGATGTAAAATTAAAACTAATGATTGATTTTGACATATTTTTTATCGACTTTTTAGCTAAATCAAAGAATGGTTTAAGCAAATTGCCCCCTATCTTGAGTATGTGATACGCATTTGTCACATCTTTGTGGGTAAGTAATATTTGGCGAGAGTGAATTACGTAGAGGTGAAGTTGAGAATCTTATGAGCGTAAAGCGTATGTAGGTGGCATTTTAAGTCCGCCGTCTCTACAAAGCTGAACGTATTGGTATTGTTTTGCTAATTATGCTTATTGATCAATTTGATATTGGAGAGTATTCGAAGAATATAATTATTAGATCACACAACCACCAAGATTATTATTTTCTCCTTTAAAGCAGAATTAGCAAATCAAAGGATATTTAAAAAACGTGACATGCATAGCATCAATATAATATTACATACCAACAACTTATTTCTACCCAAAAAGGGCAATATTACACTATTGCTTTTTTTGTTCAACATTATAAAACGCACTAGGGTTGGACAAACTTTCGAACCGAATGAATCGAACCAAACCGAATCGAGTGTTTCAGTCCGATTCTTCTTAAGTTAAATACCCGGACGAGTATCAAAATCGACTAGTTTGTTTTGATTATCTGTTCTGGATCAAGAATCGAATGAGAACTGAATCTCCCTAATTTTTTTAAAATTTTTTATATTAAATAAACCAAATTTTTAATTTTTTTAAAAATAAATTTGTCAACTAATTAATTGAGCCTAAAAATATCATTTCCCTAATCAATTGAGACTAAAACAGTTGAGAATCTAGACTTTTGAGAATTTTTCAAGATAGAATTTGCATTGAAAAGACGGAGTTGTACGAGGACATTAAGACAAATAATAAAATATATATTATATTTTTTCATATTAAATCTTATTAGTTGGACGAATTTTTGTTTATTTATGTTTATTATATATATATTTGAAAGCTTGAAGCAAAAGAATCAATGAGATGGAATCACCGATAATTTAGTGTTATTATTTACTTTTTGATCTTTTCTATACATTGTTGAATTGATCTTATTAGACAATTTGTTATTTTTAAATTGGAATTTGTTATTTTATAAGAGTTAATGTAGTGTTGTAGTAAGAGCTAAGATTTAATATGTTATTAATTGGATTAATGTAGTGTTGTTGTAAATGTTAAAAAAATTAATTATATGTACGGAACCAAACCAGACCGAACCGAATCGATTCGATTTCATAATTAAATTTAGACCCTACGATTCCATTTACTAATACCCAAAAATTCGAGTTCGATTATTTTTAAAATCGAATCGAACCGAACCATGTTTAGAACTAAAAAGCACTCTTCAACTTATAAAGTGGCGCAGGCGCTCGGTGTAGCCCACAATCAAAGTTACAAAATCATTTGGCCCGTGTAGCTGTAACTTTGTTAACGGGCTAATTGATTTTGCTTTGTTTGTGGGCTATATACAGGTGAGAGAAAAGATGGGCTTGTAAACATTACTTTAGCTTGGGCCTCCATGCTCCTGTTCTCTAGGTTAAGCATATTTTGTGCATCACTAATAGAGTAGGCCCCTGTTCGGTTTGGATTAAAATCTAAAGTCAAAATCAACTATTAACAATTAACTTTAAGAGGAAATTACACATACACCTGGAATTAGATTTCCAATTTCACAAATAAGGTCACAAGTTTAACATTTCAAAAATCAGGTTTTAATTAATAATTTAAAAATATTTTTTATTTTTATATCTATATACAATAAAATAATTTGACCCAACCAATCCCTAAATCATTTGAACCAATTCTTCCCCTCCACCCTCTCTCCTCCCACCGCTCGCCGCCTCCATTTCTCTCACCTCTCTCCACAGTGCCACCTCCTCCCACCACCACTGCATTCACTACCCAACTGTTTCTTCCTCACTATGGCGAAGGCGACGGCGACTCCACCTCACGACGGCGACTATAGGTGGAGGGGACGGCGACTCCACCATTTTTTTTCTTCTCGTTGCTTCTTCTCCGTCGAATCTGCATCTACATCTCCCTCTCAACGAAGTTGTCGACACCATCTCGTAAGGCCGAATCTGAATTTCTCTCTGTCTCCCTATTCATCTCCTCAACAGATCTGGATCTCTCTCTCCACCATGCTCCAGTCATCGTGCGCGCTTCTCGATGACTGTAGTGGCGACGACGTGGATCTAGTGTTTCTTCGCTGCTCATATTTAATTTCTGTCGGCCTTGGATTTTGATTTCGGCTTGGTGGTGGTTAGCAAATTCTGGTGGTGTTTGTAATTGGGTGGTGGTGGTTGTGATGTGCGGTGGCACGGCAATGGTGATGTTGGCGGTACTGGTGAGATTGGTGGTTATGGTGCGATGGCGGTGGTTACCTGTGACTTATTATTTGGTTATTTGTGCGCTGCGAAGTGTGGATCTGAAGTTGGTGACGGCGGTGGTTGTGTGTTCTGTGTGTGATTTGTGTGTTTGCTTTGGTTGTGCGTGTTCTGATGGGGGTTTTGGGTGGTGATAGTGGTGTTGGGGATGGTGCCGCTAGTGGAGGCGGTGGCGAAGCGGTGGTCACAAATGATTTTGGTGGTGGTCACAAATGATTTGGTTGTTTGTGACCACTAATTTAGTCGGTTGGCGACCAATAAACGATATGTTACCAATGAATTAGATAAAATGTGACCAACACATGATTTGTGACCTAAAAATTATTAATTTGTGACCAATAATTTGATAAATTGTGACCTAAATATAATTTATGTGTCAATTAATGTGATGTTTGTGACCGTAAATAAGTATTGTGACTTATAAATTTTGTGATTTGTGATCGACGAACAAATTGTGACCTAAAAATTTTCGCCGGAGTTGGAACATTTGCCGGAATCGGAGCAGTCGCCGGAACAAAGTGGCGGCAGAACGGTCATCGGAATAGTCGCCGGAATCGGAACAGTCGTCGAAACGATCGTCGGAGATCGGTTGTGACAGGAACGGTAGTCGGAATAGTCCCCTGGAGCGGTAGGGATGGTGGAGGTGGGTGGGGTAATTATATTATATTAGAATTAAATATTTAATAATAAATTGATTTAATAATTAATTATTTCATAAATAAAAAATTTAAAAACCTGATTTGTGAAATTTGAAACTTATTTGAATTTACGTGTAAAATTTTTATATAAAAAATATGTGATTAAAAATGAGTTTTAAATATAAAAATAAAAAGATTCATATGGGTTTTTTTGTTAAAGATTGGATATATGAACAACTTTTGCGTGCTAAACTCGTGGTAAATTAGATTTAGAATCGTCAAATGTATACCTCCTATCAAAAATTCTATCTAAATACAATGATCATCAAGCTTTTAAACATTGAAATTTGTTTAAATTTTAATGTACGTGCTTAAATAAATACCCAATACGAATGTCTTAGTGTTGTGAATAAAGTGGCACGTGTGGCTTCAATGGTATGACCTACATGATGTGGATGGTCAGCCAATCGACTTGCTCCTTTTGGTTTTGAGGTCAATTGACCTCTATCACGAGGGGGTCAATCGATTACCCTCTAAACTCCTTTGTTTTGACATACACGTTTTTGGAAGTGAGGACATTGTTGATCTCTTTAAATTAATTTTAAAAAATCTTTATAAGAATCGTCTTTATTTGTGCTCAATAATTACATCGGTGATGTGCTTCTTCACCTAAAAATAAGTTGAAAACTGTTTTCCAACCTTAGCAGCATGACGAAACTGTGTTTTGAGTGGATTAATCGCTACATAAAAATTCTAATCTAAAAAGTACTACCCACGAACAAGATTCAAAATAAACCAAACCAATTCTTAAAAAGAAAAAATTCACACTAGCCCCACTTGTACTCTTTGACACCTTTGGAAAACAAGAAGTGGGACTCGATAAGTACAACATAATATACCTGAAAAAGCATTAGCAGTAGGAAAAAGAACACCTTGTTTCGTTATTATGAATAGAAAAAAAAATTCACTCATTTACTGCCAGTAAACAATTAAAAAAGAATTCTTCCAAAAATAAATAATTGGTAATATTTGTTACACGTGAACAATTTATCCTGCAGATACTACAGGCTGTTTGTTTTGTTTAGAATCTTTGGATTGTACTAGAAATAGAATACATTTGGAGCCAATTCTGCAGGACTTTGTCCACAAGTCGAAATAGTCACTTGTTCCTTATCCTTTTCACTGGCTGTTTCCTTTCATTATTAATAATTATTACAAATTCTCTTACCAATTTAACAACAAACTCCAAAGGTATTTCGTTTTGAGAGTTGAAATTCTCACTAAGGGGCATGAATGGTGCGCCAGTTGTAATGCACAAAGACAACTTTATCTTCTCCCCTCATCTGGTATCTAGTTGCGAAGGGGTTGGTGGAGGTGAAAAGGGACAAACATAATTAGGGAAAATGGTGAATGTGCTTTGATGTAGTCAATGTGGCGTGGAGGTGGGAATGTAGAAGTGTTAATTACACAAGCTTAACATTGCCTTTTCAATACCAACCGATAAAGCAAGGTAGCCTTCTTATGTATGGTGCCACGAGCAGATCCCGAGTTTACGCATTTTTATGGGGTAGTCTCGGCTCGACACGCACCGATCCTTCAACGGGATCAGGTCATGCCGTTTCGTTACATGGAATGGATTCATCTATTTTTATACCTCTATGGAAAGGTATGTTTCAAATTTTTCTCTTATTTATCTTTCTCCCCGTGGTTTCCAATTACTAAAATCCATCAGGAAAAAAAAAAAAGAATTCCACAATTTTTTCTATGTATAGAATCAATAACTCTTTAATGCAGATATTCATATTCACCTATAATTGATAATGCGACAGTCCATTCAAAAGGGTGACAACGGCATCCTAAAAAAAATAGTACAATATATAAATGTCCTTTTCGACGAAAATTCTCAAAAATATTAATTTAACTAATCTACAAAATGATTTTCACCCATTTGAATCGAGTGGTTGTTCAATTTGGGCCTTTTTCATCATTACAAAGGCTTCCCACGATCAATTAGAATGATCGTTCATGTATGACAAATTTTAGAAAAATAAATTGTTGTGTTAATTATGCCCAAAATTTTTGATACCAATTGTTGGGAATTCAAAAATCACGTATCGCTCGATACCACTTGATATGAAACCAACAACTGGATTGAGATGTTGAAGTTATATAGTAAAATATGAAGTATATGATCGCAAGTAAAATAATAAAAGAAGACAAAGAAAATATGACAGAAGAATAATGAGATTTTATTGCACCATAAATAATGAAGATTGAGAAATATTACAATGATCCTAAAAGCTAGTAATCACTTTTCTCACGCTATAAAATTATATAGAAGAACCTAATATTTATAGGGAACGTCTAAGGGACGTTCAAACCTTCTTAGTAGAGTTGTCGATGAAGTAGGATGCCAAAAAATCGAATCAAACACGAAAAATGAGAAAATAACGCGAAAATCTCGGAACAGACAGAGATGGCGCCAAGCATTCTATCAAATTTTTATTTTATTTTCTTTTTGTTCCAAATTGTTTTCTTCATTCCGAACTCTTTTTCAAGTCAAATACCAATTTTCAACTCTCAATGAGCTTCCAAAATAGAATTTTAACTTGACATAAAACTCCAAAAACATTTCAAACTGAATTCCTCTTGACGTGCACTTCAATTACAATTCTTCAATTATTTCAACAAAAAATTCAGGTCACACCCAATTCTAACAATATCCACCTGGAGAAGAAAATTCGTTGGTAAGAAATGAACTGACTTTTCAACAATAATCAAAATTGAGTTCTCTAACCAAACACAAAATACTCCACACATCTTCCAATGTTTCCAAACACTACTTTACAGAATTACCCCAACTTCCCAAAAATCATAATGATTTAAAATTAACCAAATTGGATTGCAACACACCCTAAAGCATAATCAAACACAAATACTTTTAAAGAAAACCCCTTACTAGATTATATACCTACTACGCTGAAAGCATGCTCAACAAAATCAGCATTAACATACCTTTTTTCTACTGGGTCCATCCCTAACAATAGAACATAATGGCATCGCAGGTAATGGTGGCAAAGTGGCATTATCCATATCCTTAAACTCCGCTGAGCTATATTCTTCAAATCCGACCATTTACAAGCTCCTAAAGGTATTGTACCAAATTGAATGTCCACCATGGTACTGAACCCGTGCTGATTGACTCTTCTAAATTCTGCACGACCCTACAAGATATAAAACGGAGACCTTTCAGTCCCTCCAATACAATCTAGGCACTCTTACAAACCTTCAAAACTCCACATTCACCAAAGAACTCGTGACCATTTGAATTAATGATAGAAAAAGAAATGAGATTCTTCTTCAAATTCAAAACATGTTGAACATGACCAAGTGTTCTAATTGTCTCATCCAATAGATTCAATCTGACCGTACCAATTCAAGCAACCTAACAATGTGTGTTGTTTCTCATAACTGCGTCACCTTTGGAAACGATTTCATAACCACGACACCTTTGAAAACGATTTCATATGTAGTGAATAAGTCCTTATTAGGACATATATGAAACACACACGTTGAATCCAGAATCCAATCCTCATCTGGTTTAGACTCGATGTCAGAAATAGTCAGAGATCTCCCTCACTTACAATGTTCTCTACGAGGTTTGCTTCACCTGGAGACTCTAATTGTTTCCCATATCGACTTGCAGCTAACATTTCTTTATTCTACAATTTTAGAGGTGTCAATTCGGGGTTGTCCAGGCCGGGTCGGCTCGCCAACATATGAGCCCGGTAATGGTCCACATGAAAAAAAAAGTCCGCCCGCTACGGGTTTTGGGTCGGCCCACAAATTTTGAACTTTAACCTAGGCCCGCCCGCTGACCCATCCGAGTCGAACCCATGCGGGTCACGGTTTATTCTGATTTGGCCCATATTATTGTATAAATAAAATTAAAAAAATATAGAATTTTTCATATTTATAGCAAAAAATATTTTTTTTGTTAAATGTAAAATAAGAATTGAATAAAATGATAAATTCATGTTTATATCAAGAAATATTTATATAGAATTCAAATTTAATGTTGCATAATTATTTATAGTTTTGCAAAATTAAATTTAACGTAAACAAATAGCAATTAAATACATTTCTAATTACTATAATCAAATATTTATAGTATAAGTACATCCCAATTAGGTTGACACCTACTTTTATTATAATTTATAGTTTAAGTACATCTCAACTAGATTGGCACCTACTTAAGTCTTAACTATAATTTAGTTGTTCAAAAATTATATATTTTAATATTTGTTTTCCAATCAATCTTCAGGAAATGCAAGATTTTTAAAGTTTTCAGTAACAACATCAATAATTTTATCTTGCATCCTTCGATCGATGAATATCCAATCTTTAACACATATGAGAGCTTCCAAAATATCTTCTTTAAATCTAGATCTTCTTTCATCAAATACCCTGTTACCTGCACTAAAAGCAGACTCGGATGTCACTGTTGAGACTGGAATTGTTAGTATATCTCGTGCCATTTTAGATAATATAGGGTATGTCCGCTCATTTAATTTCCACCATCGTAAAATATCTAAATTATCCACTTCATCTTCGGTATTAAACTATAATGATTAAATTGATAATATCTTTCTATTCCAACAAGTGTGGTATTTGGATTTGCAGTTGAAGTTGTAGATGAAGAACCAAGAACATTACGTTTCTTAGCTATTATGGAGAAAAAAAAAGATTTGCCTTTAGAAGTTGTAATAGAACTATTATGCTTAGAATCCCCATTTTTTTCAAAATTTAAAATTTTTTTTTCATGGACCAGCGGGTTAACCGCGGCCCGTGAAGGTGCAACCCGCGAAGCCCGCGGGTCACACCTCCTTAACCTTTGAACCGCCCGCTAGGGTCAAGGGTCGGCCCGCAGTCCCGGGTCGATTTTCACGGGTCTGGCTGGCCCATCCGTCTTGACACCTTTATACAATTTGTAGTAATCCTTCTTCATGTGCACATTTTTCTTCCAGAAGTTATAAATTTGATTATTGAACTTAGACATTAATCTACCCCTTCCAGAATCACATGACCAACTAAACCTTCTCCATCTCTAGCATCAGAAACCAGATGTTTCATCTTCTATTTTGAAAATAAAGTATCATATATCTCCTCTATGGTGAGAGTATCACGACTATACAAGATCGTCTCTAAATGAAGAAAACGAAGCATAAAACGAACAAAATAGGATCAAGGTTAAATCTTCTACATCATACTTTACTTCCAAAGTTCCAAATCAGCGACTATCTCCTTAAATACAGCGAGATGATCTTCCAATAATCCTTATTCTGTCGAATGATGAGAGTATAAACGCTGCTTGAGATGCAACTTGCCGTCAGACTTTTAGTCATGCACAATTGCTCAAACTTCAACCATAAAGCAATTGTTGAACCCCTCCTTCAAAATGTCTTGAAAAATGGTATTTGATAGATGAAGATGAATGTGAGAAACTGTCTTCTTATCCTTCCGTAATTTCTCTTTCATGTGGTCAAAGTTGTTGGCATCTTGTTAATTCCCAACAACGCATCATCCAAATCATGCTGTGTGAGTATTCCATGCATCTTAAATTGCCATAGTGAAAATCTAGTGCTCCGATCCAAAAGCGAAATGTCATACTTAATAGAAGTCATCACCAACAAACCTCGAACAAATCAAACCTTACGCTCTTGCGAAATTGCTGAACCTAGGCTCTAATAGCACTTATTGTGTTAATTATGCCCAAAATCTCTTATACCAATTGTTGAGAATTCAAAGATTATGTATCACTCAATACCACTTGATATGAAACCAACCACCGAATTGAGATGTTGAAGTTATATGACAAAATATGAAATATATGATCGCAAGCAAAAGAATAAAAAAAGACAAGAAATATTACAATGATCCAAAAAGCTAGTAATCATTTTTTTCACACTATAAAATTGTATAGAAGAACCTAATATTTATAGGGGACGTGTAGGGGAAGTCCAAACCCTACTAGTAGAGTTGCTGATGAAATAGGATATCAAAAAATCTAATCCAGAACGAAAAAAGAGAGAATAATGCTAAAATCCTAGAACGGACACAGGCGCCACCTTCGGATGCCTCGGCAGCCTAGGCAGAATCTCAAACAAGGGCGCCGCTACGCCTAGCGTTGTGCCATTTTTTTCTTTTTATTTCAAGTTGTTTTCTTCATTCTGAACTCTTTTTCAAGTTCAATACCAATTTTCAACTTCTAATGGGTTTCCAAAATAAAATTTCAATTTAAAATAGGACTCTCAAAAGCATTCCAAACTGAATTCCTATTGATATGCACTTCAATTAGAACTCTTCAATTATTTCAATAAAGAATTCGGGTCACACCCAAATTTTAACATAAATAAATGACATTACAAAGAAAACTTTAAAATTCGAGATGTTTGCAATTTGTTTGAGAATAAAAGGGAAAATCAAAGTGGTGTACAGTTTGCACACACTTTTGAGAGATCAACCACTAGAATTGGATACTTTGTGTCCCATTCCCATCCCCAGGAGCCAACTATATAAATTCTAGAAATTTCCATTTTACCGTTAAACTCGTAGGATTTTGGTCACCTCCTCATAATATTAATAGGATTAAACTACTTGTACATTCAAATTGTACACTTTAGTTAACACTCTTTTATGTGTCAGAAATTTAAGAATTGATGTTGTCAAAATTAATGTACAATTTGACAATTCACATGAGTATAAATCAATATCAAGATTTATGAACATATAGCATGATCCATATTAATATTTAAACCACACATTAGTCCTTTGCTATAGACAAAAATCAAGATTAACATTCAAATTTCAAACAACCGTTGTGACCCAACGGTAAACGTTTACAACGGTAAACAAAAGGCAGGGCTATTTCCGTCATTAAAGAAAAAGAAGAACACAAGGCATAATGCCTGTAAACCTTAAAGTTTAAGACAAGATCTCCAGCTGTGCCCCAAACAAAACACACACACACATGCCCCAGTTCATTACTTCCATAACCTAAATCTCTACCCTAGTTAAATTATAATCATACTCTACACACTAATCATGGTTTATTAACCCCAGTACAATAAATAACTCCCAGACCCTTGCTCCATCTTATTTTCAGTACTTTTAGTACAGCTTCGAGAGAGAGAGAGAGAGCTACGTCTAACCATGGCTTCATTCCACCATTTCTTCCTTGTATTATCTTTGCTTGCCATTTTCATCTCCGCCGCCGCCGCTGCCGCACCAGGCGGCCATAACATTACCAAAATCCTTGAGGCTTACCCGGAATACAGGGAGTTCAACAACTTACTAAGCCAAACAAAACTCGCCGACGAAATCAACAGCCGGGAACCCATCACCGTTCTGGTATTAAGCAACGGAGCCCTCTCTTCCATCACCGGCAAACATCCACTTTCCGTCGTTAAGAATGAATTGGCACTACACGTATTGTTAGACTATTTCGATGCCGGAAAGCTACACAAGATCTCCGATGGTTCAACTCTATCCACCACGTTATACCAGACTACTGGAAATGCCCCCGGAAACCTAGGGTTTGTCAACATTACCGATCTCAAGGGTGGTAAAGTCGGATTTGGCTCCGGGGTTCCAGGCTCGAAACTCGGCTCCACCTACTCCAAATCGGTTCAACAACAGCCTTACACTATTTCCGTTCTCGAGGTCAGCGCCCCAATTGATGCACCGGCGATTTTAACTGCCCCGACTCCTTCAGCTTCTGACGTCAACATTACTGGGTTACTTGAGAAAGCAGGGTGCAAGACATTTGCATCGCTTCTTCTTTCTTCAGGGGTTTTGAAAACCTATCAGTCAGCCATTGAGAAGGGTTTGACGATTTTCGCGCCAAATGATGAGGCCTTCAAGGCGGCCAAAGTGCCAGATCTGAACAAGCTCTCAAATGCTGAAGTGGTGTCGCTCTTGCAGTATCACGCCCTTGCCAGCTATACTCCTATCGGAACATTAAAAACCACGAAGAGCTCGATTTCTACCTTGGCTACGAACGGCGCCGGGAAGTATGATCTGAGCGTCGCGACTGCAGGTGACTCAGTGAGCCTCGATACCGGAGTTGACACGTCCAGAGTCGCTTCCACAGTCCTTGACTCAACTCCGCTTTGCATTTTCACCGTCGACAGCTTGCTTCTTCCAACAGAGCTTTTCGGAAAGGCTCCGGCACCGGCGCCGGGACCTGCACCAGAGAAATCTCCCTCCCCTGCTCCCGCGGTTGAATCTCCAGGGCCGGCCCCAGAATCTGCAACCGCTCCTTCGTCGTCGTTATCTCCCCCGGCGCCTCCGACGAGCTCTCCTGTCGGATCTCCTTCAGAACCTTCCACCGCAGATTCACAGAATAGTACTGCAGACAATGCCGCCGGCGCCTTGGAGACTCCAGCGTTGATGAAGATGCTGCTCACAGTGTCAGTTTCGGTATTTGCCTCCGCACTGATGTTCTAAATCGTCATTTTCAAGGTTTGTTTTAATTTATTTTGTTATCATCTTTTCTGTGTTGTCTTTTTTATTTTTATATTATCCACGGGGTCATGTTTTTGTGTGACTGCTTTCTAGGAAGGATTTTAAATTATTTTTTTAATATTGCGTTCTGAACTAGAAAGAGATTGTGATTTAATTTTAATTATTTTTGTGTTATACCGATCACCTTTGTTTATTTACTCGTGGTGTGAATGAAATAAATGATTTTTGGGAGGTTAATAAAGGACTATAGTGTCGGTTCTGACAGTGATAG
This sequence comes from Fraxinus americana, assembly GCA_035079005.1. Taxonomy (NCBI): domain Eukaryota; kingdom Viridiplantae; phylum Streptophyta; class Magnoliopsida; order Lamiales; family Oleaceae; genus Fraxinus; species Fraxinus americana. Next base: position 3,256,058 of record CM068714.1, on the reverse strand, counting down.
CACATGGATAGAGCATTAGGTGAGGTTAATAAATTTTTTTTGTTTATCTTTAATAGTACAATTTTCAATAAAATAATATTACACAGTAAATTTAATTTTTTTTTTATTTTTTAATGGCATATTTTTCATCACATCATTATTTAAAATATATTTTTGGGATAATAATGTGATGTTAATGTGACTTTTGAATGGGAGGTTCGTTAGAAAGAAAAAGTAAAGGGAAGTCAAAAGATTAGACAGTTCTGACTTGACTATGATTCTAATTAATTACGAAAAAGAAATAAAATATTGGTCACAGAGTGGTGTAAAATCTGAGAGTAGTGCTAGTCATCCATAATGATTATGTCCCAATTGAAAAAAAGCTTACGTGGACAGCACTTTTTATCAATAAAATGACTTAAATATCCTTCCTTTGTTATCTTAATTTAAATCAAGATTTTATATTCCTAATATAGGATAATTTTGATTTATTTTTCTTAATAAATGGAAAAGTCAATTATACTCGTATTTATTTATATATTTTTTATCAAAACAATCATTTATTATTCTAATTTTATTTCTTAGGTTATTAATTTCTCTATTAATTTTGACTATATTTTCTGTCCAATATAAAGGCACATATGTATTTCTACTATTTTTTAGAAAATAATCAAGCACAGTATAAAATGATTTAATTTTTTATTCTTTTCTTTCACTAAAACTTCGTAAATGGCAGGAGTGCAATATTAATGCAAGTAATTGACATAAATAAGAAAGATCTTACATTATTGAAGCAGAAGGTAAATGTAGAGTAATATCAATGAGATTTCCCTCGAGCTTGCACATATATGTTAGTGTACTCAGACATAAGTGATCGGTGTTATTTGAATTTAAGAAAGTGACTATGGTCCAACACGACTTCTGCACACATATTAGTTTTCTCTCTGACTCTTTTGCATATCTCACATTGGATCACACGGAATCACACTCCTTGTTAAAACATCACGTTGAATGGTAACAATGTTCTAATGTCTTTCTCTAACAAAAAGGCCTACAAACGACAACACGGCAACAAGATACTTGCACTAACCCTCAAGGTTTTCACTGTTGGAGTATAAGTAAGATAAGAGTTTTTGAGAAAATAATAAGGATAAAAAGATATTAGTCTTGAAATAACTTAATTTCATAAAAACATTACACTAATATCTCTTGCATAAGAGTACACACACATATTTCGACTACACTTTTGGTACTTTTTTTAAGGAAATTAGAACTCCATAGAGATTATCTTATTACAAGCTTCATTCCAAAGACAGAAACTGAAAATGTTACAAGATTTGAAATGTAAGGTAGATAGATAATTTTTTGGCTTAAGACTCAAATGTCTTCTTCTATGAATTGGTCTTCAATTTATAGACTCGAAAAAGTTCCACAGTTGTCCTTCATTATTATTGTGTTACTGTGTAAGATAATGGGAATCTTACTGTGGCCTAAAGTTCTTTGTGACATGGAAAATAATGGAGGTGTACCTACAATTTTTCTTCATAAAACATGCTTTCGATGAAGTAGTGACAAAAGGGTCCCTTTTCTATTACTTTTCCATATGTGATTCAAACCATTCCTCCGGGAATTCCGATAGATCCAATGAAATTGGTGAGAAGTCTTCTTTAGTGCAACAGCATTCGCACTTATGATTCGGATACCTCTAAAACTGTTTACACAGCTCATTTTTTGTTTTCATTCACTGGCTTGTCCTGCAAAAATATCGTTCGATGGCTCGAACTACATCCTTCGGTAGCATACATATTGATTTTGTTATAATTTCCATATGTTAAGGTTTTCATCCATATAGAGCACGAACTCTATAAATTGGAGCTCCTGGATAAATATTGACTTTGTTATAATTTTCATCCATCCTCCAATACTGGTAAACCAGCAGCAGGCTAGATTACAGGCGTTGATGATATTTGGGCGATCAAGCTCTTGTATAGAGATACTTCACTTGTAAATTTCTAACAAAGTAGCAAAGTAGTATTCTCTTTGAATGATAGTTTATGAAGCTTAAATGCTTCTTGTTCAATATTGGTGTTAGGGCCTTCAGATTTACTGGCACTAGTGCCTTCAGATAATATAACATTGTTGGATTTCTCAGATATTGGTTTCGCAGTAGCCATTTCCATCAATGTTATTTTAGACTCTATCGCAGGTATCTTTATGTTCATCTCGAACTTCAATGCTTCTAACTCCTTCTTGATGATTTGCTTCATTCCTGGTTAAGAAATCTGGAATAACCTTTAATATGGACAATATCAAATTTAAATGGTGCAAACCACATTTGCACATTTCAGTTGCACTTGTTTCAAGTTTATTTGTTAATAGTGGTTTTATCTGAGTATTATCTGTTCTAATAAGAAACTTCTTAGGTAACAAATAAGGTTCAAATTTAGCTACTCATTTCTTAACAGCTAAACATTCTTTTTGATTAATATCATAACTTGTTTCAGCATTCTTGAAAGCATCTGAAGTATAAGCAACAAGTTCTTCTAGGCATTTACACAAAGGATTATAAAGAAATTCTTTATGGTTTTCTTTTCTTTTAAGTGAGGTTGTTGAATTATTTTTTCTTCTGTAAAAATTTGATTTCAGTTTTAGCTATTTCTACTTTTCTTTCAAATAGAGCTAATCCATATTTTCTGGCAATATAATAAAAAAATTTAAGATGTTCTATATGTTCTTTTAAATTCTTACTATGAATAAGGATATCATCTACATAAAAACAATGCAGAAATCTTTTATAGGTCTGATTATCTTGTCAATTCTTTGTTGAAATATAGTTGGTGCATTCATTAATCTGTATCATATAACATTCCATTCAAAATATCCTAATGGATTAGGGTTAGTAAAATTAGTTAAAAGTTTTGAAGTTTAACAATTCTTTTATTTGTAATTTATAGCTATTTGATATATTTTAGAGTTTAAGTCTCTATAATCAATTACTATTCTAGCTCTCTTTTGATTTCACTATGATTTCTTACCATAAATGCTGGATTATTATATTGACTGGTTGATTATCTTATTATTCCTAATTGTAAGAGTTCTTTAATTTGGATATTAAACTCTTTTTTTATCTTCTTCTTATCATGATAACATTTTCTAATTCTTCTTCTACATTTGTATCACATAAATTCGTTCTTTGTTTTTAGTAATTTTAGGAATTATTTTTTGTTTACCTTCTATAGTTATTTGTAGAGTATTCTTTTGGATATGAAATTGTGAGACTTTCTCAAGAAAGTTCATTCCAAATAATATTGGACTAGTATCTTTTCATTTTCTATAATCTGTGAAAAGATTAACAAATGTTTTAATTTGTAAGAGTTATTCCTTACATCTTCTTCTAGTAGGCATTCTAGCTACAAGTTGTTCAAAGGTATTCAAGGTGACTAATCTTTGATTTCCTATATTCTTGGTAGTGTAAATTGTGTCGGTCTCTAAAGTTTTCATGAATTCCTAAGATCTTTTTAGTACGTAGTAGTAGTAGTAAAAGCATATCTTTACACTTCTTTGTGGCATAATTAATCTATCAATTTTGTGATAGAGATTTAATCATAGACTTAAGTTTTCATCTAATAAAGATATGACAAATCCAGGCCTTATAGTGAATATGATTTTCTTGTAAACAAGGTTTCCAGAGATTTAAGTTTTCATCTAATAAAGATATGACAAATCCAGGCCTTATAGTGAATATGATTTTCTTGCAAACAAGGTTTCCAGAGACAACTCCTAATAATGCGTCCATATGATCATGAAGAATTCTATTATCCATTAAGTATATTTGTATAGGAATATTCATTCATTCTGTAAAATATCCTTTAATCATGATTTGGATTCCTCCAATCAAAATATTCTTTAATATTTCTCTAGTGGTTCTTTTTATATTAGCCAATTCTATTCTTTATTAACCCATTTTCTTGTTATTAGAGGTATAGTGGTGTTACCTTTAACACTTTAACATTTTCAATGTTAATAGATAGTCATCATATTTAGCAATGTATATAGTTTTGTTGAACTAAGGAAGTATTGATCTAACAAACACATTTTTATCTCTTAAAGATATTTATTTTTCTTTTATTGCTCCATATCTTTCTTTATCAAACACAATAATTTGTGAAGTTCTTATTCAGTATCTAAGTTAGTTTCAGTAGTATCTACAATCTCTTCATTCATGTAGATTTGTTTATATTCTGGTTCTTCAATTTCTTCAATATCTAGCTCACGGATTGAGTCTATTTCAAATAGTTCATTTGAGTCTTCAATTATCACAGATTGAGTCTATTTCAAATAGATTTTACATTTTCTTTTCTATTTTTATTATGACAATTAGGAGATATATGTCATATTTCATTACATGTAAAATATTTGCATTTTTTATAAAATTCTTCTTTAGATTTTTTTCGAGATTTTCTATATTGATTAAATTCCTTTCTCTATGGTTTTTTCTTCTTAAAATATTTCTTATGTCTCTTAAATCCTTTATTTTTCTTCCAATGTTTAAGATATCTTTTAAATTTCTTTTTGTAATATGGTTTCTTGGATGATTTGGATGGTTGGTGATACTGCTGCTAATTTCTGACCACATGACCAAGGTAATTTAAGAAAATATCTATTTAATAATTTTTTATCTTCCTCAAATAAATTTCATTATTTAATAGATTTGGATGCTTTGATATATATTTTTTCTAATTTCTTAGTATATTCATTTAACTCACACATATAACAAATTTTTATTTATTCCATTTCTCTTTCTGCTTGTAAGATTTCTTAAGTAATCATATCAATCTTAGTTTCTGGTATAACTTCTTCTAATAGTATTTGTCTAAAGAAATTTTCTATTCACTTTAAAACTTTTTTAAAATTTTCAGCATCTAAACTTTCATTTTAAAACTTTTTTAAAATTCTCCATATTTAATTTTGCTTTTGATTTCTTCAGAAGTTCTTCTCTAGATATCTGAAATAATTCCTCTAAATGTATGAATTATAAAGTTATAAGCTTGAGTGGTATTCCACTTATGAAAAACAACAGCTAAATCAGTAGCTTTTGTCTATAAGTCAATAATTTCACTTTTATTATTGCTATCATCAACATCTAGCCATATTCATGTTGTAGGAATTGGTTCAATAAATAGTTTAACTCGATTATTATCCCTAAGATTTATATGCTTAGTAGAAATAGCTTTAGGTTCTTTCCTAAAATTATAACCTTCTCTTTCTTTTCCATGTTCTCTTATCCATTCCAAATTTCAGTCATCAGATTCGACTTGAGTCCAATCTGTAGTTATATTATTTCTACTTGTTTGTCCTACTAACAGTTGATTTTCAACCTTTTTCAACTTTCTGATTTAAAGCCGAAATATTAATTTCAGTAGTTTCGTTCAATTAAGATATAAGATTCTTTTTTATGTTTTAAATCTTTAAATTTTGATTCAATTTGTTTATATAAGATTTTTGGTCCTATCTTCATATTATTATTAACAATTTCTAGATTTGATTCCATATTCTTAATATGAGTTATGAAATCTTGATTTAAAATATCAGTTTTTTTTAAAGACTGAGTATACTTATCATACTTTTCTAAAAATTAATCTATTATAATATCTTCATATTCGGGAGATTCATCTACCAAAATTTGTAATACTTTATTTTTTATTTTAACTAATTGTTGAGAGTTATTAATATTTTGTAATTCTTCTGAAATCATCTTAAAATTTATTTCTAAAATTCTAAAAATTTTCTTCAATTTCGTTACTAGGCTCTGATACCAATTAAAAACGAAATAATGGTAAAATAGTTAAAGCCTGGCTCTGTTCATCTAACATGGCCCAAAGGAGGGCCTGCGAGTATGGGTTCAGTTTCCATTACTACACAACGAACTCACAAATCTCATTTTTTTATATTTGAGGGTGTGTTTGAACCACATTATTTTGGAAAAATGTACTTTGGAATAGATGAAAAGGAAAGAAAAGTTATTGATGTGATGCAAAATATTATTTTATTAAAGGATGTGTTGTTAAAAATGAGTAGAAAAATGAGATTAAAATTTTAATGTAGCTCAAACAGGGTCTGAATATGAATAATAATCATTCCTAAAGAGGCTGTTTGGACTATATTTAAAGAGGTTTTGGAATAATAATTTTTTTGAGAATGTGTGACTAAAATGCAAAGAATTTTTTTTTTTGTTTACGCGTAATATTATTTTATAGAAAAAATTATTGTTCAAAATGAATTTTAAAAACCTTAGAAAATGACCTTAGATGCATCCATAAAACCTTAGAAAATGACATTAGGATTAATGTTGCACACTCGAACAATCAGATTTTCACAAGTAACGTACTTTAAAAAATTCTTCAATGGCCTTACGATTAATGTGGCATGGTCCAACAATCTTTTAGCTTTTCATTGATCGAAAATATATTTTACATTTAAAATTAAAAAAAAAGTGAGTTATTTTAATGTATTAAGAGGCAAAGCCGCAAAAACAAAACAAAAACAAACTTTCCTCGTTGATTTCTTAATTCTCTTGCTATGAATAGGTCTCAAATTCTAAATAAAAGCTTAAAGAAAAATGTAAATTAATAATACAAATTTCAAGTAACAAACAGCAAAGCAATTCATTGCTTAGACGTTCAAACTTCAAACCAAACAACTGTTGTAACATAATAGAAGTTCCAAACATTCAAAATTCATATTGCAATTTTATTTTTAATTTGTAGTTATAATGCATCATTAAAACACCATTATTTTTATATGAAACTTCAATTTTAATGGACTAAATATTCATTATTGTGGGAGGTTGATTTTACCCTATAAAAAGGATTGTGATTTCATTGTTAGATGTAACATGGAAAATAATTTGAGAAAACTAGAATATACACAAAATGTACCATATAAATTTTATACTCATATGTAAAATGACAACTGGATATAGGCTCGTTCTTTATCTCCCTTTGGTTGTGCCCATAGAAAGAGAATCACTTATGAGCTATATGTTGCTCATAATTGATTATGAAGAACCATACCAAGTGTCTGTTCTTGCTTGAAGTGAAACGAAAGGAAAACGGGAAAAGGAAGAAGAAGATTACAAAACTGAATCAAACAAAATAAGGGGTAGAAGAAGAAGATTACAAAATATTATCCAATAATTACCTCATTCAATTGATACCCACCGCTTCACTTCTTCAATTTCATAAATTTGAGATCTTGTTGTTTTGGTGAAAATTGGGGATTTCAATTCTCTATGGGGACGTGTGTGTTCAATCAATTGGGACAAGTATATAAGCATCAATCTAAAGGTGTGACTAGTACATTATGAAATCATATCGAAGATTTGTGCAAGAAGTATCCATATAGGTTTCAAGACAAAAAGCAAAAGACATTGAATTTCTATGGTAATTCTAAAAAATGATAAGGTTTTAGAGAGTGTTGGTAGTGATGGACAACTTGTCAAGTTTACTCAAAAAGGGGTGAGAGAACATATTATGAAGTACTTTATATTATCTGAGTTACCTTTTTGACAAGTGGAAGATGAAGATTTTCGGTGTTATACGAGGTATATTTTTTTTCAACTTTTGATTTTCCTTCAAGGATTACAGTTGCTATGGATATATATCATTTGTTTCTCGATGAGAAGAAGAAATTGAGTAAACACCGGGTTTGTTTGACTACTGATTGTTGGACATCTATACATAATGTAAGTTATTTGTGTTTGACTGTTCATTGGGTTGACAATGATTGGAGACTTAAAAAAACGAATCATAAGTTTCATCCAAGTCCCCAGCCATAAGGGTGATGTGGCAGGAAATGGATTGAACAAAACTTTTATAGATGTGCTTGTTTTTGCTCTTGATAATGCTACATACAGTTGACCATGACAGAAAACTGATTCTGGAAGATATAAACCAACGAAATCAAGTGTTTGACCCTGTGCTTTGTTTATTGTCATTGCAAAACATGGTCTAATTGGAAATTGAGTTCTTTTAAATGGAATTGAGTTTCGATCACTTTTTAGAGGTATAAAAGGGATCTTTGGTAAGAAAACATGCTTTCCACAATATTCGCCAGTAGTGATTTCAGCAAGAATTACGTTCTTTTCAAATTTTCGACAAGTAAGACGTGTCCCATTGCATAACCCTTCAGAAGGATTGATATTTCGTAATAACATTACAGGACAATTTACTTTGAGCTTTAATTCGTGTGGTGGAATACCATTTGAGGTCAAACTATTCAAGAAATCTTCCTGTAGGATTTGTTCTGATTTGTCAATTGATTCATCAAAACTATAATATGTGTAAAATTCACCAGGAATATCTTCAAGCAAAATTTTGTTAATATGATCAACACATTCGTTTGTAGGCGTAAGAATAACTCGATTTGCCATAAGATGTAAATTATCAGCATATGATTCTATGTTTGGAAAAACATGATGTATTAGATTTTTTAAAGATGTAATTTCATCCTCAAATGGTAAAATTATATTGTTTGGAAGCTTAATGCATTTACAAGTATGTTCTTGCTCAGTTCCATTTCCAATTTCAAGCAAGTATTCGCAAAATTTGGGATCTAACTTTACCCTCATATTCTCAACTAATGGTAGATGTAAATATAAAGGCCAAAGATCAGAGAATACTAAGGTAGCTCTCATTATGTCTTCTTTTTTTCCTTTTTGTACGACTGGAAGAACTTGTCGAAAATCGCCTCCGAAAACCACCACTTTATCGCCAAAAGGCAAATTACAATCTGTAATATCTCTTAACATCTTATCTACAGCTTCAATGGCACAACGATTTACCATAGTTGCTTCATCCCAAATTATTAATCTAGACATTTTAAATAAAGTCCCTAAAGGCGATTGCTTGCTAACATTACAACTAATTTCACCAATTGTTTCCAAAGGAATTTCAAAATTTGAATGAGTCGTTCTACCTCCAGGTAATAAAGATGCGAATACTCCGTAAGACGCATTGCCAAAGCAATTAAATTTTGAGATCTCACACCAGCCTAGGAGTGCTTTATATAAAAAGTTTTACCCGTCCCACCTGGACCGTCGATAAAGAAAGCACCACTTGATTCGACTTTACTCTTTCCATAATTGTATCATACGCTGACTGTTGTTTGTCATTTAAGGTTGCTGTATCATCATGGGCACAATGAACATTCAAATTAGTTGTCTCTTCTACAATCATTCTTCTTAACCTTTCATTCTCATCTATATTTATATTAAATGATACTATTTCATAGTCGTTTATTTTTTTAACCGATGATTCTAAAACAGAGTTTAGATACTCTAAAGCACGTAAATAAGCAACATACACAGGTATATTTTCATGTACATAATCATCAATCATATAAGCTTTGAATTTATCCCACAACAACTTTGGATGATTAGGGTTGCAAAGCATAAGGACTGTAGCAAAAAGACGTCTTAAAGAATATGGCATTTCGTAAACAATAGCTTCTGACAAACATTCTTCACAATGGTTATCTCCACTTAATAGACCATGTAGTAATGCAGCTTCTCGATAAGTTGTAGTCGTCACCCCATTTGAAGTTCTTAAAGATTGAAATGATGTTGGTCCTCGAATATGATTAAGAAGAATGCGAAGAAAATAACGTTCTCCTTCAGAAGGATTTGCTGTGACAATTCGTCCTATAACAACTTGTTTCTTTCTTGGAGTCCAAATCTTTGTATTTGTATTCCAAACAAAATGTGTAGGGAAATCCCGATATAACAATGTTCGAGCAAATTCATTTACTTCATTGATTCGAAAAAATTCTGTCAACATTGTTCTCCGCATATTTTCATTGTCAACAACAGTAGATAAATCATCATTCCCATTGTATGTTACTTGTTGATGGTCTTCAATATGAAGTCAGTAAAGAATAAACAAGAGGGACAAATTTACGCCAAATGGAAAGAAAAAATCCTCCACATAGCTTCAGGTGGAGATTTCCATCTAGCAGATTGGTAAGCTGAGATTTCGTCAATTTCTTTCTCTGTTTCATTTGTGTCAATTAAGAAATTAATACGATCATGTCCTTTGTATACATATTTGTATAAATATTTTACAGCTTTGACAGAAGAACATACTTCAACATTAATGTGACAGTCAAATTTTGCACTTAAATAAGGATTATATGGTATGACCCATTGATTGTTTAAGATTTGACCTCTAACTTTAACGAAATGCCATTATTACGACGTTTATACAACGGGTATGAGTCATGACCAAATATAGTAGTGTTACAATAATCTCGAGGATATTTATTTTTACAACCTCCATTTGCCTCCATACATACATTCTTTGGATTTAGATTTCCACAAGGACCATGCATATTGTGTTTAACAATAAATTAATGAAGATGAGAGCATTTATTTTTGTCAGGAATTTCACAGGACACTATCTTATCAACGTCCGCAGCACAAGAAATTTTGTGGCCACAGTTGAAAATTAACAATAGATGTGCATGAGGAAGTCCTCTTTTTTGAAATTCAATCACATATATATGTGCAATAACAAGGCCTAAGACATTTTTTTGTATAAATCATTTTTTAACTCTTCTAATTTTGCTCTGAATACTCGTACAATTAGATCGGGTCGATTTTGAATTTCGTCATTATGTCTTAGTTGTTGTCTAATCTCTGGCCAATTTGGATTACATGTTATAGTTAAAAATATATCTGGTTTTCCATAACGTTGTACAATAGCCATTGCATCCATATATCTCCTTAACATATCTCTAGGACCACATGTAAAGGTTTGTGGTAAAACGAATTTTCTTCCAATTTTGTACCCTCTTGTTTCTCCATTTTCAACACTGTCTACAATGCCTTGATAAAGTTCAGCACGAATTTGTTTTTGATTATTACGAAAATAGTCTAATCTAGTAGTTTCAATTTTAACATACATATCTACAACATATTGTTGAAATAGTCTACCACTATGAAGCAATATAGACTTACCTGGAGGCCTGATTTGTAACTTGTACGAATAGTATTCTCGCAAGAAACCCGAGACCGTTTCTTAGTTCCATTAAATCTTGTATGATAGAAAACCAATTTTAGTATTCATTTATAACATTTACATTGAAAATGGTAGGAAATATACTAAAAGGAATATTCGCAAACCTTGATTTTCTTTTTTGATAATTTGAGATGCAATTAATTGTGGTAGGAAAAGCATCAAAATTGGGCAAATCTTGAGACTGACTTTTGCATCTATCAATACCTTCATGCCACCCAGATTCCCCATATGGAAAAAGTAAAGGATCTTGCAAAGGATCATAACAACCATAATAATAATGAACCTTATGTGAATCACCAGAATGCCCGTATATAGTAATATCACGAATGTGAGCATTTGCATTTCCATTTCCATCATCTTCAATCCATACAAATAGCCTACTTGAGACGACGTGGGAGTATTAAAAACTCTTTGATCAAGTCCTGGGTCACATCTTATATGTATTTGGTAGTTATGTAAGTTAGTTATATCACTTAAAGATCTAAAAAATCTACTATATGGATTTATTTCAAGAATTTCAATTAAAGTCATTAAAGTAGATTCAATAAAGTTTTCTGAAATTTTCATACGATTTTCAAGTTCATTTTCTGTATCATAAAAATATAACTGCATATAATAAGGCGTATTATTCTTTGGTATAAGTTGATTTACATAATGATATACTTGCCCTGAACTCTAAATGTGTATATACCTCTATATGTTTTAAACAGCTTCTTTATCATATTTGACACCAAATGAAGTGAATGCAAAATGGTTATTATATCCCCTTGCAATTTTTTTAAATTCCATACATTTAGGTTCTGTAGAAGTAAACAAATTGAATAGTTCAGTTGGTGAATCACACATATAAAGCTTAACTTTTCCGTCCGAGCAACAAAAACTTTTACTTTCTTTATAAAATTTTTGTGCACCATAATGTTCACAATAAGTACACATTGGTAATACATATGAAGTAATTGGTACATTCAATAAGGTAGAACTTTCTTGTAATTCCAAATTGGAAATATTGGCAGTTGCTTCATTTGAAGTAGAAGTTTCAAAATGATGATGTATTGTAGATGTATACACATTGGCGACATCTAAATTAGCATTCTCAGTTAACATATGGTTAACTATCCTTTTGCGTTGATCAATGCACCCAGTTCTAACTCGATTTCGCCGATCCTTATGTCTTTGATTTTGTTGTTGGCGAACGAAGGTATTGTAGGATTCATTTGTACTTTGGAAAATAGTTTCAGGGTTAGGAAGATTAGGCTCTCCATCAGCAGACATTTTTGAATTATCTATAAAAGAAAATAAGATAAATTATCAAATAGGTGGAGTATAAATTAAACAATATATGAACTAAATGAGAGGAAAAAGTTTAAAGGAGTGAGAAAAACTAATGAATTAACATGTTATTTAACATAAAAGGGAAATAAAGGCGCGTATGCGTTTTAAGGAAGTGGAAAAGTTAATAAATTAAATATGTTATTTAACGTAAAAGGAAAAAAGGCGCACGTACACAATGCGGAAAACGTGTATACGGGCCGGGGAAAAACGGTGAGCAACATTAAAGTCGTGGAATAAAATTGATGGATAAAAGTCCTAAAACTATAGTATAACATTAATAAAATGCATACATTTAAAGTTATAAAGTAATGAAATTGTAAAATTTAATGCAATAGTAATAAACATTGAAGTCGCTGCCTCAACTATTTGATGAAATGAAATGCTAGAAAATTATAAACATTTTTTTATACTATTATATCTACAAGTAGACTAATTGAACATTAATAAATGAAGCTAAATTTCTAGAAGAGAAGAAATTCTTACATTTTCACTTAAGCAAAAAGAAGAGGGAAAAATTCGAGAGATGAATAACAATTTAATTCCCGCACAATATTAACAAATGGAAATTAGATTATTAAAGTAAAAATATGTAAAAAGATTTGGACACAATATTATAAAGTGTACTACCGTAGTTAATCACAACCACCGTAAAATACAATTAGAAATAAACTTGTTATATGTAATGCGAAATAACACAAATGAAAAGTCAAAAGCAGTGGCCCTCGTGGGGGTTCGGGGCAACGCCCGACGGGGATCGACCCGCCCGGTCAGTCGCTGGGGTCGAGGGGGCGCCCCTCGTGGGGGTTTGGGGGCAACGCCCCCAACGGGGATCGACCTGACACGCACGGGGAGAGTACAACTCCCCGTGCGTGCACGGGGAGTGTCCATCTCCCCGTGCACGCACGGGGAGATGGACTCTCCCCGTGCGCGCACGGGGAGTTTCAATCTCCCCGTGCGTGCACGGGGAGATTTACTCGTTTTTTTTTTTTTTTTTAAACAACAGTTATATTATTTTTTGAGAAAAAATATATACTCCTATAATTATACTACTACCTAAATATACATTATTTATACTGCTTCAACAACATTTCAGTAGTAATATAAACATTTAAGGCACTAACTCAAATATTTACGAAATCAAATCGAAAGAAAAATATGACAAAGAAACTACAATTAATGAACTGACTTTATGAAAATTTAAAATTTGCAGGACTTCTTGCACTTTGGTTATCAATAAAGAATTAGTGTCATCCTATTTCCTTCATTTCTTTTTACATTGCAACTTACAAACGTGATGTTACATAACCCCATATATCACATAACTATAATCACTAATTTTCATTAAGAAAAATGAACATTGATTGCAGTAATATCCCAATTAACATAGGTAAAAGAGTAATTCTACTTACTTCAATGCACGGGCATTTACACCGGAGTTTTTTTCCCGAGAAGGTAGAGCGGAGATCTTCTTCTTGGCGCGGCGGACCTCAAGATGGTTAGTCTAGAACTAAATCAGCTACAGAACAGTAATCGAGAAATTTTTTTTTTTTTGTTAAATCTTTTCTTTAAGAAAGAGGAAACTGTGTAGAAAATGTATTTGCATGCATGTATGTATAGGGCAGAAAATGTAAGTCGGCAACTTTATTTTTTTTTGGATTTTGTGTATTTTTTATTGACTAAAATAATATGTTAGTCTGCAAAGGACAGAAAATGTAAGTCGGCAACTTTATTTTTTTTTTGGATTTTGTGTGTTTTTTATTGACTAATAATATAATAATATGTTAGTCGGTCATAAAATACGGCGGGAAAGTAAGTCGGCTACAAATGAAAAGTCGGTTAATAAGGCAACTTTATTTTTTTTTGGATTTTGTGTGTTTTTTATTGACTAATAATATGTTAGTCGGTAATAAAATATCAACAGAAAATACGGCGGGAAATGTAAGTGGGCTACGAACGAAAGTAAGTCGGTTGATAAAGTCGGCCACAAACCTGAAACCAGTTTAAGTGTGGGAGAGAGGGAGCAAAATGTGCTTTATGGGAAGATATTTAGGACAAAAACAGTGTCGGTTAGGTCCAACCGGTTCGTGAACAGTACAAACTGGGTAGGTGTGAAAAGGAGGGTGCAAAAATGAATAGTGAATTTGCTATCCCCTCTTTTAATAGAGTAGTGATAAACTAATCGAACTTAAATTTAGTCCTTGTTTGATGACCACTATCAATTTTTTTTCTACATACTTATTATTAATCGTACATTCACACAATATAATATTTTGCACGTAATCTAAATTTTTTTCATACTTTTTAACCACATGTTCTTCAAAAAAATAATATTCAGAACTTTATTTTTTTCCAAATAATGGCCATCAAAACAGGCATTATATTTCATATTAAATCTAAAATTCTTGTTTTCTTTATTCACACATTTAACTCCTGTTTGATTTAGCAAAAAAAATAATTTTTTAGTAAATTTTGATAAAAATTGATAAAATATATAATTTAAAAATTATGAATCTAAGAAAAAATGTGATTAAAAATAAGTTTAAAAAATATTTTTTTTATAAAATGGGAACAAAAGGGAGTTCAATAAGACCAATAATATCAACAAACTTTGGAAAACAAGGCTGAGCCCTTTTTTGATTCTCATTATTTAGAAAATACATTTTTCTATCTTTTATTTTTAACTACATATTCTTAATAAAATAATATTATACACAAGCTCAAATTTTTTTCTCATTTTTCAATCATACATTCTTTATCAAATACTATTTCAAACTGCATTATTTTCCAAAAATGGACTCAATCTGTCAAACATGCTATAAATGGCGCTGTACATAAAATGGAAATAAAAATTAAAAAAACAGAAAAATTACTACTCAGCTTCCCCAACACGCGACAACCCAGAAATCAAATACTAGGGTTTCAAAATCCCCGCCATTACGAAACACTTTTCACACATCGAGTGTCTGCAATTAAATGGCGAAGGAGGAAGATAACCCGACCACTCCACAGGCTTCGATGCCCAGCCCGAATCCGAGCCCGAAAACTGCGCAACAATCTCCCGTATTTTCCCAGTCCAGCTCTTCCCATCTACCCCACAATGCCAACAATCATAATAATCCCAATAACAAGAATAAAGATAACAGTAGTCCTCCTCTCTCAAAAAGTGCACAGAGTCCCGAAGAGTTCATTTTATCAGTGGCTGCAAAGTTTGCTTCTCAGCCACTTCAGTATTCCGATCCGGATGTCTGGGGTGTGCTCACTGCAATATCTGAGAAGGCCCGGAAGCGCCACCAGGTTCAACGCGGCTTCAAAGTTCTTGATTTTTTGTTAATACGTTAGTTTATGGTAATTGAAGTTTGTACCATATAGTTTTCAATGGGACCTTGAGTAATGGTTTTTATTTTTACCCTGCATTGCCAAAGGTAATAATTTCAGTATAGGTTAAGCTTTTAGTCCACATATTTAAGTTAATTTTTATGCATAAAATTTGTGAGCTACCAAAGCCTTAATCTCTCGGTAATTAACTGAAAGTCTGTGATTAGTGATGGCTTATTGCTCAGCCACATTTTATTTCAAACCGTTCTTTTCGGGGCAACAGAGTGAAATTCGGATGTGATGTCATACCTTTGGTTTATAGTAAAATCGAAAAGGTGACAGTAACAACAGATGTTCTAGGAAATTTTGTCACATGTAAAGCAGTCAGTTCTTTATTTTCCATAATTATGGCAAAACCTTCTATTGTCATGTGGTTTCTAATGTGGTCAATTACTGAAATAGATGAACTTATGCTGCTTAGTTTTGATTGCATATTTTTGTGCTTTATGGCGTGTGTATTAAAGAAACATTAGATATTAATGAAGGCACATTTTTGAAAATTCTTGTTGACAATTTGTAAGACCTGCAAAATATTAATTCTTAACATAGTTTATGAGTGACCTTTTTAGCTAGTTATCCAAGAAAAAACAATATTATGCCCCTGTTTGGTTTAGATAAAAATCAGATTTTTAATAGATTTTGATAAAAGTTGATGGAATGTGTGCTTTGAAACTTGCGAGTCCCATGAAACGTGGGATTAAAATTAATTATTGACTTTGACTTAGATCTTAATCAACTTTTTTAGTTGAACCAAACATGGGCTATATGCATTTATGTAATGTCTTGCAATCTGCAAATGTTAATGCACATTACATGCGAAACAATTTAGAAAATATAACCCAAGAAGTTATTTGAGTATAAGAAAAAAATAATATTATTTCCATCATAGGAATCTCTGTTTGTTCTTGTTGTAATCTGTCAGTGTTAATATATATGACAAGTGAAATAACTTAGAGAACGTATAATTGAGAATCTATCTGAGTACCTAAAGCTTTAGCTTTGCTGCCTGTAACTGTAGCTTTGAACTTTAGCAGCTTTTGGTCAATGCTATAATCACTATTTCGACCTCTATTTTGGGCATTGACCTACACTCTTGCCATTTTATGCTTTTCATATTACGATGAAAGCCTTTGCAACAAAGATGTGATTTAAGGATTGGCTGACACAAGTATTTCCTTAACAGGGCATGAATTTGCTTCTGACTTCGGATGAACACTGTCTTGGTCGATTAGTGGATGATTCCCGTTTCCAGATTATCTCACCTGCAGTAAGCGCACATCATTGTAAGATTTACCGGAAGAGGGTTGCTACTGACGATATGAAACATCCCTCCGACAACTGTACTTCTGTTTTCCTGAAAGATTCTAGGTTGTATGTTAAGTTGTCAAGCTTTCTTGATTCAATCTGGTCTAGAGATTTTTCTGACGTTTAATCTTTCCTCAGCACGAATGGAACATATTTAAACTGGGAGAAGTTGAACAAAAGTAGCTCTGAAGCAAAACTGTGTCATGGAGACATCATCTCAATAGCATTTTCTCCACAACATGGTAAAGTTGGTGCTTAGCCTTTTAAAGTTAATTATTATTTGAGTGTGTCATTTTAGTTGAAGCTCTACGGTTAATTTCTTCAAAGCTCTTGAATAACTCCAAAATGCATATATCATGAGAATTTTTTTTTTCTGAAAGGTAATCGAATATTATATTAATCAAAGTTGATACACAGGATGTGTATCATCAATACAAATCAGAAAGGAAACAACAAAAATTGGACATCCCCATCTATATGCCTAATAGCCACAACATTAAACCAAGTATACAATGTCAAATAAAATAACTCCTTAAACTGCTCTACTGTTCGTGTTTGGTCCTCAAAACAATGTCCATTTCTTTCTCTCCATATACACCACACGATGCAACCCGGAATAAGGTCCCATACAACTTTGCTATCCTTATCGCGCAACTTTCTTCTCCATGTCTTTAACATGTCCTCCATACGCCTCGGCATCACCCAAATCATATGTTACGACATCAAAACATCGTTCCACAATAAACGAGCAGCATCACAATGAAGAAATAAGTGATTAATCGTCTCTCCGTCCCTCTTACACATATAACACCACCCTGTAAGATAAAAACCCCTTGTGCGAAGGTTATCCACCGTTAACACCTGTCTTCTTACCACCGTCCATAATAAAAATGCCACTCGTGGGGGCAGCTTACATTTCCAAACCCTCTTCCAGGGGAATGAGCTTTCTGCAGCTCCCGACAGAGATCTAAAATAGGTACGAACAGAAAAAATACCATCTCGTGTCAATCTCCACCTGCTACTATCATCATCTCCTGCCTTGATATGTATCTCATATAGTGATGTTAGAAACATCACATAATCATCCAATTCCCAGTCCTGTAGACCCCGGACAAAAACAGTATTCCAACTGGGGTTCCCATTGTGAATATCTAAGATGTCATTCACCATGGCATTCGACTCCAAGGTAAGACGATACAAAGAAGGAAATCTCACCTGAAGCGATTGATCTCCACACCAACAGTCATCCCAAAAGCTTATAGTATTTCCATTCCCTACAGCAAATGTCAACCTATCCCTAAAATCGCTTCACCCTCGCCGGATGTACCGCCACAAACTCACCCCCATAAGGACCACAATCTCCACCCTTGCCACATATATCATGAGAATTATTATCATTTTAGTTGAAGCTCTACGGTTAATTTCTTCAAAGCTCTTGAATAACTCCAAAATGCATATATCATGAGAATTATTATTATTATTATTTTTTATTTTTCAAAAACTAGCTTGGCTTTAGCTCATTTCAAATCACAGTGAGCGCCTAATTGGCTATTGGACAGAAACTGTTTCTTTGGTTTAAAGTTATTTGATGCCTCCATCATTTATAATGTTTATGCATTTGTTTGTTCTTGTTTTCTCAAGGACTTTTAGACGTGTAATAAGTATCGTTACAAAAAGTGTTAGTGAATCATCCCGCCTCCTGTTGTCTCAGTTTACCTAGCCTCTGCTCCATCCACCCATTTTGCTAGCATCCTTGTCGCATTTTCATCCTTGCTTATTTTCTTGTCTTGTGCTTTTTACCAGCTATTTTCGTTTTTCCTTCTTAGAGTTGTCTTTTGAATTACCTTATGTCTTTTCTAGGCTTAGGTCCTAATGATCAAAACACTATGTTTGCTGTTCCATATTTAAAATCTGCGAATCAGAGTGTTTATTGTAAAAAACTCACAATCTCTTTTCACTCTTCTTGAGTTTTGACTTCTTTTTCCTTCTCCTCGCATGTTTACAGAGCTTGCTTTTGCCTTTGTATTTCGAGAAGTTCAAAAACCTGCTATCGCAGTTGATGGTGGACATCTGAAGAGGAAAGCAGGTAAAATCTATTGGTTCAGACAGACCAACGATGCTAACTGAGTGGGCTGCAATTTGCAGCATATACACAATCTCAATGTGGTTGAGATGATATTGCTAAGATAGGTTTTTGGTGAACCTAGAAGAGATGCTGAGAAATTAGGATATTCGTGAATACGTCTAGGTAAAACTTATTGAAGATAAATTGTGACAGAATTATTAAGATGGTCAGGGGAAGAATCTGGCCTAAAATAGCATTGAATTATGCAACTGAAAAAGATGTAGCATATGAGGTTTTACCATGGAAATGACCCGCGAGAGCGTGGAAAAGAATAAATGGATCCATTTACCCAAATGTGGAGAAGTATCAAATAAGGCTTTGTGAGTTGAGTGAAGTAGAAAAGTAGGTAAGTGTCAAGTTAATTTGCTGACTATCAAAATCAAAAATCATTTTTGTGATATTATCTAGTGAGTTTATATTTTACTTTAAATAGATCTGTGCCTGTATTGCTGAAACATGATTAAGTAATACAGGGATCCTATGTTTCTAGCTATTTTTTTTTTCAGTTTCTCGGCTTGATATCAGCTGGTATTGGAATCTTTAAATAAGCATGATGCTGTCTCTTGTCACTGAGATTACTCATATGGCTCTTTATGTATGTAGGAGGCATGCCTGATATTAATTCTACGTTATCAGTTGAAAGCTGGTTGGGTTATATTTCCAGTCACCCTAATTTTTATCTATCGAATGTTAATGGATGAGATTGAATTTAGTTCTGTTTATTGATATATATTACAGAAAATTGAGATAAAATAAAGTCTCTTTTAGGAGACTGAATGAGTAAATAATAATTAGCTAACAGTTCAAAGAAAATAACATCATTCTCGGGAAACAATCTGCATAATTGGTTGTATTATTACTAGTATTCCATGGCTTTATTTTATGAATGATATTCTCTTCTTTGTTGATGTGTATTACTTCTTCAAATGAGGAACTGATGTTCAAAGGTTAATATTACTAAGCATCTGTACAACATCTGGAATACATGCTTAAGTTCTGCACATGAATAGACATAGATGACACAGTACGAGCTTCTTTTGTACTTATAGCTCAGTTGATGTTTTTCTAAAGAGGAATTTGGTGCTGAGAGCAAAAGACCAAAAGGAATTGGAATTGGTGCTTCCGATGGACCAATCTCTCTTGATGATTTTAGGAGCCTTCAACGTTCAAACACGGTATATTTGCATTGTTGAAATGTTTTAATTGTTACCTCAAATTTTCTGTCAGTCCAGACTGTATTCATTTTTATATGATTTAAATATAAATGCATATGCAGGATCTGAGGAAACTTCTTGAAAATCAAGTTGTAACCATTGAATCATTGCGCAGAGAGAACCTTGCAGCTAGTGAGCGCCATGAAATTGTATGTCTCGCATGGGCATTTTATCCTCTTCCTTTCTGGTTTTCCTTGTCGTTATAGTTGTGTATGTTCATGGATTATTTGGGTGACTATTGCCCAGTAATATTCGGCTTCTGCCTAATGTAAGACTGTCTTAGGTATTAGTTATGGAGCTGCATTCTTGTCAATTAGACTGTACTTTATCATAGAATAACTTCATCAAAAAGTTCGCTCGTAAAAAAATCATGGTTATGTAGCTTACCTTTAGCAAATTACGGTAAAAAGTCTTGTTCTGTCTCTCTTGCTGTTCTGAAGTTTTTTGAAAAGCAGCGGGAACATATCAAAGAGCATGCTTGGGGTGGTCTACAAGCATTCTTATAAGCCACCCCAAACATGCTTCAAATACTTTAATTCATATAGTTTAAAATCTTCTATAATCCATGCCCTTTTCTGAGGTCCCCCTTGATGGGCCACAAAGGAGAGAATGTGGTGCTTTATTTGGGTATTTTTGTAAATTTGAGGAATAAAACTGCGTAAATGTATTCCTTCACTTGAGGGCTTCTTTCCTGCTGTTTGTCATGTTTGTCACGTGTGTCTATCAGTGCCATAGGTGATGATTCATGCTTTTGCAGGAAATAAGAGAGTTGAAAGAGTCAGTTTCGAAATCTTATCTCGATCAGCTCAGTGAGTTGCGCGGGTCTTTGGAGGCTAAAGAGAAGGAACTAGCAGAGTTAAATAGAATATCTGCTGAACAAAAACATGGCATCGAAGACCTTAATGAAAGACTTAGTGCATCTGTGCAGTCCAGTGTTGAAGCTAATGAAATAATTAGTAGGTGAGAGTTGCAATAATCTTGAAGGGTCAAATTGATGGAAAATTCTACTGTTGATTATAATCTGCTTTCTTAATTTCATTAGGTTCTGTGGGTTACTCTTAGCATTTGCAAGAATATTATTTTATTACCGGGACTTTCTACTACCTTTTGCCCAAGACATAAGAAAGCGAAGGTCCATTTTCTGGTTAAAGTTCATCTGGGTTCTTGTGGGAATGTTGGGAATGCTTATCTGGTTTTTGTTGTTTGCATTTCTAAATTTAAGATGTTTGAGAAAACAATAGCCAAACTAACTACAGGGCCAGTGAGAATATCCTTTTGGTAATTATAGCGCATCTTTACTTCTTAAGTATATATTGCAAATTGGCTCAAATTTCAACATTCTACATCAAAATCGTTGTGTTATTTTTATGAAAAAATCAGAGAGAAGCAATATTTTCAAGGTGTGAGGATGGATTTTAATTTATATTTGATTGGTTCAGCCAGCAGACATCTATCTCTGAATTGAAAGCCTTATTAGATGAAGAGCGTGATCAGAGAAGAGAAGAGCGAGAGAAATTTGCAGTAGATTTGAAAGCATCAATACAGAGAGTTCAGGCTGAAGCTGAGGAGGAAATAAAACGAATATCAGATGCTGCATTGAGACGAGAGAAAGAGCAGCAAGAAGTTATAAATAAGCTTCAGGTAGAAATTTTTGATTTATTTTATAATTGTTGCTTTTCCATGTTTCTGGCAATTATGCCCTGTTTGATACCTGTCAAACTTCTTCACTGTTTGATTTGCAAAATTTTCCACTGATTTCCTTTTCCCACTTTTCTTCCACGCCCCTGATTTTCCAGCTTTTCCATGAAATTATTTTCTTCTTGTTTTGATGGTTTTGGGTTTTCCAACTTTTAAATTTTTTTTTTTTTTTGGCAATTGGAACAAATGTTAGACCCAATGGTAAAAACAATTATCACTTTGACAATTTCCATGAAAAATAAAGCCAAACGGACACCAAACTTTCAACATTTTTCAAGTGGAAAATTATTCCAATCAAACATAATTAATTACAATTCCCAGTAAAACAATTTTTAAGCAACTCAATTCCCTAGAATTCATTTTCTTTCCACCCATTTTCCACATTTGCAATCAAACGGACCCTTAGTTATTACCTGTTTTGCTGTTTGCGATTCCAGGAAGCAGAGAAGGATAGGTGTTCATTAGTGGAAACTTTGAGGTCCAAATTGGTATGTTATAGTATACACTATTTTCATCATTTGTCAATATCTCATCTTGGAGTATAATCATGTTTCTTTGAATGGCAGGAAGACACCAGGAAAAAATTGGTTTCCTCTGATAATAAAGTTCGCCAACTGGAGGCTCAAATTCGCGAGGAGCAGCGTGCTTTTGCCAGCAATAGAAAAGTATACTTGCTTCCTGTTGCCTGCTTTGATAATCTACTATCTAAATAGTCTATTCTTTTTTCTTGTGCCCTGATGATATCACTTTACTACAGAAGGTGGAAGAACTTGAGCATGAAAGGAAAAGACTGAGGAAAGAACTTGAGCACGAGAAGGTAGGATTTGCAGTTTTATAAGTGAATCTCTACCAGAACCACAACTCTTACAGCCATTGATCTACTTTCCAATTAAATGAAAATGCATATAAAATGCTACTTGTGAAATAAAGTAAATTAAAAAATAATGTATACCTACATAACTAAGAGGGAAGAGCATGGGGGCTGAGTATGGGAGGGGAAGTCACCTTTCTGTTGATGTAAAATTGGCACATATGCAACGGATTGCTGGCACTTTTGCATATAATTATATGGAGGAATTTGGTGGTAGCATGTGCTGGATTTTAGAATTTATATTGAAGTTTATCTACTGAACCGTATAGTCCAAAAATGGTAATTTGCATATTGACAAAGGGTTTGTGTTTTTCAAACTGAGTTTTCCTTGCTGTTGTAGCAGGCGGCTCGTGAAGAAGCATGGGCAAAGGTGTCTGCTCTTGAACTGGAGATCAATTCTGCAATGCGGGATCTTGATTTTGAGAGGCGTAGACTAAAAGGGGCTAGAGAAAGAATCATGCTGCGGTAAGATCCCGCAAGCAACAAGTGACTAGTATAATATGTTGATTTAACTGTTACGATTTGAAATAATAATAGGAGAGTAATAAACAAAAACTCCTCACCTTCCCAGTTTCCAGACAGCATGTTTACTGCTCTGCATATAATTATTCGTTGATTTAGCATGTTAAGACAATAAATAATTATAGGGAAGTAAGAAACAAAAAATTCCCACCTTTCCGGATGGTGCTGACTGCTCTGCTATCTTTTGTCCTCTTCATTTTCATTCTCGAAAGAGTTTCAAATTTTTGGGGTGCAGCATTTGGTTTTGGTATGTTAAAATTTTTATTAACTAGTGAACGAGTGTCATAGTTGTTTGGTTGACATTTAAACAACCCCCACCTCCTTTGAGGTCCACAATATGTAATTTGTCAGTTCAACGTGTTTTCTGAAATTTTTTGGACTAATTAATTCTATGATTATCTGGCACGTTGAGCCAGATTAAAAAAAAATGAAAAATTAAAAGGAAGATGGTTCTTGCTGGCTGTCCTCTCACCAAGTTTTTTAATAGGAGTACCCCGGGTTGGATTTGTATTGAGTATGAATTAGCTGGTCTTGAATATTACAATTTTTCTGCAAGGAGCTTGATTTGTCTGTGATGCATCGTTAATGTTTCCCAAATTTGAGTACTCAAGTTTTAGTAATGGTTATCTCCCTGACTTTGGTGCAGTGAAACGCAGCTTAGGGCTTTCTATTCTACGACAGAGGAGATATCTGCGTTGTTTGCAAAGCAGCAGGAACAGCTTAAGTCAATGCAAAGGACACTAGAAGATGAAGAGAATTATGAGACTACTTCAGTTGATATTGACCTCAATCCAAATATTGTTAACATTAAGGGATCAGTCACCAGACACAAAGAAGTCGAATACCGAAGTAATAATGCTGGCAAGGCAGGATCCAGTACATCTGCCCATAGAGATGGCAAAGTTCAAGTTGATTCGTCAAGTGATGAAGCAAGTGTCACCGAGAAGCATGACTGCAACGTCAAAAGCCAAGAAGATGGTGAAGACACGCAAGAAGTAGAATTCACTGGGGTCGAACGTAATGTGAAGGGTGGCTTTGGTTCTGATATTGACGGTGTTGGCACAGCACCCATTTCTGAGGGAAATGCAGTTGAAACTGAGCAAATCCTTGAGACGGAAGGTATTGGGGCAGTACCCATTTTGGAAGGAGAGCATGTTGAGACTGAGCGAGTTTTAGAGACCGAAAGCCCTGGACTTGACGTTGGCAGGAATATAGATCTAAATAAATGCAGCACGTTAGCTGGGGATACAATGCAGCTTGATGATGAAACCCATGCTGAAGAGGCTCAGGAAAATGCTGGGAAGCAGAACTCACATTACTCCCAACCGAATAGCCCCCTCGAGGATCAGAACCCAATGGAAGACACAGAAGCTGGAGGTACTGTCAGAACTGCCGAACTTTTGGCTTCAGAAGTTGCGGGTAGCTGGGCGTGCAGCACGGCACCTTCCGTCCATGGAGAAAATTATTCTCCTATGAGTA
The DNA here is from genome assembly GCA_035079005.1 of Fraxinus americana. NCBI lineage: Eukaryota > Viridiplantae > Streptophyta > Magnoliopsida > Lamiales > Oleaceae > Fraxinus > Fraxinus americana. The sequence goes on along the minus strand of CM068714.1, from coordinate 3,231,083 downwards.
AAGACAATGATGAAGAGGGTGCCACAGCTTTACAGGAGTCCAGTGGTATGGTAGCTGAGAGTCAACACATCCCACCATCCAAGTCGGATGCTGCTGCCAGACGAAATCATGAACGTCAAGCACTATGCCAAATGATTGGGATTGTTGATCCTGATTTGAGAGAGCAGTTCAGTCATGCTGCGAGAAGTGATGATGATCAAGATAGAAGTGAAAGAGAAGTGGCTTCTGATTCTGATACTGAAGACTGCACTGATAATGATGATGAAAACAAAGTTGATGCTCAAGGTTCATCTGATGCTGAAACAGTCGGTGATGGCCAAGCTAACGAGAATCCTAGATGTGATGATGAAATGGATGAAGACGATGAAGCCACACAAGAAGATTCGGTTGGATAGCGGCCATGTCATAGATGGTGAAAGTTACGGCGGTATTGGGCCAGGGACGGTGAAGTTGATATTAAAATTGGACCTGCCTCATGAAAGAGATTGTGACGCCATCCTAAATTATTTTTCGTTCCAAGTATCAATCTCTGCAACTTATTTTTCAGTAGAATCCAATAGTTGTAAATAATTGAGAGGTGAGTATCTTGTATTTGATGGGAGATCATAGTAGGATAAGCGTCAGTGTCGAATTTGCTACTATTGCATCAGCGTGGTTTGATTGCATGGTATTAGAAGTGTGTAATTATTTGAGTTACAATGAGGTCGATTATTTGTCCAGGCACATAACAAAATAAGTATGGTGAAAATATAATTTTTTTTTTTTTTTTTGACTTTGTGTTTTTTCTTCTGATTTTGTTTCATAAAATATAGAAAAAAAAATTCATTAACACGTCGTAAATGGGCATTAATTTAAAACATGGCTACGCCCACGAGAGACTTGACCATTGCTCGCACTACTTTCAAGGCAGTTGAGCTTACAGCATATCGTGCTGATAATGGAAGCCCATTCTAGTCATTTTACCATCCAGACCGGTCGGTGCATATTAACTTCCCACGAGACCGGTCCCTCAAAGGGGTATATTCGTATTTTTCCTTTAAGTACTGTTTGGGCAACAAAATATGTGAAAAAAATACTGCCATTTTTATACTTCCTTCTGTTTCTGTCAGTGAGAAAATTGTGGGAGCTCTTTTTAATACTCCCTCCGTCCCATATATATAGGCTGGGTTTCCTTTTTTTCTTGTCCCAAATATATAGGCTTGTTTCTTAATTGGAAATGTTATGTTTTGTTATTTTACTAATATACCCTTATTTAATTTGCCTAGTTACTAATTCCAACAATAATTTACTTCTAATTATTGAAAATTAAATAGGGATAAACTTGGAAAGTTCTTGATAAAAATTGCTTTTCCAATAACATTAAATAAGATTTCTTAATCTGTGTGAAAAATGAAACAAGCCTATATATATGGGACGGAGGTAGTAATAAATATATCTTCATATTTTCCAGAAAAGGTGGTGATTTGAATTTTGCTGCAATTGTCTCCGACCAAACAAGGCCTTGTTGTGTCTTTCACTTTATGCTGTCGTCTTGTTTTGAATTCACAGTCGACAGTGAAAAGACTAAACACACCTTATCCTTTTCAATTAATTCCCAGGCAACACCCTTCCCTTATATTAGCTTCCGAGTGTCTTGTGAGCGTGAATTTTTCAGTTCTTCAATCGAAGAGAAAAAAAATAGTGAGATGGCTACAGGCGGAGTTTGCAGAAACGGCTCGAATAAGGCACAGAATCTCCGTGCATCATCTTCCTTCAAATCGAAACTTCCGGCATCGAATGTTCGCCGCAGCATCCCCGGCGGGGCCACCGACTCCGGTGAGTTTAGCAAATTTAGTACTCAGGATTTCTATACGAGCGATCTGAATGTTGAGTAAAAATGCCAAAAACAACTCTCGTACTTGATTAATTAAACTTGAAATGCAGTTTGCATTGGAGAGTTTTTTTAGTCGTTGAACTTGGAGCATGTGACAAAATATGATTTGAATCAGTCTCTGTTTTTTTACTGTGGATTTAATTACACAACGTGGGTATTAATTTTATTATCGTAACCTGGATTTCTATTGCTAAAACACCGTGATTAGAGTTTATTCACTAGTTCGATTATCTAGTTCTCATTATTCGATGTGTAGCAGTGTGTACCATAGAATTTGTATGTATATGCATATAGATGAATGTATCTGCACATAAGTCATAACCTCTAGTAGTACTTATAATACCTATGATTATTTGTTCAGTTCAGGGACGTTCTATTGAATAACGGTGGCTGGTGACACTGCGATTAGGACAGAAAATTAATAAAAAGGATTAAATCAAAAATTTGTCACAGTAATTTTGATAAACTGAAGTTTTCTTTCTCTCTCTTCACCTTTCCTTTCATCCTTGCGATGAGAGCAGCCCTAAGAGCTTCACAAATACATATCCGTTCACTTTTCAAACTCATTTGGAAATTAGCAATATTTTTTGAGTTGTCGTGTGGAAAGAAAATACTAAATATACAAGCATATCTGCTAAAATTTGGGAGTTCATTTGTCAAATATTGTAGTTATTTATTGATTATTGCTTACACACCTACAATGTTGATGAGATTTTTATATTCGGACAGTGAAACATTAATAATAATAAGATCATGAACATTTATTATGAAACTTCAATTAAATATTGGTTTTTTGCTTGTTTAAGTTATATAAATTCTTTCCCAAGAGGTTTGATAGTAGTTTTAGAGCCCGTTTGATTCTCATTATTGTAAAATGAGAATGAAAAATATAGTCATTATTGAGTCTACACAAGAGATAGAAATTCAAAATTGATGGCTTTATGTGATGGATAACGGTCATATTTTTCATTTTTATGAATGAAAAATGAGAAACAAACGGCCCTTTAATTCAATAAAAAATATATTTTCAGCTGAATTGGTAAAGCATTCTGAGGGAGTGCTATGTGGTTTCCACTGAGTTCCATCAATGAAGCACTATTACTGCTGGAAAAATTGCTTAGTTTTTGTGTGAAGTTGAACTATTGAATTTCTAATCTTTGTTTCCCCCGACATTACATGATAAATTTGATTTGGAATATTTCAATGGTGTTGGACAGTTTCCGGAAGAGTTCGAGTCGCTGTAAGATTGCGACCTCGAAATGCTGAAGAGATGGCAGCAGATGCAGATTTTGCTGATTGTGTGGAGTTGCAGCCTGAGGTTCATAGCATTAATTCCCATTTTTAACATTTTTATACACACACACACACACACACTCTTTCGCACTTTCGATATTGTCCTGTTATAAAATAGATCCCTTGTGATATCATTGTTTACTTTTTTGCTTTACAGCTTAAAAGGTTGAAACTTCGGAAAAACAATTGGGATTCAGATACCTATGAGTTTGACGAGGTTCTTACTGAATATTCATCGCAGAAGCGTGTCTATGAAGTTGTCGCCAAGCCTGTTGTCGAGGTGTGTCGTTTGAGGCATTTTAATTCTTCTAAGCTCCGCGGACTTGGTTCTTACGACGTTAATATTTGGCTTCCATTTTTTTGAGGTTCTCTGGTTGGAATTTAATTGCCAATTTCAATGTATTTTGCACATAGCATTTAGGGGTATAATACAGAGTAGTTGGAGAAAATTCCTTATGAAGTAGTATATTTTATTGAGTCAACCTTGTCTGTTGCTTCCGTGAGCTAAATCTTTCATTAAAAGGGTTGAAGTTACAGTGTCCTGATAACCAATCAATTTCTTATCCTTCGAATGTACTTGTGATCCTGCAAAATCGTCTAACAAATCAATGTTTATGTTCTGCACTTGGCTTTGGACAAAATTAGTAACTGATTAATAATTTTCTCAACGACGATCATAACTGATATGAAGTTTGCCTAGTTATTCTTACAATCTTACTTACATTATTTTGATTTTCTACACAAATGTTCAAGAATTTATCCTAATTCTAAATTCTAAAGGTCAGAAGATGGGGCTTTCTATGTCCTCGAAGGGTTTGGGACTGAACCACCCATGTTAAAAATTAAAAGTAACATAAAAATATTAGACATGTTGTATATGTCCAATTGGATGGGGAGAGACTCCATCCAATTAGGTGACATGAGCAAACACTTGAAGTTTATCTATCCAGTTTCCAACACTGGTGGGAATTAATGACGGATTAACCAAGAGTGGAGACAGGAGACCTGCCAAAGCAAGTAGGCCATGAGGCATTTGGTCCAACTGAACAAGCACCTAGTTGAGAACGATCTAACACAAAGTCTAGCTGAGATAAAACTCAGACGTCCAATTAGACTCCACCTGACCATGTTTGTACAACCATTATGAGGTACTAAAAAATGACTTATAGCAGAACGCTGGAAGTGGAATTTGAATACGAACAAGACCAAAAGTGGGAAGCAACAAACTCGACCAATCTTTGTTTTCAAGCTTTCCTATTCAGAGTCATACTTTGAGACTTGACGCAGTTAACGATGCTTCTTCTAATGTGCTGTACGTAATACAAGAGTGTAGTGATACATATTAAGATGATGTTATTGCTCAAAACTGGGATACAAATTGTATTATTATAGGAGTCAGACTATAAAACAGCAAGGTTTTAGTGTGCAGCTACGTGTGTACCGACTCGTGATACACTTGGACCTTTATGTTGAGAGATTTGCAAAAAGATTTGAGTTTATACTTAGTTTTGGCATCAATTGCATATCATTCGTATTCTACCTATTATGAAGCAGTTATTTTGTTTGTTTCCCTCTTTCCCAGAGTGTTTTAGATGGTTACAATGGGACAGTGATGGCTTATGGTCAAACTGGCACTGGAAAGACGTATACTCTTGGACGACTTGGTGATGAAGATACCTCCGCTCGTGGTATAATGGTTCGCTCAATGGAAGATATACTTTCGAATATCTCTCCAGAAACTGATTCTGTTTCAGTCTCGTACTTGCAGGTTGCTAATTAATTCTCACACAATTAAATAATTGTGTCACCTTTGTTAATTTGTTTTCTTTATTTTATTTGGTCTACCTCAGAAAACTTCTAGAATTTGAATGATAATTCTAACGTTAATCTGGAATTACTTGTATATGTGCAGCTATATATGGAAACCATCCAGGATCTCCTAAATCCTGGAAATGATAATATTCCCATTGTCGAAGATCAAAGAACTGGTGATGTTGCGTTACCAGGGGCAACTGTTGTGGAGATCCGTGACCAGCAAACTTTCATCGACCTCTTACGGTTGGGGGAAAATCATAGGATTGCTGCTAATACGAAGCTGAATACCGAATCTTCCCGCAGTCATGCCATTCTCATGGTAAATGAATGAGTTGCTATACTGCTGTGATTTCTTATTATCTTCTCTTTTCTTTCTGCATCTCTTCACGCTGTTTATGTGAAATTATTTCATAGCTTGTCTGGCCAAAAAGTGACATGGCTTAATGCAGGTACACGTGAAGAAGTCTGTCTTGGGAAGAGAAGATGATTTTTCTACTGAAAATGAAAATCGCTCTCATTCAGTTGGTAATTTTAAGCCACCTATCTTACGAAAAGGCAAATTACTTGTTGTAGATCTTGCTGGTTCTGAACGTGTTCACAAATCAGGTGCCTACGATACTTTGAACTTACTATTATTAGAAATTGTTTGCATTTTTTGTCCCTTTATTAGTTGAAGATTTTGATACACAACATTAATGCTTTCCTTTAATTTGTATGCTGGTTAATAAAATAAACTCAAATAGATTTAGAATCTATAAGTCGACAAATCTTTGCTCGTACTTGCTGTGCAAACTATTCTCATGTGGGTTTTTTGTTGTCTAATCCAACAAAAGACTTGGTTTTACGTATTCTGTTTGGTGAACCATGTAAATTTTATGAGGGTGACTCGTATGTAATGTGCAGCTGGATGGTGAAGAATATCATACTAGTATGATAGCTTGACTTTGTGTTGATATGGCAAATTTCTTTTTGATGTTTGAGTCTGCCCACTATTTTTCCCCTTGAAATGGGGAGGGGAGGGGAGGTTGTGCGTGGAAAGTATAGGCATTTAAACATAGTGGTTAAATTTTCACTCACTGCTTATCCTGGAATTCGATATAGGAACTGTAAATTCCAATAAAGAATTTGGTGTGCTGAAGACATATGGATCCTGTGAAATGTTATTACCATGAAATTATGTTCTGGATCTTTAGTTTGGGAACATTATCTTAAAATTTCTGAGGGTTAGTGTCTCTTGCATGCTTTCTTTGTGCTGGAATGCTAAAACAAGTAAAATCCTCCTTGTCTTGTCGAGCTTAGAAACCATCTAAAAGTTGCAAATCATTTGTGTTTTTGTGTGTACTTTTTGTTAATGCAGTTTTGCTTCAATTGTGTTATACACCGTTCATCTGAGACAAATTATGTTTGTTTCTTGAAGGAAGCGAGGGGCACATGCTAGAAGAAGCCAAGTCAATAAATCTATCACTTAGTGCTTTAGGAAAATGCATAAATGCGTTGGCTGAAAATAGTGCTCATGTCCCAGTTCGAGATTCAAAGCTTACAAGATTGCTTAAAGATTCATTTGGAGGTGACTTTTTGCCCTGTTCCAATTTTTATCCCTCTAATCCACCACCAAGTTATTACAAAGTAATTATCTGCAAAATGTAGAAGTTGAATATGCTTTTAATTGCTTTAGAAATCACATTTAATTTACTTGGATTTGCTCTTATGCTGCAGGCACGTCTAGAACTTCATTAGTTGTAACAGTTGGTCCATCTCCACGCCATCGAGCAGAGACTGCGAGTACCATATTATTTGGACAAAGGGTGAGATATAACAGTTGGAAATTAACGAATGAAATAGTGCAAAGTAATAAACCAAGTTGCTGCTTCCTTTTGCCATTTGTGGACAGAAGTAATTTTTAAGAGACAAAATTTGAATGTCATATCAATACATGTTCAAAGTAATTTTTAAGAGACAATTTGAATGTCATATTAATATATGTTCAATCATCGCTTACCATCTATTGCAGACTATGAAGGTGGAGAATATGTTGAAGATTAAGGAAGAATTTGATTACAAGAGCTTGTCTAAAAGACTTGAGATAGAACTGGACAAACTCATTGCAGATAATGAAAGACAGCAAAAAGTTTATGAAAATGAGGTTGAGAGAATCAGGTTGGAAGCACAGAAATGCATTACTGAGGCTGAAAGGAACTGTGCAGAAGTGTTAGAGGTAGTTACATATCATATACTTCTTGAAACTACTACATATTTTCTATTTTAGTTGCATGATTGTTTGATCATAACCAAAATCCTACTTGAAACTACTGCAGATTTTCTATTAGAGTTACATGTTTGACCATAAGAAAAAACTTTGACATGTAGTCAAGTATAACCCAGATATGTTCATCTTGATGATGCAAATTCACATTAAGCCCCCGTTTGACACTCATTTTCTTCTCATTCTCATTTTTTTCTTTCTTCATTTCAACTACACATTCTATCAATAAAATAATATTACACATAAATCCAAAAATTCTCATTACTTTTCAACCACACATTCTTCCATCAATCACTATTCCAGAATTTATTTTTTCTTCAAAATGGGTGTCAAACAGGGGCTAAGAGTTTGGTAGTATCATTCAAATACTGAATCGCTTTTATTACCCTGCTAGAATATAATTTTATTTTTTTTTTTCAAATATCAAATGACATGTTTTGATGTCTGAAGGCATCTAAGTACCTAATCCCCTTCATAGTTCATACTGGCATCCCACTTAGCTAATCTGATAACCACTTTTCTTTTTGTCCTAACAGTAAATCATCTGACCAACACTGGTTCAAGAACCACACAATGAGGAAAAGTTTTGAAATAAATGGTTGATGCATTCGAAATATTTGACAAATGTCATGGAGTAAAAGTCAATTAAGTATTGTAGTAATACTATACTAAGATGTTAGAAGCATCTTACATGTAATGGAAGCTTATTAGAATTGTCAATATAGTAGAAACCTCTTCAGACCACTGAATATCCTTACATGTTCAGTTTAATGTTTTCTTTTTTCCCTTGTAGGAGGAGAAAGTGAAATGTCAGATGGATTACATGGAGTCAATTAAGAAGCTTGAGGAGAAGTGGAGTGTCAATCAACAAAAGTGTGCTGCTAATGGAGAGGTAGTCTAGCTTTGGAACTTTCTTCTTTTATTTCATGGTGTTTAACCTCTCTGCTTGGCCATGCAGTCTGGAATCACTGTCACCTATCTTACTTAATCCAAATATAATGTTAAGGACTTTCCATGTGGTAAAAGGATGAGATGATTCTTAAGGATGTCAAGATTGGAATGAAAAGGTGGAAGCTCAGGAGCAGATGATGCCCTATAATTATCTTGGTTTAACTTTTTAACTGAGAATAGGGTAGGACGAAGGGCATTAATCTGTTCCTTGTTTGGGACTTTTCCGTTAGCTTCTTTGTCTCTTTCTTTGTGTGTTTGGGGAGGGGGTGGTGGTGGTGGTGGTGTAGGATAGCTTAAAAAGGGAACGTGAAAAGAGAACAACTCATTCTTTGCACCAGTTACCTTTCAAGGCTTTGGCTAGGATATCTTAAAAATGACGAATCAATTCCTATGTTAAGTGTGTGCACACACATTCTATTAAGACTCCGTTCATTTGCTCTTGACACTAAATTCAATGTATTGACTCAAAGCAAAAGAAAAATGTGAATAGACACCACAATTTGTTTCACTTTTCTACAGTGTTCTAAAAAACTCGCCTAAGTACGAAGCTCGGGCAAAAAGCTTCGCTTCGCGCCTAGACTTTTTTTTTTTTCATTTCCTAACGACTGAATTTTTTTCCTTCCTTTCTTTCATCTCCCCTAGGTGTGCTTTATTAGTTTTTTTTTTTTCTTTTTTTTTTTTTTAAAGTCTTTTATTTGTCTTTAACTTATTATTATAATTTTAAAAAAAACTTTTCATTTGACTTTAATTTCAAGTTTTTAAAAGATTTTATCTATACAAAAGTTAAAAATGATTTTATCTAAGAGCTTGTTTGGTAACACTAAAAATTTAATTAAAATTGAAAATATAGCCGTTATTGGGTCCCACCCGTCTAATAAAAGTCAACAATAACGGCTAGTTTTTCAATTTTAATCCTATTTTAATCTCTACCAAACACACTCTAAATAGTTAAATAAAATTTAAGTTATGGTTCTATCTACATTATGTAATTATGATCTTAAAACTCATTATTTTGTTGCAAACTTCAAAAGTATGTATGAAGTTCCTATAAATCTATTAAGTAGGACTCGTCTACTTGAAAATTGAAACTATGAAAAATATTCTAGTTTTGGCATTTCAAAAAATTGAAAATTGTATAATTGACTAATGGTAGGAATTATTACGTAAATATAGTAATTTATAATTTTAGATGTTTGATATGTATTATTTTAATTATTAAATAATTAAAATTGATTAAAATTTTTAAATAATATCAAAAATCATTTTTACGCCTAAGCCTCGCCTAGGCTCGCTTAAGCTCTTAAATCTTGAAGCTTCACCTCCACGTCTAGTCGCGCTTTACGTTTTTCAAAACACTGCTTCTAAGGTTCTTTTTTGAGATGATTATTTTTATTTTTTTTGTTTGAAGGTTCACATGGATTCTGGCAATGACGAGGTCACGGAGCTGAAAACATTGCTTCAAAATGAAATTTGTCTTCGGAAGGCAGCTGAAGAAGAAAATAATATGCTCAAATTTCAGCTGCTTAAATTTTCAAAGGCAGAGGTACGGTTTTAAATGAATTTTAGTATTTTGTGACAGCATTATACAAGTCCTTGCAATTCCTTGGATCTGGATTTTAAAACTTATAAAATATAACTGATTGATGTCATGTAGTTGGCAGATGGAAACATCGATGGTATGAACCTTCAGGAAATATTGGAAGAGGAGAATCATCAGAAGAAGAAACTTGAAGAAGAAGTCAGAGCTTTAAGAAGTCAATTATTTCAGCTGTCTACTGATGCTAATCAAGTATGTTCTTTATGGAGGTGTACTTATTATGTGATCTAGACTATCTGGTTCTTGCTATATATTTAATGCCAATTTCAGCCTTTTACAGTCACTTTGGTGCATCTATGACCTTTTATAACAATTGGCTTGTCTTTAAGAATATTTAATATTGCAAAATGATTGATGAGCACTGATGTTACATGCTGTGAGTTTTAACTCACGCTGGAAAAGGTCATAGCTACTATATCTGGACAACATACTAGCGTGTTTAACAGGGAGAACATACTAGTAGGTTTCACTAGATTACAACTTTTAGTGTCTCTGTAAGATTTTTTTTTTAATTCATGTGCTGTCATGTATAATCATGTAGACTGTAGTTTAACAGCACCAGACTGTGATATTATGTTCACAGAGTAGAAGCTATCTCGAGAGAGGCAGAAATGGAATCACTGTTGCTGGTCTAGATTGCCCATCTCCCCAAAATCATCTACAGTCTAGAGACCGTAGTAATGGAGAAAGAGCATCAATTATGAACCTTCACGAACAAGGTGGCAATTAGTGTTTTCACAACTTTATGTCATTCTCTTTGAGTTTTCAACTAATCTAACATTCTATCTGACAGTTGGGTTGCAAAAGATTTTGTCCTTGCTTGAGTCAGAAGATGCTAATGTACGAATACACGCTGTAAAAGTGGTGGCCAACTTGGCAGCTGAAGGTGTTCTATGTTCCTTGCTCTCACCTTCCTAAAAGTTCTCTGTTTGAGGCTTGTTTGTTGCTTCTTATAGTTATCTTAAAACAAAACTATAATCAGAGATTTGATCAGTTCTAACTTTTTCTTGTTCTTTTTGACACAAATCATGAAAATGAATGTATATGTAAGTACAGTGACTAGTTTTAAAAATGTTTCTAAGATCTCTGAGGGACACTGTAAAGTTCATACTGCTTTTACAGTCACGTTTATTTCTTAAATAATCTCTCAATTGTTGCTCAATTCTGAGCATTTGCACATTCTTGAATGACTTTTGATTTGCTATTGCTCGATGCTATTTCACATTATAACGCACGAACTGATGTGTGCATACAATGTATTCTACAGAAGCAAATCAGGAAAAGATAGTTGAAGCCGGAGGTCTCACTTCATTGCTGATGCTTCTTAGAAGCTATGAGGATGAAACTATTCGCAGGATCGCATCTGGTGCAATTGCTAATCTGGCAATGAATGGTAATTTGTTCGTACTTTACTTTCTAACTTCTTAATTTTTACCCGTTTTATCTTTTTGCTTGGTAAGGGTGCCCATTTCAGCTAAATGGTGTACTATTTGGAGCTACATCATTTTTGAGAACAATATCTTTTCTGCTTGTTCAGAGGCCAATCAAGAACTGATAATGGCTCAAGGTGGAATTTGTCTATTGGCAACGACAGCTTCTGATGCTGAGGATCCCCAGACTCTTCGAATGGTTGCTGGAGCCTTAGCTAATCTGTGCGGCAATGGTATGATTATTTGATTTTGTAGTTTGTCACTCTCAATATATCTGGCCTTTTTTATCAATCCTCAAGTCTTTTTACCCATGGCATTGCAGATAAACTACAAATGAGGCTGAGATCTGAAGGTGGCATCAAAGCTCTGTTAGGAATGGTGAGATGTAGACATCCCGACGTTCTCTCTCAAGTTGCACGTGGCGTTGCAAATTTTGCCAAGTGTGAATCCAGGGCATCTTCTCAAGGTAAGTTATTTAGAATGCCTGTAAAGGTGTTGATTTTTATTTTTTTTTGAATAAACGTGTAATATATATTTGTTTATTGCATCATAACATATAGTGGTTATTTGTTTACCATTTTGGAAAACGGTGTTATAAATGAAACCAGCATTCCAGCACAGAAGTTTTTTCCCCGACAATTCTCTTTAAAAAAAAGAACATTTAGCAAGTTGGCAGGATACCGTGTTGCCAGAAAATTTGAGCACAATGCAAGGGAGAAATATCTGTTAGTATATACATCATCAATGAGGTGAAAGGTTAATTTCTATATTGTGATTCTAATGATAATGCACAATATTAGGCTCAAAACCTTGGCGATCTCTCTTGATAGAAGACGGTGCATTGCCATGGATTGTACAAAATGCTAACAATGAAGCGTCGCTTATCAGACGTCATGTAGAACTTGCACTCTGCCACTTGGCACAACACGGTATTTTTCTTATATGAATGATAAACACCTATATATATGGTTTCCAAACATATCGTTAATTGAAAATTTTGTCTCACGTGTCGTTTTCAGAAGTAAATGCAAAAGATATGATTAGTGGAGGAGCCCTTTGGGAGCTCGTTCGTATTTCACGTGACTGTTCTCGTGAGGACATTAAAGCACTCGCTCGCCAAACTCTGACATCAAGTTCAACCTTTGTAGCCGAAATGCGTCGCTTGCGAATCGAGGTTTAATTATCACCTTACTTTTGTTTTGTTGTTTGTATTGCTAGCCATAGAAGTTGTTGGGAGTGTCCTCCACAGCCCATAAGAATGGTGGCTCAAGAGAGGTGATTGCTTCTGCTAGAAAATATGGCTGAAGTATGTACTCTATGTTTAATCCTTATTCGATTATCAGTTCCTGCATTAAAAATTCTTATTTTTTGGTGGGGGAATCACCAATATACACGGTTGCTTCAGCTTCAATTTTGTAAAAGTTAATTGTTCCATTCATGAGCTGTATATAAGAAGATAATGAAATTGTTTAATTTTGTTTGCAGATTCCTTAATTCCGGAATCAAGCTTGAGCCCTTTATTGAACATCATCAAATTATATTATACACGACATATTTGTCGCCACATGTTAGAATGGATTAAAATGACGCTTGGTTGAGCAAAAACTCGAAAAATATATCGTCAAATTTTCTACTACTTAACTACTAGCTATTTATATTTAAATATTTATTCACATGTAATTCAGTTGTTTTGGTGTCAAATTCAGTCCTCCAAGTTTCTTATTCGCGGCACAAGCCGTCACAACTAAATATAATTTGATTAATTTATATCACCCAATATGGATTGATATACATGGTATTGATATACATGGTCGGATTTTTTGGGAGAAAATTACACAAACTCCTACCTTTAAACTTTCAAATTCAAAGGTATAAAACTATTTTTTTCAAAAATTAGGTGAAAAATTAAATTTTTAATAATTATAAAATTAAATTAATTATATACGTAACCCATCTATCCACCCACCACAATTTCAAATCCCTAATCTCTCTCCTCCCTATCCCTTTCCCTTCTCTCTCTCTCTCTCTCTCTCAATCTTCAGTCCGCCATCTCCGCCTTCTGCAACTCCTCAACCGCCTCTCCATCCATATTTTCTTGTCAGCAATGGCTTCGAAATGCAGCCGAATCATCAACAGAACTTCCATTTCAACTCTCAGATTTGTCTTGAAGAAAACAAATTCTCCTTCTTGCCTTCCCAGAACCTCCACGACGTCGTTTCCTAAAGCATCTCTGCCTTCAAAACCCGCCCCTTCAATCTGGAGGTGTCCGACAGTGCTGGGATGCGTGGCGTCAATGCTGCCTCTACATAGCGCGGTTGCTACGGCTAGGATGACGTCATGCTTGAGCTCAACACGAGGAGTTGCAGGGCTCTTTCTCAGGGCACATGAGTTTCCAAATGCTTGAAAGAAATGCCATAATTTTACGAGGTCTCTATAATGATTCAGTGTGTTATGCTCATGTATTAAACCTTGGTTAACAATTTTTTGAAACCGAGTTTTATACTCTTATTTTGAAGGATACAGAGAACAATAAATGCATGACTTTCTTTCTGTATATTTAATAATTTTTTGAACGCAAGGGATTTGGCTGCATTTTGGTGGACTAATAAAATATCTGCAGTGATCTTATTTATTGCTAATTTTGAATATTAAAAAAAAAAACTCCTCAGCCGCTTGCTCAATTGTTTGAGTTTCAGTAGTAGTTAAAGTTGTGGGGATTGTGTTGGTGGTAAGGTTAGTTGCCTTCTCAGACGTTTGATTGTGACCGATTGTGACCGATTTTGTGTTGATTGTGACCTATTGTGACCGATTGTGACTTGAGATTGACCTGGTCACAGACAGTCACACTCAAAGCAAATTTGGTCACAGTTAGTCACATTGAATACACACTTGGTCACAGTTAGTCACATACAGTCACACTGAACACAAATTTTTTTTCGGTAATTTTTTTAGGAGGTGGAGGCAGGAATGGGGTGGGGTGGTGGTAGGTGGATCCATGGGTTGGGGGTGTGATTTCCAATTTTTAATTTTCTGAAAATTTTGAAGTCGTCGGAATAGTCGCCGGAGCGGTCATCGGAGTGATCACAGGAACATTCGCCGGAGCAGGTGTCGAGGATGGAGGGAAGATGCTGTTGTGGGGTGGGTGGGGATGTCTGGGGTGTAAATAATTAATGTATATTATATTATATTTTAATATTTAATAAATTTATTTACCACCTGATTTTCGAAATATTTTAATAAATTTGTTATTTATGAAATGTAAACTTTAAAAATATGAATTATGTATTGTTCCCATTTTTTAGACTTTTTAACCAAAAAACTTTTAGGCTCTGTTTGATGGACCATTTTGTCTTAGAAAAAAGGAAATCAATTTCCAACTTTGCCAAAATGTATTGTTCGATTGGACAAATTTGGCCAAGAAAATTTTTTCCCACCCCCACCCGCGCGCCCATTTTCCTTGGATTTAGGGAAAAGGCTTTTCCACCATTTTGGTGGGAAGTGCCTTTTCCAGGTCTGACGTCGTTTCTTATTTATTCATTTTTTTTTGGAATGGAAATAAATTTCATAACTAATTATAAAAAAAAATTCACTTTAATGGACAATTTTCATGTAAAACAAAGTCGAACGAATACTAAACTTTGATTAAAAAAATGATTTTTAAGGAACATTTGTTTTTCAACTTTTTTTTACGTTTTGGCAATGGAAACAAATTTTATAACCAATTGTGGAGAAAATTTTAATGAACAATTTTAATGTAAAATAAAGTCAAACGAACACAAAATTTAAAAATTTATCGGGTAGAAAATTATAACAATCAAACACACTTAATTAACAATTTTCTGCAAAACAATTTCTAAACAATTACTTTCCTTGAAATTTATTTTCTTTCCACCCATTTTCCACCATTCCAATCAAACGAACCCTTAATATTTTATCGGGGCTTTCTATTATGGAAAGGATTTTAGGCGGCCACATTCGGTTGTGTGAAATAGTCATTAATTAATTGTTGATTTTAACTTAAAATTTTAATTCAAACTAAATAGGGTCTTACGAATATACATAGAACCCCATATTAACTCTCTATAACATAGAATTAAGGGTCGTTTGATTGACAAATGTGAAAATACTTTCTAATTTCATGTAAGTTGAAAAATAAAAACTCAAGTACTCCATAGGAATGTATTTTTCATGAAATTGGCAAAAAACAAGCTTAAAGTGGTTGTATATTGGAATTCGAACTCCATTTTCATTTTCGCATCAAACAGCCAAAGTAGAAATTGAATTTCTCTGATGTAACATTTTCTGTGGAATTTAAACCAATCAAACAAATCCTAAATAATAAGATCAACAAATTAGATTTCTTATTTCTATTTTTAATTGATCTTATTTTAAATTGTGAATTCTGAACATTGGTAGGATTCTACACATAAACCAATAGTATGGTATTCATCATTTTTAATGAAGATATGCCCCTGTTTGTCTACCATTTTTCAAAATATTGTTTTCTACAGTAATCAATCTCCACCACACATTCGAATAATAAAATATTCTACACATAAACCAATAAAATTTCTTTCAATTTTAACCACACATTCTCCAAAAAATACTATTCAAAACATCATTCTTTCTCCGATAATGGGAGACAAACAAGCTCTATAGTTTTGTGACACTGGAAATCACAGTAGTTGCTAATTATGACATGACTAATGCAGGTTTTTTTTTCTAATTTTACAATAAAGAAAAGTGGAATTCTACATATTTACATGTCCTAATTTTCAAACATGGAGAAGAAATCCAAACACTCTTTGTATTCATATAAACAAGAGTCGATAGAAAACAAATACTCTTTGGGAACAATTTATTTTCCATTTCTCCCCAAAACTAAAGCCGAGAGAAGGTAGAATCCTACCAATGTTCAGAATTCACAATTTAAAAAAAAAAAAAAAGAGGCTCCTACAGCGATGGTCTTAGCAGTGGATTTCCAATGGATCTATGGAGCAACATTAATTTCAGAATCTGTGCAATACAAAGCAAATTATGGAAAGTACTTAAGATTTGGAAGAATAATTATCAGAAAAAAAAAAAATTGATTTTGAAAGATAATTTGGAAGACAAGAAACGATGATTAAACATTATAGATGCAGAATTTATATTACATTAGCAAAAGAAGGAAACCTAAGTAGTGATGAAAAAAACCTTGCATGTGAGCAAGAAAGGAGGAGACACTGTAGTGTCTATGGTCCAAATGCAGCGAACAATTCGTGAATCTAGACATACTGATTACTCCCCTCAGTTTGTAGGTCCCTTTCCAATCCATTTACTGCTAGAGAAAGAGAGAAGCGTATACACACACACACACACACACACATATATATATATATATATATATATATAGAGAGAGAGAGAGAGAGAGAGAGAGAGAGAGAGAGAGACGATCAAAACTCTTATCTGTAACCTTTATCCCGCAGTTTGTTGCTGCCATTTGATATGGAAGTGATAGTTATGCCTCGAAAAGGAGCTAAGGTTAGAGCAGTGCACGTGTAACCCAGAACCCAATAATCATGTCTCTCTGCTCACTTATCAACCCCAAAAAGCATTAAAGAAAAATCAAGAAATTAAGGATCATTGAGGGTGTATATAAACTATAAAGTATAAATCTATTCCTATATTGCCGAGGATGAATTATAAGTTGAAATCAACTTACGGAAAATACTTATGCTTTCATTTATATAAGATAGCTCCCATTTCTTGTTGAATTACCTTTTAGCCAAATTTGCATGCAGCGAAAATATTCGCTCTTCCTGTCAATTATCTTGGAAGTTGAAATTCACTATCTTTTACGTACGGAATTTTCAATTTCTGTATCCCAAAAATATTCGGTAACAACTAATTAAAAGATTACAAGATTTCGAAAAGAAAAATGGATGATAGAAGAGCAGTGAATATGTACAAGACTAGAAGTAAATATTAAGGCCAGAAATTTTATGGGGGGTCTTTAAAATGTTACAAGTAGGTTAATTTTATGAAACTGAAGAAGCTGAGATGGCAGTACTAAAATAGGAAACCTTAAGAAACAAACCGCCGAGAAAAGAAACCTAAAACCCCATTGTTTTCTACTTTTCTTCGGCAGGAAGTGACTGAATGATTATCAGACAAGTTATCAGACCTGCAATAAGAAATCAGAAGAAGGAAGAGAAAAAAGAATTGAAGGTGAAACTTCAATTCTACTCCAAATTGGTATCAAAGACAATGTGAAATGCTGAAAAGCTGTTCTCATAAAATTAAACCACAAGAATTCATGAATTTGTACATCCCTCTTCAATTAAAAGGCAGACTAATCACCAGATGACACCATGAACTCAAATTAAAGCTAGTTTCAAAGAAATTAAGAAGAATGCAAAGTGATTTTGAAGTGAAATCATGTCAAGAGAAAATCAAGGATCCTGGTTTTTGATTTCATTAGAAGGGAGGAGGACCTGTCCCCCAGTAGGCCTCAGCTGGTAACTGGCATGAATTTATTAGATTTGGAGACATCCCATGAAAAAGATTTGAATTAGGATCAACCATAAGTTGTTGTGGCTGCTGCTGCTCTTGCTGTTGTTGTTGGCCAACAATTCCCGGGGATCCAAGGGGGCCGCTTCCAGGCACCGGCAATTCTTCATCTTCTAGAGGAAGCCTCTCATATGCTGCATTACCAAATGTTGCTGCCATAATCACCACCGGCCCAGAAGCGAGAAGCGGCCCCACCACGCTGCCACCAACAACTTGGCCTTGCCCTCCGGCTAAATAGATGGTTAATCCTGATGCAATAGGAGGAGCTGGAGGTGGCAAAAAGGAACCTGAGAGGGACAGAATTTCGAATCTTCCATTTAAGGTCACTACTGCTCCTGGTGTAGCTGGTTGCCTTATAGTAACATTAGTGACAGTACCACTGGCGCTCAAGATGCAAACCCCTCTTTGCCGCCTTGTGGCGAAAATGGATATACTTTCTTGAATATCACAACCATTGGCAACTTCCATGACATGAGATCTGAGTGCGTTTGCACTTTCTCGAGTGATTATGATTGGGGGTTTGGGCCTGTTCTTGGAACCAGCAGGTCTTCCTCTAGGTCTTCTTGTAACCTCTCCTTCCCCAGAGATAGGCACTAGATCTTTGCCTCCGGTTGGGGGAGTGTTGGAACTTGTGGTGGTAGTGGTGGTGGAAACACCATAATTCTCATCAGGATCTCGCTTCGGGTTACTGTTAGGATTGCTATTCCCACTTCGTTCATCTTCGGGATTCTGTTGGTGCTGGTGGTGCTGGAACTGGTGGTGGTGGAGTTGTAGATCTCTAGCGTGAAAGGGAGGCGGCAAAGAACGGCCATGAGCTGTTAGTTGATCCATGGCTTCACTCGTTGATTTGAAAATCTATTTGCTTTTTCAAAGATGGACAAATTTGATGAATTTTCTTGGGAATTTGATGAATCAAACTGTACTAATCTTCACCAGAGAAGAGGTGGAAATAAATTGTTGAAGAATTCACCAAAAATTGAGTTGAACTAACCATGACTTATCCCACTAGCCTCACGTGATAACTCTATACTCTTCTTGTTAAGTTGGGTTTGTTGCTGTTGGTGAGTTTAAGGAGAATGAAGAGAGAAGAGAGGAGAGAGAGTAGATATACAGTATGTAAAACGAGTTTAATCCTTTTTATGATGGGAAGCTTAGTTGTTAAGTGGTGTTTGGGTTAGGGTTAGGTCAATAGGGGTGAATTCATTTGAATGGATGGGGAGGGGAGAGGGGCTTTTAATTTGGTGAGGCAGCGTGCCAATGGCGCATGGGCGGTGCGTACGGGACCCTCTTTCTCTCTCCTTTGTCTCTTGCCCCCCCACCCTGGCCTAGGATTACTACAACTAGGAGGACACAAGTTCTCAAAATCTTATTTAAAAAGTGTTATTGATGAATCGACTAAAAAATCTGAATATCAATGAACGTCGACTTGTTAAATGAAGGTCAAGAATAAGGACGTACGTTCTTGAATCTAGTGTTCTTGAGCAACATGTGGATGATGATTTTATGGTATTGTTGAAGCAAGTGCACAAGCCAACAATTAAATGATAATGATTTGAGCAAGAGTAATTATGTATATGTAACATTGATCGTGTTATAACAACAATGTATGTGACATTAAATTAAGAGTTAAGTGAAATGCCAATATATGCTATATAGAATAGGGGTAGTACATAGCATTATTCCTTGAGCAATATGGGATATGATATGGAAATAAATGATAAACATTTTCCGTGTGTAAGAGAATACATCAATGACACTTTTGAATGTGACAAGGTTATAGATTTCCTGAAGTTGAAGTTTCATAATAAATTTATTCAATTCTCTTCAAATAGTGAGCCTGAAACGAATTAAGGACTATACATTATGCGTATTGTCATAAAAAGTGTGACTAGGTCATATGAAGTATATATATTTTTATTTTTACATTGTTCTCCGTGTCTCGGACATGTTAGTTTTTCTATTTTACGAGTTTGTACTATGTTTAATTATTATCAGTAAAATATACTATCAAGTGATTTAATTAAGAAAAGAAACATATGCCCCTTCATGGCCATTTTTTCGTATGTAATTAGATCATATTTCGGACCAATTCTTGATTTTTTTGATTGGTCGGATCTTATAATTAAGTCTAAAAACAAAACTTTTATTGCCTCCTCTTTCCACTCACCCCCACCCATTTCTTTCTTATGCTCTTTATCTCAACCCGAATTCTTGTTTGTGGTTCTAAGAAATATGGCCATAAACCTAGAAGAAAGCATTCTTTCATGTTTGTGCCAGTATTTTCTTGAAGATGATTATCAAATTTATTTACACATTGTATTTTTGAAACGTGTGTCGAATCAGATCATCTTAAAAATGGTTTACAAAGGTATACTGCTCAAGTGGTTATAGGTTCAATATTCAAGCATCAACTTAACGTCATGGAAGCAATTAGTCGTTAGATTTCACCCATCTTTAACTATCAATGTCCACACCAGTTCATACTAATTTCTAGTTGGCGACTTGTGTCGTCTGCTTCTATACTAGCTATGACATCAGTAGTATATAGAACTCATTTTTAAAATCGACTTGTAAAAAAAGCCCTCAAATAGTTATAACTTTGACAACGTAGAACACAATTAGCTATTACAGTTTTCTTCTCTCTTCTTAATTACATGCAAATCAGTGAATTGGAATAGGTCCAAAAAACTTGTGAACGGATTTGAGTCAATGTTTTTACAAGAGCTACCGTTTCCCCCGTTTTATGCAGAAATAATGGCATAACTGCTGACATTTATTATTTTAATGCAACAAACTGGACATTTACGAAGGTGACGAGGGAGGGAGTCCCCTCCACCCCCCTCTCCCCCGGTTGCACATGTGGGTCATTTTGGGAATTTGGAATAGACCAAGACCCATCCACGCCCCAAACAACTGGGTCAGTCAGGTGCAGAGCGTGTCTGAAGGGCGATCAATCGAGATCCCTCTAGCCACTGTTTCCTTTTTTTATTTAATTTCTTTTGGATATTGTTAAGGTTTGAACATGATTGTGTTGGAAATCAAGGATCGAAATTGTACATCAAGCCTAGAACTTGCGTGCAAACGTGATCTGCGTATACGAATGTCGGACCGAACCGAGCAAAAATTGGACCCTTAGGAGTGTCCACATTTTGAATTTTTTTTTTTTTTTTTTTTTTCCGGACATACTCTTCAACTCTCAAACTGAAATGTAATTGTGGAGTTATTGGTGATGTAATTGTGAAGTTATTGGTGGTATTAAGTGTGTAACACCTATAACTATTGGACATTCATGCCACTCATTCATGGCCATTAGATTAAAATAAAACTCAATTTTCCTCCATTCTCTACGGGTGGATTCCTTTATGCTCGTGCACACAGTTTTGAGTTTACATTTTCCTCTTAAAAATTCTCTGTTTCCGAAGGCTTGATGGTCATGTTCATATACTTAGTCAGTTCGTCGGAGTAGCATCTAAGGTGCTCAGACTCTATTGAATTTTCGTTGTATTCTAAAAGATAGACGCTCGAACGAAACCTCAAACACTTACAATGAGGAAACGAAATTATTTTAAGGAAATTGTGTTTACAGGCTTCGATTTGCTAGTTCTTCCCTTCTGCAGTTCAAATTAATTTTCCATTCTGTTTGTATTTTCTGTTATGTTCTTTTCAATACATAAATAAATATTATATTCTGTAAATAAATAGTTTAACAGATTGAACTTCCATAAATGGAAATGCATTTAATTTTTTATTTTTTTTAGAGCACTATACTATTAATGTTGGACTTCTAGTCTTGTGTAAGTACATTCAAATTTGATATGGAATTCGTATGAGTTTTAGACGAGCCTATAACACTAGATTAGAATAATGGTGGACATGGTCCTTTTTAATTAGGTTCTTATGAGATCAACTTTCGAACTTGAATATTAATAAAAATTCTACACATAGAATCAGTTGGTTCTATACAAAGTAACGGAACTGAACTGAACTAGACTCGAACCAATTGGTTTTGGTTTTGGTTCTCTCCATATCTATTAATGCTTGACATATATATATAAGATACGAGTTGCTCAATTGGTCAGACCTTGGATTTGCTCTCCATTGATCACCAGTTCGAGTCTCCTCAGGGCAAGGGATGGCAACGGGGCGGGTTCGGGGCGGGGCACCCCCGCGCCGCCCCGCCCCGCCACTTCTCCTCTTCACCCCGCCCCGTGCCCCGCCCCGCCTTAGACGGGGCGGGGCGGGGCGGGGGGCGGGGAGGGGCGGGGCGCCCGCCAAAACCGTTTACCTACCCCGTTTAATTTTTTTTATTTTTTTATTATTTTTTTTTTTGCCCTAAAAAATTTTCAGTTATACTATTAAGGAAACATATAACTCTATTTTTAAAAAACATTTGTTCATCAAATTTAAGAACATAAATCCATAAACTCTCATATTCAAAGCAGATGGATGAACATTTTAACATCGTAAACTTTATAATCTTTTTAGAAAGTTAAATAAAAACTGTAGCTAGTGAACTAGTATAAAATTTTCAATCCTCCTGCAATGCCAGTCACAAAAACAATGTCCAATGGAGATTTGGTCAGCATATATAATGATAATTAACTTTCAAGGTCTTGTTATATACATTATTAACACTCCAATCCATCACAATTCCAGCTTTTTTTTTTGGCCAAATGTTCCTGTCTCTATTACTTATTAAACATCGAATCAATTAAACAAAGAAAATGTTATATCCAAAAAAAAAAAATGTTCACGGGCCGGGTTCGGGGCGGGGCATCCCCGCCCCGCCCCGAGACCCGAGACGGGGCGCCCCGCCCCGCCCCGCCAACCCGCTCGGGGCGGTTTTTTTCGCCCCATTCGGGGCGGGGCACCGTCGGCGGGGCGGTTTTTTTTGCCATCTCTACTCAGGGCCACTGAGGTGAGTATCCGACCGTAAACTTCAAGGTCCCGTGGGATTAGTTGAGGTGCACGGTTATAAAAAAAAAAGATACGTTTTTGTGCCCCATGATCTGAACCTAAATGTCAATCTAAATTATAATTTACTAGATGACTAATCGAAGTTGGTGAATCGATACTCATGATGGTACGTATAGTATATTTTTAATTGGAGATACATAGTCAATTCAAATAATAAATTAATAATGTGGAGTCCTATCTACTTCTAAGAAAACCAAAAAATGATATTAATTAATAAGTTATTCCAATCCATTGGTGGATTTGCTAATTGTTATGTTGTCTGCTCTATGGATAAGTTGGAATAGACTGTCTTTGTTTTTAATAATTAGACATTATTTAGAGAAAAAAAAAAGGAGTTAATTTATTATTCAGTTAGTGCTGTCCATTAACAAAAAAATTCGAAATCAACTTTTTTCCCAATATTTCAATTTATTTGGAGTACTATACTCTCCATTACTTACAACAAAAGAAATAAAACGTTCTTAACTTTTTCGTTGTATTTTTATTCTCAATCTTCTATTAATTAGCATATCTCATCCCTCATTACGGTAATCCATTAAGAGGGGTAAAAAACTTATTTTCTCTTCATATTTTTTTTTAAATAAACAAAGTCAATAATAAATACAATAGTTCGACAAGATATTTTGTCCAAATTAACAAAATATTTGGACTGAAACTATCATCGGAGTCAAAACGTGTCAATTAATTGAACGTTAAAGATAAAAATACGCCAAAAAAATTGGAGACATAAGTATGAAAATAAATAAAATTTGAGGACCTTCATTATAATTGAAATATGGTTTTAATATAATTAAACTTCTTTTATTATCATTCAATCTTTAAAAGTGTTCTCAAATTCCCCTTCCATTTCGAACAAATTTCAACAATTTAAGCATTCCTTTCAAATTAGGTAAAATTGACGAGAGTTTTTGGTCCATTTATACATTTTCTTTTGCGCAAATTTCAAAGTATATACGCTTTTTTTGTCAAATCAAGCAAAGTTGACAAAAAATTATAATTTATTTATTATCATATGTTTGGCAAGAGATTATAAATAGTTATGTTTTTAAATAGATAAAAATAAAGTACGAATAAATAGATAATACTTGTGAATCCCACACAATACGTGGATAAACTGATTTGACCTTTGACAATGTTTATATACAATTTAAATTACAAATATATAGAAATGAGTTATGATAAGTGGATAATGCACGTGGTTTCCTATAATACGTGGATAAAAAGTGACACTGGTCAAACATAAGAATATCTAGCATCAGTTTAGGTGATCATAAATTTTAACTTCATTGAATAAGTTTAAATGACTCTTTATGTTACCTTAATATGTGCTAATAAATAAGATTACTCTTCTGATAGAATGATATTATATGTCATTTTGCATGAGAAAAAGAAAATGATAATAATTCTCTAAGAAGGAAAAACTGACAGAGAGAAATAATAACCAATGAAAATGGGTCAAACAGGCAGTCCATCTGCAAACAAAGAAAGTTGGATTCATCTCTGATTAGGGAAGTCCCAACGCAATCATCAAACTCATGAGCACGTGCATGCAGGGGATAATTAACTCAGTGTCCCAATAAGAGGCGTTTGCATAGACGAAATATTCAGTTTATGTCGTAATATAACTTGAGAAATTGTTTTCATGTCCACGATTACTTATTCGTTGAAAAAATACTCTACAGGTTAATTTGCAGATGAGGAATTAGCATACCGACTCACTTTCATCCTTTCCCGTTCGTAGTCCAAGAAAAACTCTTTTTAGGAGGTGTTGCAACAACAAGGAGGTAGTTTGTCTAGAGTATGATATAAAATGAGAACATTACTTAAAGTTCTCTTCAAATGTAATAACCGTAAATAAAATTCTCTTCAATTGAGCAAGATAAGACTCTCCACTGTGAATAGAAGAACAGTTCTGATATAACTTGACCAAGACATTTATTTGGCATGGTTCAACAACAAAATTAAAGTGCTTATAAATATTAATATTTCTTCCTCTTAATTTTTGACGAGAAATAGTTGTTATCGCAGGGCAAAACTCATATTTTTATAGAACGTCGTTGAATTATAACCTTAAAAATAGAAAAAAAATGAAAACATGGGTAATTCTAATTATCGAATATTATGTATTACAAAGTTCGAAAATTTTCCCGATATGAATTTATCCTTTTCAAATTATTCCTAACAGTATCTATATACGTTCAATAGAAAATTAGGATAAATAAACGAATAATGTTACATAAATGTATCATTGATATTTAACAGCAATATTATTATATTTTCACGTATACAGGTGATAAACTTGAATATTAATGCTACGTAACTTGAAAAGGCATAATTAAATTTTGAAGGCGGCTGGAGAAACCAGATGTAGTGGGCAGCAACACCTTCTGCTTGCTACTGCATTTCTCCATTACAGTTCTCTCTCTGCCCTCAACTCTCATTGCGCCAATTATTTCATGTCCACTCTCTGCCTCAAACTTGACCATTGGTCACATATTCCCACAAACTGTAATTTTTAAAATAAAATGATGTTTAAAAAAGAAATTGTAAGACTATCGATGGGTTTTTTCTCCTCGTTTTAACAAAGTGGGAAGTCAAATTCTTATAGTTACTAATTCTTTCACTCAAACACTCAATATATATTTCAACAGTAGAATTTTAAATGAATCAGTGATTGCATAGGGTCCATCGAGATGACCCTTCGGAATAATTTTAGTACAAAAATTTTATGTAATAATACAAACAAAACATTATTTTCCAGGGAAGTCAACGATTTCCCCGCAAGAGCTGAAATTCATGCAGTTCATCACAACCGCCATCATTTGTAATTTGTTCTTGCAATTGTTTTTCAAATGTGTCTACCTGTTTTGTCTTTCCCTCAGGTCAATGAATGAAATTAATAAAAAAAAATTAATTAATTAAATTAATGCTTGATTGATAATCCAATTGTCGACAGTAGAGTACAAATTTTACTCTTATTTTTTCTCATTTCAAACTGACTCAAGGACAAGAAAATTAATAATCACGATCATCATCAGGAATACATACTTAGATTAAGGTCTCTCTCTCACTGAATTGAAGAAAACAAGGGGGGGGGGGGGGGGGACGCTCTTAATTTTCCCCATGATTTCACAAAGAGTTTCGGCTTAAAGTTGATGAACAGTGAATGTGTTGAATCTTGTGAACACTTGGAAGTGGGGTCTTCTAGGATGGCATAGTCTTCCCTTTAGTTAAAAAATAAAGCAGGTTTGGGTCTTGTGCAACAAGCTTATTGTAATGTAATGCTTATCTTAATCACAACTAATTTCTTATTAATATATACAATGGAATCCCATTACCTTCCCCATTAAACAATTGCCTTAAGCTAGCTAATCTATGGTGGTACATGGACCACTTGAAAGAACGCTATTACTTTTTAGCACCTAATTAAGGGGTTGGAATCTATCATAATGTTACCTCTTGATTTGTTGTCGAGTTGTTGTCCAAGAATAAAATTTTTCTACGTCTTCTATCCGATAGGTTAAGATTTTAAACGAGAAATCTTGTTTGAGATTTCATTGAAGAAATGAATTCAATCTGCATTTGAGATCAAGAGCGTGTTAAAAACCCTTTTAACAACTTAAATTTTTAGACATAATATATTTTTGTCAAGGGATAGAATCACACATCGAATAAAGATGTAAATATAAATCAACTAATAAATGATCGTATACTCCTCTTAATAAGATTGACATTTTAAGATGAAATCTCAATTCTTAATATGGTATCAAAGCCCATTAAGCTTTAACGAGCAATTCGATCTGGTTAAGACTCCAAAAGTGAGCATACGGATTTCAAGATTGAACTGCTCAAATGAGCCACCATCTTGCGGGAGCATGTTAAGGGATATAATCTCATATCGAATAAAGATGTAAACATAAACCAACTAATAAATGATTGTGTTACTCATCTTAATAATGTTGACATTTTAAGATGAAATTTCAATTCTTAATAATTTTCACGATTACTAAGAAAATTAATTTATAAATAACAAGTGGAGTCGCGAATTGAATTCATGTTCTTGATTCGCCTCTTCATTTATGTATAGAGTTTGATGTAAAATTAAGCCAGGCATGTGTGGGATAAAGTATTATCCCATGTTCTAACTTTCTTGGGAGGTGCTTTTGGCGAAATTTGTTGCACCCCATTTTCTTATTCTTTGTGCAAAGTCCAATCCATAGGTTCCAAGTTGAGATTAATTAATGCAAACTGCATCTGTAATGGCATTTTTATAAACAATCTAAACAGCCGACCAATTTGAGGTCAGCACGTGATGATAGTGATTGATTTGGAATCCTTTATTGTCATCTTTTGACATCCTAATTATCTTCAAGTTCATCTGCATCAAACGTTAATAATCTTGTCTTGTCAACTCTTTCTTGATTAAGTTGTAGATCCAGCTAGGGTTTTTGAACAACCCCAGTTAAGACTATTCCTTACAATGCACACCAAATCAAAATTTCTTGTCTATTTTCTCAAATAAGTTTAATATGACAGAAAGATAATGTTTAAGATGATCATAATTGATTGGGCTTCAATTTATTGAAAAAAGAAAGAAAGAAACGAACACAAAGATTGATTCCAATAAAATAGTTGGAATCGATCTATCATCACTTGTTGATACCGCCAGGACACCTAGACAATTTCAATTAATTCCAACCAGCCAGCTCCCTACTCGATTCTTCAAGATTGCACGAACCCTTTTGAAATGTAAAGAATGTAATCGAGAATTTCGAATAACTAACCCAACTGCTAAAGTGGTTAAAATGGTGATGGAGTCCCACGATTAGTAAAATGAGTATGTAAAAAAGGGTGTGCTTGCGTGTAACAGCAAATTACGCTAACATATATAGTTTTGACCTAATTTCTTTTATCTTTATATCTGTTCTCCCACATAACTTAATGATAAAGCCAATTAACTGCAATTAATTAGGCTAAAACACGAGTTTTTTTATATACTGTAAAACATAGCAAGTACATAAAGTAAGATCCCTACCTATTTGGAAGAGTTGATTTCTATAGGATCCTTATTGTACAATTTAGAAACTTCGGAAGAATTAAGGAATTAATCAATTAATTATTCAAGCTGGGAGTAATTAATTAAATTGTGAGCTTTTTTTACTAATTAAATTCTATGGAATCTAGATATATATATTGTTTTAATTCAATCTTGAAACTTGTTAAACTTTTCCAACATTTGACATATGGAGTTTTCTATATTATTAATTAACTCAAAGAAATATTTAATTAAAAGTTTTTTCCCCCCTAAACATGTATAAAATATACATTCTTAAAGTCATCAACTTGAAGAAATCTTATGTCTTCTAAAGTAGTCAGTTCAAGGACATGATAAATGATGGGACTCATAAATTATTACAAACAAAATAATAAAGAAAACAAATTGATTGTAGTTTTAGGATTAAGTATTATAGGAAATTGGTTTTATTTAATTAATTAATTAATTAATATAGCAGTAAACCAAGCAACTTTTTTGGATTATTAATAAGTACATAAAGAAGAAGGCTAGAACCCTGCATTCTAAGATAAACTACCTAGATTTGTCTATGTAATTGTACTGCCATTTTGAATTTTCTTAGTTAAATTGATGTTTCATAAAATATAATATTTGAGATGTTTGGAAGAGTATTAATATGCTAAAAACTTAGCATTAAATATGGCTGATAAATAAACTTATTTGCTGAACAAAATGAAATTAGGATTTTTCTTATTTATTTTTAAATAAGCAAAACAAATAAATATGGAAATTCAATAAAATATTTTCCCTTCACTTAAAGACGGTAATTGTTATCAAGGACAAGATGCGCTATTTAATGTAAGATTGATTATGAGAATGGGATGTAAGTGTAACAATGAGCAAAGATTGAAACTTTCAGTGCAATGAACAAAAATTGTATTGTTGTAACCACCCTTTAAAATGAAATATTCATAAATTTTTCAGCAAACTTATTTTTTGTTGTCGAGTGGAAATATTGGCACCATATTTTTATTTGATATACAACTTTTTTTTTAATTTATACTAAAGGTTCCCTAGTTTTGTTCATTCTCGCACTTGTATTTTCAATTTTTTTCTTCTCATTCTTGTTTTCAATCTTCCACTATCAGTACATCGAGTCCTAATAACATTTTTCGTCCAACAATTCTGTCTGAGGCATAAAATGACTTATTTGATCATCATATTCTAAATAAACTAAAATGACTTAATTGACCCTCATATATATATATAAACAGAATGTTTTGACATGAAATCATCATAAGGCAAATGTGTTAATTAATGAGATGTTAAGGATAAATTCGGAATCAAACAATTGAAACATAGGTGCAACAATAAGAAAAAAAAATAGAGGATCTTTAGTGCAATTAAAAAGGTACAATAATATGAAAGTGCGGTGTGAATATAATTATCTTTTGTTACCACTACTTAAAGATATTACGCAAATGCAAATTAATAAAGTACGGTATGTAAATAGTAGAAACGCCTTATATCGATGATGTATTTCGTAAATTTTTCTATTCATTATATGATCTACCTTACTTGTTTTTTTTTTTTTTTTTCTTTTTTTAATGTTACCTGTTGACCCCAAAAAATGAGCTCAACAGAATCCCCACCACGTCCCCTCCACGTGGACATCACCTGCACACGGAGCACCCCGTTAAGAGGCAAAGGCCGCCGGTGGAGAAAAAGGTCCGGCGACCGTTCGCACTCCGACGGTCAAGTCAACGGCCGGACTAAAAATATAAAAAGAGTGCAAGAGACGGGAGAGAGGGGATTTGGTTAGGTTTAGAGAACATACCTTAATTATGAAGTGGATTCACATATATATAGAAAATGGAAATGTAAATGGGTCACTGTTAATGGATCAAGTTTAGGCCCATAGGACATCATTCATGAGGAGCCTCAGTAGGCACTTCAAATAGCCTTTGGGGAGCCTCGGTTAGGCACTTCAAAGAGCCTTTGGAAAGCCTCGGTTAGGCACTTCAAAGAGCCTCGGCTAAGCACTTAAGGAGCCTCGGTTAGGCACTCTTTAGGCACCTCGGTAGGCACTTAAGGAGCCTCGGTTAGGCACTCTTAGGCACCTCGTCTAGCCACTTAAGGAGCCTCGATTAGGCCTCTTTAGGCACCTCGGCTAAGCTCATTTTCATGGGATAACAATAGTCCCCCAAGTCTAGGCATGATTATTTATGTAATGCCTGGACTTGAAAGTAAAATTGAGATAGAGCTTCAGATAATAAGATGCCATCTTACAGCTTCGGAAAATAAGATGCTCTCTTAGAGCTTCTGAAAATAAGATGCTCTCTTAGAGCCTCGTGTTCTTTTAGAGCTTCGGAATAATAAGATACTCTCTTAGAGTTAACTAACTTTGAGGCTCTTAGCCTTTGTAAAATTTACATAAATCGAGGCTCTTAGCCAAACGACTTTAAGGCTCTTAGCCTTTGTAAAATTTAAATAAGTCGAGGCTCTTAGCCAAACGACTTTAAGGCTCTTAGCCTTTGTAAATTTTAAATAAGTCGAGACTCTTAGCCAAACGACTTTAAGGCTCTTAGCCTTTGTAAAATTTACATAAGTCGAGGATCTTAGCCAAACGACTTTAAGGCTGTTAGCCTTTGTAAATTTTAAATAAGTCGAGACTCTTAGCCAAACGACTTTAAGGCTCTTTAGCCTTTGTAAAATTTATATAAGTCGAGGCTCTTAGCCAAACGATTTTAAGGCTCTTAGCTTTTGTAAATTTTAAATAAGTCGAGACTCTTAGCCTTTGTAAAATTTACATAAGTTGAGGCTCTTAGCCAAACGACTTTAAGGCTCTTAGTCTTTGTAAATTTTAAATAAGTCGAGGCTCTTAGCCAAACGACTTTGAGGCTCTTAGCCTCTGTAAGTAAGTAGCAGAGGCTATGCTCTGAATGTATATACATCGATAATGTAGAGGCATGACGAGCTCTCTGAAGATAAATGCAGTTGTAATGCAACATCTCATATGGTGAGGTATCTCGCAGGGCGATGGATGAACATCGAGCTGGCGGCTCATTTTGAACTATCAGAGCCTTATAAGCAACTTCAGAATGATGAGGACTTACAGCGAAGCTTTGTAACAATGTGAGATGAGGAATAGACATCTCGTGAAGCTAGGAATAAGCATCTCGTATATAAATCTCGAACTATCGGAGTCTTATAAACTGGCCTTGGAATGATGAGGTCTTACAGTTAGGCTCAACGATAGTAAGAGGCGAGAAATAACCATCTCGCGAGACTATGAATAAACATCTGACGAGGCGGTTTGCCTCTTCCTCTTTCAAGGAATGAGGACTCCAAAATATTGCATCTTCATTTATTCAAGGGGCGAGTACTCATAAAATATGTCGTCTCTTCCTTTATTCAAGGAACGAGGACTTCAAAATGATGTTCCTCTTCTTATTTACAAGAAGAGTTCCCTTAGCAGCACAACTATTGTAGAACAACCTAACTTGCATCACTAAAGGCGGTTCCATGTTCCCAACTTTCGATCCTTTTTGTTGACATGATACATCCTCAAAAGCACGAATCTTCAGAAAATCATCATCCTTCATATATTTAGATCCGCAGGGACCTTTCGAACACTGCAAGGCTAGATTTTTAGAGATGTAGCATGTTCCATCAGTATGTAAAAGAGGCTTCCCATCTTCATCAAAGATAACAGAGCCATTCTCATCTAGGAAATGTATATCTTCAATTCTCTCAATTTGTACAGAATCAATATCAACTTGAAGCTTTATGGTCTTCGACCAGAGATAAGCATCTGGCGAATCGGGGAATAAACATCCCGCTAATAAAGTCTCGACCTATCGGAGTCTTATAAACTGGCCTCGG
Source organism: Fraxinus americana (assembly GCA_035079005.1). Classification (NCBI taxonomy): domain Eukaryota; kingdom Viridiplantae; phylum Streptophyta; class Magnoliopsida; order Lamiales; family Oleaceae; genus Fraxinus; species Fraxinus americana. The sequence goes on along the minus strand of CM068714.1, from coordinate 3,199,433 downwards.
AATGACGAGGTCTTACAGTTAGGCTCAACGATAGTGAGAGGCGAGGAATAAACATCTCGCGAGGCCAGGAAGGAGTATCTGGCGAATAGCTTCTTCCTTTATTCAAGGAACAAGAACGTCAAGATATTACATCTTCCTTTATTCAAGGAACGAGGTCTTCGACTAGGGATAAGTATATGGCAAAGCGGGGAATAAACGTCCCGCTAATAAAGTTTCAAACTATCAGAGTCTTATAAACTGGCCTCGGAATGACGAGGTCTTACAATGAGGCTCAACGATAGTGAGAAGCGAGGGATAAACATCTCGCGAAGCCAGGAATAAGCATCTGGTGAAGCAGGGAATAAACATCCTGCTAATAAATCTCGAACTATCGGAGTCTTATAAACTGGCCTCGGAATGACGAGGTCTTACAGTTAGGCTCAAGATAGTGAGAGGCGAGGAATAAACATCTCGCGAAGTCAGGAATAAGCATCTGGCGAAGCGGGGAATAAACATCCCGCTAATAAAGTTTCGAACTATCGGAGTCTTATAAACTGGCCTCGGAATGACGAGGTCTTACAGTTAGGCTCAACGATAGTGAGAAGCGAGGGATAAACATCTCGCGAAGCCAGGAGTAAGCATCTGGCGAGGCGGGGAATAGACATCCCGCGAATGAGGTCAGAAAATGCTCATTTTGCAATGGCAAACACATCTGACCATTAGACTGTTCCTTTATTCAAGGAACGAGGACTTCAAGATGATGCTCCTGCTAATAAAAAATCCACGAGCTAACTTCAATAGACAAGGGATCCATGAGATAGTGGCTGAAATGCTTCCAATATTTGCCTCATGAAGCATGAAGAGATGAACAAGATATTGTCTGTCCCCAAGCTAGCTGCTCTTTAGTAAGGATAAAATTACTTGGGCATTCAATCGAATGTCTGGGGTACGTACTCAATTTTCAAATTTAATCCTGCAATTGTAGTATTCTTCTCATCCAAATCAACTAATAGGATGTTAGTAGCACAATTTATACCCCATCTTTCGAAATGCATGCTAGACATAATCGTAGAAATCTTTTCAACGGGAGACATGAGTATTAATAATTCCAGTGACAAAATCAGGCCATAACATTAATTTTTGAATCTCAAACAGTTTTTCTTTAGCCCAGCCTCAAGAGTCAAGACAGGAGCATAACAAAAAAATATTCTATGAATTTCACTATATTAAATCATGAGGCAATTATTTAACAATGAAGAATGGAGGTGGCGTTGATATGCTTCCCGTGTGACAAAACAAATAAAACATAGCCATGCACCAATTTGTTTTCGTTATGTAGATAGTTTTGAATTTGGGTCACCAGCAGAAGATGTACTGGAAGAAAAGCCGAATCCCAAGTAAACCAATTGAAGCTTCAAAATCCTTTCTTATTCCTCATATGCTAGCCCTCAGCTTGTAAGCTATAAAGTGGAATAAAGGGCAGCCCAAGATGATCATTCTAAATATTAGGCCCAATAAGAAAGAGTGTTTTAAAAGGTGGCCCATAAAAAAGAAACAAGTGCAAGTAAAAATAAGGGAAGAATACATAAATCATGCATTTACTTTTACCCATTTCAAAAATACCAAAACATGTTTCAACATTCAAAAATCAGGTTTTTTTAAATTTTTAATTATGAAATAATAATTATTAAATTATTTTATTATTAATATTTAATTCTACTATAAAATAATTAACCCACCCCCACCACCCCTACAACTCCGGGGATATTCCGACGACCGGAACTCTTCTCCGACGACCGTTCCGGCGACTTTTCTGACGACTTTTCCGATTCCGGCGAATATGTTAAGGTCACAAATCTATACAATTTGGTCACAATTCAAAATTTTTTAGGTCACAAGTCAAAATTTTTGTAGGTCACAATTTGTTCATCGGTCACAACTTAAAAATTTAAAAGTCACAATTATTTCATTGGTCACAAATCACAAAATTTGAAAGTCACAATACTTATTTACGGTCACAAACATCCCATTAATTGAACATATATTATATTTTAGGTCACAATTTATCAAATTATTGGTCACAAATTAATAATTTTTAGGTCACAAAGCATTTATTGGTCACCGTTTATCTAGTTCGTTGGTCACACAGCTAGTTCACTGGTCACAAACCAACCAAATTATTGGTCACAAACAAGCAAATCGTTTGTGACCAACACCAAATCACATGTGACCACCACTTCGTCACTGTCTCCACTCACGGCACCACCACAGTCGTCGCATCTCCACCACCGTCGCACGCAGCATGACCACACCCGCCGCGCGCACACACACCCAACCATCGCACCGCAACACGGCAACCTTCGCACAGAAACGTAACCACCGCACGCACAGAAACACACCCAAACTGAACAATCACCACCGCCGCGCACAAACCACCACCGATCATCCCAAACCGCCAACAACAGATCTGTGGAATTTTGGAAACCACCAACACACCCAACAGATCTGATGAGATTACGACAGATCATCCCAAACCGCCACCGATCCTCCCAAACCGCCAACAACAAACAGATCTGTGGAATTTTGGAAACCACCAACACACCCAACAGATCTGATGAGATTACGAGGCCCAACCTCCTGTGGAATTTTGGAGGAAGATCTCACAGTAAAAACTTACAGATTGATAATTAAACAGAGGCGGCGGTTGGCAGAAAAAGAGTGAGGGGAGGAGACGGCTGCGGCGGCTTCACAGAGAAGGGGAGGAGAGGAGACGGCGTGTCGTCGCGCTCTGAGCGGCGCTTCGAATTTTGACAATGAGGACACAATGCGGTGGAGGAGGCGGTCGGTGGTTGTTGCTGTGTCACCGGCGAGGGGAGAAATGGGTGAAAGGAAGCGACGGCATGGAGCAGACCGACGGGAGGAAGAATTGATATAACCTGACACCTGTATGTTTGACGAGGAGGACGCATGCGGTGGAGGGACGGTCGGTGGTTCTTGCTGTGTCACCGGCGAGGGGAGAAATGGGTGAGGTGGAGCAGACCGACGGGAGGAAAGATTGACAGGTTAATGATTTTAGGGTTTGGGGGTAGATAGGGTGGGGGTATATATAAATTAATTTACTATAAATAAATATAAAAATAAGAATAAAAAAATGTTTTAAAATTATTAATTAAAACCTGATTTTTGAAATACCAAACTTGAATCAGGTTTTATGATAATGGTAGTTTAAAAGTAGGCCTAGGTGTAATTTCGTCAAATAATTATCTAATGGGCCCAAATACATGGAACACATGAGGAGTCATTGGCCCAAGAAAATAAATACTTGAAGTCCAACTAGTATTCCAAATTAAGTCATCCAAATTTGAACTTTAACAAATAACTTTTGGCAGCACATAAAGCAAGCACAAGTACCCATTAACTGCATAAACTTATCTTGTTTGACAGCAAAAGATCTGTAACACGCCGCTAAAACGTCTTGTTCCCATCAAAGAAAATTAATGTCTTGTATGCTGGACAAAAGTGATAACCATGGAAGGAAATTCATAGTGATGCCGGCGGTTGATTGAACGACGGTTATTGTGGTTTTTTTTTTGGGGGGTGCCAAACGGAAGTGACGGTGGTCGCCGGAGTTCATGGAGGTTTCGACAATAGTTGAGACAATGGACCAAAGCCAGAACTGGACATTTTTGTACCCTGTGGTGCCGACGGTTACTTGGCCTTTTCGGAGTCGGAGGCAATACGATGTCATGGTTGCCTTCATACTTTGCTTCCAGTTGTTTTATGTCACTAATGAAAGCTTTGAGAGAGAGTAGCTTATTCCAGAAACTCACTCGTTGGCCAAGGATCTCACCAAAATTCCCATTTGTGAAGCCATGGTTGGAAATACATATAGGAATATAAACTTGTAAACTTTTTGTTGAAATGATATTTCCCCTGTATCAATGAATAGGGCTGTTAATGGATCGGATTTTGATCCGAATCCGACGAAATAAATGGGAGATGGATTTAGGGTCTCAATCCGATAACCCGATCAAGATCCGAATCCGATAATCCGTTAACTAAATGGATCAAATATGGATATAGGTCAATCCGATCCGATAAAAATCCGATCCGATTTATTATAAATAGTTGAGTCGGCAAAATATTTTTATGACATATTATCTGTCACTAAAATAAATAAATAAGAAAATAAATAAATTTGGAATAAAAAAGTAATCAAATTCAAAACATAAAAAAATTATAATTATTAAACATGTTTAAGAATTGGAAAATTTGAAAAAAAAAATTGATTTTTCTAATTTTAGTTTACTAGTTTAAAGTAAATAAATATCTATATTTTTTCTTCATTAAATTTATTAATTGTAATTTATTTTACAACTTCAAAAACTAATAATTAATATGTAACAAATAATTTGATTTTTTAATGGAAATAATGAAATAAAATATTTATATTTAGAATTGAAATTCAATTTTACCTTATCCCACATTGATTGTCAATAGAAAACTAGAAGGGGCTCTCTTCTTTAAAAAGGAACATAATAGTAGAAATCAATATTGGGCTTGTTAGGAAAAATAAGTGGGCCTCAAGTTAGTTCAAAATTTTTTCCCAATTTTTATTAATTTCGGATCGGATTATCGGATCAGATATCCGATAATATAGCAAATCGGATATGGATTTAACAATTGAATATCCGTCGGATTATCGGATCGGATCGGATCGAATAAATTTTCTTATCGGATCGGATCGGATATAGACAGATTCGATCCAAATCCGATCCATTTACAGCCTTATCAATGAATAGACCACCCCATACACTTCATCCTTATATTGTGAAAAATTATTCTTCAGGTGGCCTCGGTAACTTCTTGCTCCATTCTTGTGCATCTGGCTGATATAATTTCTTGTCAAATGCTCCATCTTTGATGCCAAGTCATAATGGGTTTCTCTTCTTCTCTTTGAATTTGTTGGCAGAGGATGCTGGAATAATAAGAAAAAATTACCCTCGTTCGGTCATTACTTACTTTTTTTTTTTTTTTTTGTTCAATCTTCTTGTAGTTGGTTTTCTATGTTATTTGGGTTTGAGTCCGAAAAATGGGTAAACATGGCTGAACACAAGGAGCAAAACAGAGCCTCTTTCTTTGACAAGCCCCTTGGTCATTTTTTCCTATTTTATTTTTTCCTCTTGCCAGTAGCTCCATTTGCAGGATAATGAAATTAACCCCTTTTCATGGTGGTTTTTTCAACCCCGGTTTCTTCAACCCCTGCCGGAAAGTTTCCTTTCTTCAAGGAAATTTTTCAGATGCTACCAGTAGCTTTCTCCATTATTTGGAACATGTCTTCAGTCTATTGGTAGAGAAATTGTCTGAAAAAATCATTTTTTTCGGTTGCTGTCTTCTCCCTTTGGGTAGAACAAACTGTCCGGAAAATTCTTCTTTTCCGGTGACTCTTTGGTACGTGGTATAATATGGTTAACGTACCGTTTCTCACAGACGGCACCAATCTGTTGACCCCAAAAAATGAGCTCAACAGAATCCCCACCACGTCCCCTCCACGTGGACATCACCTGCACACGGAGCACCCCGTTAGGAGGCAAAGGCCGCCGGTGGAGAAAAAGGTCCGGCGACCGTTCGCACTCCGACAGTCAAGTCAACTGCCGGACTAAAAATATAAAAAGAGTGCAAGAGACGGGAGAGAGGGGATTTGATTAGGTTTAGAAAACATACCTTAATTATGAAGTGGATTCACATATATATAGAAAATGGAAATGTAAATGGGTCACTGTTAATGGATCAAGTTTAGGCCCATAGGACATCATTCATGAAGAGCCTCAGTATGCACTTCAAATAGCCTTTGGGGAGACTCGGTTAGGCACTTCAAAGAACCTCGGCTAAGCACTTAAGGAGCCTCGGTTAGGCACCTCGGTAGGCACTTAAGGAGTCTCGGTTAGACACTCTTAGGCACCTCGTCTAGCCACTTAAGGAGCCTCGGTTAGGCCTCTTTAGGCACCTCGGCTAAGCTCATGTTCATGGGATAACACTACCTATTTTTAAGTCTTGGTATAAAATTGACGTTGCTTTCCCATTGAATATATGACCCTCAAATCAAGTGTTTCATAAGTCCACAATTTTGATAATAAAATAAAAAATAGAAACCCTAATTAATGTCACGTTGTTAGTGGATTGAATCCTCCATGTTTATAAACCTTATCTTCGATTTACACTTATTAAAATTATCCATGACACGAAGGAATTTTTGTACAAAGGCACACTCATAAAAACTCCATTACACGGATGATTAATCGACAATCACTCGCATTCAGAAACTAGCTACTCATGTACCGCGATTCTAACATTTAAAGATTCGTATATATATTTAATATAAACGTGAAATTAAAGTAGGTGACAAAGTAGCTAGAAGACACGGAAATAAAGGTAATGTAGTTATCCGTGAGGCTAGCAAATGGAGTCATGAACTAGCTACTGCTTGTGAGGTATGATTACAAAGGTCATTATTACCAATTCTGAAAAAAATATATGCTCAAATTTTACGTTGCTAATAAACTAAACATCATATGCAATCATCTTGTAAATGCATGTTAGTTAAAAATAATACGTAAATGGTCAACGTCGAGATTGGAAGGTGATATCACCCTATACAATTTTCAGAATCAATGGAAATTATTTTTTTTATTATCTAATATTGATGTTCTAGTGAACTATATACCTGAGAACGAGCAATACTTAAGAATTTTTCACCATAAGAAATCTTCTATTTTTTTTTATTTTCAAAAGGTATTCTCACTAGTTATTCACATCATTATTAATCCGAATGATCTAATCTGGATGCCAATTTTTTTTTAAAGATATTGAATTAGAAGTTCAATTTAAAACATTTTCAGAAACTGAAAGGCATATCATAAATAACCAAAAGTTTTTATCTTCTCCACTGTTCAATTTATTTAAAAAGAGAGGCTCCGTTCTTATTCTTCTCTCTTAAATTGGCGCTATAACTCGTAATTGTGGCCTAATTATTTTATATAATAATAGCACACTTGTTGGAGAATTAATTTTTTTTATCAGAAAAAGGATTAATTGTCCAAATACATTGATAGCTTAGTTGGCATAATGGCCAGCCATAAACCTCAAGGTCTGAACAATAAAAAAATGGGCCAAAAATTATAAAATTTTGAATGTAGGGAAAAATTCATATCTCAAGTGTAAAATATATGCCAATTCAAAACTCGGACAATAAGTTTACATTTTCAAATTTGAGGTGATAACTAAATAATTAAATATATTAAGGTCATAAATTATTTTTCGGTCATAAATTAAAAATATTATAGGTCACAATTTATTTATTGATTGGTGCAAAATGAATTGTTGCATCATTTCTCTAAAATGGTGCAAAATTTGGTGCTACGTTGGAGCACTTTGCTCCAAATTTTGGTGAAATTTGGTGGTTTGGTGTCCACATTGGAGATGCCCTTAGTTCGGTATTGCTTTGCTTTTAAAATTCTGCTGAAGAAAGAACGAGCTGTGGGAAGAATTGATTTTGCAAACTTTTGTTCCAAAATTATTGCGCGCCAAAACCAGCCATTGAGCTTTGGTATAAAAATGAATAAATAAAAAGTACTTTATAGATGTGCGTGTATAAAATTGACATTATATATATTGATGTGCTTATATAATATTATTAATAATGGTTTGTCCTTATATCTTCTATATATTAAAAGTGGCTATGTAACGAAATTTCTTGTTTTTAACGGAAAAACTAACGGAATTTGTTGTTTTAACGGACTATATAACGGAATTTCTTGTTTTAAACAGGCAGCTGCACCTTTTTTCAGTGTTTTTATCATAACTTTGTATTACGATGTCCGATTGAAGCAATTCAAAATGCGTTGGAAAGCTAACTTATCTGGCTACAACTTTGATTCAGACATCATTCTCCAATTCGATCACTTTCTATGCCAAAAATAGGTCTCAATATGAGACTAAAACATCGGAGCATAACTTTTCGGTTGGAAATTGATTTGTGATCATCTTTTGACTAAATTTGATTCCATTGACGTCTTCCTTTATCCAATTGACTCTGAGCACTCTCAAATCTTCATCGTGAGGTTCGGCACAACTTTTAAGTATTTACATTTTAGTCCCCGAACTTTGGATCCCTTACAATTTAGCCATTTCTCCAAATTTGTCAACTTTTGCTTATTTTCTTCGATCTCACCAACTTATATCACAACATCAAAATCACACATCTAATTTTTTATCAATTACATAAACATTACATCATTAATTATTTAATTAACCAAAAAAATTACATCTTTATTAATAACAAATTAATTCTTAAACAAAACTATTAAATATAAACTAGGCAAACGTGCATTGCACGTTGCTTGAACCTAGTAATACTATTAAGCACTTATTTGATGAGGATTAAAATCAAATTTTTAACAGATTTTGATAAAAAATGATGAAATATGTAATTGAAAAGTTATGGAACCCATAAAATATGTATTAAAATTAATTATTAACTTTAACTTATATCAAAATATAAATTTTGATCGGTACCAAACATGGGTTAATATTGGTAACTGTTCATAAATACTTCTCAAACACAGCGTAACTCTTTTTATGATCACCAATTGTGGATTGTTGACTTCACTATCACCTAGATTGATATTGTGAATAATAACATTACTCTTTCTCCATTGAGATTTGAGAACCTTTAGGATAGCAACAACATACTAAATTCAGTTTATTAATATAGTTAAAATCAATTGCCCATCCATTAATTATCAACTAAATGAGCGATTGTGAGGAAAAAAGAAAAAGATTGTTTCCAGTAGAATCCTAGACACACTGTAAGTCAAAACAGCAGTTACAGCAAAGAAGAAACGAATGTCCAACTGCTAGCCCAGAATATTAGAAAATGACCCTCCAAGTTACAGTGACATTTTTCTGAATGATCTGCCAACCTGCAAGAAGAAATCGAATAAACAGTGACAAAAACTCTTCATATACAAAAATCGTGTTCTAAAATTCAATGAGTAATAAACATACAACACATCGAATTCATGATAATAACTGGTGATTCTAAATAAACTGAACCCCCTGAGTTAAACTACTATAGGTTTTTGTAGCAGAGGGCAGTAGAAAATCTTTACCAATTTTCCACACTGTGATCCTATATTTCAAAAACAAATATTATAGACGAAAAATGCAGAGAACTCGCATAGATTATCATACACATTGAAGACATGTAGGTAAGAGACACCAAGCTCAACATGATCGTAGTAGGACTGGACCCACTGATGAGCTAAGGATATCACTTAAGGCTAGCTGAACCTCATTGGAACCATGCTCACAACTTATCAAGTGCGAAAGCAATGGAAAGAAGCGAGGCAGGTTCTTCACAAATGATGAATCATCTAGACTACACATAGCTTGGAGAGTTGCAACAATAAGTGGTGCTCGTGCAGCTAATTCTCTTCGTCTTCCAGAACCAAGAGGAATCTTCCAGCGGAGTTGCTTGTCAAGAAATGAATCAGACATCTGTTTCGAGTATGCAGTTTCGATGTAGGATTGTAAGACCTCCTGGCAGAGGTTGACAAGGTAGGACTCCACTTCTGACTCCTTGTTGCCAAGATTCCTATCGACTACAAGATTCTGCAAAAATGTCAGGCAAATTTGATAAGACTCGTTCTCAAGTCGAAGTAGTGGAGGATCCTGCATTTGAGTAATTGGCCCAAGTTCTAGCAGCTTCGAACGTAATGCTGCATCGCTGTTTATCTTGTGAGCATGGAGTGCCACGGCATGCACGGCATCAAAGAGGGTAACGGTGTTTTCGACCAATAGTTGGGCTCTATACATGTTGTAGATCTCCATGACCGCCTGCCAAATATTCAAATGAGAAGTTTATATCAGACATTCTAAAGTAATTATATGACAATGAGATAATAAAGTGACAAGGAGAATTTTATTGAGAAATTCTGCTTGTGGATAGACATAACAGGAACACATGGGATAGAAGCGCAGCATGAGTCTATACACTAGTATGGATTTTCAAATAAAGAAGAAAAAGAATTCTTAATTGCAGCAATCTCTAAAATTCCAGATACAATGTTATTACATCCTCCATCTCCTTATAAAGATGAATTAAGCTAAATGAACATAATACTTAACATAGGGGTTGACCGACCTCTCACATTGCATGTGGGTCCCAACCTGAATTAAATAATGCTGACATTCCCCATGTGTGTGTTGTGTCATCCCCTATATCAAACATTATGTTTGTGTAGCAAAACTCTATAAAGATGCCTGTTCTAAAAATATCCTTGGCAAACCCATGGGATTTCAAACAAAGGCATCCCCCTGTCCTCTTCCTTCAATCAGGAAAAGTCAATGCAAGAAATTCTAAGGATGGAGATGAAGAGGACACAAGGATTAATTTGCAACAGGAAATATATGCCTATGCCCACATAAGTTTTTTAAAATAAATTAATTTCGAACATGACTACAGAGACATCGAAGAAATTCATAAACTTTAAAAATAATGTTACCCACCTGAATTAGTAAAAGCTGAACAGCAGCTCGACATTTGACGTCAGATATAGCAGCAAGCAAATGATGTCTCCTCAAGTTATTCAAATCATCATCAGGAATACTTGTCCCAGTAGACTCATCGTGGTTCTTCCTATTCAAATCTTCTTCATTAAGAAGAAAAGAGAAATGGGGAAGCGTTTCATTGGCAGCTTCTTTGAGGGAGGAAACCACTTCAAACCACTTGTCTTCAGAAAACAATTCCCCAGCATTGCTCATTAAACGAACAAAGGCAGCAATACCAATACCGGCAAGGCTTTGGTGAGGACGTTTGATAAAACTCACCAATAACATCAGCACTTTCTTCAGAAGTGGATTGACTGTGTCATAAAAATTAACAAAAAGATCCACAACAAGTTGTAGAGCCAGTGTGCACGTCTCGTAAAGCCATGCATCTTGATCAGGTTCCTCGTCACCGTTAATCTCATGCCCACTGGATGGGTCAATAGCACGTCGAGCGTCATCAAAGATTCGGAATAGAATAGATTCAAACACCTTTTCCCACAATGGCAGAGAAAAGTGTTGGCCATAGTTGCGTAAGGTATCAAATAGCACTTGTAGGGCACTCTTCCTGATTTCAGGCCTCGGGTCGAAGCTAAGTTCAGATAAACCTTGAGAGAAAAGATAGAGAGCACATTAGTTCATTCAACTGGTTATATTTTTATTCTGAAAAGGTAAAGAAAGAGAAATTATCAGGATGAAGTGAATATCAACTTTAACAATAGCAACCATCATAAACACCAAGATGGGTTTTGCTTACCAGCCAACAAAGGGAACCAAAAATACAGATGATCCACCTTATCTATGGATTCCCCGTTGTCAACTTTTTTATCTTTGCCTTTGTGAGGTGAAGATGGAGAGTCCTTTCCAAAAGTTTCCTTTCCTAGATCTCCTTCAGCGAGTTTTGCAGCACAGAAACGAAGGAAACCAATGGCATTAAGACTGATGTCTTTGCTGAATCTACTATTAGTAAACGCAATCAGACAATTTACACAGTCTGTGAAAGTGGTGGTCTCAGTTTCAGTTATATATGGAAAATAATCTCGCACAATCTTCTCAATTATTTCAAAGGCCAGCATCACAATGTTTTTATGGTCATCATAAGCTGCTGTGGTAAAAACCTACATATATTCAGATAATTAGAAAAAAAAAATCATAGAATAGAGAGAACGGTGAATAGAAAATGTAAGAATATGGTTTGCAGAAGAAAAAAATACAAAAGCAATAATTTTATTCCACAAAGATGACAATGATATCTGGAGTTCAGTTAAATACCATAAACATGCTCTTCCATCCTGATTTGACATTATTAACACGAGATAGCACCATCTGAGAAACGCATCTGATAATCAACTCTCTGATTTCAACAGCACTGCTCTTGCGCATGACAATTACGAAAGGCTTCATAAATTCATTTTGAAAATTATAATTGGCCAACTCTTCACGCTCCAAGAATTTCATTGATAGCTGGCGTAAAGAGTCCATTGCAAATATTGCAATCGAAAGGTTCTCTGAACAGCCAATGGTCACAAAAAAATCGGAGAGTACTATCCAAATTTTCGACCAGACAAGCCTAATACGGTTCATGTTATAGTGCCTGTTCATAAGGAAACAGACTAAAATTATTTACAAACCCGAGCCAAAGTAAAATGTAAACAATAGTGATCCATTAATTTTGTAAGATACAATAACAGGAACAGTAAAAGGCCAAAGAGTATGATACATACGCAATCTCGACTATCTTTGTAAGACTGAAAATCCTTGGATCTGACGTAGATCGCAATTCTTCTATAGAGACCTTGCAAAGAGCCTTGACAAAATCAACTATAGCCTCACTGTTCAGCTTTTGACTGCGTATGAATATGCGGTTTATCTCATCAACTTGTTCCAACATGTTTAAGTTAGAGACCAAGTTGTTCATCTGTTCAGATGTAATTCCTGCTGTTGCATTACCACCAATACCTGCACTATCATATGAACCCCTCCTCGTCGCTGACATTACATTCTGATTCTTACCAGGTCCTTTCTTTTTCAGAACAGGAAGAATATTTGATTTGGCTTGTTTAGATTTGTCAATTTCATTCTGAGTAATTGCAAAGAAGGTGGCATCAGGAGGAGCACCCTCGCCCAAGAGATGCAAATGTTCAAACCGAGAAACACATGTTAAAATATGCTCCCAAGCCTCCTGTAAGTAATTCCCATCCTCATCTGCTATTGTAACTATTGCCTGTTAAAAGGAAGGCAAGTGCTGATGAGAGTTGTTCAGGAGTTATATTAGTTTCTCTGTACATTTGTTTTAGTTTGAAATAAGACATTACTTATCTAACACTAAATTTTCAATTTCCAGATGGTTTCAATTCCAATCTAATTGAGACGTGTTAAAGTATAAATTACGTATCTCAAGAACTTGCTCAAGCAAAAACATGGGTAACTTATCTTGGATAATGAAAGGTAATTGAAAAGATTACATCCATAAAGTAACATTCCCCAAAATATTAGAAAGTTAAATGCACCATCAAATCTCAACCTATCAGCTTCTAATCCCGCATTCAGTTCCAAAAAGTTGCATGTACATATGAACAAAAGAAAATACAAAAACGGCTGTAGAATGAAATGTGCACATATTAAGAGATAAAAGAGCGCATTCAATCACAAACAAAGTACAGAGAGTAACATGTAGAAGAACATAGTAATAATAATCATGAAACCTTACTAAAAGAAAACGTAAATGCATATGCACACCAAAAGAATAGGAAATGCAACGCAGTGGGGCCGTCACTAGTTTCGGGATGGTGATAGAAAGGAAGGCAGACCCCATATAGGTGCTCAATAGGTTTATATCTATCTCTATGCGTGTATAGTTGGGGAAGGAGGGAGCTAAGGCATAATGGGTGGGGGGAGGAGGGAGCAATGACAAGTATTTAGAAGAAGCCAATGTAATTTCTTCGTACTTTATGATAAGTATGAAAACTCAAATATAGGCAAAAGCATTTTACTGGCAATGTATGAAAAAAGATGACCTAGGAGACATGTTTTACACAATGGTTGGGAGTGTGACCTGGAATTTAAATTAATTTTCGGAAAATATAAATTGACCCTTGGAAAGGGTAATGTCAGAGGAGTTCTCCATAAGCTTTCCGCAGAGTTTTTCCCACTTTTTAGATACAAAGTCATTCTGAAGATTGCTTTCATGTAAAATGCACAAATTATCTATTTAGAAAGAGAACTACAGCGATCATGGGTTACCTTTTCCTCTTTCTAAAAAAACATTGTCAACCTTCAGATCATGTAGGCATGTACTTCCCAAGGATAGTTAAATTATAGGACCAGAATGTAGGACACCCTTCAAAATATTTGTTCAGGAAGTATGACTTGAATTACATAGAGGAATTTGCAAGGAAAAGAAGCAGGAAAAAATTAATACTTTTCTGCATTGCAAAAACTTGCCACTCTTCTTGTTTAACTGTTGGAATCTTGATTGCACAGGGTATGAACACATTCCCTCATATAAATGAAGAAAACAACTTTACTAACAAAATGAGGCTTGTGTGAGTGAGATGGATCACATTATGAAAAGTAAGTACCAACCTTGATTGCGTCAATGTTTTTTTGTTTAATATCAGCAGGTGAGTGGAGGGAAGTAAATTTTGCTAGCGAGGTCACAAAAGCATCTCTGTGAGTTTTCATGGAGACTGCTGCAGTAACATGGATTGCACAACGAAAGCCTTCCAAACATAGCGCTATTACAAACTCATCATCACTTTGATCGAGGGGAACACTGAAAGCAGCCAACATCGGTGCCCAACATACCTCAATCATGAATCTAAGAATTACCACATCTGTTGCGGCATAATAAACTGACCTATAATTCACCAATGCAAGCTGACATTAAAAGGAAATCTAGAGGAGCACAATAAGAATCATCATTTATCAATATTATACATTATAAAGCTACCATTTTTCTCCGATGCAACAAATATTATTTCATCATTCTCAAGCCTCTATTTTCCTGCTGCTTTGATTTTTACAAAGTCGGGTCCCATGCCGCAATGACAGCATAAATCTTTTATACAAGCTTAGCATCTAAATTGAGGTAATGTTAAGCATGTTTGGCTAAGCATAAAAAGGTTATTGAGTAAATAGGTTCTAAAGAAAATAATATTTTTTATTGATTAAAGTTGGAAAAAATAGTAAGTTTCAGTAAAGTAAGAGTGGCATATTGGTGACAAAAGTTATTTCAAAGTAACTTTACCTTTTTTTCTACGCTAAGCCAAATATGCTCTATAGACCGGCAGAAAAGATATAAAGCAAGTACTAGTAATCTGCAGCAGGTAAGTCCCTACACTACCATAAGCATGTCTAGCTAAGCTTGTAAGTACCTTATAAGTTTAGCCAAACATGCTACATACAGAAGAATTGTAGTTGATCTTACTCAGATTTGCGGGCTTTTTCTTTAAACTGTTCTTGCATGTGTCTCATAAGATCGTCACTTGTCTCCATATTTTCTTCCCCTCGCTTACGGATCACAATATTCAGTATGCTATCTAAGCCTAAAATTCTGTTTGAGTTCGTAGACTGCTTCTGTTGGATGGCAAAATCATCTTCTTTCATTTTAATCTCATTCCGTGATATTCGCTCAAACAGTGATCTCAAATACTCCTCTGGTAGATCTTTTCCATCATCAATTCCACGATTGTTCCTTATAAAATCCTCAGCTGACATCTGCATTAATTGATAAACATTATAAGAAATTTAAAATGGATCAAATGTATGTCCCTTAAACCCCATCATTTAGGATAAAGCTTCATAACTATACCTTGTTCTTGACCATAGGGTTATGAGCATCCGTGTTCAGCATTATAACAGAATAGGCAAGCACATAAGCTGTGTCAGCACTTGTAAAGACCTTTGGATTGCATTTGCAGTACCGTTCAGCAAACTTTTCCATGACGCGGTCAATCTTCTGTGCCTCGCCAGGGAGCCTAAATCCCTGTAGAAAGACTCTTATAGCCTCATCAAACTCCATATTTTGGAACTCAAAAGAATCCACATAAGCATGCATCACTCTCAGAGATAAATCTTCCCTTTCACCCAAGTAGTCACCAATCAGAGTTTTATTCAAACCAGATGCATTTTTAAGGAAAGCTGCTATCTCTTCTGGCGAGTTCCCCACCTTATTTGCATTAATCAGAAATTCAATACCTTTCTTAGGTTTACGGTTAAAGAGAGAGATGCCTTCCTGCCACGAATATCATATTAGATTCCATGTGTTATCCACAGAAAAATGGTCATGAGACAAAACTGTTTCATTAATGGATAAATTATTTTTTAGTTAACCTGAAGTTCAAGCTTGTAAGCACGGCGCTGCTCAATTGTTGAAACGTCAGAAACTTCGCTGGAGGCTTCAGACTGAGTGTCTGATGCTTCTGTCGGATCGTCTGCACTGCCATTCACCAAAGTGATACTTCCAGGTTCAGTATTGTTGTCTGCATCCTCGTATTTCTTTGTAGAGTGGGCATCTGGAATTCGCAATTGTTTATTCATCCAGTCACCCATGGACTTCAAAATAGCAACCAAGCATTTCATAGCTTCTACCTTCATGGTAGCATCTTGAGGTGGCTGTAGTGTAGTTGTAACACCAGGTGGGACACCTTGAGCAGTTTTGAGAAGTCCATTTACCATCCTGCAAGGAATATCGCGAGTTTATGGAAAAAGGCAATGGAGATTTAAGATTATGCTGAACTAAGCAAACTGCAAGCAAATTCATCTGGTTACTCATCCTTAGGGAACCTGTTGATTAGGAATTTAATTTCCTTCAAGTCCAAGTTTTTTTTTTTTTTTTTGTGGAATGACTTCAAGTTCAAAATTGCATATAAATAATTATTTGACAGATTAATCTACTTTGTAAATCTGTCTCCTAGTTTGTAGACGGTAGAATATTTATAGGATTCTTCCCTGATTTTCATAGAGTGAGTTGCATGTTCTTTGTGAACACGTACTCCATAAACACTGTAGTTTTCTTTGTAAATTGAACAAATGCCTATTATCTAAGCTAGGGCTTTCTTAATAATTTTTCGTTATCTCATGGTATTGGCGATGGAAATGGGTTTACCAGATGCTGCACCACCACCACCACCACCCTGCTCCTCTCCCGGGGAAAAAAAAT
This sequence comes from Fraxinus americana, assembly GCA_035079005.1. Classification (NCBI taxonomy): domain Eukaryota; kingdom Viridiplantae; phylum Streptophyta; class Magnoliopsida; order Lamiales; family Oleaceae; genus Fraxinus; species Fraxinus americana. The sequence continues at coordinate 3,182,683 of CM068714.1, read as the reverse complement.
AGCATCTATTAGTTAAGGGGCATAGTTGATTTCGGGAAAGGGGACAGAAGCTGCTTTCATCTGTTTCGTAGGTAATCCAACTGTCTAGAGGGGAAAACATGTTACAGTCACTGCATGGCCTTCACTGCACTTCCGCATTTGGATTCACAAAAGCAGATCAACCCAGAGCAAGGATAAAAGAGTTCTTTCCTTCAAGAATTTCATTCTCATTAAGCATAAAGCCAGAGAGAGTAACAAAGTAGCTAATGGCCAGATGCACTTAACATAGCCTTGTTTGGGCTCCAATAAAATCAAATTTTGAGGGAAAACATATTTTGGAATAGTGATTTTCTGAAGAGTGTGTGGTTAAAAAAGAAGGAAATTTTTTGGATTTACGTGCAATATTATTTTATTGGAAAATATGTAGTTGAAAAGAAGAGAAAAAAATGCATTAAAATTTTAATGGAGCCCAAATAGGGGAATAATTACTAGCTAACTTCAATGGGCGCTCTTGTAATAGGATTTTAGGAGTCAGAATAGATATAAAGAGAATCCTCATTCTAGAGAGGCATTTAGATAGGTATCAAAAGTATTGTGAAAAATTTCTTCCTTTTGTCATGTTTGATGATATGCGTTCAGAGTTAATGGAATACCGCTGGAGGGTTCTACTAGGAGCATATTATCTGTGAAATACATACTGGTGATTTAGGAGGACCTTTTGGTCGAGGCAAGGATTTAGCCTTGGTTGGAAGAACGGTTTTCCTGACTTAGAAGCATATGAGATGTTGAGAAGCTAGAGAAATGTTTTCAAATTTGCCAAGGTTAATATGCTAAAGGTCATTCAACAAATAGTTAGTATAACCCATTCCTATTTTGCATATGGACTTCATTGATTAAGTATTTGTAGCAGTTGATCAGTTCTCTAAGATGGCTCGCTCCATTCCTTGTTTAACAAAAGGCTGAGTTATTATTTGGGGGAGTCGTGCAACACTATAGTGGACTTTCAGCATTCTGTGTGGAGGAAGAAACAAAATTGCAGTAATCTAGAGCTTCTCATCCACAAAAGTCATGTTCAAGCAAAGTGGTGGTAGGATTAGTAATTTGCTAAGGTGCTTGCTGAAGATCATGCTAAGGCCTGCAACTTGATTTTACTTCATATTGAATTTCCTCATAAACAACCCAGTGAAACGCACGCCAAAGAAAACTTTTTGAAGCTGTGTATGGTCATAGACCTTAAAATGTGTAGGATCTTTTTCCATTACTGTCAAAACCCAACTTAGTGAAGATGCCCATGATGCATGAACACTCTTAGTAGTGATGTGTGTCCGTCACTGATACTCCTTGGACAATCCATAACATATAATATATTTATTTTTCCTTTCTTGACAGTCTAGTATCGAGTTTAACTTAAAGTTACAATAACAAATAGCTACACAACTAATTTAAAAGATTTCATGAACAAAAATCAAATCTAAGAAAAGAATTAATTTATTAAAAGATAAAAAGCTTAAACATAAAGATATAGTATATAATCTATAGTTTAAAGAATTTAAATTAATGTGTCTCCGAAGTGTATGTATCCCACATTTTTGAAAAATCATGTGTCATGCCGTGTCAGACATCATGTGAGGATAATTAAGACGGACGTTGTATTTGCAAGTTATTATGGTTGAAATATTTCTTGGTCATTTAGGGCAGACATTAGAAGGATTGTGAAGTTGTGTAGTTATAACAAGTCATCAATCAATATTGCCCAAAAATCAATATCTAGTTCAACATGATCTTGCAAAGCATGTGAATGCACATGCACTTTAACGAAAAGAGGCTGGACACTGGATTGATTTGTACTCCTTATGTTTCAAGATGTGGACAAGTCTGATGTTTTGACTAAGAGCCTACCAAGTGAGTGGCAAGCTGGGAAGTTAATATATACTCACCAGCTTGAGCGAGAATTTTTTACTGATCCATGAGAATCTGGTTATAGATCCCATAGAATCTGATTCATTTATTGTAAAGTAAAGTACTTTCATTTAGTTCAAATATTGAGCATATTATTTAACAGATTCCTATCCTTGGCAATTTCTTTGATCCACAAAACTGTTTCTGCCTCTGCACTGTAGAATGTTTATAGGGATACTTTCCTTATTTATGTCACTTTAGTTCCCTACTACGGATGACTTTATAAATATTGTAATTTTTTTCCACAGAACCTATTCAAGTGTGCAAACCATGTTTGACCACAAATACTGTAAAACACAGGACAACTAATAACCCCTTCTAGGGAATAGGCAAGACAAATAACGACCAATAAGCATATAAAATTGTCATCGCACATACACTATTGTGTCTCGAATAAAGTCAACTAAATGATGAGCAAACCATACCTCTCAAATATGTTAGAAGAATTCACATCACAATCATAGTTAAGGAATATGTCTACCAAGATCTGTGAATCAATGCAAAGCTTCTCAAGAAACCGAAGCACAATCATCTTTTGCTGATAATTTGGTTGAGCAACATTTTCCAATACTCTGAGGACAATCATGGGGAAAAACACTCCAATCTCTGCTTTCAATCCAGCTCTAAATCTTGACACCAGACTAATAAATATTGAGCAGGAAAGCTGGAAAACAATCATGAGGGTTGAAGCGCTATTCTTCAATAGTGACAGACACAAGTACTGCTTAATGGCACCTAAAAATCTGTCCACACAAGAAAATCAGAGCAACGGTGAATAGCAATAATGGAACTAGAGCTGAATACTAGAAAAGGATATACATGTAACAAGAGCAAGTGTAATTAGTCATATTTTCATGCAAAATGAGTGTCTTTTGACGTTGGAGACTAAAAAATGATGAAATCTGCAAAAGAAGAAACGTGGAAATGGGGTAGCAAAAAATGCAGCCAAAATGAATGGGATAGACGAATAAAATGGAGGAATTTTTAATGGGTAAAACGACAAAACATTAAACAGTGGTAAGTCTGCAGCATATCTACATTAGTCAAAGTAATTGAGCTCATTCAAAAGTAATGCACCAACTTAAACAAAAATTGCAAGCAACAATCTACATACACGAACAATCATCTACAATTCTAACTTCTCCACTAGTTCAACATCCATGAAAACGTTGTATGGCTAATGATAACATAGATAAAGTCTTTAAGAGAAGGAGAAAATCATTGGATAAATGCATGACGAAGAGGAAAAAAATGACATTGAAATGGATATGTGATGCTAGTTAAGTAAGGAACCACAATGAGCAATGCGATTTTTATGAATCACAAACCAAACCATGGAGCAATAAAGGGATTGTGTTTAACTATTGCAAAAGAACAAAGCTTCCAAAGCTTTCAAGTCTAGCTACAAAGCTTCCAAAGCTTTCAAGTCTAGCTTTTCCATTGAACCCTTCTGCTAGGCACACAACATCTATTTTGAATTAGCTTTTCAATTTCTGGTGTCAACGTGTAAGGATGACTATCGCCGTTGTTAAAATCTTCCATAAGATGACTTTCTTTTCTTTTTGATGATAAGGTGATTAATGTTTTCACTTTTGTGCTACTTATAAAGTGCTAAGCATAAAACGTTGGTTCTTTCCAATTATGTGATAGTTTAGATAATTCATTTGTTGCGCAAGGTAAGATATGAACTCATCTCCTTTTAATATATAACCAGTGTGGTCACAAACATGTTAATATGGTCACAGTTTTTTTTTTTTTTTGATAAGTAATCAGAAGATTTTATTCATCATAGGATAATACAAGGGAAAGAATAAAGTTTAGAAGCATGGTGATGCATGTCGTATTAGTTGTATGCTACAGAACACTTTTCTGCAACTAAAAAGAATGAATATTATGGAATATGACTAAAAATTTATTTCAACCAGTATCTATAAAGAATGACCAATATGGGCTTATCCATTTCTCCATGCAGCACCTAAAGCAAGCAAATCTGGCACCATTTACTACATTTCTAGTGTGTCCCAAGCAGCAGTGCTAATGTGAATTTATCATTGAGACGTCCATGGCAAACTCATTATCAAACAAAACAATGTATAAATGGTAAAATCAGAGCACAAATTGGTAAAAAACCATTTACACAAGCTAGAAGCTATAGCACAATGTAGCATGTTCAAGCTGAATTAAGTTAATCATTAATGCTTGTATTAGTCGATCAAGTACCTTTCACTAGTCCTAAATATTGCCCCCGCATTCTCCAACAAAATCTTGAGTAACTCCAATGCCACAATTTTCCCTTTCATCGCGAGAGGGTCTGCCACTGCATCTTTGGGCGGAGTCTTCATTGAAAGCTTACACAATGCTCGGAAAACCAAAAAGGCATCCCGTCTTAACTTATTACCAATCTGAACCTCCAAATCATCGTCCCTCTCCCCCTCACCGTCAACCAGCTCCCCCTTCCTTCCCTCCAAAGCTGTTTTGTACATACTAATCTCCCAGTACTTTGCATCCAACATATCCTTATCCGTAGAATCCAACAAATCAGCAGGGTTTGTGCCTTCCACGGTTGAAGTCTTGGTGTCAAAAGCCCCATCATGAGACCCAATTCCAGACCCCAAACCAGCACTTGGTGTTGAGGGACTAAAAACACCATCGATGTCCTGCACTACCTTAGTAATAAAACCCTGCACAAACATAGTCATCGAGCCATCCACATCTGCCTTCTCTACTGGCTCCATCAGCTCTGCAACGACAATTGGCTGCAATGGCACAGTTGAGCAATCTGCCTCCATTCTCCGAAATACAATCACCAGCATCTGAACCAATGACGCCTTGGCAGTAGTCTGATTTATCACATTTTTACTATTCAAGTAAATATCATAACAAGTCCTGACCACCTGTAACAAACAATCCCCATGGATTCGTAACGAGACTGACGTCACCGCTGACAAGAGTGTCTTGATCACTAACAACTCAACAGATTCATCACCCAGATCGTGACATTTGCAGACGGATTCAATCAATCTGGACAATAATTTTGCATCAGGACCACCACTGGGGTCGGCCTCCCCACGAAGGTAGCCGTGGGCGATTAATTTCTGGACAGCGTCAAGGGCAGGCTCGGCGACTTTAAGGTAATTGGACGAGAGAGCATTGATTAATGGGCTTAAGATGAAGTCAGAATCCAAGAGGGGAAGTTCTAGTAGAACCCCAGGGTGGGACGATGATGTGTCAGTATCCGATTGGATGGATGGAGAAGAGGGTGAGGTGGGAGAGGATGGTAGGGGGGTTGGGTTAACTGATGTGAGGCGTTCGCCGACGGACTTGCACTCAGCGGCGAGCTTGGAGTGCTTGCGCCAGGACGCATTCTTGATAATCTTCTCGAGGGCCGGGACTAGAACGAGGTTCAGGCGGGAATCGGCTTCCGAAGAAGCCATTCCCGGGACTTGATAGTGGTTTAGATCTGAGATGGGAGAAGTGTTTTGGTAATTTGAATGTCGCGGAGATGGTGGCGGAGTGGTGGCTGATATATTGGTGAACTGGTGGGGTGTACGGTGGTGGACGGATGGCGGAGGAGGTGGTGGATCTAGTTTGTAGAGCAGAGAAAATCAGAGTAGGAAGCTGCTTTGGAACTGCAGCATCTGGATCGCGGAGACGACGGGAAGTTTGATGCGAAGTCTAAAGTTTACGACACTTGAAATGACCGCTATGCCCTTTAGAATAAAGCCATAAACTAATCCGAATAAGCGTGTGCACGATATTTGTTGGTTTTATTTAAGCCCCCGTTTGGCACCCATTTTTTTCAAATTCTCATTCTCATTCTTTTTCTCTTCCTTCATTTCAACCACACATTCTATCAATAAAATAATATTACACATAAACCTAAAAATTCTCTTTACTTTTTAACCACACATTCTTCCATCAATCACTATTCAAAAACACATTTTTCTACTAAAATGGGTGTCAAACACCCCCTAAGTCGTGTGAAAATTTTATTTTCCTACTTGGAAATATTGGGCTCATATTATTTTTAAAATATATTTTCCTTTCTTATTTTCGATCACGTATTCTTTAATAAAATAATATTACACATAAATTCAAATTTTTATTTTATCTTTTAATTACATATTCCCCATCAAAATACTATTTCAAAATGTATTTTAATAGGAAAAATGGGGCTCGCAAAATGTCTCAATAACAAACTATAACATTTCTTCTGAACGTAAATAAATATTAAAATAAGTCATTACTCACTTAGAGCCTGTTTGATTTGCTTTTTTTCCATGGAACTTGGAATTTAATTTCCTTTTCCCACCAATTGACATGTTTGATGAGTAAAATTTGGAGGGGAAATGGTTTTCTTGGCCAAGGATCACATGCCTTCTTTTCCATGCTTTTTGGGTGGGAATTGAATTTCCAGTTCACTGCAATTTTTTTGTTTTTTTATGCAATGGAAATAAATTTCATAACAAATTGTAAAAAAAAAAAATCACTTTAATGGACAATTTCCATGTAAAATAAAGTCAAACGAACACTAGACTTTGATTAAAAAAATGATTTTTTAGGAAATAATTTTTTTTCCTTTTTTTTTACTTTTTGGCAATAGAAACAAATTTTATAATGTTGAAAAAAAATCACTTTAATGAACAATTTCCATGTAAAATAAAGTTAAATGAACACAAAATTTAAAAATTTTTCAAGTGGAAAATTATATCAATCAAACACACTTAATTAACAATTTCCTGCAAAACAATTTCTAGGCAATTACTTTTCCTGAAATTTATTTTCTTTCCACCAATTTTCCACTATTGCAATCAAACGCACCCTTAATTTATAGCAGTAGTCATTCAAATTGTATTTCTCCTGGTTGATTATACCTGGTCACTGCAGTTTGGAATAAATTTCAAAATGGTCATTGAATTAATTTATAGCAGTAGTCATTGAACTTTCTAACAGGGCTTATTAGCACAAAACGTCCCTACGTTTGATAGTTAGTGTGCAAAACGTCCCAACGTTTCATTTTTTTGCATTTTTGCCCCTATTTCAACATTTCAGTGTGGAAAACATCTCTTTCACTATTTTTCAGTGTAAAATGACCATTATACCCTCAAATTTAAATAAAACAAATAAAATGAAAAGAAATATAAAAAATAAATTGTAATTATACTCCCAAACTTTTTAAAAAGTGCAAGTAAGTCCAAAAGCCTTATTAAAAGGGTTAAGCACAAAACGTCCCTACGTTTGACACTTAATGCGGAAAACGTCCCTATGTTTCAAACATGTTTATATTTGCTCAATAACACAAAACGTCCCTACGTTTGACACTTATTGCGTAAAACGTCCTTACGTTTCATTTTTTTTTTACATTTTCGTCCTTATTTCAACGATTCATTGCGGAAAACGTCATTTTCACTATTTTTCAATGTAAAATGACAAATATACCATCATATTTAAATAAAACAAAAAAGGAAAATAAAAATAAAAATAAATTACAATTGTGCTCCCAAACTTTTCAAAAATTGCAAATGAGTTCAAAATCTTATTAAAACATTCAAACTACCAGTCCTTTCCTCCTCTCTCAACCTTATCCTCCCTCCACCACTTAAACCAGGATTGTAGATGGAGGTGTGATGGTTTGAAAGGTGGCGGGGTCTGATGGTTTAGGTGGTGGAGGGAGGATAAGGTTGAGGGAGGAGGGAAGGACTGGTAGTTTGAATGTTTTAATAAGATTTTTGAACTCATTTGCACTTTTTGAAAAGTTTGGGAGCACAATTGTAATTAATTTTTTTTTATTTTCCTTTTTTGTTTTATTTAAATATGATGGTATATTTGGCATTTTACATTGAAAATAGTGAAAATGACGTTTTCCGCAATGAAACGTTGAAATAAGGACGAAAATGTAAAAAAAAAAAATGAAACGTAAGGACGTTTTACGCAATAAGTGTCAAACGTATGGACGTTTTGTGTTATTGAGCAAATATAAACATGTTTGAAACATAGGGACGTTTTCCGCATTAAGTGTCAAACGTAGGGACGTTTTGTGCTTAACCCTTTTAATAAGGCTTTTGGACTTACTTGCACTTTTTAAAAAGTTTGGGAGTATAATTACAATTTCTTTTTTATATTTCTTTTCATTTTATTTGTTTTATTTAAATTTGAGGGTATAATGGTCATTTTACACTGAAAAATAGTGAAATGGATGTTTTCCACACTGAAACGTTGAAATAGGGGCAAAAATGCAAAAAAATGCAACGTTGGGACGTTTTACACACTAACTATCAAACGTAGGGACGTTTTGTGCTAATAAGCCTTCTAACAGTTACACATCATTGAAGTTCATAGTAAATTTAAAAATGGCCAACAAAATAATTGTATACCGCAGTAGTCACTAAAGTTATTCTTGTAGTTGTTGAAACATGAAATTGCTTCTTTCACACGACGCTTTGGTCATAATTAGCATTATAATCACTAGTCGGGTTAATTGTTTCAAACCTTATTGAACTTTGTTTCGCTTCTTCAAAATCTCCATCTACTTTATTTGATGGAGCTGCTAACGGATGGAATATACACACGACACTATTTTCCTTCTATTTCCACCAATTGTTTGGTTAGGTTTATTTTTCACGAATTGTTGTCTCTAATGATGTTCCCAACCTGCACGTCGAATTGCTCAACTTTAGAATAGTGCATTTTGATGATTGACATGAAATCTGAATCACGAGTCCACTGGCTAACAAGTCGAGGTGCGCGTAAACTGGCTCGAATATCCACGGCTATCGAAAAAAAAAAAAAAGAGTACTCTAAAAATAAATTTCGATTGAATTGACAAAACTGAACCTCTAATTACCAAGTTGATAATTTTTTACTATTTTTCTAGTTATTAGTGGAGGAGTTTCGACAGCAGGTCAGAGTTTTCGTGTGAAATTTTCAAGAAACCATGTAACCACAAATGAGTATGAATGTTTTTTTCTAATGAAAATTAAAATTGATTTTATGAAAAAATGCATTTAAAAAATATATTTTAAAGGAGTTATAGTCATACGTTTAATGAAAACTTTGTAGTTTGTAGCGTCAGCAAATAAGATGAAGTCGTTGAAGGCAATGATTTTTCAACTGGTGTTGGTTGAACAAAAAAGTAGAAGTAACGTAGATAGCATACTATATAATCCAAGTAAAACATGAATTTTTTTATACGAAATTAACATAATGTAACATAATGAGTTACTTGTGTAAATCGTAAAAAATAAACTTAAGGTATTTGTGAAGTTATCCCATTTTTCTTTCTTTTTGTAACTGAAATTGCAGGAAGTGGTTGACGGGACATCGGCTTTAAAGGGAATAATGTATTGGGCTGTTGGATGGATTGAAAAAGTGGAAATTACACCATTCCCTACTTTTGAAGATCCAAATTCTAAAATCAGATTTCATGTTTTAATGTTCAAAAATCAAATATTTTATAGATAGATACAATTTTTTATATTTAATTAAATATTAATAATAGTATTATAAAAAATAATTTATATACACCCAACCCCCCTGAAATTTCATTATCAATTAACGGAATCACCCCCGTCTTCTCTCATTCCTGATCCATGTGCCGGCGACTTCTCTCCACGCTGCTGCTGCCGGTGACCTCTTCCTCCCCTTCTCCTCCCCCTCCCTCCCCTTCTCCTCCCTTCGCGGCGCTGCTGCCGGCGCATGACGCTACTGCCGGCATCGCAACAGCGTTGCGACACTGCCCCATGGAAATCTACTGATTACTGATTCGAGGCAGATTTTGATGGAGATCGTGTGTTAGCAGATTTCGATGGAGATCGATGCTGTGTAATTTGTGTGGTGGTGCTGGAGATGATGCTGTGTAATTTGGCCACCAATTACAATTAACGGAACTGCCCTAGTCGCAACTTTGGGGATCAAATTTCGAGGCAATTGAGCAGCAATTGGATCAATAAAATGTGTACCCACTGTCGTTTGAGTGTGAATTTGATTTTCTCCATGTGAATTTGTGATTTTAATGGTGTTTGGGTGGTGGTGCTGTAGTCGGTGGTTGTTTGTAAATGGTGGCGGTTTGATGGTGAGTTGGTGCCAGTTTGCAGGCAGTTGAGGCGGTATTTTTTTTTAAAGGTGGTGGTGCTATGAGGCGATGGTCCGGTGATTGTGGTGGTGTGGTAAGTTGCGGGCGACGGGCAGTTGTTTGAATCTGTGTTGTGTTTCGTAACCAACTGGGACCGCATAATGGACTAATTGTGACCGCATAATGGATTAACCGTGACCTTAAAATTCAACAATTTGTGACTAAATATTAATCTGAACCATGTGAAAAAAGATTTTGTAACCTGTGCTGTGATAATTTGAAAATAACCCGTGACTATGAACAAAAGCCTGAGTTGTGACCGGGGCTATGACTTGTGACCTGGACTGTGACTTGTGACTTGAGTTGTGACTTGTGAATTCGACTATGACCTGAGTAGCCGAATCGAAGCAGTCGCCGGAAACGGTCACCGGAATCGGAGTAATTGCCGGACGGTCGCGCGGAGAAATCGCCGGAATCGAAGCAGTCGTCGGAACACTCACCGGAGAGGCCGCCGAAGCGGTGGGGGTGGGTTATTTATTTATTTATTTCTATTTATTTATATACATAAATAAATATTTATATGTGTGTATGTATATGTCAAAATATCTGATTTTTGAAATGTGAAAGTTGTTTTGTTATTTTTGAAATAGTGTAAAGTAAAAGTAGGAGAAATGAATTTTTCCCTTTGAAAAATGAAAAAATACATGGTTGAAGATAAAGGAAAAATACATTACTTTCAAATTTGTAAAACTCTTTCAAAAATCAAGTGATATTAATAAACATATAATTAGTAAGTTTTATAAATTAAATAGGTCATTAAATAGATTAAGATCACAATAACATACAGTTTATGATTACAATGACATAATAATCACAATCACATGATGTCACAGTCACAAATTTTATAGGTCACAAATTAATTGCATATTACCATTTATCTCCCCCACCTCACACCACCATCAACACCATCCAAAACAAGTCGTCGCCTCAAATCCACAACTAATCACTACCATCTCCAAATGCTCCACCACAACCACCACCACTGCACACACCATCACACTACCACCTCACATACAACAACAATGCACCACATAGATATACACATACCACCGTACACACCATCACACACAGATCCGCACCACCACATACCTGTACATGCTACCGAACGGCTTGGGCTTTGGTTTGAAGAAGTAGCGGTGGCAATTAAGTCGAGCAGCTCGTCGGTTCGGGTGCTCGGCTGGTACTATTCATACCCAAGAGCCGCTCGGGCTCGTAAAACAAGAGCCCGAACACAAATCGAGCAGGTGGCTCGGTAGACGAGCAGAGCCTGCTAGGTTCGTTGAGCAACGAGCCGCTCACCGAGCGGCTCGTCTAGACACGAGCCACGAGTAAAAAAATAAAAAAATAAAATTTTCACCCAAACGGTCACTGAACAGTAACCGTTTGGTCACTTAAAATAAAAAAAATATTTTTTTTAATTTCGCATACATTTTTCTTCTATAAATACCCACCATAATCAACAATTTTTTCCCACCAATATCAATCTCTCATTATTCTCTCATTATTTACTATACAAATAAAATACTCTCTACAATTTACATTCTTATTCTCCATAATTCCATTTATCAATTATCAACATTCAACAATATCATTCTCATTAATTTTCATTCATTCTATATTTCTATAATCATCTTCTTCTACTCTTTTTTTACATTTCTCAATTCTACATTTCTAAATTCAATTTCTATTATTCATAACAAATGAATTTACGATCATTTGTTGAAAGCTTGTTCGGTATGGAGAACGAAACACAAACACCTGCCCAAAATCAATTTGGGAATGAATTCTCCGGTCTCAATGAATTACCAATCCCCGAAAACATTGAAGATTTCAACGTTCGTGATAGTCATCCAATTGATTTGGATGACATTGATGATGTTCCAATTTATTTGGAACAAAATGAAGAACCGATATTAAATATTCCCGATACAACCGGGAAGAGAAATGGGAAGAAGTAGGCAAAATATTGGGATCATTTCAAATTGGTTCCCACTGGTCGTGTGGTCGATGGATTTCGAGAAACCAAAGCAGTATGTAAATACTGTCAATAACGACTGACATGGCAAAAAGGCATTGGAACCACCCACCTCGACCGTCACTACAAATCATGTTCGGCCAAACATGGGATTCTTCCAGCTGGTCAAACGCAACTACAATTTGGTACTCCACAAGTCGGTGCTACTACTACGCAACTTTCTACATGGATGTATTCGTTGCCGCGGTGGAGTTGCCACCAGCAATAGCGGACAACCAACATTTTGTTAACTACGTCAAAAGATATCTTCAACCGAGGTACCAAGGGGTAAGTTGAAATACTCTTCGTTCTGATACAATTGCATATTTTCTTAATGCAAAGCAATTATTGATTTCGAATTTTGAAAAATATGGGGGTGTGATATCCTTAACTTCAAATATGTGGGAAATGATTAATAAGAGGGGTTATATAACTGCAACTGCACACTACATAGACCCACTTTGGGTCATGCATAAAAAAATTATTGCTTTTAAAATTGTTGCGTATCCGCACAACGCTCAAACTATATTTAATGCTATTATGTTAATAATTCGAGAATATAAATGTGAGAGTAAAATCCGTTCTTTTACGTTCGATAACGCCTCTTTAAATAAAACTGTTATCGATAAATTGCATAGAGTTCTTAATCCTGATTTCGGTGGCTATTTATTTCATATTTGATGTGTATGCCATATATTTAATTTAATAGTACAAGACAGTTTAAAACACGTTAATGATGAAATTAACCGAATTAGGAATGCACTTATGTATATCACGTGTACACCTAGTAGAAAACAAGCATTTGAGGATTTTTGTGCAGAATCTGGGATGACGAATAAAAAAACTTTTATTACTGACGTAGGCCATAGATGGAACTCCACGTACTGATTACTAAAATCATGTGAAGGTTATGAAGCATATATTACTGAATTTTTTAACAATAGACATGTTAGAGACGAAGACGATACTATTTTGAATGAATCCGATTGGAATATAGTTTTTAAAATAAAAATTTTTTTGACAAGTTTTTATGAGTCTACAAATATATTGTCAGGTGTTTATTATCCCACTAGTTGTATGGTTCTTGAACGTCTTTATATAATTGTAAGAACTTTTGCTAGATTTCAAAATGACCCTGATTTTCAAGCTGTTATATATTCTATGGAATTAAAATTTAGAAAATATTGGGAAGAATTACCTATATTATTTCCTTTAGCATGTGTCATGGACACCCGATATAATTTATCGGGTACTAAATTTATAATTGATCAAATGTCAAATGCTTTAACTTTTAATACACATATTACTTATAGAAATTTGGAACCGACGTTCCGTGAAATGTATGAATTATATTCTTCAAGAATGGGTACACATATTAATCGTGTACCTGCATACACTCTTCCTACTAATATAACAGATGACGACGCTCAAATTTTGAATTTATTTGAAAGTATGCACTCGAATAGATTTGATGCAGCTGCATATAGATGTGGTTCCTCTAGTAGTAGTAGTAGTAGTTTGACATCCACTGCATGTACTCAAACTTCCAACGGCAGTCGTAGTCAAACTCCAAACGCGTTGCCATATGAATTAATCGATTATTTTAGTCAAACTTTGCCTACTAACAAAACAACTAGTAAAAGTTCAGAAAATGTCCTTGAATTCTGGCGAAATAACGAACGCCGATGGCCAGTAGTTGCTGCTATAGCAAAAGATCTACTAACACCTCCGGTTAGTACTGTAGCTTCGGAATCTGCTTTTAGTGCAGGGAAAATGGTTCTCTCTGATGTCAGAAGTCGACTAAAAGAAGATATTTTGAAGGCGTTAATGTGCGTGAAGGATTTGGGAAGACGCTAATTATCGAATTCAAGATAAATATGCCGAAATTGCATGTAACCAAGTAAGTGATATTTAATTTTAACAATCACCACATTCATCACATTATTTTATTTTCATATCTTTATAATTTTTTTTAAAAAAAATTGTACACGTAACAAGTTGTTCGTGTACAATTTTTAACTCTACCTACTCAAAATTGAAGTAGCTGGTCCCAAACCCGGATAAAGGAGGAGGGTTTATCTTTTTTTTTTTTTTTTTGTAATTGTAAAAAATAAAAATGTTAGTAGGAAAAAGTATATTTGAACTACAAGAAAAATAGCATTTTGCAACGTTAAAAAAATGTTGTCGAAAACCTTTTACAACGTTTGGACGTATGTTGCAAAGCTCAATGTTGTTGTAAAGTAGAAGGATACGATAACGTTTTTTAAACGTTGATAATAACCTTTTGCAGCGTTTTTTTAATGTTGCTAATAACTACTTTTTGCAACGTTTTTTGAACGTTGCTAATGACTAATTTTTGCAGCGTTTTTTGAAGGTTGCCAATAACCATTTTCTCCAGCGTTTTTTGAACGTTGCCGTAGTTTTTTTTTTAAAACAACAATTTATGCAAATTGATTGACAAAATTGAAAATGGGGCCTTATGAACAAATTTTGGAATTGCATAAAAATTGATAATTTTATTAAAATTTTTTAATCTATACACTTGAACATTAGAATATGATACACCACCACCTAAATAAAAATGAGCTTCAAAATGAAATACAATTAGGAATAAAATTTTGGCACTACTTAGGCATGAATAACTTATTGCCACGCTTGCAACACCAAGCTTCCAAATAATACTCTAATGGCATGAAGCGGAGCCGGACCTGCAAATGATGAAACAGAAAATAGATTTTTTTTATGTCCACACAACAATGCAAAATGCTAAAACATTAAAATTTTGTTACTTTGGCTCCGGTGTAATGGGCCTCAAAACATCACTGACCACAGCAAGGTAACAGAATCCTACATGGACATCAACAGGTAACGAAATGTTCACATACGTTCTCTAATTCGATCATTGTGCCAGTTAAGTAGAAGTATCAAAAGAATTCTATTAAAATCATGTTTGCTAAAAAGAATGTTTACATACGTTCTCTAATGCTTTTTGTGGACAGACTCTTGGATATTGAAATTTTATCATGTTTAGACAATTTGTATACCTCGAAACTTAACAACAACAAAATCATCTTAATAGCCCGATTTCCTAAGAACTAGTTTTCTCAGCTACTATTCATTAGTTCCTTAACAACCCCTTAATCCCTTGTTTTGGAATCTATCTCTTTTGTGTCCAATACATTGTCAGTTTCTTTATGTGGCATAGAGCATATCTAATGCTTTTTTTGTGGACAGACTCTTGATATTGAAAATGGATCGCGCTAGGAGTACAGGAGTGCATTTACAGGTGACTTATCGGATTTTAAATTTGGCTGACGTGGCACCTGAAAAACCATTAAAAAAAAAAAAGGAAATTGAAATAAAGGACAAAAAGAGAATGAAAAGGGGATCCCGTCAAATCGAGACCTAAATTTCAAACTCTTCCTGCTCTTCTCGCCTCAACTCTCTCGTGGGTCTTGGATTACCGGCGACGGGACGACGATATATCCGGCCGTAGCATTCTGTTGAAGTCGACGAGAGGCCAGTATCTGGAGTCGACATCGGGCCTTTGAAAGCTTCTCGTCCGGCGACCATTTTCGAAGTCGACCTCATCAACTCTATTCAGTCATCTTCAGGGAAACCCTTCAATCTAACTGAGAAAATATTTTCATTTACAAGTTCGATGACATGTAGAGCAGCATTTGGTAAGGTACTGAGAGACAAAAGACACTTTGATAGAACTGATGAAGGAAGGAGTAGCCATGGCAGGGGGCTTCGACTTGGCTGATTTTTCCCCTCATCAAAGTTACTTCAGGCGGTGAGTTGGAATAAAAATAGATTGTGGAAGATGCGAGGTAAACTTGATTCAGTACTGGACTCCATGATCGAGGAGCATAAATCCAACCTAGCTAGAATGAATTAGTTTCAGTTATGAGTTCAGTTTTGTTCAAAGTTGTCCATTTATGAGTTCCGTTGTTTCAGTTTTGATCATGTTCGTGTTCGGTTTTGTTGGATCCAAATTTGAATGAATCGGGGAATGAGGTGTGTAATGTTCCCAATTATGAACTCGGTTTTGTTCAAAGAATCAACCGGTGAATCGAGTACCGTTAATTTCAAGGATTTGCATTACGTATTTGTATTTGCAGACATGCTTTATGGAGAAAGTATTTTAAGAATTACAAAATAATTACTTTTGCCTTAGTGCTTAGTCAATGTTGCGATTCATTTGTGTATCAACTTGTACTGAAAAAACCAAACCTTCGGGCGCTACTTAGTTTATAACTCTTAGAAGCAAGCTAAAGAAAATCCTACCCAAAACGAAATGAACAAGACGAAAATTACAATGACAGATCAAAGAAGAGAATAACACGATTACAAAACAAACAAGAAAGGACCATATTAATTGAAGTCACATAATTCATTGATATTGAACTGAAATCGAAAAACAACAGAAGATAGGCCTAAATGGCATTCGAAAGCAGGCAAATTAAACAAGGATAATTTCAACAGAAATACATCAGCATTGGAGATAAAGAACCAGACAAATTCTGACTTGGAGTCCCTCTGCATAAGGCAATCTGTCAACCAAATTAACATACTTAAGCTTTCTTAATTCATTTAACTGTTGAAGATATCTCAAATGAATCTAAAATGTTACATATATGGAGCAAAAGAATTGGTTTCGATTTGGCACAAGACTTGACTTACAATCCAATAACAAGACTTTCAGCTGAACAAGTGACCATAGTCCAGCTACATGGATCAACAGACACACCATTCCAATTATCAAGAACACCATGAGGATCTATCAAACCAGCTTTTATACCCATTAAAGCTTGGACTGATTACAGAAAAAACCCATGAGAAAATGGGAAGCTCGACGGCAGATTTTCCTTGTTCGCGTCCGGTCCACAAAAAGGGGAGCTCGACGGAGGTGAATGTTGGGACAAAGCAGCCGATCAATTTTGTTCGCAACAGTGGGCTTCCGGGTCCGAAAATGGGGATGTATTTTCAGCCGGTCAATATTTATGTTTACAGCCGAAAATGGAGGTGAACGGCTGAAAAAGGAGGTGGATGGCTGAAAAAAAGGGCTACGGGACTGCTGAAAATGGAGGTGAACGAGATGGCTGAAAATGGGGCTGACTGGCGGACGGCTGAAAAAAATGGAGGTGGACGGCTGAAAATGGAGGTGCACGAGATGGCTGAAAATGGAGGCGTGAAATTGTGGGAGAAATAAACGATTTCCCTCGCTTTCCTACTTGCCTCCTTGAAGTCAGGCCCGGTCAAATGTTTTTTTTTTTTTTTAATTTTTGGAAACTGCCACGTAAGGCAAATTTAAAATCCTGTAAGAAGGCTGTAAGAAGCATTCTGTACTCCCAGCATTACTCATTGAAAATTAAGGCAATTTGTTTGGAAAATGCTACTTGCCTAGGATTGCCTGGATTGGAGACCGACTCAAAAACAGGGATTCAAAATATTTCGACGTGGCACTCTTTTCTCTCTCTTCTTTTTAGAGGGAAACCCACATCTCCCCTTACAACCCGTTTTCCTCTTACAGCCAAAAACAAAAACACCCGCGCCGAAGAAATCTGTGTAGAGCATTTCCTCTTATCGTTGTTCTTCCCCTTTTCATCTTGCCGATCGAAGACGTAACTCGCACACATCTCGAATTTCCAGCTCTGAAATCCAGCACGGGTTTTTGACCTTCATTTTCAGCGATTAACAACATCTCCGATTTCTTCCCATTTTCCTCTATGTTAGAAGACAGAACTCCCACATCTTTTTCCCAGCTCCATTCGAAGACAGGTCCGAAATCTAGCAAACACGGTTTCGTCTCTGATTTTTTCAGATTTCAATAACTCATACAAATCAGACTCCAACTGTAAAGGTAAGTTCACTACAAATCGTTTTATTGAGGTAAAATAGTGTAAATTTGAATTACAGAACTCCCACATCTTCTTTTCCAGCTCCATTCGAAGACGGGTCTAAAATCCAGTGAAAGGGAGCACGGGGTTCGTCTTTTATTTTTTTCCCAATTCAAGAACTCATACAAATCAGGCTCCCAGCACCTATAAAGGTATGTTTACTACAAATCGTTTTATTGAGGTTAAATAGAGTAAATTTGAATCCCAGTGATCAGATTTGTGGTA
This sequence comes from Fraxinus americana, assembly GCA_035079005.1. Classification (NCBI taxonomy): domain Eukaryota; kingdom Viridiplantae; phylum Streptophyta; class Magnoliopsida; order Lamiales; family Oleaceae; genus Fraxinus; species Fraxinus americana. The sequence goes on along the minus strand of CM068714.1, from coordinate 3,164,472 downwards.
TTGATGTGAGCGGAACGTCTCTGTTATTGTTGTATTACTGTGAGCGGACATAGATTCAAATTTAACTAATTCTTGTATTAAAGAGGATAAAGTGAAATGGTGGGATTTGAACCAAAGATTAGGTGTTACCAAGTCGAAAAATGTGAGAAATTGACTGAGTCACAACCCTTGTTGCCATTGTTTAGTTATTAGAGCTCTGCAATTGATCTTGGATTGTAACACAGAGCTCTGCAATTACTGTATAATCATTTGGCCTAAATGTTTTGATTGTTGACTGAAACTGACCATTACCTTTTTTCTTAGCAGAACAAATAAAGTTCAGTCTCCTATCTTTCTTTTGTTCTACTTTGTAGTAGTTTCATGGTAAATGCTCTCGATGGGTTTGTTTGAATGATGGTGCAAAATTTTATTGTTGAGTCAGTGCAACCAGCAAAGAAAGCAGATTATCAGTGCAATCAGTCACTTTTGTTTCAATTTCCTTTCAGCTTGAATGCCTTTAATACATACTGGGGTCAGTTTGAATGCCTTTAATAATCTGCATTGCAAAGAAAGCAGATTATCAAGTTTAAATGCTAATTATCAGTTCCATTTTATAGTGCAAAATGCTCCAGAGTAACAATCCTATAGCCTTGTGAAGAAATTGTGATTATTAACTTGGTCTTGTAAAAATTGTGTATTTTCCGTTGAGTTGCTAAAATTGCTATATAATGGTGAGACATGTTCACATGCAGACACAGCAGCAGCAAGTAAAGGTAGTGCCTATGCAGGGACAAATTTTTTTAGTTTGATTGTTGGGTTAGATGAACTTCCTGTGGCTTTCAAGAAGTATGTCAACCTTGGACAATACTGATGGTTCTACATCTTGGAGACTCACTGTTAATGTCGAGCTTATTGCAGTTATTGGTTCTAAATTTTTTGCAAAGTGTGTTATTTAACATTCAGCCAGTTGATTGAAACTGAAATTATTACATTATTCACTAGGTTAAGCTTGAAATAGATACATCGGTTGATTGAAACTCGAATCATTAATGGAGCTTTGAATGTTTACAGTTTCCTATAATTCATGCTCAAGTTTGTAATTTCAAATCCCTGCGAGCATTAGTGCTTCAATGCCATTTACATGTTTTAGTGTCCCATAAAAACATACCATTTGATAGCAGAAGTGTTTAATAGAACATCGTCTCAGACATGGCCTCAATAGTAAAAGTTCATAGAAGGATTGTTCACAACACAACCCGCAAATATAATGCTGGAAACAGCGAACTCGGAATTAAATCTGGTATATTATAAAAATCCATACATGATATCATTTGATTGCCTAGTTTAAAACAGATCCGTTTCTCATTTCAACAACCTAAATGGATTATAACATAAGGGCATCAACGACATACAAACCATGCATGAACGAAGCATAAGCATTCATACACAAACTACCCTTACTCAAACTACAAACTACCATACACAAACTATCATTACATTCGGTTTTGGACATATGCATACAAACGTTCAATATTCAAGCTGGCTGCTTTCCTTTGGCATCAACTTCCGTGATCTTTCACACTACCTTTATGACATATTCCAGAGTTCCTTCCTGGGACAGTCATCAACCACCACCAACAAAGTTGAAATCCAAAAAGATGACATAATCACTACTTGGATAAGTTTTTCAATTGACAGGCAACAAACAACTATGATATATTCAGGGTCAAGATTTGCACAAGTATTATTATTATTAAAACTTACAATACACAACAAAATTTTAAAGATCAGTCATGACTGGTTAATGGCTACTGTTCAGGCTTCGAATGCGACCGGATATGGTAGGTCGATCAAAGAACATGAATTAAACACCATTAATTTCTTTTCCAACGCTTACAACCTTATTTTCCAGAATTCAATTCCCACTACCTAATAAAAAGTTGTAGACTTTAAAAGGTAGCAGAAGAATATCAAATTGATCCTCTAAGTGCAACCAAAGTACAATACCACAACCTAACATATTCTAATACAATTTATACTAAAAATTAAATCGAATTTATTCAAAGACATTTACACGATGAAAAAAAAGTCTAACAAGTGAGAATTAATTTTTTTTTAAAGAAATGTAACAGAATCTAAAAAGAACCCTGATGAAAACAAGGGATTTAATTGAAATTGATTAAATGCCTACAAGTAAAAAAAGCTTACTAAATTCATCGAAAACGGGGAAAAATAGGAATCAGGTGAAATTCTTACTAAACTATAATAGATTGATTTTTAAGGGATTTACAAGAAACTACTTGGAACCCAGATGAAAATAACAGAAAACAATAACACCTATTTGTTCAAAAATATGAAGAGGATGAATTTTTACTTACAGGGTGCGGTGGGAACAAGGAGTGACACCTGGTCAGGGAGCGGTGCGGGCAACTTCGAGAGAATTTGGCTTCAAAATTTGGGACAAAGTATGATTTCATCAAGTTCCTCAAAACCCTCAAAAATACTACCTTCACTCTGAAGTGCGGTTCACGTACCGAAAATACCCATCGATCTTTGAGAGAGAGGGAAAATGATTTATTCTCTTTGTTCATGGAAATGGCTCTGCTTTACTATAAATTGCAGTTAACAGAAGTTTATTCGAGCGACGACGACAGCTTTGAGTGGCCGTAGATGGTGAGCTTCACTTTGGAGATAGCAATTTTCGCCTTCAACTTGCCGATTTGAAGATTGTGAGATGTGGTTAGGGTTTCGATTTTGGGGTATAGCGATTCTGTTTGTGTTATACGTTTTTTTTTCTTTTATTTAAATAGATGCCACGTCATTGTATTTTTCAGTCGGTTCGAACGGCCCTGGACATGTAGCGCGGTTGAATTTGTATAGCCCAAAACTTCACAACAACAAAATAATCCTAATAGCCCAATTTCCAAAGTTCTCATCTACTATTTATTAGTCTCTTAACAACACCTTAATGCCTTCTCCCACAACATTCTCAAGATCCTAAATCTACATATATTCAGACCCTTCTAATCTAATATGTTTCCCCACTTTTCAATTACAAAATCTAGCATTGGCTAAATAGCCCTGCCATCTACTATAGACAAGTATTTTGACACATACTCGTCCAAAATAATACCTACAATTAGTATTTTGGATCAAGAAACAACTCTATGCAAACATCCATCGCCATTAGCATTCTCTTATTCACGATAATAATTCTGAAACAACCATTGTTTGTAAAATAGGTAAGATCATTCCAAGTACAATAACACTTTGATCATCACTCAATCAAATAACTAAAATATTTACAAACTATCTCATAATTAAAGCACGTAAAAGTGAATATCATCTAAGAGTATCAACAAAATTTACTGCACGAAAACATTAAGATTGAAGTTTAATTAATTACCATCAGAAAGAGAGATAGGAAAATCAGTCCAAAGCCCATGCCTTGATGAAATTTTTCTTAAAAAATCCACAACTTCCTCGATGACTCCCACTGCACCATCCTCCTCCAAATCATCGTCATCATTACTATCCTTCATTTTTCTCGGAAACTACAACAAATTGGAAGTGAAATTCAAGGAGAGTAAAGAGAGTCCCGATTTCAAGGTGCCCTGAACTTCCGCCAAATCATTCTTTATTCCGGAAATCATATCCGAGTTGGGCGGCAATGGCGCAAGAGGTATTTCCTCCAAGTCATTCTTGACTCTCGAAATCATGTCCGAGTCGAGGGCCGGCAGAGGCACAAGAAAGGCAGTGTCGCCGTGGAAGAGGGTGGAAAGGTCTTCTTTAACGTTGGCGGAGGGAGTTGTGGGGGAAGAGGGTTGCGGTAAATGATTATCATTGAAAATTGAGGGAAACCAAGATGACATTTTTTATTTTCTTTGAAGCTCTCACGGAGTGCGCTCCGTCGATGGCCATATGCTAAAGGAGGACACAGAATTTTTCAATTTGGAGAGGGGAAAATGGCGAGAGAATTTAGGGTTTGAATTAATTTGGATTTCTTCAATTTAAGCCCGTATATAACTTAATTTCGTTCGTTTTTCGCAACGTTTATTAAACGTTGCGAATCCAAAAGATATGCAACGTTTAAAAACCGTTGCGAAAAATATACATTAACAAAACTTAAAAAACGTTACGAAAAGTTAGTCTACCAAAGTAATTTGCAAAGTTTAAAAAACGTTGCGATAAGTTTACGTTTTTGCAACGTTCATTAAATGTTGCAGAAATAGACTTTTTGCAACATTTAATAAACGTTGCAAAAAGATGGTCTATTGAAACTTTTTGCAACGTTTATTCACTTTTCGCAATAGTCAATAAATGTTGCAAAAAGTGATATTAGCAATATTCATTTTAAAAATGTTGTCAAAACTCAATTACATTAACTAATTGCAACATTCACTTATTAAAACGTTGCCAAAAGACCCTTTTAGCAACATTTATCAACAAATGTTACATTTTAAGTGTTGTAAATGATCATTTTTTGTGTAGTGAATCAATCAATGTCACTTTTGGATTTGTTATCTTGTTCCATTTGTCTCTATAATAAATAAAGATGTTAATTTTTCAAAGAATATAAATGAAATAGTGCGAGACTTCTTTAAAAAAAAAATGTAATAGGGTGTATCATTTTTAAATTCTACCACATTAATTCATATACAAAGATCAAATGAAGTGTTATATTATCTCACTATTTAATTTAAAGCAAGGTTTATATCCTTATTCATATTTAAATTTTCATAAACACACATGTATGCATCTCTTTAATTAATTCAAAAGAATTCACGGTTTCACGCTACAAAAGAATTCAACGTTTGGACGTGTGTTGCAAATTGAGGTATTGTCAAAAGTAAAAAGATCCGGAAACGTTTAAAAAACATTACCATAGACATACAACAACGTTTAAAAAATGTTGTCGTAGGTCTTTGGAAACGTTTTTTAAACGTTGTTGTATGTCTACGGCAACGTTTAGAAAACGTTGCGAAAGGGTTCTTTGGCAAGGTTTTCTAAACATTGCCGTAGGTCATATTATAGTTTTTTTTTTTTTTTTTTTTGTAAATACTCCTTTCGAACAAATTTAAAATTTGCATAAAAATTGATAATTTCATTACAATTTTTTGAATCCATACACTTGGAACATTAAAATGTAATACATCACCACCCAACTTTTCTCCCTTTTGCTATACACTTACAACTCATCTCCAACTCCGAAACCCTACCAACCTCATCAATCGACCTCTGCACAGCATTGAGAAAGCTCTTAGAACTACTTCCTTTTGACATTTCCTCAAAAACTATGCTCATGTTTCTCCACCACTTGACCATCCTTCCCTTCTTTATAATCTTGACCCATGATATCTTCCCTCTGCACAGCATTGAGAAAGCTCTTAGAACTACTTCCTTTTGACATTTCCTCAAAAACTATGCTCATGTTTCTCCACCACTTGACCATCCTTCCCTTCTTTATAATCTTGACCCATGATATCTAGAACACATGCAATATTTAAGCCTCCTGCATTCTCTACAAAAGAGCTTTCACCGCCATCAGTTTCAAGATACTTCTTACTCCCATCAACACCATCCAACGAACCAAGAACATCCACTATAAGTTTAATTCCATTTTGAATCTTGATCCTTTACATTAGCCGCCTGCATAGATCAATTCACAATGCACAGTTGATAAATGATTTACTCCATACTTTTTCTAAACATGTAACTATTTTTAGTAAACTAGGACTAATAAAATTTGAAGTTCAGATCATTCTATCACGAATGCATAGAAACTATTTTTGAATGCTTCAATATCTCATACATAATTTGGCAGTGCAACAAGACAGTAGTAAGTGCTTATGGAACAATACCATTTGGCCGGATTCAATACAAATCAAAAGTAAGAAATAAGAGGACTTGAAAGAAGGCGAAGTGTAAAGCTTAGAATATAGCGAATTGAAGTTGAGAATTTAAAGCAACTGAAATTGAGAAAGTCATTTTTTCATGACGAATAATATAGATTGAAAGCAAGCAACTAGAAGGAATAATGATTTGTTTTTCACTAAAATCGATTATAGTTCAAAGGGAAGCCCATATCTATTCCCTGATATGCAGGTAAAAACAAAGAGCAGAAGGAGATTACATACATATTGGGGTCTTCGACCATGACAACAGTTTCCTGAGCAAAGATGTCCTGCAAAACCAAGTCATCCTTCTCCCCATCCCCTTCATTCTTGTCATTGACTTTGCGAGCCAAACTGCTTGTACTAGCATTGTTTGCTTCAGTACCACCTGCAGTGGCGGCAGCCTGCTTGGCTATGAGTAAAGCCGGTATTCCGGATTTTCTCTCCCTCTGCCTCTGAAGGAATTTAACCTCCTCCAACACTAATCTGATCAAATTCATCTTTTTAGTAGTATTCTTGTATAAAAATTAAAACCCCAGTGACTTACACAAATAAATAAGTTAAACATTTGGAGCAACTTAGAATCATCAAAAACCTTCATTCCCGATTTTTCACATAGCGCCCTAACTGCATCCATGAATTCATTGCGTTCTGGACAAAATTGGACCTAACCCATGGTTGGGCCAGGTACGCCGGTGGGGAGGAAGATAACCCATGTGGTTCGCGAACATGGCTCAACCGGAAGGCGTTGGGATTTTGAAAATTCGGATCCAGCTCCGCGAACTTCGCGACAGGCAGAACTTGGTGTTGAAATGATATTTGGGGTAAATTGGTGCCATGGTTGAGGTCACCTGGTTGTGGGCTTTCGACTGTTGGTGAGTTCCGTTAACGGTGGTGGTCGGTTGTGGAGATTTCGGCGAACTTCAGATTTGCAGGCCGCAAGCTTTGAGTAGCGATTCCAGCCACCATAGTCCATGAAATTGGGAGGTGTTGGGTGGTAAATGAAGAGAAGGTGAAGGGCTTTCCATCGGTATCAAGGTCCGGTAGTCTTGGTGGTCGTGGCTTGCTAGAATTTTATTCCATAATGGGCGAAATGATGCCCTTAAGTTGAAAGAAACTTAGGGTTTGGGTTTCTATCGACCCGTCCCGCGTTTAATTTAAAAAAATACAAAAGTTTTCGCAACGTTTGTAAAACGTTGCAATATTCAATAAACGTTACAAAAATAAAACGTCTCACATTTTGCAATGTTCAAAAAATATTGCTAAAAGTGAGACATTTCGCAACATTCAAAAAACATTGCAAAAGTAAAACTTTTCGCAACGTTTAATAAACGTTGCAAAAGTGGACTTTTCGCAACATTTGATAAACGTTACGAAAAATAAAACTTTTCGCAACACTTGATAAATGTTGCGGAAAATAAAAACTTTCTACAACACTCAATAAACGTTGTAAAAAGGGGTCTATTACAACATTTTTCTATAAAACGTTGCCAAAACTCATTTATACTAACCAATGACAACATTCACTTACTAAAATGTTGTCAAAAGACCCTTTTAGCAACATTTATCAACAAATATTGCCTTTTAAGTGTTGTAAAAGAGTACTTTTGATCAAATGAGATAAACAACAACCTTTAAAAAAAAAAAACAAGCGATAAAGTATGCCCCTTTTCTCATTCTCATATTTGTTTTTGCATTTTGACAAACCTTACATGCATCACTTCAATTAGTTAAATTTTCATATATACTAAACTCAATCCAATCCATACAAATCTAAATTTTAATATATACCAACTCAAAAGCATTAATCTAAAAATGAAATTTCATATGTACTATAACGAAAAAACCTCAACAACGTCAAAGTCAATGCGAAAATTGTTTTCATTTTTCTTGCAATTAAATAAGGGCATTAAATCTATAGTTATCATTAAAAATTAGTCTATAATTGCATTTTTTTTTTTACTGAAAAAACATGAAATATATAATTTGTTACTCAATAATCAACTAAATGTATTTATTTCAAAAGGGTGATATTATTTAGTACATGTGGTGTTTAACATCAATCTAGATGACAACAATTGTGATATTAAAAAATAAATATTAAATATAGTGAATATAAAGATTTATGGCTCATCTAATAGAATTTACATATGTTGTCATTTAGAGTAGATAGTATTATTCATCTCAAAATGTTTACAAATTATAAATAAAAAATTTTCCTCAAAATTACCTAGGCATAATTAACAAATTAAGACTTCGTGTGATGTCTGTGTTTTAGATGTCACATAACGTTATCTATGTTGGATAACAAACAGTTATATTAATTTAGGTATCTAACTTAAAAAGAGAGCGCGACAATAATACTTAAGTTGTTCATGTACGAATTAATAGTAAATTTCAAAACATTAGCATAGAGAGTACAAAAGACCAAAAAATAAAATAAAATAACAAGAAGATTGTTTGAACATAGAAATATCAAAGGGACCAAAAATATCGGAAGCTAATTTCCTTATCAATACTGCTAGTTGATAGATGAACAGGTGAGTTCAGTTTATCTTTGAGTGGGGTGGCAAAGGTGGGGCTTGTGTGCATGGCACTGTTGGATTTGCATGTCGTTGAAGAAGTTCACAAGCCAGTTCTTGCAGATCATCGCCACCGCCTGCCCCGGAGCCTGATGGTGGCATCTCCTGTGGCGCTCTGGTGGCGCGGCCACCATACTGACATGGATCTGTTTGCTGATGAGGGAGCTGCAACATCCATTGAGTTTGCCCAACTGGTTCAAACAGTAAGGATAAGTCATATGTTGGTGCCACTGTGGCGGATGTCGGCAAGTCTGAAATCGATAGTACCGGTGGCATTACTATTGGCTGCACCGGAGGAGGAGGAGGTGGTGGCGGAGTTGGAATTTGCAGCGCCGCGAGATGCCCTTGCAAGTAGGAAAGATCGGATTGCAGATTCATCACCTTCAATGCCAAAAAATGCCCAAAAGAAATTTAATGTGTCAAGGAAAATAATTTAAAAACTCACTTTTATAGTTTCAAAGAAAATTAGTTTTGCTGCTAACCCCCAATGCCCTACCCTATCCTACCCCACACCCGCCTCTAAAAGCAACAAAACCAGGAGACATATGCACTGATTTAAAAGCATCAGCCACAAAGAACACATATCTTACGGAAACTGTGCAATATTGTGTCTATGAATTAAGTACAAGGTGTTATAAGAGACATATACACAGGACCCTTAAATTATGGGCTCAAAAAAATAAAATTTAGGATTAGAAATTTGATGACTGGTAGGAACATTAATCACGTAGAAATTAGAAATCTCCGACCATTTCCTTAATAACAGGAAAAAATCATAGTACTTGCGGGAGGCACTACTATAGTATATATATTGCAACAGACACTGACCACATCATAAGTAAATCAGTCAGAATCAGGTTTCTTGATTTCAGCAAACTATGGAACTGTTCCCCCGATGCACTTCTGCACTTTTTTTCTTCTCTAATTGTTTTAAATATAAGAAATATATTCATTTAGAAGGTGTTTGGATGGAATTAAAATTAGATTTTTAGTAGATTGTGATAGAAGTTTTGGAAATGCGTGGTTGAAAAGTTGTAGGATCCATGAAATATGTAGTTAATATTGATTGTTTGATTTTGACTTTGACTTGGATTAAAATCAGATTTTAATTCGAATCAAACATAAGCTTAATCGGAAAGCCAAACAGATCGCTATTCACTTCCATCAATCACTGGAATTTCACTATACAAGTTACACAAATGATAAATTTCATATAAACACTTCAAAAAAAGTAGACTTTTAAGAACAAAAAACTTGTAGTGAAAAAATCATTTTTTTAAATCTCGAGATATCTTTCAAGGAATTTATTTATTTATTTATAACATTAGAACAATTTCTATTACTGAGTGCAACCCTTTGAACCAAAAGCTCGAAATTCGAACTAGATACTGCTTGGAGTTTGAAACAAATCCCAAATAGTTCTTGCAGCAAGAATATAGGGCTTTTTAATTTTAAAGGACTGCACTAGGCTCCAAATCCCACAAAAATGAACCATTTAAATTTTGGAAGAAAATCTCAATTTAGGGCTATGAGATAAGGAAATTGAAATGAAAAATGAAAATTTCACAAGGTCGCAAGTTTTGAGAAATTAATTCAGCTGGAAAAAGGATAAAGGGAAGCACTGGAAGTTTGTAACGGATGAACAAGTACAGTCTTTAGCTCACCAACTCCGACGAGACAGATCACTAAGAGTATGATCATAGGACTAAGCTATTTATTCTAATGACAAACACTGTGGGTGTCCTCTTATTAATAATCCCAAAAAGATGAAAATTAGCTTAAAATAAATGCAAATTTTGATCGATTAATTACCTGTTGTTGAAGGGCAAAGATGTGGGAAACACAGCCATAGACGGGGTCTCTAAGGCGGGACTGAGCCTCATAACAAATGGTCACCACCGCATCGAGCCGCTTGTGCACTGGAATGTGAAGGAGGAGCTTCGACACATTACTGGCTCCAAACACCTTGTGCACGGCTGCAAAATAAGCTGCACCTTGATCTTGATCAAAGTAGGGTGCAAAAATGCACCCCGGCACGCACTTTCTCCTCAAGAACTTGCACGCTCCACATGGTCCATTGCTACCACCGCCACTGCCACCACCACCGCTGCTTCCTGCACCGCCGCAACCCCCAGCTCCTGTTGGGAATCTACTTAATCATGCACAGCGGAATTATAACAATTTTCGATTCCCACCAAGGATCTGCAATGTGTTTAGATGGAAACTGTGATTAGAATTATACCTTGATGAATTCTGTAAAACCCTTTGTTGATTCACGAACTCCAATGATCACGATCTGCAATCCAAGCTGTCCAATTGTCCAGCCTCCAATGGTGATCCACACAGAGAACAAGAATGGTGGCTAGGGTTTCTTTTCTTGTGCTAGCAAGAATAAAATAAAAATCTCTACAGTTTTCAAACCCTAGTACCATATTAATATAAGTCCAAGTGGGCTCGGCCCCTCTTGAAACTAAACCCGGTCCGATACTTTATTAATCATATTAATTAAAACCCGGTCCATAAATTAATTAATCTAATTAATTAATTTTGGTATATTAATAAGTAATCCAATTAATTAATTACCCAACACTTGTTAATTAATTAATTGGTAAATCTCATTCTTCTGGTTCTCTTTTGTGTGTGACCCATTAGGTTCCCGATCACGATGTCTAACGTCTGAATTATTATTTTGATCTAATCAAAATATCGATAAATTAAAACACCCCCTTTAATTTATCACTCATTCAGATTCGTCGTCCCAGATTGACATCTAGCAATGTGTCAAGGCAATACATGTGATGGGAAATGTCATGTGATGTGACAAACCAAAACTTGTTCGTTTACCGTGAAATTATAATCCGTTCGTCAATATGATCCAATCAATTATGAGATATGGATATGTGTCAATCTCGATTATTGATCATATCTTTTATCCTACTGTTTAGTCAATGTAATCGAAAACTCCTTTTCGACTTATGAGTTCACCTTGGCCAAGGATTTCATAATCAACTTAAGCTGGATAAAATGTAGATCATATTCTCTTACTATCTAAGAGTGACGAATTCTCTATTGATCATTCACAACCTTCATATGATTCTTGACATACCCGAATGATCTTTGTATTAGCGACCCTTGACGAGTAACATCCAACACCACCAAAGTATGACCGTCCTCATATAAGGTATTATAATGACCTCAAGTCAAAGGATCAATTTCAACGCCGAACGTTAGAGATTAACCACTAACACTCAGATAGTTATCCATGTGGAATCTCCCAGCGGGTCTCCAATGTTTTGTTCTATAACAAAGCATCCGCGTGTTCACTCAAGTGTCACCACACTTTAGCTTGTGAGATCAGCTACTTACTTCACAAGTAAGAATGCCACACGCGATGGTCTATCCGCAATAACGATATCCGTGTCTCGTTATCACTTTGACCATGGATAATTTAAGATTCAGTCATATTGTAATTTGTACCTCACAATCACAACTCCTTGTGATTAACAAATTGAAAAGACTTAAATCTACGGATTCCATTATTTAATATAATTTCAATAGAAAAGCAATATAAATAAATGATGGATCTTGCCATAATTAAATGCATTAAACATATGAAAAGTGTTTATAACCTAAATCGATTGGGTCTAGGGCATAACACTTACAAACTCCCACTTGCACTAGATCCAATCACTTATGTATCTAATACCATAAGAGTCTACATGACGATCATGTTTATACTGCGACAACGGCTTTGTCAATGGATCTGCAATATTATCATCTGTGGGAACTCGCTCTATCTTTACGTCATTTCTTTGTACAATCTCCCTAATGAGATGGTACCGCCTCAGCACATGTTTGGACCGTTGATGAGACCTTGGTTCCTTCGCTTGCGCGATGGCTCCATTGTTATCACAGTACAAAAGTATGGGATCAACACTGTTAGGAACAACTCCAAGTTCACTAATGAACTTCTTGATCCAGACGGCTTCCTTTCTTGTGACGACAATATACTCGGCTTCTGTTGTTGAATCAGCAGTAGTCTCTTGTTTGGAACTCTTCCAACTAACCGCTCCATTGTTGAGAGTAAACACATATCCAGATTGAGACTTGCTATCATCCTTATCAGTTTGGAAGCTAGCATCAGTATATCCATGAATTCTCAATTCATTTCCTCCATATATCAAGAACATGTCTTTAGTCCTTCTTAAGTATTTGAGAATGTTCTTAACTGCTATCCAATGTTTCTCACCAGGGTTTGCTTGAAACCCGCTCGTAACACTTAGAGCATATGAAACATCTGGTCTCGTACATAGCATCGCATACATGATAGATCCTATTCTTTGATGCATAAGGGATCTTATCCATGCGATTCCTCTCATCATGTGTTTTAGGACACATGTCTTTTGAGAGATGGATCCCATGTGACATGGGACATAATCCTCTTTTGGATTCTTCCATGTTAAATCTTCTCAAGATTTTATCTATGTACGAAGACCGGGATAAGCCAAGCAATCTTTTAGATCTATCTCTATAGATCTTAATTCCTAAGATATACGCTGCTTCTCCCATGTCTTTCATGGAGAAATTCTTTGACAACCACAATTTTACTGATTGAAGCATTGGGATGTCGTTTCCCATTAATAATATGTCATCAACATATAAAATCAGGAATACGATAGCGCTCCCACTTGTCTTCTTGTAAACACACGGTTCATCTTCATTTTTGATAAAATCAAACCTTTTGATTGTCTCATCAAAACGAAGATTCCAGCTTCTAGAGGCTTGCTTTAATCCATAAATGGATCGATCGAGCTTACATACCTTGTTGGCTTCTTTGGATTCAAAACCTTCAGGTTGTGTCATGTACACTTCCTCTTGTAAGTTTCCGTTAAGGAAAGCAGTTTTGACATCCATTTGCCATACTTCATAATCATGATATGCAGCTATTGCAAGCAGAATCCGAATGGACTTTAACATGGCTACAGGAGAAAATGTTTCATCAAAGTCAACATCTTGCCTTTGTTTATAGCCTTTTGCTACTAACCTTGCTTTGTACGTATGGATATTTTTATCAGCGTCAACCTTTTTCTTGTAAACCCATTTATAACCTATGGGTTTTATCCCATCAAGAGGGTCAACCAAAGTCCATACCTTGTTTTCAGACATTGAGTTCATTTCAGATTCCATGGCCTCTTGCCATCTCTTTGAGTCAACAATTGACTTTGCTTCTGCGTAATTAGTAGGTTCATCATCCTCGATTAATAATACTTGATTAGTAATCTTGAATTCGTACCTCTTAGGAGGTCGAATGGTCCTACTTGACTTACGCTGAGCTGGAGTGTCCTTAGGAGTTTCTATGTCCTGATCAAGAGTTTGTCCCTCAACAAGTGTGGGATCAGACTCAAGTTCATCTAATTGGTCAACAATATCTGTGGATTTACGAACTTCTTCAAGTTCTAATTTGCTCTCACTGCCCTCTCCTAGAATAAACTCTTTCTCTAGGAATATGGCATGTCTTGAGATGAACACCTTCTTCTCAATGGGATTATAGAATTGATATCCAATAGTCTCTTTTGGATATCCCACAAATACACATTTATCGGATTTAGTCTCAAGCTTATCCGATTCAGTACGCTTCACATAAGCGTCACAGCCCCAAACTTTCATATGAGATAAGTTGGGCCTTTTACCCTTCCATAACTCGTATGGAGTTTTGTCAACCGATTTAGATGGGACACGATTTAGTGTGTAGCACGCAGCAACTAGTGCATGACCCCAAAACGATTTTGGGAGGTTTGCATGGCTCATCATTGATCGCACCATATCTAATAAAGTGCGATTCCTCCGTTCAGATACACCATTATGTTGCGGTGTATATGGCGGAGTCCACTGCGAGAGAATCCCATTCTCTTTCATATAATCTAAAAACTCTCCTTTCAAATATTCTCCACCTCGATCTGATCTCAATGTGAGAATACTTTTACCTGTTTGTTTCTCTACTTCAAGTCTAAATTCCTTGAACTTTTCAAGTGCTTCATGCTTGAACTTCATCAAATAGATATAACCATATCTAGAATGATCATCAGTAAATGTGATGAAGTAAGAGAAACCGCCTCTAGCAGTGATTGACATGGGTCCACATACATCAGTATGTATTAGGCCCAATAAATGTGCAGCTCTTTCTCCTTTTCCAGTAAAAGGAAATTTGGTCATCTTGCCTAGTAGGCATGATTCGCATTTGTCAAATGATTCAAAATCTTTTGATCCCAAGTATCCATCTCTATGTAACTTGGATATGCGTTTCTCATTTATATGACCAAGTCTGCAATGCCAAAGATAGGTATTGTTTAGACTATCATTCTTATGCCTCTTATTTTCTATACTCATGATAGACGACTCAGTATCAAGAATATAAATGCCATTTTGTAAAACACCACAACCATAAAAGATCTCATCTCGATAAAGGGAACAACGATTGTTCTTAACATTAATTGAAAAACCACTCATGTCCAAACATGAAATAGAAATAATGTTCTTAGTAATGGCGGGAACAAAATAGCAATTCTCTAATTCTAATACTAAGCCCGAAGGCAATGGTAAAAAGTATGTTCCTACAGCTAATGCAGCAACTCTTGCTCCATTCCCCACGCGTAGGTCAACTTCTCTTTTCTGCAGTGGTCTACTTTTCTTTAGTCCCTGCATATTTATACAAATATGAGATCCACATCCGGTATCTAATACCCAAGAAGCTAATGAAGTAGACATATTAACCTCAATAACAAGTATACCTGAAGATGAAGCTTCAGAAGACTTCTTTCCCTTCAAGCCTGCGAGGTAAGCCTTGCAGTTCCTTTTCCAATGACCTTTCACTCCACAGTGAAAGCACGGATCATCAGATTTGGTATTGTCCTTGTTTGCTTTAACTGTTTTGAAATTGTTCTTAGCCTTCTTGGATGTTTTCTTAAAACTTCCTTTAATCTTCCTTTTAGTGCCCTTGGAGGATTGAATGGCTAAGACATGCCCACTACTAACTTTGACATTGGGCTCCACAGTCTTAAGCATGTTTAGCAACTCAGGGAGTGAGCATTCGATTTTATTCATATTGAAATTCATGATGAATTGTGAATAACTATCTGGCAGAGATTGAAGAACCAAGTCAACACTTAGTTCATGGTCCATTATCGAACCCAATTGAGCCAACTTCTCAATATAGCCAATCATCTTCAGTACATGAGCACTGACTGAAGATCCTTCTCCCATTTTGCACCGGTACAGATGTTTGGAAGTCTCATATCTTTCCACACGTGACTGTTCATCATACAACTCCTTGAGATGAAAAATCATAGTGTAAGCATCCATACCATCATGTTGCTTTTGCAACTCAGGTGACATAGCTGCAAGCATCACACCTGATGCAGTGTTATCGTCATCACTGTGTTTATTGTAAGCAGCCACCTCTTCCACAGTTGAGTCCTCAGTAGGTACCTCAGGAAGGGGGTGCTCCAGGACATAACCAATTTTCTCATGCTTGAGAACAATTCTCAAATTGCGGTGCCAATCGAGAAAATTCGGCCCGGTCAGTTTGTTGGCATCCAGTATGCCTCTCAAATTCATATGGTTACTCATGATTCAAAAACTGTAAATGACGAAAAATAAAGAATTAATATGTATTAAAATGCATTGCATAAATTTAATATGGACTTTAATTAAATTAGATATGTTCCCACTGTTTAAAATAAATTTATGACCCTCATACATAAATTAACAGAATCCAAACTCGATTCCCAGTGGGCTGGGATCCCATCTATTATGTTAAGACCTTGAGTGTACTCAACAAGCCTTAATAAAATATTTGAGTAGATACTATTATCAATTGTATCTCCATACAACTCCCAGATCATTAAGCTGACAACTCTTTGTCATCACACATCTTATGTGTTAGCTTAATACGCCTCTAGAATTTATCTTCTTGAGTGTACTCAACAAAAGATAAATTTTAGTTAAGTCAAACCCATCATTCAAAAATATCAAATATTTAATAGTGTCAAACATATCCCTAATGGATCAGCCTTGAGTGTACTCAACAAGCTGAGGTCGATTTAGGACTCTCGTTTTTCACTATAATGATGGAAGGCAAACAAAAATTCTGACTCAATATTTCAGTGAGGGGTTTATTATGCAAAGGTCTCATCAATTCAATCATGTATATATGTACATATTTAAGTAAGCATCAAGCATGCAAATAAATATACATATAAGAGTGGATGATTATGGACAAATTCTATCTAGTCTTCCCGAGCCAAAAGGAAAACTAGTTGGTCAATTCCTAGGGGGTATTGCATTGAATTAATATCAATGCACCATCTCCATGGTTTCCTCCTTTTTCTCTTGCATCTTCAATCAATCCAGTCCACAACCTTGTATCATATACTAGTTGGCACGCACGAATAACATTGGACGCGCAGCCCAAAATTATAATAATAACAATAACGGACTCGCAGGTCCAAAATAAATTTAGAGCTCGCAGGCCCATAAAACAACAAGAATAAAATTAACCATTCAACGCATCCACATGGTCGAGTCCATAATCATCCACTAATTAAGCATTTATCACATAAATGCAATCCTATATAATATCTAATACTATATGCATATATGTTTCAAGAATCTAGCAATAGTGATCGTTTAAAAACATTTAATCAAATGGATCGAAAATAATTAATTAATCAATTAATCAAATTAATCAATTAAATTAATTAGCGGGTCAATTTTAATTAAAATCAAAATTTTAATTAAATATTAAATTAGAGTCTAACTCTAATTCCATTATTTTAGGGCGAAACAATTTAACTAAAATCAAATTTTAATTAAATACTAAAACGGAGTCCAACTCCAATTCATTAAAATATTAGGGCGGGATAATTTAATTTAAAATCAAATTTTCAATTAAAAATCAAATTAGAGTCCAACTCTAATTATAATTGAATTAATATTTTAATTTAGGATAAAACTCCTAAATAAAATAAAAACCAATTTAGGGCCAAGTTTATTTATTTAAGTTAAAAACAATTTTTAACGAAAATATAAAAGTCGTCAATTTTAAATAAAATTTAAATTTAGGTCAAAATTAAAATTTTAACGTCAAATTCAAATCATTTTTAAACTTAAATTCAAAAACTCATTTTATAAAATTTGCAGATTGACCCAAATTTGAAATTACAAACATAGCCTCCAATTAATCAAATTACATGGCAAGCCCTCCATCTAAAATTGCAAAATTGGCCCCTGAAGATTAATTGCAGGCGGGGGCCTACAATTTCAAAAATTGCATCAGAGGCCCCCGCCTCCAAAACCCATTGCTACAGTAAAACCCTAAAAAAAAAAATTTTTTTTTTTTCTTGTTTGATCCCGTCTCCGACGGGAACCACCGGTGGCGCCCACCGCACCACCGGTGGCGCAAGAAGAAGACGGCTGGCAGCGCTGCAGCCGTCAGGCTGTCGTCAGCAGACGGCAGCCGTCGTGGTTGCTGCGCAGCAACAACTCGTGCTGCGTCGTTGTGACAGCAGACGGCAGTTGCGTGCAGCGACTCGTATCGCTGCGCCGGCTCGTGGCGGCGCGAGTCGCGCCGCCACGTGCCGCCGCCCCCTTCCCGCCTTGGGTTTTTCAGATCCAATTTTTTTTTTTTTTTTTTTTATTTTCCAAAACAGATTTTGAAGATGAAAAATCATTTTTCTAAATTGCTAGATTCAAGAAAAAACATATAATTAATCAACTTTTGATTATTCAAGATATAAAACAGTTTCTAACAAACACAAAGTAGGCTCTGATACCACTGTTGGGAATCTACTTAATCATGCACAGCGGAATTATAACAATTTTCGATTCCCACCAAGGATCTGCAATGTGTTTAGATGGAAACTGTGATTAGAATTATACCTTGATGAATTCTGTAAAACCCTTTGTTGATTCACGAACTCCAATGATCACGATCTGCAATCCAAGCTGTCCAATTGTCCAGCCTCCAATGGTGATCCACACAGAGAACAAGAATGGTGGCTAGGGTTTCTTTTCTTGTGCTAGCAAGAATAAAATAAAAATCTCTACAGTTTTCAAACCCTAGTACCATATTAATATAAGTCCAAGTGGGCTCGGCCCCTCTTGAAACTAAACCCGGTCCGATACTTTATTAATCATATTAATTAAAACCCGGTCCATAAATTAATTAATCTAATTAATTAATTTTGGTATATTAATAAGTAATCCAATTAATTAATTACCCAACACTTGTTAATTAATTAATTGGTAAATCTCATTCTTCTGGTTCTCTTTTGTGTGTGACCCATTAGGTTCCCGATCACGATGTCTAACGTCTGAATTATTATTTTGATCTAATCAAAATATCGATAAATTAAAACACCCCTTTTAATTTATCACTCATTCAGATTCGTCGTCCCAGATTGACATCTAGCAATGTGTCAAGGCAATACATGTGATGGGAAATGTCATGTGATGTGACAAACCAAAACTTGTTCGTTTACCGTGAAATTATAATCCGTTCGTCAATATGATCCAATCAATAATGAGATATGGATATGTGTCAATCTCGATTATTGATCATATCTTTTATCCTACTGTTTAGTCAATGTAATCGAAAACTCCTTTTCGACTTATGAGTTCACCTTGGCCAAGGATTTCATAATCAACTTAACTGGATAAAATGTAGATCATATTCTCTTACTATCTAAGAGTGACGAATTCTCTATTGATCATTCACAACCTTCATATGATTCTTGACATACCCGAATGATCTTTGTATTAGCGACCCTTGTGAGTAACATCCAACACCACCAAAGTATGACCGTCCTCATATAAGGTATTATAATGACCTCAAGTCAAAGGATCAATTTCACTGCCGAACGTTAGAGATTAACCACTAACACTCAGATAGTTATCCATGTGGAATCTCCCAGCGGGTCTCCAATGTTTTGTTCTATAACAAAGCATCCGCGTGTTCACTCAAGTGTCACCACACTTTAGCTTGTGAGATCAGCTACTTACTTCACAAGTAAGAATGCCACACGCGATGGTCTATCCGCAATAACGATATCCGTGTCTCGTTATCACTTCGACCATGGATAATTTAAGATTCAGTCATATTGTAATTTGTACCTCACAATCACAACTCCTTGTGATTAACAAATTGAAAAGACTTAAATCTACGGATTCCATTATTTAATATAATTTCAATAGAAAAGCAATATAAATAAATGATAGATCTTGCCATAATTAAATGCATTAAACATATGAAAAGTGTTTATAACCTAAATCGATTGGGTCTAGGGCATAACACTTACAGCTCCAACACTAGTGCCATCACAAGAGACTTTTGCACTCATTTTTTTTCCTTGTAATTAAATCCCTAAATTCTACTGTACTTCACACAATTGATTAGGGTTTTCCATGAGGAATTCTTGAAGAAGAACTTGAGAGAGTAAGAAATATACAGAGAGGAGAAAGGGAAAGAACGAAAGAGAGAGTAGAGTCTTATTTTAGGGTTTGGTGGTATTTATTGTTATTGTGAAGGGGTTTTTAAACACAAAATGAAGTCTTAGAAGCCACGCGATGAAGCAAACGCCATTAGCTGCTTGCGTGAAGCAAACATGAGATAACCCACCCGCCTTTTTATTTATCATCCTTCATCTCGTGAGTTTAGTGCACAAAACTCGTGTTTTCGCCACAACACCAATCGTAAGCTAGCACACAGAATTATATGCATGTAAATGGGCATTTGTATGTAAATGTATAAGACAAAAAGAATGGAATTTTGAATGTCTATACTTAGTTTTACTGCAAGCTTTAACTTGTGTAAAGAGCTGAAAATCCTTGACCTTTTTCTCTCTCTCTCTCTCAATCTTTCCATGACTTAAAGGATTTATTTCCAACTCTTTTTGTTTCTTTCTTTTCACTAATGGCCAAATTAAGAAAATTGCAGGGACCATTTGAACATTCAAACTATAATGTGTAACACATTGAAATATATCTATAGACGAACTATTGGACTCGACAACACATAGTAAGACCTTAAACTTCTAAAAGTGTTGTGATCAAGCACAACTAAACAAAAATATTTTGAATTCCGTGAAAAGAAGCTTGTGATTCTGTTGCATGGATTTGAGAGAACCGTTCAAAATATGACATTACATTATTTTTCTTTATTTTAAGGTTCACAAAACAAGAAAAAAAATTGACATTAATGTTTAGGTTTCTCCAAAGAAGCTTCCTCACTTCTTCATGATTTTATTTTTAGCTCGAATTTTATAAAATTTATTTTTTTCTAACTTATTTTTAACTATATATTTCACATGACTCAAACTTTATCAACTTTTTGGATAGGAACAATGCATGATACATTTAATTTGTTCATAAACAGTTAATGTTCTAGGTCAGTGGTGGGATCTGGTTAAGAAACTATTTTAAAAATTACATACAAAATCATATTGTGGTTAAATATTAATTATATTTATTATAAAAGATAATAAATTAGTCTTTGAGTGCAGACATAAATTATTGTTAAGATACTTGCAATATTAACCTTACATAAAATAGAAAAATATCCACAAATTTTCGTGATATGACTTTCCATGTTGTCGCTTTCTATTAATGCGTTCTATTTAGAAAAATCATCATAATCATTGACGGCGTAACATTTTTTCACGCTCTCAATCTCCATATATATAAAGAGAACAAACAAATTACCTTTAAACGTCATAAAAGAGTTGTGACTAGTATTTGTGACATGACTTTTCAATGTTTATGATTCACGCATGAACCGTATATGTTCGAGATAAATAATCTCAATCATTTGTGCTCTGGCTTTCCAATTGGTACGATCTCCAAAGAGAACTACTAGATTACAAGGTTTGTTGTTGAGAGGTGACGTTGATAATTCCTTCTTTTGAGTTTTCCATGTTTTAACTAATTTCCAAATAGTGAAATCCATGAAAAGTTCGACTGTACAACAAAATTTACTCAATACCCTTCAAATAATCTTGGCGTATGATCATGAGTGTGGTTAAATCGTGTGAAGTATAGTTTTTGAGCTTAATTTTACATTATTCGCCACATCTTCAAACAAGATAAGTTATCATCTTTTACACCTTTAGCTGGTAATTTGAGTCTCCTCCAAATTCTATTCTATATATATATCACCTAAAGTGGTTTAGTTAAAAAGAACAAGCGACATGAAATCGTGGTTTCAATTTAGAAGACAACCAATAATGGATTACACATTTCAAATAGAACTTCCAACATCTAATTTGTGGCATTTGTAACATCATTTGGCATTGTAAATGGATCGCATATGAAATCGTGGTTTATTAAGCTCTGAAGAGCAATTCGATCAGTCAAAAATTCAAGCAAAACTTCAAATTTTAAAATAATTTGCTCATCAAATAAGTCACCTTCTTACATAGCCATATTAAATGTAAAACCATTTATCAACTATATATACTCATCTAATCAAGATTGACCGTTTAAGATATAACTCAAAGTCCAATAATAACATGTGTAGAACAATGCACAAGTCACTCACGATACTTAAAAACTTGACAGATCCTCATAGTATACTAAACCTACAAAAGAAGTGCATCAACCATTCACTAGAGAAAACCCTGTATATATGTTTTGTTGAGCACATTGAGAACAATTTGCCATTAATCTTGAGAATAAGTTATCGACTACTCTTGCAATAAGAGATTCTTGGATATCATGATTGGAACAATTTTGAATTAGTACGAGATTCATACATGGAACAAATAGAACAAAAGCAACAAATCTCAATGCAATGAAAAGTTTTTATTTTTTTATTTTCATTTTTTTGCAGCAGGATCATATTGTTATCATTGCTAAAAAAAAATTATTTCATGTTTGGTTCGGTTACAAAAGTGAATTAAAATCGAAGACGGTCAATAGTAATTTTAACAACACATTTTATAAGACACACAATTTTTCAACTATACACATCCCATAAACTTTTATCAAAATTTACTAAAAATCTTGTTTTTATCTTAACCAAACAGGGGCTTAATTTATCAAAAGGTTGTTCCTATCCAATACCATATTACATAAATTAATTAGAATGCATTTACGACACTTTGAAAGCCAAATTAAATAATTGAGTGTTTATATTAGAAAGTAGTTGGTCTCATAAATTGTGTGGATAAAAAGTGTGTTTGATAAACTTAAATTATAATTTAATATTTGCCAATATGTACTAAAACAACATTCACACGGCAAGGGTTTGGACAATTTTCGATGTAGAGAGGCAAAGTGATGCAGCACAAAATGATAGACACTCAAAAAATTCATTGACTCTCAAGTACTGAGGATTTGAGTTATCAAATATACGTTAATTCTACATAGAATAATTGAAAGAGTTGAGAACACTTGAAGGAGCTCAGCACAACTGAGGGTTCGTTTAGTATGATTTTTGCCTTTTGTAGAAGGGATTTTAAAGGAAGTTACTTTAATTTTTAAAAGCATTTTTTTATTTCAGAAGTGCTTTTTATATAAAACTATATTAGATCAACTTCCTCTAAAAACTTAGAAGATATACTTTCATAAAATTAGTCAAAAGGGATCAAAAAATATATTTGAATCTCAAAAACTCTTTATGACTTTTCGAAAGTCATATCAAACAGACTCTAAATCAGCTTATCTCTAAACAAGAGATGCATGAACAAAAAAAGAAGATTAGCACAAATATGTCGGATTGTATTGTTTCTAATTTTACTTATTTCTTTATTCTATTTAGGGTTTGTTTGAGTCGGATTAAAATCTGATTTTTATCTAAGTCGAAGTAAAACAATCAATATTAACCACATCTTTCATGGGTCCCACATCTTTTCAACCACATATTTCAAAAACTTCTATCACAATCCACTAAAAATCTAATTTTAATTCCCACCAAACACCCTTTATTTTATAGCTTAATTACATGAAGACATTTTCTCAGGTTCTTTCTTTGTTCTTAAAATTCACTCACAATTAGAGTTCTCCAAATTCTTCAATCGAATTTGTGTTCATGCATTCACTGCTCTTTTCTTGCTACCCTGATTATCAATCACAAAGGGAGATTTATTTATTAAGTTGTGGATTAAATTTCAAACGTCACATGTGAATACCATTAAAGGTTATAAGTGCAAATTACTTGTATGGCTGAATTAACTTAGATTAGTCTATCCTCAACGAAATGGAATGGGAGGCTCCTTAACAAAGAGAGAAAATAAAAAAATAAATGTGAAATAATGAATGGAATGAGTTAAAGAAAGTCAAAACGGGGTTGGCGTTTCAAAGTACAATGACAAAGCAAGCGTTTATTTCATTTTTATTTGGCTTTACTCCAATTCAAGGACGTCACACGTAACCGAAGGGGGGGAATTGAAAACATCCACCCAATTTTTTTATTTTTTGTGATTATTTGACATGATGCACTAAGAATTCTCTTTCGTTACTTCTCTTGTATGTCTCGATCATATGATAACGCGTGTTCAAATGATTCGACATGTTTATGTGATCTTTATATTCAAATTTTAAAAAATGATGTGATATCCAACCTCCAAAGCACCAAAAAAGAAAATATGACATAAAATAATCAACAAAAAAATTGTGGACTATGAATATTTTTAATTGCTTTTCTCAACAAAATATTGAACAAGAAATATGAGTCAAATGCTCATAACATTCGGATAAGTTTTGCTATGCAAGTGGCAATCAAATTAGAATAAAAAAACGAAATTCAATATTTAATCATGCAATTAAAAATAGTACATGATTTAACATCATTCATCACTATAAGAAATCCAAAAGGCAAAAAAAATCGGTGAAAACTAGAAGTATAATTAAACTTGATATAAGCAAACACAATTAATTGAACAAAATACATAGCCGATGGAAACAAAAACTCGTGCAACATAAAGAATGACATTCTTTCATCCGCATAGTTACTATTGAAAGTTACTAGTTCAACCCTAAAATCACCTAATATCTGAATAACGTGAAATTAAATTTATCAATTAAAAGCAACAAGTCGCTTTTTAATTGTTCTATATGTTTAGTCAATCAAGTCAAATTATCCTCTATCGAATTGCCGCTATAAATAATTAAAACAGTAAATAACACAAGATTTGATGACGGAGAAAACCCTTCACTGGTAAAAACTTTGGGACCAAGCCAGTAGTTTCAACTATAGACAATAAGAACTTGCAGTATGATCCAATTTAGAAAACTCACTAGACTCGCTGATCTAATTCCTGCAATCTCCAAGATCTGTTGGAACGTGCTTCACTCACATCTGCTCCCGATCTTTTGAAATTGTCTATCTCATGTGGAACACCAAGGACGTTTTATTCTTGTACTTTTCTTGTGTTTTTGGTCCAACCTTCTCTAATCTTCAAGAATCTCTGAAAGCTATTGAAAAAGTACATTTTTAATGATATCTAATAAGTGAGTGTTTTGGATTATAAAAATTTGATTTTTTCCCAAAATTGTGATTGATTGATCTCAAGAATCAAAATGTTAATCTCAATATTTGGATGTGCTCTTGGATCTTAGAATAATGATGTAGGGAATGTATAATAATGATCAACCACACCGAAAATCGTAATGACCATTAGGTATCTATAATATGAGGTGTTTAGGTAATATTGGATGGTTAAAACTCTTAAAAAAAGGCAAAATTGAGTTTCTTGGAAAACATCATTGCTCGAGTGCCAGACTAATGACAGGCGAGCGAGAGATGTGTCGTTCGAGCGAGAGGTGGGCGACAGGAGGGGGATAATGATTCTGCTTTGGACGCTCGAGCATCAGCTAGCGTGAATCCGACGACTCTTTCTTTTTGTTCCATATTCGAATCCAAAAACTCATAATTTATCTATACAACCCTCCAATAGGCTCATTGACTTTTACAACTATTTTGTAACAATCCCATTTTTTTACAAAAATTCATTTGTCTAAATAATTTTCAATACAACTAAAACCTAACAACTATCATGATATGCAGCTAGTCTAATATTTCTAATTTTGATCAATAAATAATATAATTAAAATTTATTTATTATTTATAGTAAACTTTTTAAGCTTGGCCTTGTATATCTTTCCTTTTTGTTCTATTTCTTTTCTTTTTTCCATTCTTTTTGGTTACTATAAGGCATTCACGTACCACCAATTAGTCTCACTTTTCGATCTATTTCAAGATTCGAAAAAAGAAACTTTAGATGCTCAAACAATCCTTCTTACACGTTGCCCCCCTTTTCCCTTTTTCTGCTTTCGGGACGGTGGGGGACTCTCACGTTGCCGGAAAGATTTTTTAAATAATGCCGTTTAGACATAGTGCAATGAATTAAACAATATTGGACGGGTCACGAAATGTAGGAACTGGAACGAGGTTTGGCAAAGAGGATGATCAAAGTGATTGGCCTACTCGAGGTCACAAGTTGCATCTCAACGTCGCGATCAACAAGAAATCCTACTCGTCTGAAGGCAAATACACTGACGAATACCTTCTAAGCATTCCATTGTATACTGAAGGCAAATTTGAGTCCCTTGTGCGCTCATCAGGTGAAAGACAAATATTGCCTTGAGGAGACCGTCAATGAGACTTGAAATCTGCTTTCATTTTTTTTATTCGAGCTTGGCTCGAGTTATTATGAGGCATTCCACACCAACAAATAAGAATGTATCTGTTACATAACTAATTAATTTTCTTTTCAACAGTATTCACTCAACAGAAGAATTAAATGATAGAAAACTTATAAGTGATTATCGATCCAAAACATCAATAATCAAACATTACCGAATTAACCATCCATATTGAAATCAATGAGAACATCAAAATAAAATCGGAAACATTCCTTAAATCCATAAATTCTGATTCTTTGCATGATGGGGTTAGATCTTCCAATTGATTCATGGTCTCCTCTACAACCTTTTGATCTCCATTGATGGGGAACATAGAGAATCTAGAAGCACCACTAACAATTGGGGACCATAACCTATATATTCATAAGATAATGACTATTCATTATCTTTCATTTGTTTTAAATCGGCCCCTCAACAATATAAAACAAACATCCGGTCTCTACACTTTAATTCCATGAAACTTTAATACCCATTAGTCAAAAATTAGTCTTTTGTGGATCACTTTAATGACTATACTTTAAATAATAGCACCACACATTTTAATTTGTTACGTGTGGCCCCAAATATTGTTAGAATATTCCAACAATCTCCCACTGGGCCATACATGTAACCTTTCAAATGTGCATAACTTTATGAGCTCGAAATTTTGCTATCGTTATTATGGGTATTTCCAAACAACCTCGTCCATCAGTCATATTGATATAGGATCAAAGTGATTTTCGTCACATTTAGTGTGACTAAACCCATCAATGGTCACGTATACCCATACAACCAAATGACATAGATCAATCATGGAGTGTAGCACGGAAATTACATGTTATGTGATCCAAACATGTCTATTTCCAACTGGTCCACCTTATTTCTTAAGTGAGATCAACCATAAACTTCAATCAGAGTGAAACTGAACTGAATACTTTATTTCTGAAATAAATCGAATATCCATGGACAAAAAATATGTGTCTAAAATAGACAACATCCAAATACAAACTCCCACTAAACTGGCATATCATCAAAAGATGCAACACCCGTGTGAGCATTATGCTCATGAAAGACCTTGGGTGGTAGCCATTTAGTAAATGGATCCATGATTATGGAGTTTGTCTTTATATGCTTTATTGAAATCTAACCACTCTGATTTCTTTCCTTAACAACTAGGAATTTAATGTCTTTAGACTTTGACATCGTCATGTTCCCGTTGAAATACAAGATTGTTATTGTCACATAATAACTTAACTTAAATGGTCTTTCAATTCCATTCAAAATATGCATCCAGTGACAATATTTTGCAGTCATATTCCATGATCAGAATCAGAATATCCAATGATCTCCAATTGGTCTGATTTTTCTGAATGTGATCATGTAATTCTTAGTTCTCTATAGATATTGAATAACCTCATTGCTGCTTTCCAAATTTCCATCCCAAGCATTCCAATGAATGCTATATCCGGATCTGTATAAACCTGAGTATACATTAAATTCTCAATTGCTGAAGCATAGAGAATTTCTCGTATTTCCTTTTCTTTAAATTTATCTCTGAAACTTTAATTGAGACTAAACTTGTCTCCCTTAGCAATAGGGGTGTCACTTGATTTACTGATCCCCGCATGCCAAACCTTCTAAACACTTTATCGATATAGCTCTTTTGTGACAATCCATGAATACCTCGAAAGTAATCCCGATGTATCCAAATCCTTAATACAAAAGAGACGTCACCAAGATCTTTCATCTCAAAACTCCTTGATGAAAATCTCTTAGTTTCGTGCAACATGCATATATCATTGGTGGGAAGCAGTATGTCATCAACATATAAAATCAGAAATATTTGTTTACTCCCACTGAACTTGTGATACACACAATCACCAACAACATTCATCTCGAAACCAAATGAGATGATTACTTGATGAAACTTGTGGTACCATTGACGGGAAACTTGTTTGAGCCCATAAATGGATTTCTTTAATTTGCAAACCATATTCTTTGGGTCTCCTGACACAAAGTTTTCTGGTTGTATCAAATGGATCGTTTCATCAATGTCACCATTAAAAAACGTCGCCTTAACATCCATCTGTAGTAGCTCAAGATCAAAATGTGCAACAAGTGCCATAATTGTCCTGAAAGAGTCTTTCATTGAAACCGGAAGAAAAGCCTCTTTATAGTCAATGTCTTCCTTTTGTATAAAGCCTTTAGCTACAAGACGAGCCTTATATCTTTCCACATTACCATTCGAATCCCTTTTGGTTTTAAATATCCATTTGCAACCAATGGGTTCGCACCTTCTGGTAATGAGACAAGATCCCAAACTTTATTGTCTTGCATAGACTAATACTCCTTATTCATGGCATCAATCCACTTTTGAGAGTAATTCCTTTGCATGATTTGATAAAAGTTGATTTATCAGATCTTCTTTCACTAATCCATGCCATCCTTATTTTCTTGGAAAAGACTATAAAGTCATCCAAAATTGTATTTCTCCCTTTTATAGTGGATTTCCTTAATGACTTTGTACTTGAGGTTGTTGAGTTTGAATTCCTGGAACAATCTGTTGATTGTTTATTGGGGATTTGATAATATTGTCTTGATCCGAAATTGCTTCTCGAACAAGATCTGGAGCAAGAATTTGTCCTTGAACCTGATCATTGTCAATTG
Source organism: Fraxinus americana (assembly GCA_035079005.1). Lineage (NCBI taxonomy): Eukaryota > Viridiplantae > Streptophyta > Magnoliopsida > Lamiales > Oleaceae > Fraxinus > Fraxinus americana. The sequence goes on along the minus strand of CM068714.1, from coordinate 3,135,674 downwards.
CAACAGAAGAATTATATACATATAATTCATTCAAGACAAACCCATATAACCTTATCTCCCCCCACAAACTCTACATCCTCAAGGAACCGAACATTTCCCGTTTGAAAATTGACTGGATAGTGGGATCTTTAAAAAATATTGTAACCCCTTAAAAAAAATTTGCTTCATTTGGAGCCGTGTTTGAAAATCTAAGTTCTTCACCGATCTTTACTAGAAAGATCCGATGTAACGATGGAATGATTCCACATTCCTCTAAAAATTTTAGCAAAAGGCCTTGGACGTTGTTCTCCTGATTCGTCATATCTTTCATAGTATTCACTACTAAGGTAAGATCTGACTTAATGAATTCTTTTACTGAGTTGATTTTCAATCTCAGTCTTGTATGCCTTGAACATGTCCAATGTTTGGGATTCCTCATAAATGAGATATATGCAGCCATATTGAGAAAAATTCGTCTATGAACTTAATGAATGACTGTTGACCATTCCAAGAAACCGAAGGAAATGGTCCACTGATAACCGTATGAATTAGTTCTAAGACGTCTGAAGTCATATGACCCTTAATCTCCTTATGTTTGTTTTGATTTCCTTCTAACACAAGATTTTTCATTCTCTTTTGAGAGAAGTGATCTTATTGCTTGTGCCAAAACAAAGTCGAATTTTCATTGGTTAATTTATGTTCAATACCATGCGGATTCATATACAAGATTTCTTTATAAGAGGCAACTGTATTAAGCTGATATAGGTTATTATTACCAAATAAAGAACTGGTGCCCACAATATTTGAGGTAAGAAAGAGATCATCCTGACTATTTCAAATTGAACAAGAGTAACCAAATTTGTCCAATGTAGAAATAGAAACCAAATTCCGTCCAAAAGACGTTACCGAAAATGTCTCTTTCAAATTCAAATAATAACCAGCCTTTTAATGATAACCTAAAGTCCATATAGCCTCAACCTTAACTGATTTGCCATCACCCCACATAGATGAATCTTTCAGCATCAATTGGTTTTGGTAGATCAGACAACCCCGCATATACACACTTATTTGAATAGTAGTACCGAAATATAGTCACCAAGTGTGTGTCTAGGTATTGACATTAAATTTACCTCAAAACAAACCAAAATGAGAAGTGTACTTTTCTTCACATGCCAAGCGTGATATTTAGTACGCCTCTCTTTATATATCATTTACACAAAAATTACAACTTAATTTATCATTTTCACTTTTGTCTGTTTATTTTAAATCGAACCGAATGCAGCTTTGTTATTCTTTATTATCCTTAGAAGTACTTGCCAAGTGAGTAATGCCAGTTTTATTTTTGCTTTAGCATTTCTTCTTATTGCACATAATATGGAAATGAACTCATTAAGAGTCCACTTTCACCTTTTGTGATTGTAACTGCCCTTAATCAGCAGAATTGTGCAAGAAGCGTAATCAATACCAAATGTAAGAGCAAGTCATCAGACAGCTCGAGCTTTAGTGCCTTAAGTTTAGAAGCAATGTGAGACATCTTCATGATGTACTCCCTTATATTTGCTTTACCTTTATACTTTATTGAAATCAAGCTTTGCAAAAGCGTGCTTGTTTCAGTCTTATCGTTTTTCGCAAAATGTTTCTCATTTCGGCAAGAAATCACTGGCATTAGTTACCTCTTCAGATATTGTGCCTCCAAAGGCTTCCGGAATGCCGCGCTTAATGATCATTAGACTCATGCGATTTGAGCGATCCCACTTCTCAAAGTTCTCTTTTCCATTAGATGAACTTTCTTCCGTAAGAAAAGCGGGTTGCTCAATCCGGAGCGCATGATCTAGATCTTTGCAGCCAAGAACAATTAATATGTTCTCTTTCCAATACTTGAAGTTTGTTCTAATTAGCACTGGAATGGAGTTGATGTTGACAGATATAGCAGAAGTTGATGGATTAACTGAATAGAGAACTTATTCCCAATTAACATGTTTACATTGGAATCCGTATAAACAATTAAGTTATTCAAATAATGGTACGTCCCATCTCAAGATACCTAGCACATCATTAATATCAAGTCTTTGGACAGTAATATTAACTGTAAGTGGTACTCTTGGTGTAGTGATCAAACATTGACAATAATTCCTCACAATAATAAACCCATCTTTGGATTGATTTATTATTCACATGGAAACCTTATAATTGTCACACATTTACCACCACAAGTGTGCATACAATGCCAAATATTAACCTTCCTTTGGGCCGGCTAATATCCGCATGAACAAGCATATACACGAATTCCTTCTAATATTCTAAGTTAATTAATTTCCACAAGAGAGGTTGCTTTGGCAACATATTGCTTCAATCAATTCACTTTTGAATATTATATGTACTCAAATGAGTCTTTTATACCAAAATTTGAAAAGCGGAATACTTAATTGTATTTATCTTGAAACTTTAAGGGCCTAAGGGTTAATAATTCAATACTTTAGGGGTCAAAATTAATTAATTCAAAACTTTAGGGACCAATAATTAATTATTGAAAACTTTAGGGACCCAAAACTTAATTATTTAAAACTTTAGGGGCTAAATGTTAATAATTTGAAAGTTTAGGATTCAAAAAATCAATTATGCGGAACTTTAGGGGCCAAACTAAACCAATTATGAACATTCAGGGACTTAATAATTAAATTCAGAACTTAAATGGCCCAAATTAATTAATTTCAGAACTTCAGGGGTTGAATTATTAAACCCAGAACTTTATAAGGCCCAATATGATGAACTTTAAACTTTAGGGGGTTGAGTAATTAAAACCCATAACCTTAAGGCCCAACTTGAACTAACTTAAAACCTTAGGGGCTAAAACATAAATTTTAACCCTAATCCTTAAATTGCAGACAAGGACCTTAACATATCAAATTTACACAAGAGGTCCCGCCCCCAAAACTTCCAAAAAACTGAAAAATCTTAATGGCATTAATGGAATGCTTTAATGGGGAGAAAACCCCAATGAAGATGCCCCTCCATCTCCCTAAAGTGGGGCTGCCGGAAAATTTCCACCGCAACGAACGATCGGCTCATTCTAGTACGGGCCATCTGTGACCAATGATTGTTTCTTGTTTCAAAGACGCTGTTCAAGAAGAACACGTCTTGCCCAGCCGTCACGCCGAATGAAGAATAGCCGCCGATCTACCGGAGCCGGCGGCGGTAAAAATTTTTTTTTTTTTTTTTTTTTAACTGAAACCTTAATTCCAACAAATCCAAAAAATCCAATCTTTATTTCAAATTCGAATTTTGAAGGAAATCATAGATCTATATAATTATCTCCAAAAATCATATTATAACATGCTCAAAAAAACATGTAATATTAATCCAAATATTAGATCTATAACATAATATGCTTGAATCCATAATATCATGCTTAGATCCATAAAAATAACATGCCAATTTCATGAATTAAGATACCAAAACTCTAGATCCATAACATAATATGCCAAATTTATGTAATAACAATCCAAATTCCAGATCCATAACAGAAAGATCAAATAACCCAAATTATTACATGCTAATTCCATATAATGATTTCCAAATTCTAGATTCATAATATAAAATCAAAAATCCATAGAATTCAGAATTTCAAAATTCAATTTCTCAATGATTCAACAATGGATCGGCTCTGATACCACTTGATAGAAAACTTATAAGTGATTATCGATCCAAAACATCAATAATCAAACATTACCGAATTAACCATCCATATTGAAATCAATGAGAACATCAAAATAAAATCGGAAACATTCCTTAGATCCATAAATTCTGATTCTTTGCATGATGGGGTTAGATCTTCCAATTGATTCATGGTCTCCTCTACAACCTTTTGATCTCCATTGATGGGGAACATAGAGAATCTAGAAGCACCACTAACAATTGGGGACCATAACCTATATATTCATAAGATAATGACTATTCATTATCTTTCATTTGTTTTAAATCGGCCCCTCAACAATATAAAACAAACATCCGGTCTCTACACTTTAATTCCATGAAACTTTAATACCCATTAGTCAAAAATTAGTCTTTTGTGGATCACTTTAATGACTATACTTTAAATAATAGCACCACACATTTTAATTTGTTACGTGTGGCCCCAAATATTGTTAGAATATTCCAACATTAAATGAATGTTTCTCAAACATCTGCATTTTTCAGAGACATCGCTTAGAAAGACATTGATTAACTTCCTAGCAGCTATATATAAAAATACATCTATATTGGGGTTATAATGCAAATAGTACAATCTTTTGAGGTGGTTGTCTTGACTTAAGAAACAGCGATATTCAAAAAATTAATTAATTCTCTGTATTTATTTCATAAACGAACTTGGGGCCCAAGAATTTTCCAATCGTGTGGTCAGAATCTAGGAATTAGAAAACATAAATTATTGTTGTGGTCTGCTAAATTTCTGTTTAAGAAACGAGTTTAAAATTAAAACCTGTCACCCGACACAAGGCAAGAAAGCTGTTGGACAAAGGAAAAAAGAGTGGCTTACGAGTAATTAAAAATTAGCTTATGGTATACTGACACCTAAATTAGTGTTCAATATCATTGGTGTTAGATAGTATTATTCAATTTACAATGACTTACCTTTTCTCTTAAAAGTGATTCGGGCAGCCAAATTTACACGTTTCTTATTCGTTTGACTTATGGCTTTATCAAGGCTGATTTTGAGATTTTGGGTGCCCTGTAAACATTTTAAAACGGGGCCCCTTTTTTTTATAAATATTGTACCTTTTAACTAACATAATAATGAAAATTTTAAATTTTAAAATTATTATATATAACAAAGAAAAATTTTGGTGTCCCTACAATATTGAGGTCATGTGCGGTCGCACCACCCCTCGCAACCTCAGGACTGTCCCTGGGCTTTATTCTATTCATCTCCAATGAAAGTGATCTCAGTGTACATGATAATGGGATCACTGTTACATTATCCATTAAAGTTACAATGCATTTTTATTCATTAAAATGAATGAGTAATGATATTTATCGTCATGATGATGGGATACCGGTGATGTGATAACTCATTATTCTTCACATTTCTCTCTCTTCCCTCTCACTCTCTTTCATAAAAATTGAATTGTTCAATTCCATTATTCCACATAAATTGCAATATCACTGATATTCTATCATCATAATTATAAATAACATTATTCAAAATGGGCTGCATTATCAAACAGTTTGTTATTTCTTATAATTCCAATTCCGATTATGTTTAAGATTCTCTACATCGAGAAACAAGTGTCGAGACTTTAGACTCTTGAACGAGTAAACCGAGTATAGAGCATCAAGTTGTTTAGCCCAAAAATTTGTAAATTCATTTTAATTTTGGTCACACGTTTAAAATACATTACATGGTATAACAAGAATAACATGTATGAATCCTTGAACACATGTATTCGTTAGTCCAAAATGAGATTTTAACCTTTCAAATTAGAATTCAACATATTACAATAATCGATTAATTCAATTTACAATCACAATTTTGCATTAATAATTAAATTTATAAAGTATCGAATAAAATGGTAAGAAGATAGACCACGATTATAATGTAGAGGATTTTGTTGGGCCGTCCGTGGACTGGTTAAGCAGCAGTCCAGCTATCAAGTCTTACGCAATGAGAAACAGCCCTTAAATTTAATGGAAGGAAACAATACATAAATCAGGTTTTTAGTATACATTATTTCAAAATTAAGGTTATAGGTTTTAAATTTCAAAAATCAGGTTTTCATTAAAATTTATTTATGATTAAATTAATTAATTATGTATTTTATTAATAAATATATAAAAATCACATATATATGAAATTTGGTCATAATTCAAAAAATTTAAGGTCACAATTCAAAAATTGTATAGGTCACAGTTAGTTCATCGGTCACAAATTAGAAATTTAAAAGTCACACAACTTATTATGTGGTCACAACATCAAATAATAGATCACAAATTACTTTTATTGATCACAAATTAATAAATTTGTAGGTCAAACAATATTTATTGATCACAATTTATTCTTTATTGGTCATACACCAACTAATTTATTGGTCACAATCAACAAATCATTTGTGATCACCACCAACAAAACACCACCGGTGTCTCCGCAACGAACACCAACACCAACAACCACCATCACCGCCACCAACGCCGCCTCACACCAACAACATCACCGCACATACCACCACAAACAGAAACACCACCAACACCACAACCACATCAAACCACCACCAACACTAAACACAGCACCACCACCGTCGACCGCCACCGCCACCATCTACCCACCAAACACCAATGTACCAGGGTAATGCCGCCACCAACATCACACACACAGAACTCACATAAATCAGCACACATACACCACAGATCGACTGCCTACACCAACGACCATTGTCATCGTCGCAACCCCACCAACGACCATTGTCACCGCCACATCGCACCAACACAATCGGCTTCCACATACACTGAATCACACAAATCAGCGTCACCATTGTCTTCCACACAAGATCGACACTGTGTAACATATCTGAGCGCCACCTAACAGAGCATAGAGCACCGAAATCCGCCGTGGAAAACTCCTCCAACCTCCCAAATCCATCGTGGAAAACTCTGTTATTTCGCCGGATCGAAAGAGAGAAGTGTGAGAGAGCGAGAAGAACGGTGGTGGCCTGAGAGGGAGAGGGAGAGGGAGGAGAGAAGACAACGATGGACGACATGAGGAATACAGAGACGGGAGGAATAGAGACGGCGGGGAGAGAGAAGAATTTAGGTTTTTGATTTTGGGATGAAATTATTAATTGGGATGAAAATTTATAATTAGTATTTAATTAGATATAAAAAACCTGATTTTTGAAAAATTAAACTAGTGACCTGATTTGTGAAATTGAAAATCTAATTCCAGATGTAGGTGTAATTTTATCTTAATGGAAATAGTTGTATAAATAAATTAAATTTATACAAAAATCTTTATCGTGTAAAGTATTCATGCTGAAAGATAATTTGGTTAATTATATTTTTTTAATTACATCACATTTTTATTTTAATTGTAATTGAAGTTCTTGGATTTTATTAATTTTTACACTTATATCTCCAAACGGGTAATTTCATTTGCAGTATCGGAACTTTCAATGAAATCTCATTTGGGTCATTAAATCTTATTTTGTTTTATTTAGATTATTGAACTTCAATTTAATTTCAAATTTACCATTCTATCACATTGCATCGCCTATTGTCGTCTCAAATTAAAGAATAATGCTCAATTTGTAGTCGTAATGTAACTCAACTTCGTGGCTTAGATATGTGTCACTTTATTAATGAAAATTTTAAAATGAAGATTATGACAATATTTTTAGGTTAAAAGATGTAATTTTAAAGATTTTTATGAAGGAGCGATGGGTGTAGTGTAAATTTGAACGCCAACATAGTGATACGTGAAAGATTTGGTGCACTATGACTACCAATTAATTAAAAGAGAAATGTTATTCATCCCCAGTCTATGTGGCGTTAATGCGGCATTAAATGATAGGTGAAATTAAATAAGTTATTTAATTTCATCTATCATTTAACCAATCATTTACATCCACATAGACTGGGAATACATCCCCACTGGGGATGAATAACATTTTTCTAATTAAAATTCGTCAATTTAGGAGACAACACGTGACTCGATGGTGAAATTTGAAACAAATTAAAGTCCAGCAACCCAATTGAAACTAAATTTAAATACATCTCAATTGAGATAATTAAAGTTTAATGACCTAATTGAAATTTGGTTGAATCTTCAGTGACCACAGATGAAATTTTCCCTTTACAAAAATCAGCATGCCAATTGATGGCAAGGAAAATTGGATTATGATAGAAATATTAAATCATGAAGTTAAAATCAAGCCCTATTTGATGATTATTATTTGAGAAAATAATATTTTGAATAGTGATTTTTAAAAGAATATATGGCTAAAAAATAAAGATTTTTTTTTTTTTTAAATCGACGTGTAGAATATTTTATTGTGCGAATATGTGGGTTGAAAATGAATAGGTAAAAAATAAATAAGTAAAATTCAAATAATGGTTATAAAAAAGGAAAAATCTTCTCTGCCAGAAAAGGGTCACCCACCTGAGTGACCGACCCTCACAAGCTGGTGGGACCGACGTGGGGCTCGGCTGAAATAAAAAATGAAAAAAAAAACCCCCCTCCCCTCCAAATGTGTGTATTCTGTCGGGGGGTGTCTGGCACTGAAGCTCAATCCTATAAAAAATGAGCTTAGTTTTCAAATTTACCTTATTATATCTTTCAAAATTGAGAAAGTAACATGTGAATAACTTAGTGCATGATTCACAAAGTTTAAAAATACTCTTACAAGTACCTATACTTGCATATAAAAAATCAAAACAAATAAATTCTTTATTGACAAAGTTGAAAACTATTAAAATATTAATTCTAAAAATATTCTTAGTTTAACATAAATATAAGTAATCATTTGAAACGTGGACCTTTGTGGAGTTTTGACATATATTAATATACAAAATAAATCGATTGGCTTTTTTGTCTTGTGAGTAAAATAAAATTAAATCGATATTTATACTCCAAAAGTAAACCGAGTAAGCGGGCAGAAGAGGACGCATGAGAGATGATAAAAAATGGTTTAACATATTTTGTTGAGAATAATGATTTTAAATCAAGCTTAATCGATGAATTGTGGGTTATATTTCAAAGTTTATCACTAATTATTGATGAAAAGTTGAAAAAATGTTGTGTTTAGAGACGAATTCAATTAAGAACATTTACTCATTAAAAGATGTAGACATGTAACAAAATTTTTAGTGCTTAATCTGACCTTGAAAAGATGGCTAGAGCAGCTTTGGTTAGAGATCGTAACTTAGTTTTTGTGTTAATCGTTTTCTTCTTTTAAGAAAAATGAAGAATCATGCTAGAGTTACAACCTTGGTTTACAATTTTTTTCACAGCCCCCTCACAAGTCACATGGGGGTGGGGCCGCGATTATGGGCCTCACCCCATGTGAGGGGGCTGTAGAAAAACTGCGAGTCAAAGCTGTACGTTCAGGTTTATTGAAAAATGAAACATTTAGGCTATGCTTGGTACCAATTCTCATTTTCAACAGTAAATCAATTCTCATTTTCAACCACACATTCTTCAATAAAATAATATTTTCTATCACATCAATAATCTTATCTTCTTTTTCAACCACACATTTCTCATCATATCACTATTCAAAATCAATTCTTCCCTCAAAAAATCTCTACCAAACACACACTTAAAGAAGAAACAAAAACAAAAATGTTATGAAGGTGAAAGATTAAGGAATGATAAAATTGTTGTATAGGTGGGGGATGGTTGGTTCAAGGCTACAAATTGGGGTGACAGAGACACAGTAGGGCATTGGAAATGTGTGCAATCACTTCAACTTTAGGCATGGCTGGTCTGCTCACCACCAAGGCGGACCACACTCCTACTAAAATAATGCTATATGTACATCCTTTTTTATCATTTGATTAATATTCCCCCATATGCAGATAAAATTTGTGTTATGATGTAATGGATGAATTTAAAATCAATAGTGTAGATATTGTCATGTGAAATAGTGTAAATAGCGAATTTAATTCTCTAAACTTGAAGTCAAATGAACTAGTTTATTTTTACTTTATAATAATTGTATTTAGTAATTTAAAATTTTCCACACTTTACTTTTCGAATTATTCAAACCATATTTATTGCCTAAATGTATGCTAAACACCGATAATACTGAGCATTTGTTGGGAGTGATATTTAGCAAATAATAATCAAAAATTTTAACGTCATAATTTGAAAACCGCCAAACTTATTTACCAAAATATATAGAATTACATTTACCCTTTTGACATTTAATTTACTTTGTTTGAAAGAATGACATTTATGGTAATTTAGCAAATGAGCTAGTTAGTAATTACGGTTAGAAGAGGCCTGCTGCATTTTCAACGATACAAATTTTGATTAAAATTGTGTGAGACGATATCGCCCTGATACAAGGGTTAAATAATATTTTTTTTTTTGTGTTAATGATCTCTCTCTACATACACGTGTAACTACATGTATGTTTAGGAAATATCTCTGCAGTATTGTATTGATGCCTTGGGGCATTTTTAAAAATGTCCACTTTTTTTGGTGTCAAGTGAAAAATGTCCACTATTTTGAATTTTGTACCAAATTATCCATTGTGCCCTTAATGGAAAAATGAAGTAATTTGTTTTTTTTTCCAATTTTTCACAAATTTCGAGAAGTAACTTTCATGAGAAACTACATTCGAATGATATTCTCGACATTTCAAATGTTGTTCTCGACATATTAAATGTCTAAAATAACATTTCATTTTGAACATGTCGACATTTCTTTGTCAATGAGAAAAATTGCATTTATTGCGATTTGACAATTGTACTTTTGAAATAAATAGGTTAATGTTATGTGTCAAATTTTATTGAACAATAAATTTTTTAATAAAGTGGACATTTTTGTGTTTATGTGGAATTATAAATTGTTAACAAGGGTAATTTGGTCTAAATTCTTTCAAAATAAACATTTTTGCGATGGTGAACATTTTTGCAAATGGACTCAAAAAAGTGGACATTTTGTGAAATTTCCTCTTGACGCCTTTTGTGCATTTTCAAATAGAAGTCCTTTATATTCTCACCCAATATGTTTGTTTCGTGTCCTTGAAGATTTGGAGTGTGCGGAAGGTAGTGTAATTGTATAAGAGCATATTTCATATAGATTATTGAGAATAATTTTTGTGAAAGTGATTTTTTAAGAGAATATTTTATTAAAAAAATAGGGAAAGCTATGAAATTTATATGTAAAGTTATTTTATTAAAAAAAATATTGTTGAAAATAAATTTAAAAAATCTCTAAAACGCGGGGTTTTAATAGTTGATAAATCTTGTATTTTTTTCTCTAACTTTAAAATTTTAAATGTAAATCTTTATTCTTTCATAATTATTTTTAATGTTTATATTAGTAATTTTGATCACGTGAATATGAAGATTCACAATGAGGGGGGCCCCGAGGTGATTAAAATAATGGTGGGCCCCCCTCATTGTGAGAGGGGGGCGTGGGGTCGGGTACATAAGCGTGTAAACGCCCGTGTACCTGTAACAAGATCCTTACATTATTCTTGTTAAATAGCCACATGATTTTGGATAAATAGGGTCATAGAATATAAAGAATAATGCCCATTGAACATGCTCAAAGACAGGGATGGAAGGATAAGGTGATATGATAGATAATAATTATGGGTGTTTTTAATTTTTATTTTTTAAATATCCAATCATGTGTCCCCTTATTTTTGAACATGTCTTTGAGTCTGTTTGTGTAACATAATTTGTTTATAAAATTCAATATTGGGATCCATGCTATATAAGTAGTCCAATCCAGATCCTAAGAATTTAGAGGTTTTAGGCGACTAATTATTATAAGGCCCTTCAACATAATCATTTTTTCACAAGCGTAGCATATTTAAATAATTAAAACTGAAATCAAGTTTTTTCAGCATATTTTCTTCAATAGAAATCAAAGCTAATCCATTTAATCGTTCTTGTGACATGGTTGATCGAAAATAAGACTTATTAGGGCGTGTTTGAATATCATTAAAATGATAATATAATTTTTGGAATAGTGATTGATGGGAGAATGTGTGGTGAAAAAGTGATGAAAAATTTTAAATTTATGTGTATTATTATTTTATTTAGAGAATGTATGGTTGAAATGAAGAAAGAGAACAAAAATGAGAATGAGATTAAAATATGTGTCAAACAGGGGCTTAATCAATTTCAACCAACTGTGAGCAATAAATTCAACAGTAAAGTTTATTTAATCGAATTCCATAATTCCAAAATCCAACCTCCTACATTCATTAGTTAACAGTAAAGTTTGTTTAATCCAATTCCATAATTCCAAAATCCAACCTCCCACCACATTCACCAGTTTCATGTAGTCAATCTCATTTAGAATATAATTAAGCACAAATCAGTTCCAACACCACAAATCACTAACAGTTAACAATTCAAAATCAAATCAAGAAATCAGAAATCCAAATTTGTAAAAAATTTGGGAGAAAGACCCATATCAAAATGTTGGTACTGGTACCTTCGATTTTGAATTGGAGGGCTTTCATGCAAGTTTGAGAACTGCAATTTCACAGGAACGGTCCGAAGGGAGGAAACAAATTGTCAGGGGCCTGTTTGTGGGTTTGTCATGGGCCTGTTACTTCGTGGATGGGGCCTTGGACATGAGGCTTCCTGATTAGCCTTATTGACCATGTCTATTTTGTTAACAGTTATCTATAGTCTGGTTATGCAGATAGTGGCTTGTTATCCATTGGGTAGTTAGTCCTTAATGCAGTAGTTGTATTATGGGTCGTTATTTGTTGCTTAATTTCAGTAAGTAGTGGGCTGTTGGTTATTTGTAATGCTATTTAAGTTGCTGTTATTAATGAAAACTTATCCAGAATTCTATTCAAGACTCGTATTAGGAGGACTCAGCCCCCTTGAAGTGGCTATCTAATTATTTTTGTTAACTAGCCCATTACAAGTGGTATCAGAGCCGTTCGGTCCATGGCTGAAGGGCACAATACTCGTTTATCCCACCTTGCTGACTCGTTGGCTTCAGTTCGGCAAACACAGGAAATTCAACACCAAAATCAAGAAGCCTTGCAACAGGCAGTGGAGAACTTGACAGCACAACTACAACTGGTTGTGACTAATGTGGAGACTTTGGTCCTTTAGCAAGGAAAGCATAAGGAAGACTCTTACATTGGGTCATCCTCTCAGCGGGGAAATCCTTTATTCGAAGAGCATGGTGGAATTCAAACACGGGCTATTCGTCTTGAGTTTCCTAAATTCGATGGCGAAGACCCTAATGGTTGGATTTATCGTGCTAACCAATTTTTTAATTATCATCAAACTAACCCTCATCATCGGGTCCTTTTAGCTTCTTTTCATATGGAGGGTAAAGCCCTCACTTGGTTTCAGGATTTGGAGGCTTCAGGAGGGATCACTAGCTGGGATAGCTTCACTCAGTCCTTACTCACCAGATTTGGTCCTTCCCTTTTGGATGATCCAATGGAGGCACTTACACGGCTCCGACAAACTACAACAGTGGAGGCTTACAAATCACAATTTGAGGTCTTATCTAATCGGCTTAAAGGGTTGGAGGAAACATACAAGCTCAGTTGTTTTTTGAGCGGCTTACGGGAGGAAATTCGGTTCATGGTTCGTATGCTAAATCCCTCTAACCTCACAATGGCTTTTGGTATGGCGAAAATGCAGGAGGAAAATGTAGCAGCCTTCCGGCGGGGTTCAAGGGTGAGCTCTCTTCCCACCCGCCCAGTTATAACCAACATACCCTCGGATTCAAGGGCTCTTGTTCCGGTCCAACGTTTGTCCCCATTACAAATGAAGGAACGAAGGGCAAAGGGACTTTGTTATAATTGTGACGACAAATGGGGGCCAGGCCACAAATGCAAATCAGCCCGTGTGTTTATCATGGAATGTGCTGATTCAGAGGAGGACGAGCCACAACCTGTGCAACAACCTCCACTACTAGAAGGGATTGAAGTTCCCTCGGGAGGGGAAGAAGTCGATGTGGAACCCGCCCCTGCGATTTCTATCCATGCTTTGGCCGGTTCTCCAAGCCCCAAAACCATGCGCATTCTGGGTCATGTCAATGGGTGTGCCGTAGTAATTCTAATTGATACCGGAAGTACACATAATTTTATGGACCCCTCCATTCAACACCGAGCTCATCTGCAGTTAAAATCTACAGCAGGACTCTTGGTTAGAGTGGCAAATGGTGACACTTTATTCAGTACAGGCAGATGTGAGGATATTCAATTTCAGATGCAGGGTAACACTTTTCACACAGATTTTTATGTTTTGACATTGGGTGGATGTGATATTGTGTTGGGAGTTCAATGGCTTCGTACCTTGGGGCCTATTTTATGGGACTTTGTTCAATTACGTATGGAATTCACTCTCTTGGATGTTAAGCATGTTTTACAGGGCATTACACCAATCGAGGTATCCTTGATGGATGGGGCCCAGTTTGGTAAGGCTATGAAACAAGACAAGCGGGGTTTGATATTACAGCTTCTCAATCCTTATGCATTCAGCACTTCTCCTCTTGAAACTGACCCCCTTCTTACGAACTTGCTTGAACATTTTCAGGAAGTTTTTCATGAACCTACGGAACTTCCACCAAACCGGGATCACAACCACAATATTGTCCTCCAACCTAATTCCAAACCCGTTTGTGTTGGTCCATATAGATATCCATATTTTCAAAAATCAGAAATCGAAAAACTTGTTCACGACATGCTTGCCTCAGGTATTATTCGTCCTAGCCATAGTCCTTTTTCTTCTCCGGTTCTTTTAGTGCGTAAACAGGATGGTAGTTGGCGTCTTTGTGTTGACTATCGTGCTTTAAATAAAGAAACTGTTAAGGCCAAATTTCCAATTCCTATTGTTGATGAACTCCTAGATGAATTGCATGGGGCTACTATTTTCAGCAAGTTGGACTTACGTTCCGGGTATCATCAAATTCGAGTTAATCCTGATGATGTCCCAAAAACGGCATTTCGTACACATGAAGGACATTACGAATTTCTCGTAATGCCCTTCGGTCTGACAAATGCACCGGCTACTTTTCAGTCTCTCATGAATCATATTTTTAAACCCTACTTGAGAAAATTCGTCTTAGTTTTCTTTGATGACATTCTGATCTATAGCTCAAACTTGGAAGAGCATCAACACCATTTAACTACGGTGCTGAAAATTTTACAACACCACCAACTTTTTGCAAAAAAATCCAAGTGTGCTTTTGGATGTCATGAGATTGAATACCTTGGTCATTTAATCTCAAAAAATGGGGTCAGGGCTGATCCTAAAAAAATTGAATCCATGCTAAACTGGCCTTTCCCTTCCACCCTTAAATCCTTAAGGGGTTTTTTAGGTCTTACGGGATATTATAGGAAATTCATAAAAGGATATGGATCTATTGCTGCTCCTTTGACTTCTCTACTTAGAAAAAACTCCTTTGAATGGAATCCTGCTGCCAAAGAAGCTTTCACTGCCCTTAAAGAAGCTGTGACTAACCCCCCTGTTTTGATTCTGCCTGACTTTACTAAACGCTTTACTATTCAGTGTGATGCTTCCGGTTATGGTGTAGGTGCTGTATTAATGCAACAAAACAGGCCCATTGCCTTTATGAGTCAGGCCATTCATGGCAAAGCATTGCACCTGTCTACATATGAAAAGGAGTTTCTGGCTTTAGTGTTGGCAGTAAAGAAATGGAGGTCTTATGTGTTGGGGCAGACTTTTCGTATACAAACCGACCATCAAAGCCTCAAATACCTACTTGAACAAAAAGCCGGTACACCAATGCAACAAAAGTGGCTAAGTAAGTTGTTGGGATTTGATTTTGTGGTCGAATACAAACAGGGGAAAGAAAATTTGGTGGCTGATGCTCTCTCCAGGAAATTTGAAGATGCACCAAGCCAGCTGGCTGCCTTGTCCTTTCCTTCTCCTAGTTGGCTTTCAGATTTGCGTGTATCCTATTCAGAGGACCCTAAAATGCAGAAACTCATCTCTGATTTTTCAAAAGAACTCCTTGATGAATCCAAATATCAAATGAAGGATGGTTTGTTGTTTTACAGGGGTAGGCTGTATATTAGTGACTCTACGGCTATCAGGGAGCAGCTGCTTAATTTGGTTCATAGGAGCCCTCAAGCAGGCCATTCGGGGCTTCATAAAACTCTTCATCGAGCTCGAGCCAATTATTACTGGAAAGGTATGAAATCCGATATCAAAACATTCATTAAGGAGTGTGATGTTTGCCAGCGCAACAAAACAGAAAATATTCTTCCAGCGGGACTCCTCCAACCATTGCCTATTCCTACAAAGGTGTGGTCTGATATTTCTTTAGACTTCATTGAAGGGCTGCCTCTTTCTAACCATTTCAGCGTGATTTTGGTTGTGGTGGATAGGCTAAGTAAATATGCGCATTTCCTTCCAATTGCGCACCCTTACTCAGCTTCTAAGATTGCACAGATTTTTATTGCCAATATTTTTAAACTCCATGGCATGCCCAGTTCTATTGTTAGTGACAGGGATCCAGTATTCACTAGCCTATTTTGGAAAGAATTGTTCAAGTTGCATGGGACTGAGCTCAAATTTTCTTCAGCTTATCATCTGCAAACGGATGGTCAGACAGAGATTGTTAACAAGTGTGTGGAACAATATTTACGTTGTTTTTCAGGGGATAAGCCAAAGGAGTGGTCTCGGTGGTTGCCTATTGCAGAGTGGTGGTATAATACAAACATTCATGCTTCTTCTAAAATAACACCGTTTGAAGCAGTTTACATATACCCACCTCCCCCGTTGTTGGCTCATTCACCGGGGACAGCGGCGGTTCAGTCCGTGGAAGACACACTGAGGAGTCGGACTGAGATATTACGTCTCTTGCGGGGGAACTTACAGATGGCACAAGAAAGGATGAAGCGTTTTGCTGATTTAAAGCGTACTGAACGGAATTTCGACATAGGCGACTGGGTCTACTTGCGCCTCCAACCGTACAAACAACATTCGGTCGTGCAGTATGGTCCCTATCAGATTGTGGAGAAGATTGGTAGTGTTGATTACCGATTGGATCTTCCCCCCGCCTCCCTCCTCCATCCAGTGTTTCATGTATCTTGCTTGAAAAAGAAGTTGGGAGCTCGGAATGTGTTGGTGACTACCATTCCTCCAGTGGCTGTTGATGGTGGGCCGCAAGCAGAACCTGAGGAAACTCTGCAGCGACGTTTGACGAAGAAACAAGGTCGAGCTGTGAGTGAACTGCTTGTCAAATGGAAGGGGCTGGGCCTCGATGATGCCTCATGGGTCGACTTTCAGCAGCTGCAAAAAGACTTCCCTGACCTTGTGGGCAAGGTCTTCTGATGGGGAAAGGATTGTCGGGGCCTGTTTATGGGTTTGTCATGGGCCTGTTACTTCGTGGATGGGGCCTTGGACATGAGGCTTCCTGATTAGCCTTATTGACCTTGTTTATTTTGTTAACAGTTATCTATAGTCTAGTTATGCAGATAGTGGCTTGTTATCCATTGGGTAGTTAGTCCTTAATGCAGTAGTTGTATTATGGGTCGTTATTTGTTGCTTAATTTCAGTAAGTAGTGGGCTGTTGGTTATTTGTAATGCTATTTAAGTTGCTGTTATTAATGAAAACTTATCCCAGAATTCTATTCAAGACTCGTATTAGGAGGACTCAGCCCCCTTGAAGTGGCTATCTAATTATTTTTGTTAACTAGCCCATTACACAAATATGAAATACAGCCAGCAATCACAGGAACGGAGGAACAAACCAAATACCAATAATTCCAGACGGCAGGCAGTCAGGCACTGAGGCACAAACACAAGAAAAGCTTTCTAAACAAACAATCACAATAAAAGCTCTCGTCCCTTTTCTCGATATAACAGATGAATATTCAATTGAGAATGCAAAACCCAAAAGCAAACACATAAATTACATAATTGATATCTTGCCCCAAATCATGTAGTCCATCGGTGAGAGAGTCAGAGACTCTTGATTCCTTGAAGAAGCCGTGAAACCGAGAATGAAGCTTCTGTGAAAATGAAAGAATGAAGGTGTGTGAAGGGATTTGAGGGTCATACCGTTTTGGGCTTTTGGGGTTCCTTCTTTTTTTTTTTTGGAGGCCCCCAAAAATGTGAGGCTCAAGGCAATGGCCTTACTCGCCTTGCCCTGGCTTAAGCCCTTGTTTGGTTCACATTGTTTTTAAAATATATTTTTCTTTCTTATTTTCAACAACACATTAATCAATAAAATAATATTAAACTCAAAATAAAAAAAAAATTCTTATTTTTTAACCACACATTCTTCATTAAAATAAAAATACATTTTTGACAAAAATGGGGGGCTATGCTCCTAGCTTACATCAATGCATTGGCGAAATATTGGCTTCTTTTAACTTGAATCACATTTTAAGAGTATTTCCAAGAGACTCTATATTTTTAAAGAACATATTTTATCATTTGGAAAGTATCTCAAAATTTAGAGAGCTAAAATTTTGAAATACTCCAACAAACTTTTTATACTAACACTTAATTTTATTATTTACAAAAAATATTTATTATTTTTTTATCTTTTATCTTTTACTAGATTATTTTATTGTTTTTTATATTGGAAATTGAAACACTTTAAATACATTTAATTATAGAGAGTGAGTTCATCTCTCCAAATTTGGAGAGCTAAATATACTCTTTAAATTAAAATGTTAATTTAAAGTGTATTTTGTAGTATGATTTTAAATGTTAACTATTTAAAATAGAGAGTATTTAATATTTAAAAAGTCTCTTGGTGATGCTCTTATGTATTAATATATTTTTCTAATAAAATATTATAGAACAAAAATATGTTGTTTGACCGCCCCCACAAACAGTCAAGAAATTAAGGCTATGTTTGATGGCCATTATTTGGTAAAAACAAAATTTTGAATAGTGGCATTTTGAAGAATATTTGGTTAAAAAGTCGAGAAAAATTTTGAGTTTACGCACAAAATACTTTATTGCATGAATGTGTGGTTGAAAATGAGTATGTAGAAAAAAGAGTTTTTGAATACTGGTTATCAAACTAGTGCTAATTTTATGAAGCGGAAAAAAGAGTTTTTGAATAATGGCTATCAAACTAGTGCTAATTTTATGAGGCGGAAAATAAAAATAATAAAAAAATAAATCATAGAATTAGTATTAACCAACAAGGATTCCATCAATGATTTCGGGACAAAAGGAATCAAAGATCACTGATTAATCACAAATCACGTCTCCTCGGTAAACTAAATCCTCCCATTCTTCTTCAATCGATCAAGTGATAACCTTTACTTCTACTAGGACTCAATTTACTGATCCATTTTTTACACTAAATTAAAATAAGAATTAAATATTTTTTACGATTTCTTTTTTAATGCAGTCTGCATGTTTATTAATTTTTGGATTGAAATAACTTCAGTGAAAAAGCTTCAATTAAAGTTTGGTAGAAAATTTCAAGTGACTTAAAAGCAGAGAGGGTTTTCTAGGGTTGCAGTGTAGAGGCAGCAGCATTGCCTCTGTGTGTGTGATGGAAAAGACAAGAGAGAGGATGATTAGATGGGTTACTTCATGTCCCACGTGTAGATCACACGAGGGAGAGCGTTCACCTCCATCAGCTCCATGGCCATGGCGGTTGAATTTGCTGTAGTACTGTGACCGCAGTCTATGTTTGCTTTACGCAATCTGATCTCCCCCATTTCTCCATCTCCCTTTGCCGTGGCTTTAAAGTTTGTACTTTGCACCATAACCACTTCCAGCTCCTCACACCGAAACCACCCCAACCTCGCAAGTGTATATTTATCCAAGCATTTTAAATTATCAGATTTTGTGAGAAATTGATCATTTTGTGTTGTTAATGTTTTATTTCTTACTCTTCAATATTTTTATTGGTTAAAGTTAATTCGAGTGCTATGATGATCGGAAAAATGTTAGTCACGTATTTTATGAGATTCTCAATTTTTCAACTATATATTTCATCAACTTTTATAAAATTTACTAAAATTTCGATTTTTATCTAAATTAATATGAGCTAAATGTTGAACTACATATAATCAATAAATTAACAAGTAAACATCAATGATTTTTTTTTTTTTAGTATTCTCAACTTGCAAGAGGAAGTATATTTTACGCACTGTTTGATTCATATTTTTACAAAAAATTATTTTTTCAAAACTCATTTTTAACCACACATTTTTCAATAAAATAATAGTACACGCAAATTAAAAAAATTTCTTTATTTTTAACTATATATTTTCCATCAAATCACCATTTAAAATATATTCTCCACTCAATAACGTGCATCAAATAGGGTTAGTATTTTATCCACTTACCCAAGATCCACCATCAAAAGTTCTCAATTTCTTCTGTGTCACAAAATAAGCCAAATAGCAACAATCCCTATCTTTTCCTCTCCCCAAGTCTTTAACTAGCCCTTTTCTGCTAATCTGCTCCCAAAAAGCAAAGGTAAAGAGAGAGAAAGAGTGAGTGATGAGTGGTCAAAATGGAAGTGGTGGTGGGCCTTGTGGTGCCTGCAAGTTCCTTAGAAGGAAGTGTGTAAAGGGTTGTATATTTGCACCATATTTTGACTCTGACCAAGGCACCACTCACTTCGCCGCCGTGCACAAGGTGTTTGGAGCCAGCAATGCTTCTAAAATGCTTCTAAGAATTCCGCCGCACAAACGCTTCGACGCGGTGTTTACTCTTTGTTATGAGGCTCTCGCAAGGGTTAAGGACCCTGTCTATGGTTGCGTTGGCCACATCTTTACTCTTCAGCAACAGGTATGGATGGATGGATCACCACCCCTACCCACACCCACCTGTCACCTCCCATGTTCTATTACAATTAAGAAAAAAATGGTAATCTGATAAAGTTTCTTTCTTCTCCAACAACTTAACTGGTTTAACAAGTTTAACCTGCAAGAAACAGTACGTGGTACTAATCTTGCTATGGTTTTAGGTCGTTAATATGCAGGCGGAGTTAGCATCCGTTCAAGCACGCATATCAACTTTGCACCGCATTCCACCCCCACTTCCGCCGCCTCCTCTACAACCACCGAGTCTTTCCTCTTCCAACGTTCAGTCCTCATCGGGTTTCATGTGCAGATCTAACATAATGACTCATTTCGACACCTCCCAGTCTGAGGAAACATCGACAGAAATAGCAAGCTTTTGTAATGCAGTTGATGAAGAACTAAAAGATGGTGATCTCCAGTCACTATATGTTTCTAGATGCTTAAATGGAGTTAAATTTCGGCCTTCAACTTCACACTGAACCTGTACGTTTGACCAATATTTTGAATATGTAATTTAGAATCTTAATAAGAAGTAAGCAATTAGTCTAAATTTCGGAGTTGCTTTATTTTGAATTAAGTCATTAACTATTTTTATCATTTGATGCTTCTCTTGATTGACAGTGTGCTGCTGCTTATTTTGTTGTAATTGACAATACAATCATACTAAGAACAAGAATCACACATATTAATTGATAGTTTGTAATTCATACTTGCGGAAGACATTTTGTGTGTGTGAATATTATCCGCTAGATTTTCCACTCATTGCTCCTAAAACATAATAAGTCGTCAATGGGGGCAAGGCAATAAACAATATGGAGAGGATTAAGAACCTATCAATTATATAGGAAATTATAAAATCGACTCATTATCGATCATAACCCTAATTAGAGTACATAGGTGGCCATACAAGTATAGCTACAATGATAACACCTTACACAACATAATTCGGTCCAACAATAATGTTAACATCGATCATGGAAGTCGTTATACCAATCAAACGATATAAGACCGCTCCACAGCTACAAATGCCAACATCCTTATCGACATGAATCCCCATCCTCCAACCAATGTAGTAGTATGTAATATGAACTTAGCACCAAATGTGATAAAAAAATTGTGCTAATTCATATCGGTCCTCAAAATGCTTCTAATCAAAATGAAGCCACATGTCTCTAAAAGAGACTCATCTTATGTCTTTAACTCTCATATCTCGAGATGAAAATAATATCATAATAAAAGATATAAGTCAAATACATGCTCAAAATAATTTATGAATAGAGGAAAATATATTTTATTAATGGAATGGGCTGTACGCGAAGAACATATGGGTTGTCTACGTATACCATGAAGAGATCAAGCTAAAATGTAGTTCTTTTACATAAATAACTCCCACTAACAAAAAATATCAAAGGTTTCTACAATACTCATATTAGCAACATGTGTTTTAAAAACTTTAGGAGTAAGTCCCTTAGTCAAAGGATCTGCAATCATCGCCTCTGTATTAATATGTTATCTTCTCTTGTCCCTCCTTGACTCTATCTTTTACCACCAAATATTTGATGTCAATGTGTTTTGATCACTAGAACTTTTATTATTTCTTGAAAAGAACACTGCCGCGCTATTATCACAATAAATAGTAATTGATCTCGAGATGGAGTCAACAACTTTCAACCCAAAAATAAAATTCCTTAACCAAATGGTTTGAATTGTAGTTTCATAGCATACCACAAATTCAGCCTGCATAGTAGTATATGCTACTAGAGTCTGCTTAACATTTTTTCACGAGATAGCACCACCGGCCAACATGAAAATATAACGTGAGGTTGATTTCAAATCATCTTGACATCCAGCAAAATCTGAATCTGAATAACCCACCACCTCAAGGTGATTTGAACGTCGGAAAGTGAGCATGTAACATAATATATTAGCATGTAATCATGGTAAATTTTATATTTTCTTTTTCAAGATGTTAACTATAACTTGTACCGAATAAGATTGTACTACAATGAGGAGTGTTTGTTCGTGGTCTTGTTTTATTCATTAAGATGCATTGCAAGATAGTGACTCGTTTGAGCATACCATCTGTAGAATACGTGTTCGTTTGAGTTTTAGTTGGATTAAAATACTTGTTTGAATTTAATGAATTTTGATATCATAGTAGGGGTTGAAGTTTTATCTTAAAAGGTTAGAATTTTAATGGTAATGTTTTTTATTCTTGGGAATACATAGGATACAAAACGTTATGCTCATATTTGAACCCTATTTTTTAAAGTTTATTTTTTTAAACATATTTTCAATTAATTTTTATTTACTTTTGTATCATGCATTTAGGTAATTTTTATCAAAATTTACTAAAAAATTAAATCTTAACTAATAGGCGTATTTATTAACGAAAAAGATTACCATTTTTCTATTAGTTCTTAAATTTTTTTTACAAAACATACGGATTTACGCATAATTTCACAAACCAAAGTTGCACAACAACAAAGTTAAACGTGACATCAAATGACGCCCGAGTCAATGGAATGGACTTCTATAGACCTCTCAGTCACTTTGGGCCTCATGGTCAAAATGATTTGCACATCCCAACAACTCCTTTATAATCATTTCCCCTTGTATTTTATTCAATCATTTTCCCAACAACTCCTTTAAATGTCTCAATAGTCACCAAACTTTCTACTATGCTCGACTTACTCATTGAACTTTATCAATTGTCTCATTAGCCACTGAATTTTGCACCGTCATTGTCCATTACTCACTGGACGGATAGAGTTAAAAAATGATGCTTAAGCTGATAACGGAAAACCAACGTGACCGTTAATTCCATCCTACTATAAATTCATTCGCCAACTCAGTGCCACGTCATTATTTTCCAATGAAGACATTTACCAAACACAGCCTTACCAAAATCAATAGAAATGCATAGCCAAGAAGAAGCTTGAAATCCAGAATAATGAAAACCCAGTTCGTCTCTGTAATCGAAGTCGAAATTGTGAACCCTAATCCCTAAATTCAAATAATCTCCAAATCTAGATAATCCCCAAAAACCCTAATCCCCAAATCCAGTTGAGTAATGCCATGTAGCCCCACTGAGGTTACAACTCCAATTTAGATTGTATTAATGTGGCATTAAATGATAAGTGAAATTAAATAAGTCATTTAATTTCACTTTTCATTTAACCTATCATTTAGAGTCACATAGATTGGGGTTGTAACCCCAGTGAGGCTAAATGGCATTACTCAATCTAATTAATCAGTTATAGAAGCATCTATCCGCCATTGTTGACCACTTGAAGAGCCCTTTGCAAGCGTAAAGAAGCGATAGGGAAGTCGACATGGATGAATCGTACGAAGGTAAAGTTGAAACATTTTTTTTCACTTTCATGGCATATTTCATAGTTTGAAGATGATTTTTGTGAGATATTGCATACAATTATTAGGATGGTATCACTAGTTTTTATGTTGGTCTAGGGATGGTTGTGAAGAGATTGTCATCTACGATTTTTGAATTGAACTTGAAATTAGCACTTTGATTTTGTTGTTGAACTGAGATGGCTGTAAAACAAGTTGATCTGACCAATTAATATTTGTATACACACTGAACTTAGATATAGGTTTTCTTGGTTGGTCTACACATTAGGGTACTCTAGTAATGATCATGTTGAAAATAGGAGGAACGATCTATTATTAACAATCTGAACTGAATTCTTTGATGGTAGTTTGATACAGTTCTTGGCTGGGAAAGTATGGAGATTGCTAAGAAATTAAGTTACTGCTTTTACTGGTGTGTTGATTCAGGTATTTGAAGGTGAGAGAACAAGGACTAGGGACGGCAACTTGCTTGGTAAATTTGAGCTCTCAGGCATTACTCCAGCACCAAGGAGAGTTCCTCTGATCATGGTGTGCTCCGACATTGATGCTAATGGTATCTTGAATGTCTCTGCTAGGACAACACCACCAAGCAGAAGAACAAGATCACAATTATCAATTACAATGGTAGACTTTCCAAGGAGGATAATTAGAAGATGATTTAGGAAGCAGAGTACAAATTTGAGGCTTAGGAAGACAATTTTCATTTTTATTGGCCTTGACAAACGAGTTAGTTGCGATCTACGTGGAAATAAAGTGAGACATATTACGTGTGTGATAAGTTTATGACATCTTCACAACACTTTCTGGTATTTGATTATAATGAAAATTGTTGAGGATCATTTTAATAATTTATCACATAATCAGTAGAAATACATTTATAGCTACAAAATTTGTTGCTTTGGTTACTCCCTAATATCAGTATAAAAATGAAGATTTTGATTGGGATGTGAAATTGTGAATGAATGATCAAACATGAAGAAAGTCAATCTCAAAGTTCTTATAATGAATAAGAAGTTCTCATCCAAGTATCAAAAGAATGCTGGGGATAACATACCAATGACTCCTAGGAAGTGCCTTGTTCGTGCCATGAATACGGTCTATAGCTACATTGGCTAATGGAAATAATCAGGACAGACTGAGATCAAAGGTCACGAGTTCGAATTCTCTGCCATCACTTCCTCGGTCAAGTCTGTCGCATCGGGCTTGCCTAATGCGGTTTACCTCTTCTATGTGGTTTGTGGGCTACCGCACATGAAGTGAGTTTTATTTAGTGCGCACTCACAGTGGTCGGGCATTTGCCCCTTCGGGTGGTTGGGGCTCCACTGGAGGGTAGCGATTGCGGGTTCCTTCGTCAACAAAAAAAAAAAATTAAAAAAATCAGGACAAGACACATTTGGACAAAGTTTCCACATGCACAATAAATGAATTCCATTCATACGGGCTACACTAGTAAATTCAAGAGCCACAGTAAAAACTGCACACTACAAGTATCGGTCCATCAAGAAAACAAATGATCAGATTAGATCGGATGAAGACAATTCAAACCAAATTAACATTTTCATCTTCAAAACCAAACTAACTATACACATTCAAGTAACAAAAAATTTAATTCTACGATTATATAGAATCAAACGCCTTGAATGACGCATACAAAAAAACTTCCACTTGAATGTGAAACATAAGGGCAAACAGCCAATTCTCCACTGAATTCCAACATCTACTGCTTCCACTTTCCCTCCATAGTAAGGGCATGCCCCTGATTGTTGCCTTCCAACTTCTTTTTCTTCTTTATCACATAGCAATGAACACATTTTCTTAGAGCTGGACAAAAGTCCCGAACCGGACCGAACAGAATCGAGCTGTTTTTCATATATTAAATACCCGAACGGGTATTTGAATCGAGAACCGATGTGTTCGGTTCGGTTCTCGAATCTAGGCCAAGAACCGAAAAATCGAATCTAAATAATTTTTGTAATTTTTAATATTAAATTAATTAAATAATTTAATTTTTTTCTAAACAAATTAGCAAATTTAAATAATTTTCTACTTTTTGGTATTTGTATATATTGAATTAATTTTATTGGACAACTTGTTATTTATATGTTTTTAAATTGGGCTACGTTAATTTGTAATAGTTACGAATGATCATGTTATTAGTTATATTTATGTAGTGTTGTTGTAAATGTTAAAAAAATTTAATTATGGTACGGAACCAAATAGAACCGAACGGAACCGAACGGTTCTATAATTATATTTGGACCCGATGGTTTCATTTATTAAATACCTG
This sequence comes from Fraxinus americana, assembly GCA_035079005.1. Taxonomy (NCBI): domain Eukaryota; kingdom Viridiplantae; phylum Streptophyta; class Magnoliopsida; order Lamiales; family Oleaceae; genus Fraxinus; species Fraxinus americana. The sequence goes on along the minus strand of CM068714.1, from coordinate 3,109,571 downwards.
AAAATTTTGAGTCGATTCGATTCTGAAGAGAACGAACCGAATCGGACCATATCCAGCCATACATTTTCTTTCTTGCTTTTCACCTTCTACTATGTATATCTTTGATCGAGAAAAACTTGGACAAGACATCCGACAGCAAAAAAGATTCCAAGGTAACTTTGAACGTGGGATGAGAATCATGAAGATGACCATTGAGATTGGGTGATGGAATTACTTTGATATCATGAACACACTAAGGGTTTGAGAGTCCCTTGTAATGCTTACGTTGCATCCGATGAGATCGAACAAAACCGTTATCAACACTAGACGAAAAGGAACGCTCTCTCTGACGAGAATGCCCATTCATATAACCCGGAGCTGCATCTTTCCCAGAGCATTCTCGGGCATTTCCTTGAAAACCCACATATACATATTTTCCATATCACGCTGAACCAAGAAAACATCAGGTTGGAGATTGGATTTATCGAACGTAGAAATTCCATTACTGTCATGAACTATCTTTGCCTTTGATTTCTCATTCAATATGGGCTTAAAGTAAAAGCTAAAGAAGAACCAAGCGCCCCAGATGGATTTTCGAAATGGGTTTGGGGTTTATGGTTTGGGGCATGTTTTTGGTTTTTGTCCAATTCGTGTTGCGATTTTCAGAAGAGTTGAGCGCGCATTGCACGTTATTATGAAATACTTTATAAGTGTTACAAAAATAATATTTGATACCAGTTTGTTGGGAGGATTTGATAAGTTTCAAACGAACTAAAGAAAATAAAATTTAGAATAGAAATTTAAGATAAGAAAATTAGACTCTCAAAAACTCAATTTCTATGGTTCAAATTTTTTGTGATGATAAAATATTATAAATGAGCAATCTTTTTATACTACATTTGATACATTAGAATTAATTACTAATACATGAATCTAAGCCCCCATTAAAATTTCTAGACACATGAATATAAATAAATTCATTCATAATAACTCTAAATTCACGTAGATCAAGATTCATTAAATCTAGATTCATTGAGTCTAGATTGATGTTAATTAATTAAGAATTAATAACACGAAATTTATGCATGATAAAGATTTTGTAGTATTTATTACATATTGAAAAATGAAAAGTAAGATATTATTAAAATAATTGAATTGTAGTAAGGTTTAAAATCGTCCAAAAAATGATTCTCACAGATATGATATTTAGCCCTGTTTGACACTGATTTTCTTTTCATTCTCATTTTTTTTTCTCTTTCTTCATTTCAATCACACATTCTATCAATAAATAATATTACACATAAACCAAAAAATTCTCATTACTTTTTAACCACACATTCTTCAATCAATCACTATTCCAGAATTTACTTTTTCTTCAAAATGGATGTCAAACACATTCTTAATATATTACAGGCTAGTGGCTTGACAAAATTACCCTTTTCACACGAAGAAAATGCAATCCATGCGTGACGTGTCTATTCAACGGAAGAACCTAACAGATAATGGACAAAAAAGATATTCACAAAAAAAACGTTGAAACAAGATTGTAAATGTCAAATATAAAATGATAGGGATGATTTGTACAATGAATGAAAGCAATAGGGATGTTTTGTGTTAATTATCCAATAATTTTCATACTTTAAAAGATCTACGAACAAATTTAAGTGTACAACGTTGATTGACAATAATGTCAAAATAATGTAAAAAATAAATTTTTAAAATGAATGAATACGATGATATCTAATAAAATGTGATTAATCAATGTTGTGCACGTAGCAATATCCATTGTAAACCCACTTAGTTTTAATCGTTGATTTCCTCGCACGGATAAAGAATTGAGAGAGAGAATTTGAGAGAGAGAGAACTCGAAACTTTGTTTATGTCAGAATCACTGACTGGAGAGCTTCGATAGACAATCAACTGAGAAGAAGACTCTCTCATGAATCCAAGCAAAATTGAAGAGGATCTGTTCCACCATCTGGGCCCACCACCATCCCACCATGAACAGTTTATGGACCATCGCCAACCTCAATCTCAGCCGTCCATTGACGACGATGCCTTCTCCCTTGACCTCTTCCGGGACGAGGACGACGATGATATCAGCCACACGTCATCCGACGGTGAACTTCCTATAACCCTTCCAAACGATGCGGCCCCGTCTCGAAACCCTAATTTGGCGAGTTCCCAAATTGAGAGTAATGGGAATAATGATAATAGGGCAATTTATCGCCGCTCCGTGCATATTAATCCCGAGCCACACGTATCGTCGCAATTTTATACTTTTAATAAGGAATCTCATGCTTTGATGGTCCAGTGCTTGATTGAAGGCAGGCTTGCTACCCCCGAAGAAATCCGGGCTGTGACTCCGACGGCTGTGCTTGCCAGTTGGCGGTCCGTGTGGAAGGACCGTAACGAGGATACTGCCTACTTGACCGCATGGAAGCGGATCCAGGACAAGCTAACGGTCCAAGTTGCAGACACCGCCTTGGCTTCTGCTGCCGCTGGTAATAATAATTTCCTCTGCTTCAAGAATAATTGCAATCAATTTGTTTCCCATGTAGATCAGTGGCAGGATATAGTCATGTCATTTCATGGTGATGCCGATTTAAAACACTTGGGGCTTAAAGAAACAGTGGAGAGAATTAAGCAGGTGTGGACTGTAGGTGCTAAATTTTATGGTATTCCTGAGAGTTATATTAAGACATATGTAGCGTCCTGCCCAGTGTGCTTGGATGAGTCTTCTGGATGTGCGCCTCGCTCAAAGAGGCGCAGATTTGAATATACCGAGTCTTTTGATGTGCCTGCCAAGGAAGTTCCTGTTAAGTTGCAACAATTGGCTGCCAAGCATAAGGTGGTGTTGTGCATAAGACAAAAATATATTAGGTACAAGCCTTTTATGGCTGAGGTCAAGGATTACGCTTGTCATAGGGCAGGCGAGCCTGCATCTAAGAAATCCCGGATTTTGAAACGGGAGCCCTATGCATCAAAGAGGTGCGGATGTGGGTTTCGGATTCGAGCGATCGTTCCAATATCAAATTATAACGAGAAGGATAAGACATTTGTCTATGAGGATGAGGGTACAGCTGTATTTAAGCTGTATGCAGTGCATTCAGGGCATGAGCCAGGGCCACTGGATGGGAATGCGAGGATAATGCATCGAATGGTTGGACATAAAGGGGGATTTCTGACGGATCACGATACACTGTTTGGAATGTCTGAAGAAGGGGAAAATGAAGATTTCAGGTTCCTGGGAAAGAATTCTGGGGACATACAGCATTTGGCTTTGCATAAGGTTCAGGAATTAAGGAATGAGTTAGGGTTTCTTGAAGGGAGAATCATGACAATCCAGCCCTCCTTGTTAGGTTCTTTGACGCATGAGCTTTTTGACATTACAAATAAACTTAGAAATATAACGGAAGATGCTTCGAAATCGGTAGGGTTGCCATCAGAGAAGCAGCACCTGGATGATGTCTTGGTGGTAGAGCATGATTTACCAGATTGGTGTGACGATCATCGTCCACAGATCTATGGTGATGGCAAAGATGCTGATGTTATTGAAGATGACGAGGACAGCTTTGGGCGAACTCTTGGGGAGGTTGCATCTTGGGATCGGATGAGGGCTGAGAGTAGGAACGAGAAGGATCTACTAAGAGAGACTTGTAAAGAAGAGAAGTGGTTAAAATGTGGCCAGTTCGATGAGAAGGGTATGCTGTGTGATTCGAAGCTGATCAAGCCCTCGAGGCATGAAGAGGCTGTGGATTCAGATGTAGGTCTTTCTGGTATACAGGTGGACGGCTTCTATCCTGAAAATCCAAAATGGTTTGACTCTCCTTGTAGATTAGACCGTGATGCAGATTGCAGCAATGGTGGATTTGAGCATGGATAGATCTTGTAGAGATTATTTATTTTGGTGAACCCACTTAACTTACCACTCATCCTTTTCTCTGTTGGAAGTGGGTTGTATATTCTGTGCATAGAACTTGAAGCCTTTTACATCACTTTCAGTCTTTCGGCATCTTCATTGACTGTAATCTGTAGAGTATTAAATTTGGCACTTCTGCATATACTTCTAATGCCTCTCTTTTGGCCTTGTTATCGGCTTTTAACATTGAACTTGATTGTTCTGCTATGCATAATTAGCACTTCTTATTTTGCTCTATTTTTTTTTCCAGTATCGTTCATGCTGCTCTGATAACAATTTTGTTGCTTACAGATGCTTCTATTTTTATTGTGGCCGATGTTTTAGTGGTGCAGTCATCAAAGAAAGCTTATTATATAATCATATAATGTATGAAGTAGTACATTGTCCCATCTGCTCAATGAGATTTTTTTTTTTAATTATTCATAAATTTAATGGGTATCAATTGATTTTATATAGTATGTATAATCTTATTATACTATTGGTACATGTTTTCATGTCACGAGGATGTACACAGAAAGTTTTGATAGTCATTTGAGCTGTGTTTCTATGCTGTTAACAGAGGTGATAACTGTCAGATTGATTTGTTCATTTGTTTGTTTTGTGACCGTCATTTAAAAATGGCATGGTTATCTTTTTGTTGTTCGGTTCTAGCTTTGCTTCAAACTGGTTCCTGATCTATTTTACATTGTTTCCCTTTTTTTTGGACTATTAATATGCATGTTCAATATTTTCAAATTCATACCTGATCGCCATGATTATTGGCTTTCTGGTTAATACTATGCTTCATGTTCTTTACTTATGAGGCCAAATCAACCGTGCTTATTCTGCAAAAAGGATTAGATAATGAAAATATTATACTGCAAACTTGTAAAATTTTTATATTTCTTAATTTGGCATTTTCTCTTCGATGTACCTGACCCAAGAAAGAGTTATCAGTTTTATTTGTCTAGCTTACCTCTCTCCTGAGGTTACGGGTCAATTAGTTACATTCTCGGTCTAATATTTCAAAATTTAATAGACTTATTTAAGAGAGTTCTAGATACCAGATAGAAAGCCATTTAACTCAGTAGGGCGAAAATTTTCTTTTGATAGTCTGCCAAATAGTAGTCCTGTTCTCTCCATCTGCTAAAGTTTGAATAGACGTGTTCTGTCTATCATGCCTGGCCTGGAATGCTAATGCACTTTGTTCAATGATCCGCACCCATCCTTTGGATCATAGAAATGATTTGTACTTTCTGTCTCGTTTCTTGATGAGGATTTAGAGATTTTGATCAATATTTCTTGAAGAGCGTCCACTCACAAGACTAAACCCAACGTATACATTTTAAAATTAGCTATTATCTGAGGGGGCTGGGGGGAATCAGAGGGGGATTACCATAATTTCACTTGTCATTATTTACTCTCAGGAGAAGTGTCTAATCTTCTTGACATTGGGCCTATTTTGATTTGAAGCTTTATTTGACTACTATAAGCACAAACCTAGATTACTAAAATTTTGTTGACCGTGTTAAATAAAGAATGAACCATTGGATTTTCTTAAACGTTAGATCAAACCAGAATTGTTATTGGAGTATGGAGTTTGATATACTTGCTGGAAAAATTAAATGAAAGCCGAGCTTGAAGAATTTGGCAAGTTATAATTTGAAATCCACCGAGGCTTAGCATTTCCTTCAACTGCATAAGACATCAAGAAAGAGTATTCTCTTAGTGCTTGGGCTGAGGAATTATTTATCTTTAAGAATGGATGAAATATGATCCATAGCTGGTATGGGCACCAGAATATTTATCAACGACCTCTTTCGACAGTGTAGTATTGTTACATTTAGCCATTTTGCTAGTAAATCCTAATGAGGACGCTTGTCTTCTGGAGGTAATTGAACTTGATTTTCTTTACCTCCATGTGATATCTTAATAGCATTTGGATTGCATTATTACTTATGATACAAGCATCTCGTTCAAGAAATCAGATTTAGATCTGTTGTTTGAGCTTTAGATTTACTGTGCATGGATAGGTGTGGGTTGGAGTTGTATGTCAGTTACACTACTCTTGTGCAGCCATGAACATGCTTTACCATTGTCTGGAACTTAATGTTAATGTAAATGTATTGCGTCTGTCTATTATTCAAACTAAGGTCCCTTCGGGGACATCCGATAAAATTGGAACGATACAGAGAAGATTAGCATGGCCCCTGCGCAAGGATGACACGCACAAATCGAGAAATTATTCAAACTAAGCACAATCTGTTTGCTCAAATCTTCTAAATCAATCATGCTAGAAAGTTGCTTAGGTTCTGACATGCTTGAAATGACTGAAGTATATCCAAATCTACTAACATTTTAAAGTCATATATTCCAACATGTTATGATACTTGTGAGAAAAACTCCAGATTTGTAATAAATTTTCTCCTTGAAATTCGGTGAAAGATAAGTAGTCAGTGGCATCAATTAGGGGAATTTTAGTGTAGCTTTGATTATTGAATTGTTTATTGGCATTGCTGTGGAGTAACATGCCCTTTTTGTTATGGCAAACTGTGTAAATATGTACATTTTCATTATTTTAGTTTCATAGTTGTCAAGGCAACTGTGGAGATATCGATACAAAATGGGATAGCCTTGGAGGGAGAATGAGCAATTGAAATCTTGAACTTTGGTGCAAGAACTTGTTAGTGATTTCTTATTCTGCTCAAACTGAGATCCTCAGGTTTTTCCTGTGGACAAGATGCTCCACATTTATAATATATTTTGGTATTTGGTTGCTTGTGTGGCGGGCTATCTTTATTCATGGTTTGTTGGAATCAGTATTTCAATTATCCTTGTATCCTGCAGATTGTTATTATCCTGCGTTAAACAATACTATGCCTTAAAGCAGGAGAAAAAACAAGATTGTCTATGGCAGAGAGTACACTTACTCTTGAATTAACTTTTGAATACTGTATATTGCTATGTAATTGGGACAGAATAAACTTCGGGAACCATTGACAGCCCTGTTGGAAGCATTTTCGGAATGCGAAGCAGCACAGTTCACCCATCACCAAAATGGTTTCATCACTTGTTCTTCTGGTAAAATTCTATAGAAAACTCTTACTTGGAATTTCCGGATATTATGCATTAATACCTGATTGTGCCTTCGCATCCGGTTTCATTGACAATGGTTTGTAAGGTTGCAATGTATTTCACTGTTTGGTGCTGCTTATTGTTTATCCAGGAAAGATAGACATGTCCGGTAGCTCAATAAAACAGCATTCCTCAAAAGCATCATATTCCTTGCAATGTATTTGGCTAATTAGGGCTGCTTGTTTATCCAGGAAAGGAAAACATTCCGGTGGCCCAGTAAACAGCATTCTACAAATGCATCATTTTTGTTTAACACTGAATCACAACTGATGGAAAATCTGCTCTCCCATAGAAACCAATTTCAGCTCCAACATTGAGGAAGTGGAGAGGAAAAAGTGAGGTCCTCCAGCAGGCATGTACTCTTTCGAACTTCAGTGCAACCCTAGCTAAGAATGTTTTGGCTTTTTATGAGAACAGGGGATAGAAGAATTCAGGAGTACTGCCACTGGTTTGAGTAGTGGTGGATACTACGGTATTTGTGATTTCAGTGAGAGGTTGGAGGTCGAAAATCTCAAGATTTCTTGAGAATTATGAAATTCCCCACGATAATTTTACTTTGACACAAGAAAATGTCAGAATTTCATGCGGTGTCCAGAATTGTATAGAATCAGTTTATTGTCGTGTAATCGTACCACCTAACCCATTCAATGGGGTTAGGGGCATGTTCGGTAAAGATTAAAATCAAATTAAAATTGAAAAATTAGTCGTTATTGTTGACTTTTATTAGACGGGTGATACCCAATAACGACTATATTTTCAGTTTTAATTGGATTTTAATATTTACTAAACGAGCTCTAGGGATGTTCGGTGCGGCTTTTGAAGAGTCAAAGGGGTTTTTAAGATTCAAAAGTTACTTTTGAACATGTTTGACTAATTTTATGAAAGTGCTTCTAGTAGTTAAAAGAGTTTCGAGAAAATTGGTCTAACGTGACTTCCTTCAAAAGCATTTCAAAATGGGAAGTGTGTTTAAAAATTAGTTTAAAATTAAGTTCCTATTTGAGCCCCATTTTTGTAAGAAACTTAGGTGGCGTTCTTTTTGTATTTCAGTTTTCTGTTTTGAGTTTTGAATTCGTTTTATGTTTTGAGTGTCTGTTTTGATATTGCTGAAAATGCGTTCTGTTTGTTGTTTTGGAAAACTATTTCTGAAAACATGAAACTAGAAAACACGTTTACTTTGAAACTCAAAACAATGTTTTGTGTATAATAGTTTTTTAAAGAAACCACCACAAAAACCATGAACCATTGTCAAAATCAACACCACCACCACCACCACCTCTTTGCACTACCAAAATCAACACCACCAGTACCTTCAACCACTTCCAAAATTGACCTCAATCAACACCACCTCCGCCACCTTCAACCACTGCCCTACCCGACCTAAATCAATCACCACCACCACCATCACCTTCAACCACTTCCAAAATCGACCTCAATCAACACCACCTCCGCCACCCTCAACCACTGCCCTACCCTACCTAAATCAATACTACCACCATCACTTCTTTGCACTGCCAACATCAACATCACCACCACCTTCAACCACTTCCAAAATCGACTTCAATCAACACCATCATCAACCATCTACCATCACCAAAATCAACCAAAATCAATACAACCAAAAAACGCCCAAACAAAAAATACTACAGAAAAAAAATACTACAGAAAAAAAGAGAAGAGGCAGAGACGAACGTCGCCGGCATGGAAGAGAGGCGGCAGAGACGAACGTCCACCGCAGCGTCGCGACCCCCTCCCATGGGTCGTGATGCTGTGTTCACAGTAGCGTCGCCTCCCTAGTCCCCACTCCGGCATCGGCACCGGCCCAACAACAGCGTCCGGTTGCAGAGAAGAAGAGATCACTGTCTATTCTCTTCTGGAGAAAAAAGAAGACGGAAGAAGAGATTGGATTTGGGTTGTGGGAAGAAATGGTCATTTTAGAACATTATGCTGTGTTTTGCGCATTTTCAAAATTTTTTGAGTATTGTACAGAAAACATCCAAAACGTTAAAAACATCATTTTGTGTTTTCAGTGCAATTTTTTTTTGTGTTTTCAAAAAATCGTTTTAGAAAATAGGAAAGAGAACGCATTTTGGACGTTTTCGAAAATCGAAAACAGAAAATGGCTCGAAAACGACAAAGAGAACAGACCCTTATATTTTGGAATATCGATTTTTATTTAAGAATGTGAGAAGTTAAAAAAGTTCTGCATGAAGTAAAAGCAAAAATAAGTCATGCCAAACCGGCTCTTGACCATACAAATTGCCATTGAACTTTACACTAATTTCAAGCATGTTTAATTTTGCCATCTTTTTTTTTCGTGAAAAATCCTGCGTGTTGTTAACCTGCCGACTGGGTTAATTACTTGAAGTGTCATTGAACTTAACGATTAGTGTTACTTAGACATCTAAACAATTGTTTAATTCATCTCGTTAACTCTCAAACTCCTTTAATTATACCACCTTGTTAGTCCACCAGACCTTGAAAACCTCTACAAGGTATGGATGGGGAACATAAATGAATTTATTTATTTATGCTTTTCTTTTAATTTTAATTTTTTTTCTTTTGCTTTCGGTTAACACCCTTTAAAAAGTTGAGTTTGACTGTGCACAGAGGCCATAAGTTGGGGATCATTTGTGCAAAAAGTAAAAAACATTAACGACATCGTTTCAATCGCCTGTCAAAAAAGAAAAAAAAAATGGGAATATTTTCCTGAATTTCTTGAGAAAAAAGATACTGAGAGCTCAAAAGGTGAAGTGGAATTCATTTTCATCCAAGGCACTACAATTTTCAATCGCCCCTCTCCCATTCTCTTAGATCAGATATCACCATGACTAAACAGCAGGCAAATTGGTCTCCTTACGATAACAATGGAGGGTATGCAAAACCCTAGTTCGATTTATATGCACCAAAAAATTATTATTTAGATATTATGATGTTAGTTTCTCATCTCGGCGTTTGTGCGTGCAGGACATGCGTTGCTATTGCGGGAACTGATTACTGCGTGATTGCGGCCGACACTCGAATGTCCTCTGGCTACAACATTCTCACTCGTGATTACTCCAAAATTAATCAACTGTAATGAATTGTATTCCCATTTTATTTCCCATTTATTAAGGATTTTGACTTTGCACTGCTGTATGTCTTAATTTTTGAATTGATCCTTGTGAAAAAAGAAATAAAAAGCGTCAGTAGGTTGTTTTATTAATTTAAATTTTTTAGTACTAGATGGAATGTTAATACACACAAATTTGTTAACAAATAAGTAATTACTCAAGCCATTTTTCTGCACCTGTCTTTTTGACGGTCTTGTCATTGATGGTGGTAGCATCCAAATGTAAGATTGGCATATTTTGTAGTAGTGTTATTGGAATTTTTTATTTAGGGAGAGAACTTTACCCTCTTCTTAGAATTTGGCAAAATTGGCATTGGAGAGAGAAAGTTGTGGTTTTTGTACAAGCAAAATTGTGATAAAGGCACATAGATCTAAACTTCATTTGGAAGTTATTTAGTTTTTTCATTTGACATTTTATCGCAAATAAGTATGGGATATCAAGTTGAGTTTATCTGACCTTTTTTATTCACTGAAGGGCATAGGAGAAATCAATTTCTTTCTCAACTTTCTCGTTTCCCTTTGCTAAATGTATGACTTGAACAGAAACTTGAGTAATGTGAAAACTATGTTTCTTAGTTCAGAAAGGGGCTATGATAAGAGTTACCATATTCACTTTTATTCATTTAAGTGTTGTTCATTGTTGTACTACCTCAAGACCGTTTGCATAAAGGGTTAATGATGTTTAGTTTTTGTATTCGTTCTTCCCTTCTTACTCAGAAAAAGTAATTTTTATTTTTCCATTCAACTTTTTGCAGACTGTATTATGAGACTTTCTCATCATGAATTTATTTGGCAATATGTGATTGTTGTGTATGCCTACTTTTTGCAATTTTCTTGATTGCTTCAAAGTTGTCCTTTTCTTGGCAAAGATTTAAAGTATATATTTTGTTTCTCTGATAATGTAGAGCGGACAAATCCGTGCTGGCCTCTTCAGGTTTTCAGGCTGATGTGAGAGCTCTACAGAAAGTCTTAGCAGCTAAGCACTTGGTATATTCTTTAAGCATTTTAAGATTATTGGAAGACTTTCTAATTTTAATCTCCCTAGAGGCAGTTAAATATGTATAGGGTCAAGGTATGCATATCATCATTGAGCTGTTCATATTCCTCTTTCAATTGCTAAATGACAAATGTTAGTGTGAAGTTTTAAGGGCGTCCCAGCCCCTTTTTCCTTATCAGCCAAGGGTGTCAAATCACTTAAGTATAACTGTGTTCATATTCCTCTCGATTTACTTCATTCAATTTGTGTCATATCTAGAGTTTCAGGTAGATGACTATTTCACTTTCCTTTGGCTTATTGCATTATGCCATCAGAGGTTTTGGTTATTATTCAAGGAGCTAATTTATGATGAATAAATTGCATATGCAAACCTTCTTTTATCTCATTTCAGTCTCTTTCTGTCCCAGAAAAGATTGAAACCTCAATTTTCTTCCTTCCTTTTTCATTGCCTCTCCTGTTTGGTGGACTGAAAACTGCAGAAATTTGATCAATTCTGCTTTTAGTGATGATTGGATCTTTGCAAAATGACTAGACTGAGTTTTATAATTGCTTCTCTGAATTCTTTCGGTGCTGCGAGCTTAAGGTAGTGGAAATATGTATAGAACTGAAGCCTGATAATTCCTTCCTGTTTCGTTAATTGCAGCAATATCAGCACCAGCATAACAAGCAAATGAGCTGTCCTGCAATGGCACAGCTGCTCTCTAATACTCTGTACTACAAACGTTTCTTTCCATACTACGCATTCAATGTTTTGGGGGGTCTTGACCACGAAGGTAAGACTTTAGCGAATTTCAATTGGTATGTTCTACGTCTATCATTACTTACATCGTGCTATTTTCTTTTTCTTTGTTCTTTTTGGGGAAAATCCTGAAGGAAAGGGCTGTGTCTTCACATATGATGCTGTTGGATCTTATGAGAGGGTTGGATACAGTTCCCAGGGTTCCGGTTCTACACTTATCACGCCCTTTTTAGACAACCAACTGAAGTCTCCAAGCCCTCTCTTATTACCTGCCAGGGTCTGATTTTGTCTTCCTTGCATAGATAATTTCTACATACAGTTTATATCAAGTATGACCGAGTTATATTTTAATGATATTCTGCAGGATGCTGTTACTCCACTTTCAGAGTTAGAAGCCATTGACTTGGTGAAAACCTGTTTTGCGTCTGCAACAGAAAGGGATATATATACTGTAAGTGTGTCTTCTATTTTGTGAATCAGGAAAAGTCATTTGCTTTCCTTTGATTTGTTTGTGGAGCTTTCCCTTTTAATCATCTGCACCAAGTTCCACATTAGGGTTGCACGTGTTTGAAATCCTTCTAGGCGAACTCTTGTAATTATATAGTTTCATCTTTGAATGTAAGAGCATAATTTTGCCTTCAGAATCAAATATTACCATTAGAAGAAGCTTTATCATAAATTAATGATATACTGCATGTTTGATAAGGTGCATCGGACAACATTAAGGAAGAAAAAAAGTTGAAATCTTGTTTGATGTATTATTTAGTCACTTTAGTCCTGTTCAGTACATATAAGGAATGTATAGAGAATTTTACAATTTGGGCCCTAATGATGTAAAAATGTACTAGTACCTCATTGGGACGGGGAAAAGACCTGAAATACTCTCTTTCCCAATTCCCCCGCCAATGTGCAAAGTTTTATGCATGAATCAATACCCTTTCAAGCAAAGCTTAAGATTCTAACAAGGGAAATCAATGCATCAACAAAACTCTAATAATACCTAAGAATCTTGTATGGATGTAAAAGTTTCCCTCCGAAAAGAGCTCAGATATGTAAACCTATTGGACCATATTGCTAGATGGATTATGTGCGGATCTGGATTTCATTTGTCCATTTTTTGTCCTCTGCTATCTAGACTGTGCTTGTTGTATATGTTTTACAGGGTGACAAACTGGAAATTCTCATTATGAATGCAAGTGGTATACGTCAGGAGTACATGGAGCTTAGGAAAGATTGAGTCCTCTCCCCTGCTTCTTTGCTGATGCTCTTGCTGAAGTCGGGAGACTTGATGCTCGCATGGCTGTAGAGGGTGATTGCCAGATAATTCTTGCGTTCTAGTGGCAAGTTACTTATTTTAACTCCCGGACTCGCAGTCTGCATCCTTTAATTAAAATGTTGTGACAATGACTTATTTCTGGAAACTTGCATTTCTTTATTTGAACTATGTGCTAGCTGGTGTTTGAATCTTTGATCATGTTTAAATGTTGACTCTGTTGAATGGCATTTCTTGAAATACATGAGCAAGCTTTGAAATATTAAAACTTTAAACTTTTTATGGATTCTGATTTATTCGGTATCCAAACCAGAGTACAATATAACAAGATACATATAACATAAAAACGTGGGAACATTTTTGCAGCGATGAGAATATCTCTTGATTCTAATGCTGCTCTTTCGCCTAGTCAGAAGGTGTTTTCTGATGCCCATCCCTTCTTTTCTAGTTCCAACCTGAGTACCTGTTTCAGATCAAGAAATTTACGTCACTGACATATTTTACCGTATTAGTTTAGGTGAAAAGCGCAATAATATCCAAGATGCAAGTCCAAATAACTTTTACTTTGATTCTCTTTCTGTTGATATCAAAGTCGAAATTCCCCAAACGTGACGCTGAACGATACTGTACGATTGATTTCTTGCCCGGTGTAAACCAAAACTCAACATCATCAACGAACTGAAACGAGTAAAAGAAGATTCAAATTCGGGAGTAAATAAAAACTTTAGAATAACACAAATTTGTTGCACCTACCCCCATGATTGGGCTTTCATATTCCACGCGCACATAATCATCTCTCTTTTCTAGTATTCTTGGACTAAAATTGTCTGGTTTTGTTGATTTTATCTATTCCATGCAACAAATAAAAATTCGTTAAACTTTTCCATTATAAAGAGAGAAGAATTGTGAAGGAAACACATTGAATTTGTACCACTTGAAGAAGCTCCTCCATTGCTTTTTCTTTACTCACGGGGTTTTTACTTCCACGTCCCTCTTCGGGGTTGTAATTCCTGAAAAATGATATACAAAACAATCCCATCATCAATGGCCAAATGTTGGATAATTTTCAATATGAAAGTATCACCGTCCAAACTTTGAGCCGCCCCCCTTTTCTATTTCAAAGTTAGGTACATTTCCATTAGAAAAAAACTGAGTGCAATGAGAAATAGCAAGTTACCAAGGCGGGGCATAGTGGGTAACATCACTGATATTCTCAGAAGTTGAAACACAATTGTTGGTGGCCGGACATAAGGCTAGACCAAGAGGATTCTTCTGCACCCCCAAGTAATTTGGCTTCGTTCCACTGTCCTCCCCAACAATAAAAATTATTATTATTTTTAAATCCTAAGTAGTAATAATGTGTAGTGAATGGTTGAAAGAAAGGATGGAGGAGATGAGGAGGCGATAAAAACGTGCCTGAAATGGAAAATTGATCCGAGAACCGCAATTTCACTGCTCCTCAATAATATTTCCCTTTCAAACATAGATTTATTGGGGTTAGTCGAAAATTCATTTGATTGAAGAAGCAAAATGGTAAATTGGAATACCTGCGCCCCTTTTGGTCGGTGTTCTTTTTTGGGGCCTCTTCTTCCTCTTTGTGCGACCCATTTACGATATTGATACGAGGGAAAGGAGAAGCTTTGTGACCTTTGTTGTAGGTTCTGCAATGGATGAAATGGGCACTGGAGGAAGCCATGGAAGCCATTACTGCACAAAGCTCGCTCGCTCTCTCTCTCCTGTCTTGTGTGGAGTGGGGGACGATACTTTATGGAATGGGTGCTAAATGTGCCGGGTGAGGGCGGCTCGTGCTGGGGCTCGTTTTATTATTAGGATTATTTTAAAATGTGCACTAAAGTTGCAAATTGCACTTTTTAACTTTTTCGAAGCATAACATAAATTTACATAGAAATACGTAAAAAAAATTATATTTTATCAGAAGCTTTAGAAAGTCGTTAAAATTAGTCTTTTATTTAGGTTTGATACTGACAACAATACATGAACGAAGTTAGAATTGTACACGAATAAATATTTCTTGTACATTAGTTTAAATGAAATAATGAAGTATGTGAAAAACATAAGTGGGCTCTCAAGCCACCGATGAGCTGAGTCGCATGAGTGTTTTGCTGCTCGACTCATAAGGGAGACGAGACGAGTCGCTCACCCCTACTTTATGGTATACAAAGAGCTACTCGTTTAAAACATGTTTGATTTTACTTAAAAAGTTCATTAAAACAAATACTTTTTATTGATGAGTGTTAGAAATAAATTAAGCCCATGTTTGGTTCAGTTAAAAAATTTGATTAAAATTTCAGTCAACAATCAATTTTAATCACATCTAATGAGATCTGGATTTAATTTTAGATTGGGTCTTTGGAATTAGGTTGGATTTAATTTTGGATTGAATTTATATAAATTTTTAATGGATTGTATTGAATATGGGTTTGATTAATTTTTGATTGGGTTTACAGAAATGACTACTACTTTTCAACCACAAATTTCATCACTTCTATCAAAATCTATTGAAAATATGATTTCTATCTAAATCGAATAGGGACTAGATTTATTTTTGAATGAATAGTTAAGAATTTTTTACATTCAAAAATAATAATTTTTAATTCAAAAGTAATAGATAAATAAAATATATAAATATGCTTGAGAGTAAAATCTTTATGGAATGAGTTACATAATATAGGGCTTATAAGCCTATTCAACTTGGTTTGAGCTTCCATGGAGGCTTTAATTAGTGAGCAACTTACATAAATACTATTAAAATTAGTGAAATTACACTCAACCAGATTTTTTATATCCAATTTTAAAAATCAAATCTAAAGTCTTTTTATACAAAAAATAGATATAATTTGTTTAATAAAATTTAATAAATATCTGATTTTGAAATTTTAAATATTTTATCTTAGTATTGAAATGAGTTATATTTAAACACTTATGAATTTACCCCCTTAAAATTATGAGCCTTTTCAATGGAAAGTGTTTTGTGTAAAGTCAATCGAAACTTTTTAATTAATGAGTGAAGTACGATATCACTTTCTCTATTATGAAAATGTAATTCACAATTAACATAATACAAAATAAATTAATGTTTGAAAGAAATTCTTATAAGCTAATTGAAAGTTATTCAAAGATGTATTGTTCTATTAAAAATTAAAATCTTAGAATAGATCCAGGAATGACTGATTTTCTTCAACATATTGTCTATTTGTGATTATGTTTCACTTTTATTAACTAAACATAAAATATAACTTCATTTTAGGAACACAACAAGTTATCGGTTGTAAGTGACGGAAGTTAAAAAAAAGTAACAAAAATTCAAAAAATTGAGGAATACCAATCAAAACTTTAGAAATAAACAAAAGGATGATTGGTTTTTCTTCTACATGTCCCTATCACTTTCTTTTTTTAATCTCACATTTTAATTTATATACTTTTTGTAGATATGTATAAAATTAATGTCTTCATATATACTAGAGTCATATGCCACTTTTTAAAATTAGCTAAGTTATAACACCGTTAAAAAGTATCATATCACTTTTGAGTACATCTACTGCTATAATTTTTTTTAAATAATGTTGATTGAAGTTCTTGCGAGAAATAGTGGGCAATCATATCAATAGAATATCTAGTGTATTCTTATCTTTCGCACGAGTTAAATTAGGCTATAAATTTTTGAATTTCAAAGTGTGTGCATGCCACTTTTGGTCAAAAAAGTGACATGAAGTGACACGTGTCACCTTTTTGGATGACAACAATTTTTTTGCGAAAAATGTCACATCAAACGAAAAGTTTTTAATAATAAAAATTTTGGAAAATGAAAAATATCAGTAAGGTTCTTGTATAGTTGTGTTTTGACAAATGCTTTCTCATTTTTCCTATGTGAGACAAATTACAATTTTTTTTTTCTCCCTCCAACATCTAAATCAGTTTCAATGAGTACATTTTGAACTTCAATTTCTTATTTATCCAAACATCATTTTGAACAAGTAAACATATAATTTCGATTTTTTAAGGATTTAGGGAAAATTGCGGCCGCGGTCCCAAACCTTTCATTTTGTTGCAGATTACACCCAAACCTTTAATTTTTGCAGTCGAAGTCCCAAACCTTTATATATAATAGTAGCGTCGGTCCCAAACCTTTACTTGTTGCGGTAGAAGTCCCAAATATTTGTACATAATTACAGCGTCGGTCCCAAACCTTTGTATGTAATTGCAGCGTCGGTCCCAAGCCGTGAATTTCGTCCGTAAAACCGTTAGTCAACGTTGAAACAGTAATTTTGACTCGAAAAAATTACAGCACCGGTCCCAAACCTTTCATTTTTGCGACCGAAGTCCCAAACATTTATATGTAATTGCAGCGTTGGTCCATTTCCAGCTTTTTTTTTTTTTTTTTTTTTTTCAATGGAAACAAATTTCATAACCAATTGTAAAAAAAAAAAATTCACTTTAATGAACAATTTTCATGTAAAACGAAGTCAAACGAACACTAAATTTTGATGAAAAAATAGTTCTTGAGCAAAATTTTTTTTTTAAAATTTTTGGCAATGGTAACAAATTTCATAACCAATTGTAAAAAAAAAAAAAAATCACTTTGATGGACAATTTTCATGTAAAATAAAGTCAAACGTGAACAAAAAAAAAATCTAAAATTTCAAAATTTTTCCGGGAGGAAAATTATACGAATCAAACACATTTAATTAACAATTCCCTAGAAAATGATTTTTAGGCAATTACTTTCCCTGAAATTCATTTTCTTTCCACCAATTTTCCACAATTGCAACCAAACGGAATCTAATTTTGACTCAAATGATAACTTAATTGATGCGCAAAATTGTCAAAACAAGTTATTAAAAAAATGTTTTTCTTCTTCAAATCACTTTAATAGACATATTTTACATGACAATTGTCCATTAAAGTGATTTTTTTTTTTTTTTTTGCAATTGGTTATGAAATTTGTTACCATTGCCAAAAAGTTAAAAAAAAAAAAAAAAATTTCTCAAAAACTATTTTTTCATCAAAGTTTAGTGTTCGTTTGACTTCATTTTACATGAAAATTGTTCATTAAAGTGAATTTTTTTTTTTTTTTTACAATTGGTTATGAAATTTGTTTCCATTACAAAAAAAAAAAAAAAAAAAAGAGCTGGAAATGGACCAACGCTGCAATTACATATAAAGGTTTGGGACTTCGGCCGCAAAAATGAAAGGTTTGGGTGTAATCTGCAACAAAATGAAAGGTTTGGGACCGGTGATGTAATTTTTCCGAGTCAAAATTACTGTTTCAACGTTGACTAACGGTTTTATGGACGGAATTCACGGCTTGGGACCGACGCTGCAATTACATACAAAGATTTGGGACTTCTACCGCAACAAGTAAATGTTTGGGACCGACGCTGCTATTACATATAAATGTTTGGGACTTCGGCTGCAAAAATTAAAGGTTTGGGTGTAATCTGCAACAAAATGAAAGGTTTGGGACCGCGACCGCAATTTTCCCAAGGATTTATTTTGATGTTTCAAATAGAAGAATGGGATCCCACTTAAAATAAGTCCAAATCACAACCATTTTCCAATATTGTGAAGGAATGTCGACTTTTCACTCATAACATTCATGTTGATGCACATCCGATACTTCTCAAGTTTTGATTCGTATTCTCATTGCATGATCATTCACTTTATAAAGAGAAAAAAATGGTAAATTTCATGAAATGTGTGAGTAATAACGAGTAGAAGTTATGAATGAGTAATTGAAATTAATGTTTTACTTTGATTGAATTTATAGACCAATTTATATCCAAACAAAAACATTTTGACTCATTTTCGAACGCTAGAATATGTATTGTATTGCATTATTGTATCAGCATCTCAAATGGTTAAATTTACACGTCCAATTTTATGAATTAAGTTTTCTTCCCGACTTGGACACTGGAGGATGCTAAAAGATTTAATGTAATGATGTTTCGACGAGGACTATAAAACAATTTAACAGAACATTTGGTAAAAGATACTGGCGTACTTTCTTAATGAGGACTATGCGCATTACTGGCTACATAGCAATCTTCACAATGGGACTACGAGAGAATCCACAGAGTTCACCATGAATAGAATGCTCCATTTGGATTTGCAGCTCCTTATGCACATTGGGCAGAAATCACAATCCTCGGAGTTGCCTCATTTATAGGTCCACTCATTGTTCCGGGACACATGATCACCTTCTGGCTATGGTTTATTTTGAGGCAAATGGAAGCCATTGAAACTCACAGTGGGTATGTATACGAGTATATCTTACATTTCAAGTATTCAAGAAAATCCATTTTCACTCGTCTAAAAACTTGTTTATTCAAATTTAGTCTTCGACTCGCTCCCTCAAGTGCAAAAACGTGTGTTTTCGTGCAGGTATGAGTTCCCTTGGAGTCCTTCGAAATTTATTCCATTTTACGGAGGAGCAATTTACCATGATTAACACCACTCTGTTGGAGGGAATTGCCAGAGCAACATTGCTTCAGTATTCACTTACTGTGATTACATTTATGGAACCAACAAGGTGTGTCCGCATTTCGAACACAAGTTTTAGTTTTTTCTTTCTGACGTGTTTATTTAGAACAAATAACGTCTAATTGTTATTTTTCATCGATTTTATGCCCTTTACTGTGATTTCTCTTGACTGTGTTGGATTCATCAGGCACGGGGGCGAAGAAGAAAATGTGAGCAAAACATGGAGATACAAAACAAATCTTGAAACTTACTGCATGTGCAAGTTTTTTGAGGTTCTCCTAAAGAGAATGCTATTATTAAGTAAAATCTTGATATACCGAAAACCACTAAGAATAGTAACTCTGATACCAAGTTGAATTTAAGAGAGATATTGGGAAATTTGGGCTTCCCCCAACTAAGATTAATCCAGAATTACAAAGAAGAAAATACACCAGCAATTGCAAAACCAGAAGCATAGAAGAAACAGATACAGAGATTTAAACATGAAGAAAATCCTCTTCCTCAAGCCTTTATTAACCAAGACTTAACATGATTTCCTTAACCAGAAATCATCAAGACATTTACATGATTTTCTTAACCAATAATCATCAGAAAGATTTGCTAGATTTACAAGAGTTTTACCACTCTATCTTATCTCACTTTATCCTACAGAGATATTATATCATCTCTCTCTTTCAAGCTCTCATCATTCATGCATTTTCGAGCTCCTTCTTTCTCCTATCTAAGGCTCTTATTTATAGACCTAAATGGAGCATCTAATCGGTTAAAAACTAACCAACTAACATAGGCTCCACTTGGTTATAGATTCCAACCAAAAAAACTGAAATGAGGTTCCCCCTTCAACTGATTTTTATTCCAATGGCTTTTTGTAAAATCTAAGGTTGTCCAATTCTTTTTCAAGAATCAATTTTCTTTACAAGAGAAAATAAGACAATATAAATAGAAGATGAATGTATTGAATAGTATAATTTGTTTACAAGAGATGTATCTTATTTATAATTTAATTTGAGAGGAATATTTCTCTTTCTAATCAATGGGGGACTAACTGACATTAACAAGATTCATCGGGCACGGGGGGGTGAAGAAGAAAATGCGAGCAAAACATGGAGATAGAACACAAATCTTGAAACTTACTGCATGTGCAAGTTTTTTGTGGTTCTCGTTTAAGAGAATGCTATTATTAAGTAAAATCTTGATTTTTGGTTAGTGAATGAAATATATAAAAAGCTTATTAGTGTTTATGATGTTCTGTTTGTAGAATGGACTCTAAAATAGTATGCAATAAATTTGTTATGAATGATGTAGTATGCCCATACATGCCATTTCTTCTGTTTTTTTTTTGCCCATCGGATTATGCAGTGTTTGCATGGTTGGCAGTTGATCTTTTCTTTCTTTGAGAACCAAAAAATTTAAATTTACGCCCACCGTGGGGCTCGAACCCACGACCACAAGGTTAAGAGCCTTGCGCTCTACCAACTGAGCTAGACGGGCTTTGTTGATTTGACCGTAATCTTTCAAGAAGTTGAATAATTTTATCCGCTTTTTTTAGTTCAAATCAAAAGATTTGATTTATGGGTAATTGATATAACATCCCTATCCTTTGTCTTTGTCTTTGTTATGCAAATTATTCATATCGTTTTCACATTCGACATTTAGACCTTTAGATTAACATTTCTTTGCATTAAATATCGTTGACGTTACATTCCTTCCTTCCGTTACTTCCACTAAATTCTAAAGAAACGACGAATTTACAATCCTCCTTAAATAAACAAAAAAAATATTGCAGCAAAAACTTCATTTTTATTTATTTATTTATTTTTCAAAATGTTCAAACTGGTGTCACTTAAAATAATTTAAAAAATATTAGGAAAAAAAAAAATCGTCTTCAAAACCAATCCCACCTACCCGACCCACCCCCACTCCAACCCTTGGCCAAGAGCCACCACCACCACAACTAATGATATTGAAAAGACATTGAGAAATTTAGGCCCCGTTCGGGAGTGATTAAAATCCAATTAAAATTGAAAATATGGTCGTTATTGGGCCCCACCCGTCTAATAAAAGTCAACAATAACGGCTATATTTTCAATTTTAATCCGATTTTAATCCCTCCCATACAAGGCCTTACTAAAAATGCTGAAAATTATCAATTTGATGATGATACTGAAAATAAAATTAGAAAATAGAGAGGAAGATTCTCAAAGTGATTCTAATTTAGGTTTTGAATATAACATCAGAATAGAAAAAATTCTGAAACTCATTTTACTTTTTTATTTTTCTAATATTCCGTAAGAACATAGTAATCATTTTAAAGAATTTTGACTATTTTGGTCAGACGGGAATCCAATCTCACATACTTGCACAGGTTGAAGAGATAAACCTTAGTTTTGAAGGTTGTGAAGCATATTCCACACTTCATGAAAGGTTGGAGAGTCCAATCCTAACTTTATCTTTCAGAAAAAAAAAAAAAAATCTAATTTGGATTATAAAATAATCGGAGACATTCCTGTTTCCACTTCCAAATAGAACACGGCTTATCCTAAATTGATGATAAAATGCCTCCTAGTTGCTTGATAACTCGGAAACAACAAAATCTATATTTGATCTCAGAAAAGAAAAACAAAAAATAAAAACTTGTTCTATGTTACATAATGAATGAAAACTTGCATTTGTCCTGGATAAAATGGTCATTAACCGCCCCAACAATTTCTTAAACTCTCCAGAGCCAGGATGTACAGGACTTCAGTAAGTTGCCTGAAAATCTTCATTTGCCCCTAAGAATCATGTTTCATTCATTATACAGTCAGAAACCAACCATGGAACTTCCATTTGGCAGTTCCATATATGTATATGTTGCACCCTGCACATCCAAAATATATATATGTCCATTCAGAATTCAAGAAACACGAAACATAAGAGAAGCACAAGAATCAGGGGAAAACACATAGACTCTGTGAATCAAGACGAACCTGCTGGTTTTGGGCAAAATTAAGTATAATGTGACGAAAACCAACTTCTAGATTCCGAGGCCATCAACAGAAAGCTCCTTTTCTGACAAGAGCTTAAGTTTCTGCAGGACAAAATGAGATAATAAGGCGAGAGAGTTCCACAGGAAGTGAAGAAACTACACTGACTAAGGCCATGGATGGCTGTTCGAATCCAGAAGGCCCCTACTGGGCGGAAAATAATAGTCAGATATAAAGAAATAAAAATGCAAAGCAATATATGTGAGAAAGCTCCATTGGAAACAAAGGACTTAATGACAAATTGGTCATCCGCATGTACGAAATGGCAGTAGAAAAGAACAAAGGTTAAATGTAATCCAGTCTGATATACAAGGCCAGAATCCACTTTTGCTAGCTGGAAACTAGCTGTAGACTTAAAAAAAAGGGAGGGAGAAGAAGAATAAGGAAAATTGAAAGATAACATTACCGTGATATATTGAGGTGGATTATCAATACTAGTTGAGCCAAGGACAACTTCCCTCCTCAATTTTGCTGTTAGCTTGTGACAAGCCCTTAGCTGAGGACAAAACAAGCGAATATAAGCCATCTGCACAAGGCGAATATTATCAAGATTACAGCTGAGGAATAAAACGAGAGGTCCTACCTCAGATCTGGTTGCCCCACCAATTATGAATATAAAAATGCGCTGTCCCATCTTCTTAAAATCATTAGATACATTTCTCAAAACTGAATCACTGAAAACACAGTATTAAAGAGTCGTAAGTACTTGAAAATCCTATTCAAAGATGTTGGGAATGCAATTGATATTCTCTAAACAGAGTAGAAGAAAATTTGACAAATGATATACAACAGTGAATTTTGTTTATCTGTAGGCCATATAATGCATTTTCTTGTATGACTGAAACTCTATAAAAAAGGAAGACCAAACCTGCAAACCATCAAACTAAAGGATGAACTTAAATTGATCGCACAATCGTGTAGATCCTAAGTAACAATGACATTCAGGATAAAGCAATTTTTTTCTGAAGCAGCGCAGATTACTAGGTGTTTATACCTTGAATATCCATCGTCAGATGCTCGAGATCGTGCCCATGTTGCAGTCCGTCTTGATCTCACTGATCCACCCTGAGCGGGAACATTATTTCGACCTGATCTCACTGATCCACCCTGAGGTGGCCCGCTGGAAGGACTAGGATTATTCATGCATTGATAATCTTCTTTTGACAGTTCACGTTTATTCAACTTCTCTATTAATTCCTGAATAAATAAAAAGTGAAAAGCAATGTTATTGTACAATTTTCATGAAAGAAAGAGCAATACATGACGAAAATGTTTAGCTCAAAGCATTTCATTCTGCCTTCTTGATTAACAGAAACACTATGATAAAGGAGGTGAAGAAAAAATTATTCAGGGGCAAAAGATTTACACATTCAACATTATGAAAACCAGCAGAAAATGAGTATGATACCTCGCACAACAAGATGTTGGAAAAATTCACCTCCATTTTTTTTCTGCTCGTTTTTTCTCTTTATCAACTTACCTCCACTTCTTAAAATTTAAACTCCTTTCGTAAATTAACATGTAAGAACTTTATGTGAAGTGGTCAATCACATACTTTCCAGATTAATAGTGCATTGCCTCATTTCTGTGTGTGAAGTGCTGAAACTGATATTTCCAATCTAAGCAGTTGTTTATGCAGGCAGCCCAAGATAAACGAATCATGTCATAGTTTGCTCTACTTTATTCAAACCAATTCAGGTAGGACTCCCTTAAGTCATAAGATGTTTACTCTTAAGCAGGTGCAAGTGATAATGGGTGGATATAGGGGCTGAGAGCAGAAATTCTGTCACGAGTGAAATAGGACCTGGAGAATAACTGAATAGGAGATTAATTTTTTTTTTTTAATCTTGGAAGATTTACTTGCCCTACAAATTAATTCAAGCATGAAGTAGCATAAAAATATCGAGAATATGGTTTCATTTTCAAGTTTCAACTGTGCAAACGCAGTGAAATATTTCAAGTTTGCTTCATTCTTAATATGGTACACTGGTTTACTCTTGATTTGGTATTAGAAGCTCCCTTATCAATGTAGATTATAGAGTAAATTTAATCAACACTCATTAAATTTTAGTATTGTTACCACTTATTCACTCATCTTTAAGAGGTATCACAATGCTCAATCATCTTTCAATTGAATTACTCGTCTATCACCCGTCAAGTAACCATTCCAAATTGTGGATGGAAAATCACACGTGGCGAATGACATCCTACGTGGCATTGGACAGCATTAACCATTTTCAAGTCCTAGAAAACTCACCAACCAAACACGATGAGTAATGCTATTCATCCCCACTGGGGATGAAAACACAGTCTAGGTGGCGTTAATGTGTCATTAAATGATAGGTGAAATTAAATAAGTCATTTAATTTCACATTTCATTTAACCTATCATTTAACACCAACTAGACTGTGTTTTCATCCCCACTGGGGATGAATAACATTACGATTCCCCCTTCGTCAATTGCAACACGCCTTTAAATTAACCCCAACAAATAAAAATCCCAAAATCAGGACCCTCAGTTCAAAGCCCTATTCCAAACCCCCAAACCAGAAATTCCAATTAGCAAGATGTCGGTTCAAAACCCAAATCGAAATCAACTGAACTACAAATTTGAATGGAAGATTCAACAGCTTCTTCCCAAATATTCTAGGAGGCAATTTTTTGGCGGGGAAAATTCTCAGAGGTGGAGTTGAAGATGCAGACAAGGTCGAAGTTTCATCTATTTGGGTGACGCCATTATAAAGACAAGATGGAACGGTAGTTTATCTCAATTTTTAGTACATTTCCAGAGCATTCTTCCCCTGATCGTTGCTTCTGCTTTCCTCACCCAATGATAAAAGCCTGTGAGACCCGTGAAATTTTGCAAGGGAAGATTCTTATACAAACAAAAGTATACACAATAAACTTCAAATACCCTTCTCGCTAAAATTTGATGCAATATAACAAAACTCCGTGTCTTCCAATAACACGACCCATTTTTCCAAGCGGAACATCAAGAATTGAGAGGACTTATTGTTATGGAGCATTCTCATTAACAATCAGATTGTTACTACTGTGATAATTGTGCGTTGAAGCTGATTTGATGGACAATTTTGAAGAAATTGATATAATTTATTTTCCTAATGTTCTCTTTCAGAAAAGCAATGTCAATGAAAAGAGAAATGTTATTCATCTCCACTGGGATTGCATCTCCAGTTTACGTGGATGTAAGTGTTAGGTGAAATTAAATGAAAAATGGGTAGAAGATTCGAGTTTGGATTTGACGTCATGGGTTTCATTCCTGGTTGTCAAGTAAGTTTGCCACGTTTGACTTCTATTTTCCCTGGTTAAAGCTGTCAGCATGCCACATAGCATTTGTCATTTGCCACGCGTGATTTTCCATCCACAATTTGGAGTGGTTACTTAACGGGTGATGGACGAGTCATTCAATTGAAAGATGAGTGAGCATTGTGATACATCTTAAAGAAGAGTGAGTAAGTGTTAACAATATTAAAGTTTAATGAGTGTTGATTAAATTTACTCTAGATTATAAATCAACACTCCAAGCCACATAATCCAATCACCCAATGAAAATTGGGATAAGGACCAGGCCTGTTACATCTCATATTTTTTAGTCAAAAGTCAATGGTTGAATTGTCAAGGTCAAGGTCAATATGAACTTAATTGGAATAATTTATTTTATTGGGGCTTATTTTATATTTAAGACAATTAAGGGTTAAGATGGATTAGAATTTAAGGTTGAGAACTTACTTATTTAATGTTGGAAGTTGAGGGACTTCCTATGCCAAAGCCCAATAACCTTACCCATTTAAACCAATTTCCCATTTCCCCCTTACCTCTACATAGACACAGACGGGCAGAGAGAAAGAAACCGAGAGGAAAGGAAAAAAAAATGGGGAAAAAGGAGAAAAGAAAGGGAAGAAGAAGAAAAAAAAAAGAGACGAAGGAGAAGAAGGTAAAATGGTTGTTAAGCTTCTTTTCGATTTTTTTTATTCTCGCCATTTTCTTTAGAAGTGGAGAAATATTATGTTAATTTCTAGGGTTTTAATTGGGTTCGAAAATTTCAATTTTTTAGGGGGCAAATTGTGATTCATAGTTCAAGCTCCTTGATTGGATAGCTTTCAAGTGAATCAAGGTAAGAAATGTTATTTTTGGGCAAACTCTAGATTTTCTATTAGATGTTTGAATAAGTATTGTTAGTGGGAGTTATAGTGGTGATGTAATACAACAAGATAGCATGATATTATGGAACAAGATGATGATTTAATTGGTTGAATGCTAGTTATTAGTTGTCACTTGTTTGAAGTGGATAATTGCAATTACTCTTAGATTGAAGGGTTATGTTAATTTATTGGGTATTGGTAAGTGGACTCGAAAGTGTAATTAGTCCCATTTGATTAAAGGAATAATTTGGACATTCATTCAAATATCGAGAAATTTGATTGAAGTAATATAACATTGCATTTTAGAGGTTTTTTTTTTTACTTGATAATGGTTGAATTAGTTATCTTGTATGATTTTTCAGGTGGTGACACCAAGATTGGAAAAGCCTACTGATCTTCATGGACTGTAACTTGTTTTGAGTGAGTGGAGAATATGTTTTTCCATAAAGAAGATTTCTTTTAAATTTATAATCTTATAATCATGATTATTTAATATTAAGGTTGAAATGACTCCAAATTTTTAAAGAAGCATATTAGTTACCTGAAATGTTTTATTTTTGAGAAATTAGTAAATGAGCATGATTATCTTGAGACCATCAGAAAATACCCGATGTAATCATCTTACTCTAGTGCACTGAGGGGCTACGGCCGTGTACTAGATTCGTGTATTTGACTCCTATACACTAAGGGGCTACAGACGTGTATAAAGGTGACTCTTATCCTCTGAGGGGCTACGACCATGTGTAAGGGTACCTATTATGCACTGAGGGGCTACAGTCGTGTATAAGGATGATTGTGTTATTTCCACTTTATGCACTGAGGGGCTACGGCCGTGCATACAGATGATTATGTTTATTTCCACTTCGTGCACTGAGGGGCTACGACCGTGTACAGAAGTGTTGATCAGACAGTTTATGTGCATATTACTTTATAGCTTTTAGATCATCAGCAAATGATTACATGGGGTATAAGTTATGATGTGATTATCTAGTATATATATGGGATTATTAGCTTGCAGCTTACATTTTCCATCTTACCGTTCAGCTTATTGATTTCAAATTATGTTATAGCTTACTGAATTCGACTTGTGTACTTACTCATTTTGATGTATTAATTATTATCATTACTAGATAACAGCTTGAGTATAATTTATGATTTAACACCAGCATTATGCATTTATATGGTGTTATGATACAGATTTCAAGAATAATGAGTACAACAAGATAAGTGGAATATTAGTTTCATTTTTGTATAAATGTAGATACATATATAAAGGACAGAATAACTATCTTTGTAACACTCCACTCACTGGGATTATCATCTCATATATTTTCTTAATATCTTTCTTATAGGAGGCAGTTGACTAAACAGTGGTGAAGATTATTCTGATAGTTTTGTAGCCACTACCACCACCAATTGTAGGTTCTGTCGATTAGAACAGTGTAACCATCAAGTAAATCATTTACGTCATATTTGGAGGATTTTTTTATTTAAATGTACCATTGGTCACAATGGAGTATTGTAAACTAAATTGCGTTACTATTATCTTTTGGGAAGCAATTATGCTACTTAGTGATATAGATATTTTGAAGGGATGTGTGACTGATATTATAGTGTTTATGTGTTGGTGTTTGGGAAAATGTTATGATTACGTGATTGAGTATGGTTTCATTTTCAAAGGAGACTGTCAAAATTTTCAAAAAGAAAAATAATAACAAAAAAGGGGTTTTTATTGGTCAAAGGAGACCATGCAGTTTGAAGTATAGTTATTGTTGCCTTGATGATGGGTCCAGTGCTAAGCTGGCACTTATCATCGGCGCACGTCACGTCTTGAGTCTAGTAAGGAGTTTGGGATGGGGCGTGACAAGGTCAGCTCCCACTCAAAACTGGAGGCTCTAGAATTGTAACCTCTTTTCCAATAAAAACCTACATCTATGCAGACATGGAAAAAACAAAAAGTGCAGTGTGAAACGATGAGGAGTTTTAGCTTGTAAGTTGCGGGACTTTTGAAGTTTAGATTCAAGTAGCATATGCAAACACTTTAAACAAACCTCTATCATAGGATAAAACCGAGATAGCGCCCATGTTTCTTCTTCCTCACCAGTTCGATCCTTTCTTGCAGCATTCTTCCTCTAATAAGCAAACAAAAAGGTTAGACCAACTGTCAGTCTCAGTTCTAGAACCAACTGTGGTTCTACAACTGACTTTTAAGGTGCGTTTGATTGCGATAGTGAAAAATGGGTGGAAAGAAAATGATTTTCAGTGAAAGTAATTGCCTAGAAATTGTTAATAGAGTGTGTTTGATCGGTATAATTTTTCAACCTGAAAAAATTTGAAATTTTGGATTTTTTTGTTCACGTTTGGCTTTATTTTACATGAAAATTATCCATTAAAATGATTTTTTTTACAATTGGTTATGAAATTTGTTAACATTGTCAAAAAGTAAAAAAAAAAAAAAATTTTTTTTTGCTCGAAAACTATTTTTCACAATTTTTTCATCAAAATTTAGTATTCGTTTGGCTTCGTTTTATATGAAAATTGTCCATTAAATTGAAATTTTTTTTAATAATTGGTTATGAAATTTGTTAACATTAAAAAAAAAAAAAATGGGCAAAATATGGAAAATGCTTCATCAATTTGAAGAAATTTGGGCAGGTGAGTCATCATGTGGGAAAATATTTTCTAGGGAAATTATTGGCTATCAAACAAGCCAAAATGGAGAAAATGGAAATTATTTTCCTAGTTTTAGACAAAATAATGGCTATCAAACATAGCCTAAGCATTTTGACCGGTAAATATATTTACCTTTGCCGAATCAAACTTAAGTGAAAAAGTCCCATTTGAAGTCTTTCTTGAATCTGATCCCTCGAGCAATTTCATATTTTTCACTGCCTTCATGTCCTCGCTTGATAATTTTGCCAACTGAAGTAGTAAAATAGCAGCCTCATCAATTTTATCTAATATTCTAGATCAATTATATTTCTCAGAGCATTTCACAAAATATAATATCAAGTCCAGGAATCACATAAGTGGATAAAATTTTCTCCACCCCCTGCTCAGCAAATGGATACTCATCTTCCTCCGACCTCGTGTGAGTCAGTGGCTTCAATTAATTACCATTTTAATGACCAACAAGGGCTTGACACTTGGAACTCATTTGTAGACATCTAAAATTGAACAAACTGAAATTGATTAAAAATCAAAATAACTTGAAACGAAAACTAAAGAGAATCCAGTTAATGAAATCACTTTGTTGATAAATAGGATCAATCAAATAAACTTTTTCCAAAAGTGTAAATGTAATTTGAAAAAACTAAAATCTAACAATGTCATCTTTCAAAGCTTATGTAAGAACTCTCAGTTCGTGATAACATTCTTTTCCTTAATTGTAATTTCAACCGCCATTTCTCACAAGTCATTCTTAATTATTAGAGCAAGAGTGATCTAGAGACAATCATCTCAATTATATGATTATTCGGTCCAAAATCCCAAACCCAATGCTAGTACAGTAAGTGCAGGGGCGGAGGGAGGAGGCACATTATCCCAGAGCTGCACCAAGCCCATTTAACTTCTCATGTGTAAAATTCAATAACTTGATCATAAAAGATATACTCCATCCATGATAGTTTGTATGGAGTTCCAGGCGAGGTATGGAAATTAAGAGGTTATTTTATGTAACATTTCACACTCACCCTGACTAGTCTACTGATCTAGAATCCTTCTTAACTGCATCATATAGTTTAAGGAAAGGTACTTTGGAAAGACAAATAACTACGTTTGGAAAGAGGCCATCACTTGTGGACATCCCAAATGGAAATAGTAAGTGATAAAAAAAATGCGTGCAAAGATAAAATTGAAACAAGCATTCAAGATTAATAAAAGTGCACCTAAATCATCTCTCAAATGAGGATAACATATAGAAGGATGCAGAGCAGATGGACTAAGGAATGAACGATAAAGGTTAGGATCAGTCAACCTATCACATCAAGATACTCTTAAGTCTTAACAGCTGTATTCTAATTCCAATCAAAATAATCTTTCAGACTAGTGTATAATTGTACCCTCTCGGCTTCTGATGAATGTTCTGTTCCGTAAAAAAAATTCTGTTCTTGCATTTCAACATAATGCAGTAGGATATCCATGGTAGCGGTGGCAACGAGTCGAGCCGAGCCTGGAAAAAAAAGCTCGGGCGCCCAAGCCGGATCCGGCCAAAAAAAATGAGGCTCGGCCCGAGCCTTAGCGGGCCGAGCCGGCTCGGGTTTTTTTTTTTGTAAAAATTCATTACATGAATATTTGCTTATTCAAATGGACAGTGAACGTTGCAATTTGCATTCTTTCCACCTTTAGACAATGACATTTACATAAGAAAGTTATAAACAAAAATCTAATTGGAACGATTCTTTAAAGTTTAAACATAATATATAATGAAATTTTAAAAATCTACATTTTAAAAAAATCTATTTTTTTTGGTGGCACCTTATAGCCTAATATCGGAAAACATGTTAGATTTATAAATGACTAAATGAGTGACTATCCATTATAATAAAGTAATAAATCTTTTTTAATAACCGATTTGAAATTTCTTACAAATTTTAGTGGCCATTGCGGCATTGCCCATTGGTGAAATTAGCTCAATTTTTAAATGTAATCAAGTAATATAGATCACTAATAATTTCACTTAATAATTAATATAGAAGAATAAACGTGTGTAAATGAAAAAAAATTCTTACTTTAAATATTTAGGCACTTAGATTAATGAAATAGTAATAATGCAATAAATATTAAACAAACAAATATCACACATTTTCCAAAATAATCTAGTTGATAAATTATGAGATAAAATTGTAGCTTATAATTAGTTTATTAGTTTCATGATGAGAAGAATAAGTTGATTAAGTAAATTGTGATCATTTGTCTTAATTTAAGCCATTCATCCCCAATAATTTATGGTGTAAAATAAAAAGTGTTGGGTAATTTTTTATTTTTTTTTACGGGCCGGCCCGGCTCGGGCCGACTCCTCAACATGAGGCTCGGCCCGAGCCTTGGCTCGGTTTCATCGAGTCCGAGCCATTCGAGCCGCCGAGCTTTTTTGCCATCCCTAATCCAAGGCATGTTCAAAATGAAAATTAAAGTATATACCCCGTCATTCTCACGAAAAATCATAGTTCAGCTTTGAATAATATTTTAGAAGAGAATTTATCTCACCTTAAAGCTTTTTGTGTTTACTGAAAACAGTAAGGCCATATATTAGATATTTAGTGGAATTATTTTGAGATAATGCCCCGGTTTGGCATCCATTCTTATCTCATTCTCATTTTTTCTCTTTCTCCATTTCAACCACACATTTTCTCAATAATATAATATTACACACAAATCTAAAACTTTTCATAACTTTTCCACTACACATTCTCTCATCAATTACTATTCCAAAAATTCTATAATCTAAAAAATGAGTGTCAAACACCCTAAATATCAGACACCCCTCAAATGACAATATCAGAGACAAGGGATCTCACGTGTATTGAAAAATCACAAAACCTCCATTCTAGGCACAAATAAATGTAACTTTCCTATTTTAACCTTCATTATATTAGATTTGGAACAATCTTTTTTTCTTGTTTTTATTTTTTCTTAATTTTAGCTTGAAGAAAACTCAAAATGCTAACTTTAATATTTTTTGTATCATGATAAGAACAAAAAGAAAATAATTTATTCAGTATAATGCAAATATGTGAGCGTGTGTGTGTGTGTGTGAGAGAGAGAGAGAGAGAGCAGTCACCTGCATTAGTTTTGTTGCTTTGTCACCATCAAATTTTTCTGGATAGACGGAAGCATATATCATCAAAAGCCGTAACTTATTCTCGCACATCCCATTCTGCATGAGGTAAAGAAACGGTCACAGTGCCGCGAGACAAAAAACACAATGCTAGCCAGACTTCTGGATGCAGACACAGACATAAAAATTATCACCTGCTTCATTCTCAAAAAATTGATGACTTCCTTTGTTCCTGCATCGCCAAATACAAGATCTTGCTCGAGTTGTCCAAGTTCTCGAAGACCCACTTCTCTGATGATTGCATTAAGTTTTCCAGCAATCTGAAATAAAAGAAGTATATAATCAGCTCAATAGAAAGTGGTTAACGTGCTTGGATTGTCCTGCCTTTATAATACTTATAAAAGGTTTCATTTGATTAGTCTTCGGTATCACATTTAAAATTAGAATGAACGATAGAACTCTATATGTGTACGAGGAATCCTGACAGAAAGCCTAAAATGATTACATAGTTCATAGCTTCAAGCTTCCATGATACACAGTTAAAGGGGCTTGAGGTTCTTCATAGGCTAGATGATAAATAGTTAAAGTGCTTCATTGAGGATGCTAAAAGAGAGTGGGGGAGAAATAATTTATAAATCCTATGAAGAAAGAAGCAAACCTCAACATGGAGAGAGAGTTTCTCCATTTGTTCATTGTATTGTGGTAAAGCTTGAACCATTTTCTGCAGGTCTCTTGTGGACAATTCACTACCATCTCTACATAAAAACAAAATTCAACATCAGACGAGAAAAACAAACAGTAATAATTTCATGAAAGGACGCTTCCGCTCTTTTGAAACTCTACACATGTATAACATTTAAAATTTATTCATGAATATTTTGAAACAGAAATGAGATAGACAATAACTCTTCCGGTAAAACTCCACTTAAAAAAAGCTTATAAGAACATAACGAAAACAAAAAATCATAACGTATCAGTGATCATGACAGAATGGTAAGAGTAAGTGTCAACGCATCTAAAAGTGTGTCGCGTAGTTTATAATCTTTTCAAATTACCGGATAGTGCTGATTTGTCTAAACAAGTTCCTTTTGCAGTTTTCAAAGGAAAGATCTTAGCACTGGGAAACTGCAAATTAATATAAACTATGACATCATAGGATCTCCTTGGCTATTTCTCTATTCAAGAAATAAAATTTCGTGGGTGATGGGAAAATGTATCCGCTCTAAGAGACTGAAATTAAGATTCCCAAAGATAGTGGTCAAAGAAAAAAAACTTTCTCGGTGAAATATAATAGATATGCATCAATGTGGTAACAAAGGGGGAAAATTGTATGTATGAGAACAATTATCACCAACCTCTGCTGCAATTGTGCTGCTTTGTTCTTTGAAACAAAATTTGTCATCTTCTCGCTCAACTTTTCACTGGCCTGAAAAATTCTAATTGAGGAACAATATTCATATACGAAAAAATAACCCCAAGAGATAAGATGAAGCATGAGAAGTACCTCTGCTATATGAGCATGTCGGAGCTCAAGCCAGACAGGGTCGTTGTCTTCTAAAAGGACTTCCTTTTTCTCAGGCTCTCCTCCTCCTGATTTGCTTGGAATCTTTCTTTCATTATGTCATCAGATGAGTCCACTTATCTCAAAATAACCCCTCCAAATATAAAGACAACAAAAACATTTACCTCATGCACGTATTTGTTTCCCTCCAAATCAAGCATATCATGGCACATAGCATCATAGGTCCATTCGTGAATAATTGGAGCGATCTAAAGCATCAGATTCATCATAAGTGTAACAAAAAGAATTAAATCTAAATATACATTTTTGTTGACATTAAGGATGACACTCTTGATTCCCCTATTTGTCAAAATCTGGCCAATAATGTGAAGAACATTGCTGTGTGTACAGATAAAAAAGATACAGAAAGCTTACATATTACACACAAATAGGTGGGGCCCATTTTTAACTTTTCTGCAATATTTAATTCACATGGGTCCCACCCCCATGTGAGTATCTGTATTTCTTCTGTAAAAATTTTTCTGTGCAAATAGATAATTCTGAAAGGATATTGTAAAAAGCAAAGAATGTGATGGATGCCATATCAAAGAATGTCAAACTTAATATACATGTAGTATGCTTCTAACAAAAAACCTTTAACCAACAAAGAAAATGAAAAAAATATTATTAGGAAAATAGTCAAAACCTGATCTATTGATCTGTCCACTATTAGTAATTCACACGTTTCCGTCTGTGGAAAGTTAGGAATGGCTGATTTATACATTTTAATGTTGTTCCATATAGCAGCAGCAAGATTTGCGGGAACCAATTCACGGGGTGTTTTCATCGTTGATGCATCATCAAGTAACTTGGCAGCTCGGTATCTCACAAAAGGAAATTCCTATAGATTTAGCATCATGTTAAGTGACAGCAGAGGAATAAATAAACACATGAAATAAATCCAGCTCTCACATTTTCCATATTAGCAGCCACAAATCACAATCAAAAAGGTTCCAAAATTACTTATTTTCCAGTTCTCTGCTTTGTCTTTCAGTTTCCTATATCACTCTTTCCATTTTTGATATTTTTATTATCTTCCCTACTAGTCTAACACCATTATCCAAAAAACTAATGGAACAGAGTGTTGGGGAATTCTGGAGGAAGGTTAAGCTTGTCAATTCATCTATCTTGTACCATTCATCAGAGAATAATACAATGGTGATAGAGTACAGCTTAGGAAATAAAAATTGTCAAAAGCCTGGAGTTCAATAAACTTGGGATCAATTTTGACCAAAAGAGTCTTCAATTAAACTAGACACTGCTCCAGACATAATGAATTTTTTCCCTTCTACATATTTAATTGTAATTAAATATCATAAAATAGTATTTTTCTTTTGTACGGATGCATATCCAAAAGCTGAAAGAAGTTAGCCCATCGCTACCTTTAATGAAGCAAAAACAGTAGCAATTCTAGTAGCCATTACATTCAAGCACGCATCAAATCTGCGAGAATTTCCAGCATCTTCACCAAAGAGTTCTTCTAGTGCTCTTTCATGATCGGTAATAAAAGCCTGCAACCAAAGTTACCAAGCTGATAGAACTTCCGTCTTAATTAGGACCCATACATAAATCTGAGAGGAAACTAAGAACTAAAAATCACATAAACTCATTGGACAGAAACTTCTTATTACGTATAAAATATTTTCTCCATTATTATGCATTTCTAACTTGTAGATCTAGTGAAGCCTATCCATGGTGCTTAAATTTAAATTTCCTGCAATGCTGAAAGGTATTACCAATTTGCATCAACACAAGTGATTCATGCAATACCTGACTGTCGATAGAGAAGTACTCCAAATTCATCTGCATTTTGCCAAAGGAAAAGAATTTTTTAAAAAAAACAAAAATAACTGTAAGAAGTCTCAAGAGTATAAAAATGAACTTCGCTGCTTGAGATGAGAAGATGTTAACCTCTCTTAATGCACCAATACGTGGTAACACACTAGTATCATTCTTGATTCGAGCAACAAGTTCTTTTGGCACAGATGAACTGAAGTATATATATGCTCTGACAGAGGGATAGCAAGATAACAAGCAAATGTCAAAATCTGTAAAATCAGATTAAAGGATGTATGATATTCAGAGAAATATTTTTTATCGCTCACTTCCTGTATAAGGGTTCTCTTCCTGACATGTCTGACAAGAACATAATGACACTGCATAGATTTCAAACAGTAATCAGTCTCTGTGTTCTTATAAGACATTCTGAATAACTAGTATCCTAAAACAAATAAAAAGTGATAAATATATAAGGGCAAAGCCATTTGTACGCGGACGTTTACACGCCCGGGTACACGACCCCACCGCCCCCCTCACAATGAGGGGGGCCCGAGGTAAATAAAATAATGGGGCGGGCCCTCCCATTGTGTGTGGGGGGCGTGGGGCAGGGTACACGGGCATGTAAACGCCCGTGTACGAATAGCATGATCCAATATATAAATGGAAATTCCACGTGCACGGACTTTGCAAACAAATAAATCCTGGAGTGATGGGATATGACAGTTATGACTCAAAACTACCAGTATAAGCACCTAAAATGTGCATAGTTATATTTTGCACATATACTGGAATGCATATATCTTGCTTTCTTTTCATTAAATAAATGCAATAATGCATGATAATTAAAAAAAAAAAGAAGAAGAAATTGAATGATAACCATACTTCTCCTTGGAAGGTTGAATGAAGTATATGGCATCCATTGATGGCAAAGGTTGTCTTCTTCTGAAAAGGTCTTCTACCACTGCCAGATGAAATAGTAATAATAAAAATTAGAAGAATAACTGGGAAAATATTCAAGAAAATCGAAAACTGTTTGTAAAGATGTTAAACAATTGATTGGCGGATGCATTCATGTAACGTGATTATCAAAATCATATTGCCTGAGCACCGTTAGTGCATAACTGAAACTTGGACTAGTAATTCAGATAAAAATATAGAATGGATAACACATCTAGTGAGAATCCAAGTGATTCGATCTAGTCATCTAGGATAATGAAACACGAAGAAGGGCTAAAGCCTTTTTGTCACGACAGTTCACCAGATCTGACAAGTGAGCAGAAAAAAGTAGAGTGCATTGAAGATAAAATGACCAAAAAAAGATTTGTTGAGGTTAACAAGAAACAAGGTGACAGGATTTATGATGTAAACATGATGGTATGATACTAATTTATCATATGGTTCTCACATGAAATTCCTTGGTCTGTGATATCTGCCATTTTGCAGGAGTGAGACATCACTTTCACTGTGACTTTATCCATGATAAGTACCTGCACAAATTTGAGAAGTGAGGCGCCTAACTCACAAAAACTAAAGGGCCACCAGAGTTGAAAAAACATGGAAAAACAAGTATGTTAACAACATAAAATGTGATGTTCTTTATTTGCTAGTAAATGCTAGAGCTTCAGAATTAATTCTGACACAATTTTGAATAGTTTCAAGTTCAAGATTACAAAAAATTTGGACTAATGCTTGTCAACTACTCTATGTGAATAAATAACTATTTATTTAATAAAAAGGAAAGAAACTAAAGTGCACATATATAAGAAAAACCAAGAATGCCTAAGAAAAGGTATATTTTGCTCAAACTTTCACTTCAAAGGTCCCTTAATTTGCTATTGATTCGTTCAGCTGCATCCTCAAAATTTGCTTATTTTACCTGTCAAATTAAACTCAAATTCTATTTTCATTTGAAAGAATTCATGTGCCTTGGCATGCTTCAGAGCTAGTGTCGAGGTTATTAATCATATCTGATGTTAATCATGTAATTGAAAACTGGAGGATGTGGCCAATATCATACCTGTTAAACAAAACATGACAATAGGAGATAAAACTTACCTTCCACGACGATCTTGAATCTCCTGATTTGGAAGATTGAAGCATTTCATACAACAGCCCTAAAAAGTTCACCAAAACAATCAGTTCAAATACCGAAAATTAACATTTACAAAATTTAAAAGTCATCCATATACTTGTGCATGCTTAGGAGAGGATATGCAAAGCTGGACAATTTAAGGCATGACACAAAGAAACAAGAAAGTAGTTAAACTGAAAACTGTATATTTTTAATACAATAGCCGTAAAGTCCACTGCACATCCTCTTTGTTTATGCATATAAGCCTTTTCCAGCTACATATAATTTTCCACTATTCATTACATTATCTCCAACTCTTAAACCAAGCTGCATTATAAACATGGCCAGTCTCCTGGCCAAGCCAATACCGAATCAAATATCACTATGAAGTAACCACCTTTTCTCGTGCAAATTAATAGGCCATTGGACATTTTTCTCAGTCCATCAAATACTAAACTATAATTTCCCAAATCCTGTAGAATATTGGTCTCTCAAGTCAAACCATTATTTGATATAACCGATTCTCTTGATCCAAACATAAGTTGGTAATTAACCCAGATCCAAATATTTTTTAACAACGTGAAGCAAGAGAGGAAAATTTACACATATACACATCCAGTAAGCTATACAATGACGATTGCAAAATACATAAAATCGTAAATGAAAGCGAAACAAAAAGAAATAATACTGCAGTTTATCTGTGTATGTGTTGTGAGAGATAGTGAAATGATAGAATGGCACTTACGATCACGGCTGACTTGCCGGAAAGTCTTGTACTCTCCGCCATGGGAGGACGACTCTGAATCCGAAAATGACATCTAATTGAACTTTTTTCTCAGTAATGGAGGTGAAATTGGATTATTTTCAGAGTCTAATCCAACTATTTTCAAAATGGAGAGATAAACAGAGAATGAAAATGGCAGTGCGTTTTTGAAGGCGAGGGAGACTGGGAAAAGGTCGTTATGTTTGTGGGGACGCATAATTTGCTCCAACGGTGGTTACTTAATTTATTCTATTTAACTCCCATCTTTTATCTTGTATTTGCTTTCCACTCCCCGTAACTTTTATGCCATTTTGGTACGATGTTAAGTTCCATATAAGAGTGTTTGAGTACATAATATTGTGCAATAAATATTACTTATTGTGTATCGTGAAGAATAGGTCTAGGCATCGAACCTCCCCAACCGAAATCGAACCAAGAAAATAAATTAGAAACTGAAATCGAGAATTGAATGAGTTCGAGTTGGTTCTTGGTTCATGAACTAGAACGATGAATACCCGAAAGAACCAAATAAAAAATCTAAAAACTCTAATTTGAGTAGTAATTTTGTATAAAACTCTAGATTCTAACCTTAAGTAATCAAGATTGACTTCTACTTTTTGCCTCTCGCCTCGCATCAAATTATTGCATTGTAGATGTTAGTACATGTTAATCTTTGCAATTTGAATTTTCTAAAATAAAAGGTTGAATTGTGGTGTAAGTTTATGAATCAAAACATTCACTCTTTGTAATTTCAACTTTTTATTTTCTTGTATTGTTTACAAACTTAAGTGATTTTTTTTTTTTTTTATAGCACGTGACAATTGAACTAGATATATTCATTAACTTGTGTTATATTATACCTTTTTTTGTTATCTCAAGTTCGTGATTTTTTTTTTTTTTTTTTGAAAAATAAATTTTCGTTTTTATTCAAACAGAGCGAATTCAATGTGTGGACTACAATTTTATGATACTACATAATTATGTATCTAATTAGTATTTTTTATGTCAATTCTTTTTAAGAGTACAAAAATTTAAGCATTGTTCATAGTTAAATTATAAGCTCTAACATATATGAATCAAATAAAATTTATTGAAAAAAAATCATATGTTCACAATATTTTATTCTCTCCTCTTTTATTAGTATTAGTCTCCACTATATTGAGTCATATAGCTGGATTTCTTAGATTCTTGGAGATTTTTTAGCTGAATTTTCTCCCTTACACAAATATTGTCGAGTAGTAGCGTGTTAGATATATGTATCGAAAGTGACTTTATGAAAATATTTATTGGATATATATATTAAAAAATATTATGAGTAGAACCAAACCCGAATCGGAACTGACAGTTTCAGGATTGGGTTTGGTTCAAATAATTATAAGGATCGAATAGTTCTATTTACGAAATACCAAAAATATAACGGATGGCTCCGAGTAATGAAATACCCGGATCGACCCACCCGACGCATACCCCTAGTGAAGAATTTCACTTTATACGAATGTTTTAATAAGGAGATAGAAATTTAGATTTGTTTAGATTTAGCCTACCCAAAAACCTAAAGGTTCCTCCGCAAGGTTCATCCACGGAAAGTGAGTTAGGGGTCCCAAGGCCTAAAATCAAGCAGAAAGGTGTAGTTGATGGAAAATATGTGAACATTCATGTACTACCCTTTGTTGGCTCCGATGCATAAGGAAGGCTAGGTTAGCCAAAAGCTGTTATTGGTTCTAGAAAGATGCCAATGCTTTTTCAGGGTTAGAGAGGGTGGAGAAATTGCCTAGAGCCAATGTTTGAGCACCGGGGAAGGGAGAACTGAGAAGGTTGTGAAGGTGAACTCAATCCACACCTGCAGTTGGATGTAGCATGAATAGAAGACTGATCGACTTGGGTTTTCACAAGCGTTGGAAGGTTCGGGAGTGCCTTAAGGCTAAGCTTCACTAGTTTCTTGG
Source organism: Fraxinus americana (assembly GCA_035079005.1). NCBI lineage: Eukaryota > Viridiplantae > Streptophyta > Magnoliopsida > Lamiales > Oleaceae > Fraxinus > Fraxinus americana. The sequence goes on along the minus strand of CM068714.1, from coordinate 3,068,855 downwards.
AGCAAACAATCGTTGCCTAACACAAAAGGCAGTTTCGAGATCGTTCCACAAACTTTATATCCAATCATCAATTTCGTCCGACTCATTCATCGACTATGGCATTTAATCACAATTCTTGAAGGACTTGAATAATCTAAATCGACAATTTTGTCCAAATCCAAGCTTACATCCGAGTTGATTGCTTGTCCTCCATTGTCAGAAAGAAGAATTAATCGTGTTGATTCTTGCATGACATTGGCGAGTGGTGCATCCAATTGACATGATCATCCTGGCTTTCTTTTTTTCGTATCTATTCAAATTTTCCTCTACTGCTCTCGATCATTTCTTGTTTTCAACATCTACCAATTCTTTTGCTTCGATGATGAAGCCAAAATAATAACTCAATTTAATTTCGAGTTTGTTCGTTTTTGACGAATTGCTAGTCTAATTTGAGTGGAAACGGGCCAATGATCACAACTCAGGCCCTGAACCAAGTCAAATTTTGGGCAAATTCTATCATTTAGGCCCTCAATTATGCGTTTTTGCCGTTTATGATAATTTTTGTTTTGGCAATATTTTAGTCAAATAAACTCGGATTTGATTTCCGTTTGTTGGGGGACGATCCTGATGATTAGGAGAATCAAGATCCGTGATTATCTCATTTTTTTTTCCCATTTTTAAAAAATAATATTTTTTATTATTATGTAATTTCTTTCCGAATTTTATTAGGGTTTCTCTATTTAAACGTTGTAAGCCTTTTGAGGCAGCTCAATTTTAAATGAAATAAAGTTTTTCTTGAATTTCTCTTGATTGAAATTCTTTTTTGTGAGATTTTTGTCTTTCCTATAAGCTTCCCCTGCATCATTCGACTATCTCTCACAAATCACAGAGTCATTGAACTTTAAGCTATCCAATGAAACACCTTCAACATGATACTCGTGCATGATCCAATGACGTGTACATTTATAAGATCGAAATCTCCTTTTGTCTAGAAACGTAACATCTTGGAGCCGATTACCCGACCTTGAGAGTTATTGATTGTCATGACTCCAATTTGGCCGTCCCATGAGCCACAAACTGCTTTTCTTGAAATTCTCTCGGTACCAATCTTGAACAACTTCGTGAGTACATACATAGATAGTCTTTGTGCCATTCTTGTCGATTTTTGTTTCACTCTCCCATGGACCATTGTCGCTGGAAGCGTCCCGTGGATTGTCACCGAGGAGTTCTCTCTTCACAATACAGTTTCTTGACAATGGGCGTTTTCCACGAGGTATAATGTGATCAATTCTTCATCGTTGGGTTCAAAGTAATATCATTGTGGCATAACAAAATTACTCATTTTGAATAGTGCTTTCTTGATTATTTGAGCTTGACTATTGGGATTTAACAAACTGTACTCTCTCTTATTCTGGTTCGACTGGAGAAACGTGTATATGACACTATATAATGACTACAATCAATATAATATTTCCATATTCTCAATCACGCAAAAAATTGAATAAAGGGGGAAAAAACAAAATTTAAAGGAAAAAATATCTTTCGGCTCAAGTCTATGCAAGTTCTAATTTATTCACGCAATATCTGGCACATGTCACACAATTTCTCGTACAAGTCATTTTTTAACTACCTCTATTCATATTTAAAGATAATTAAAGAAACGCGTTTTAGTGGCTATCTATTATAAATGCAGTCGTTTCTGTTTCAAAATACACACATCCCATTGGCCCAATTACAAATTGTCCTTCTCTCTCTAGAATGTGTGATCGATTTTCGTCAAATCTTTTCAATCACCTATGCGCTTCTTGATATCTTCGGACTCTTCCAAGAATTGCTTCCCACCGGAATCATACTCTCTCTCTCTCACCTCTCTATCTTTCTGATAGTAAAATAGCTCGTCGGCTCGGATGGCCCGTAGCTCGGCCCGAAAAAAGCCCTAGCCAGGCCGGCTTGTGGCTTGGTGGGACTGAGCCCCATTTCTGGGGTGTAGACTCAAGTCAGCTCGGCCCGACCAGTAAGCCTAAAAAAAAAACACTTGCATGCCACTTCTTCTTTTAATTTTTTAAAATTTTCTTTTAATTTTAGGTGTAATTTTTTTTATATATTAATATTTAGTTATTATTTATAATACGTTTAAATTGTACAAAATTTAAATTCTTTAAAAAAAATTTAGATTTGTCACGAATTAAAAAAAAACTTCTCGGCTCGGCTCGAACTATTTTTAAATAAAGATGATATATAATTAATTAATGGTGTCAAAAAAATTAATTTAATTTTTAAAAATCAATTATTATAGGTTCTCTATCAATATTTTGTATATTCACAATATTAGTACAAATTCTTTAAAAATACATTTTTTTTCAAAAATCATTTTTAACTGTATATTCTCTCAATAAAATAATTTTGCACGTAAATTTATAACATTTTCTTATCTTTTAACCATACACCTTTCAATAATATATCAAAAAATGTATTCTTGGGAATCTAAGCCCCCGTTTGGCTCCCATTAATTGAAGTTTTAATGGTTGGAATAATATTTTTTTTGAAAAATGTATGATTAAAAAAAAAAAAAAAGTTTTTGAATTATGTATAATATTATTTTATTAGAGAATATGTGATTGATAAGAAGAAAGAAAAAAAATTATAATTTTAATGGAGCTAAACTGAAGTAACGGTACGGAAATGACAGCTTTCATAATATCGTTCTATGGAGCTCCCTACCCCCCACGGTAAAATCTCCATTTCACCCGCCATTTTAGCTGCGAGCACTAGAAATTTTATAATGTGATTAGAATCAGTTATTTTAGGGTTTACAATGTAGTTGGAGCAATTGAAACTGAGAAATTCATGTGAGAATTAACTGTTTTTTATGAATAAGGCATCTTTTGTAAGATAATATGGTAACGGCATGAATCTCAATATCTCAATATCTAGATCCTGTTTGATCCACATTATTTTTTTCATTCTTATTATTCTACTCATTTTCAACCACACGTTCTTCAATAAAATAATATTTTTCATCACATCAATAACTTTTCTTTCCTTTCAACCACATATTTTCCATCACATCAACAGTAAAAATGCATTTTTACTTTCAAAATGTGTACCAAACGGGGGGCCTAAGCGAGAAAATTGTCATTATTGTCATGCAAGAGGTTGAAAGAGAAGACTGAGGTTTGAAATAATTTGAAAATTTGTCTCGAAAAACTCTTCTATAAGAAATAAAAACAAGTGAAAATTGCAATCACGATACCAAACATTTCATTTAATAAAAGACTTTACTCAAATCTTTCATTTGTGCCACCGTGGTATCAGACATTTTACAAATTCACGCCTAGAATCCAGATGGATGGTTTCCATCCATTTGAGTGTTAGTTAACCATTAAAAAAAAAAAAAATTGACCGCCTTTGACCAATGTATATAGGGTAAAATGGTATTTTTATCACATAAAAAGAAAAAAAAAATTCTTCTTCTCCCAACCCCAACCCTCAAAATCGATCCGTTGACACCATCACCATTTCAACCGCATCAATCGAAGCAAAGTAATTAGTAGATGGAGAAGCCGTCGAAGTTTTCACCTCAGGTGAAGACTCTACTTTTTTGGGTTTTAAGGTAGGGACTTCATGTGGCAACTCGACTTTTTCATGCTTCGAACCTATGGATTTGGATGATGGCACCACCACCCTTTCAACTTATGGAATTGGTGTTCCTATGGAGGCCATGGAAATTTGCCGTTGTCCAACCTCCTCCACTTTGTGCAAAGTACAATCTGAAATTTCTCCATTACACTCTCGAATGGTCAAAAACTAATGTTTATTAAATTTTTCGGCAATGGTTATAATTGCTCTTTTTTGGTTTGATTGATTTTTAAAACTTTGGCCAGATCTGAAGTTTTCGTATGTTTTTAGACCTACGGCAATAACCATTAATGGTGGCCATAGCGATGGAATTGATAGAAAATGGTGGCGAATCTCAGGATTCTTTTGGAAGAGGTGGTCGTTGCGAAAGCGATGATGGTGACGATGGCGATGGGCAACGAGTGGCAACTGTTTGTTTTGGCTTTGATTTTTGGACGATAACAGTTGAGTTTGGTTTTTTGTTTTTGTTTTTGTTTTTATTTAATTATTATTATGCATTTTATATTAAATTTGTAAAGTTGTAGTTAAGTCACGGACCTGTTTCTAATTTGGTGTTTTTTTAAAATGGGAAATTGACATTTCATTTAGTAGCAAAGAAGAATACATGGATCACAAAGTAGACCTTCTAGACCGCGACAAAAATGAAGAGAAGCAGCCTTCCTTGGAAGAAAACTTTTATAAATTGACCATTTCAACAAATAGTTTTTTGTTGAAAAAAGTAGATCTTTAGTAATAATTAATTAATGGCTAACTAATTCGATCACAGTTCTATTTATTAATTGTATTTTTTTCTTTATATACTCTGCTCAGGGATTCCACCGGAGTCCTACTCCCTGCCTGGAATCCATAAACCCTAACCACTTATCTCGACATACAGGAAATTAAATTCGAGCGAAAGGAGAAAGAAACCGTTTGGGGATATTATTGTTGTAATTGATCGTTTGTATTATGTATAGATCTGGGGCAGTGATGGCGTGGAATGTATTCAAATTCTGCACAGCCCTGAGGGGGCTGGGATCGATCATGATATTATTGGTTCTTGGCGTTGTCGGCGTCACCTATTATGCGGTGGTGATTAACAATTATGGGCCGGCCCTCGAAGCCGGAGGGACCGAGGCATTACTTGCTTTTGCCGTCTTGATCTTGTTTCACTGTCTGGTAAGCTTCAAGGAATTAGTTGGGCAATTTTGGAATGTTAATTTTGTGGGTTTTTTTAACTTGTTCTGCTAGATTTGAATCAATGTTTGGTCGATTATAGTGTGTGAAAGATAAGGTTGCTTACTTGCTTTATTTGATTTGTTTTCTTTAATTTGAATGGCGAAACTAATGTGACGAAATGGAAATATGGTAAATATAGCTAAAAAATATTCACTGGGATCTCAATCTCCTAGCTAAGAATCTCACTCAAAATGAGTTATGGGTTGCAATTTGTTCATTTTAGCTCTTAGCCACTTTTGGTTGGTACGAAATGTGACGACCATATGCAAAATATAACATGTAATGAAGCTGAATAATTAGTCATTTTTAATGGTTATGCAGTTAGCCATGCTATTATGGAGTTATTTTTCTGTTGTTTTTACGGAGCCGGGTATTGTGCCGCCAAATTGGAGGCCAAAAGTGGATGAAGAAAGAGGAGATACCGATCCATTGACCGCAACAGAATTTCCAGCAGACCTGGAGAACCGGGGAATCCGATTTTGTAGAAAGTGCAACCAGTTAAAACCACCTCGGTGTCATCATTGCTCTGTTTGTGAGTTGCTTCGTACATAGCATTTCTTAGAAATTATAGCATTATATGATTTTTTAAGATTAATGAATTTTTTGATTAGGTGGGAGGTGCGTGCTGAAAATGGATCATCATTGTGTATGGGTAGTCAATTGTGTTGGGGCATTGAACTACAAGTATTTCCTTCTCTTCCTGGTATGATATCCCTACTTAAAATGAATAGTATTGTTTTTTTCATGATTAGTTTTTGTTGTTAACTGCAGATTCTAGGATAAATGTATTTGCTATAATATATCATCTTATATTTAACTTCCTGTGGATGTTGATTTCTTCAAAAGGGTGCACTGATTCTGGACGGCTTGAGTGTGTCTTCTTCAAGAGCTGAGATCTGCTGTCGTATTGGCTGACTAGCCAATCAATTTTATCTATATGTGTCTAAACTCAATATAAATTAAAAAAATAAATATTTAAGAGCTAAAAAAGAAAGATAATAGAGAACTATCGTCTTCTCCTCCACATTACCAACAGAACTGAGAACAGATCTAATCTGATTTTTGAAGGAAAAAAAATCCATTTCTTTATGATAAACATAGAATAATCACATTTTAAGATCTGATTTTATTATATTAAAGGAGATCTGGGTACAGATTTGTGTGGATCTGCATTTCCTTATAAATGTAGTAGTCTTCCTCATTTTTTATTTTTATTTTTTCAATCATATCTGTACAATCTGTATTATGAAATAGCTTTCTCTGAATCTGTAACTTGGTTCTTTGCTGGTTTTTTCCTTTGATATCCCAGACAAATTAGTCAATTTTCTGGTTATTTTCTTTGATTTCTACAATATGGTTTTGAATCTATTCCATTTATTTTCTGCATATCTTATTGATTTGAATTTTTTGTTGAGAATTTTTAGAAGAAATTCTGTAATAAGTCTTGAATCCAGTTCTATAAATTATCAGAAGACATAATGGGCAATGAATTGAAGCATCAAATGAGTTATTATTTCTGGGTAGAAACTGAACTAAAAATGGATGATGTGGAAAATTAAAACGAAGTATCAAGATTTAATTGACGGGACGCATAAATGAGACAGCAGATCTCAACTCCTTTTTCACATCTTTTATTAAGTTCTATTTCCTGGTGGATGCTGATTATTGTTCCATTTGATAATACCTTACTCCTGGCATTTGAAAATTTATTAATTACTAGGTGTTTCAAGACACGTTGATGTTAGATACTGATGACTTTCTTTCGTTGTGTAGTTCTATACATTCCTTGAAACAAGTCTTGTTACATTATCGTTGCTGCCACATTTTATTGTATTCTTTACTGATGATGATATACCTGGTACTCCTGGAACACTTGCAACCACTTTCCTAGCCTTTGGTAAGTCAAAGATTCCTTTCACAAATACTTTGGTCCAGCCGCAGCTCGTGGTCTTTTATTGTTTTATTGATTTATTCATGAATTCTTTTGGTTTTGCAGTATTAAACTTGGCATTTTCTTTGAGTGTTTTGGGATTTCTGATTATGCACATATCATTAGTGGCAGGAAATACGACAACCATTGAGGTATTGTGCTAATCCATGTTTCCATAATTTAGCCTTGATGAAAAATGTCCTCTGAACAGAGTTCCCTATGTACGGATAATATTCATTACCCTGAAAGAATAGCCCTGGATGTCCTAATTTCTGATTAAGATCTCTAGGATGCTTTAATTTCCACTTTTAAGATCAATGCTATTATATGCACTGGGTGTACATGGTTTCCAGTTTTTCTTATTTAACACTTATGCATTGCAATTCCCTTAACTTTTGTTCCCTTAGAATCCTTTAAAACATTCAAAATAGCTAGAGAAAACTGTTCAGTGGGTACAATTCTAGTAGACAGAGAGAAGGGGATACTTTGAATGGATATATTTGAAGTTGACTGATCCTATCAGAGCTTTTTTCTTCTTTTAAAAAGATACATTCTAACTGAAGTTGATATGGAGATTAGACTGATGTTTTCATTGGCTTGTATTCAGGCTTATGAGAAGAAGACTACTCCCAAATGGCGTTATGATCTTGGAAGGAAAAGGAACTTTGAACAGGTTGGACCACTTTTGGATTTTATTTATCATTTCTGTTTTGTCAGCGGAACCAATGCTTTTAACTTGGATTTGAAGATCATCTCAACTATTTACATTTGAATAATTATCGAGTAATATTTGAAAGTACAAGTGAGCAAGAAAGAACTCCCATAGCATGCATACAGATCATTAAGATCTCCAAGTGATTAATGCATCATATTCTTTGGGCAAAAGCCAAAATGTACAAGGCCTTTTTCTACTGCAGGCTAGCTACTTGTTATGATTAAAAATTTGTCTTCATGGCTTATGTGAGTTTATATGTCTTTGAATTATAAAATTGCAATTTATAAGACGTGTTTGCAATTAGTTTATGGTCTTCCCCTTGACAAGTTCCCTTCCAATAAAGGCCAATGTAATCTCATGTTGACTGGAGCAAGTTTCACTATTCTAGTCTCGACCAGAACAAATCCTGGATAGGTACTTCTTTTCATAGCCCAAATGCCTACTATAGAACTAGCTTGCTTATAACACCACCACCAAGTTACCAGGACTTGAGGTGTGTGCTGCACAATTTTAATAACTCCCTCTGGGGATAAATCCTCTAAAATCCATTGCCATTCTTCCTTCTTCACCAATTAGTTAATTATTTTTTTTAGTTTGTAGTTTCCTTGCAGAACCCACTAATTGAAACTGCAGAAAAATCTTATTGCAGTTTTTGCCACCTTTTTAGTTTGTGGCCTTCAATTTATGTATCTTTTCACGAGGTATTCTGTTCTATTTAGGTATTTGGAACGGACAAGAGGTACTGGTTTATCCCAGCTTACTCAGAAGAAGATTTAAGGCGGATACCTGCTCTACAGGGTCTTGAATATCCTTCGAAGCCTGACCTGGATGCCCAAGAATTATGAGGATCAACTGAAATGAATAATTATACAAGATATGCTCCATACTACTATCATTTTTCTGCGCGAATTATTACTAATTTGGGACTGGAGAGATTGCCGGCTGCTTTCACTGTACAGAATTACTTTTAAGGAAGAACCAAAGTGCTTGCTTTGTCTAGAAATTTCCATGGTTAGCAGCAGATGAAATAAGTATGTTTCAGTTTTACTAATCAATGTGGGAAATTTTGTTCTGTGAGATATGGCTGATTTCCCTGTAATGGTGCTTTATATGTTTGATTAGGATTGTAGATTAATCTTAGTATCTTACTTAAATGTAAGTTATGTAACAGCATTGTATTTTAATGATTTTATTTTATTTTATTTTTGTGCTGTGAAAGAATCGGTTTATTCTCCTTACCTGCATCATGCATTTGAGTCCTAAAATTTAGTGGTTCTAACGTGGAGAAAATTGGGAGACTTCATTGAAAAGGGAAAATTACGATTTCCATATTTACTCATATTTTTGGTAACTGAAGGACAAACAACCCAGAATCCGTCTACCTGTACATGCACCTCCATGTACTGGACATTTTAAATTTGACAATTTCTTTACTCAATCAACACGTCATGTCAACTATAATGTAAAAAAAAAATGTACATGTGACATTTTTCAATGGAATTTGACTCTTTATTTTCGAGAAACGGAAAAACCATTAACAAGTATCAACACGATTTTGATATGTTTTCTTGGATTATTATGAACCATCTTGAAGGCGATGGCTCTACAAGTTCAATTCCATCAACAACATTGACATTACCATTATATAAGTTAGCACAAAAGCAAAAGTGTCAACAGATAAAGTCAAATGTACATTCTCTTGTTGACATTGTAGTATGCACTCCATCGATTTTCAAATTAAAATGGGTGAGAATGTGTGTTTTTTTTTTTAAAACTGTCCAATGATGTCAAGACGCGACACAATATCAAAAATGATATAAACAATAATGTACATGTAGCATGATTGAAGACTCAACATCAACAATGCTTGGATCAATGTCATTGATGGAATTGCACGTGTTGAGCCACTCTCGTGTCTCTCCACCAAGATGGTTCATATCATTCCACGTAAAAGGGTCAGTATCGAATTAATTTAATCAATGATCACTTAAAACTTTAATAGAGGTTACTATTTATTCATCGAAATTTAAAAAGTTACTCGTTTCTCACTGAATTTTGCTATATATTACTATTTGCTCATCGAAATTTAAAATGTTTTATTGTTCACTCAAATTTGAACAAAGTTTTTCATTCGTCACTATAGGCAGATGGGGTCCGCCGCCCCCACACTAAATCTGAAATCCAAGATTTTGCAATAGATTTTTCAAAATTTTAAACAAGATTTTCCCAAAAAAAAAAAAAATTCCTTATAATTTTGCTTCCCACAATTAATTTTTTTTCAAATTTTCTCTCCGTAACTCTACTCTCCTGGCTTGGCCCTTATTCATCACCATATCATTTTCATCAATCCACGAGGAAAAAAATTAACGTGAAGAATGAAAAATCTTACTTGGAACTGACAGTTAAAAAAATAATAGTGTGAACAAAAAATTCTACGTGGCGCACAACAAAAATTACCTATGCAATCGCATGGAGTTGTCCACTACGATCGCATGGGCAATTGTCGTCGTCCACCACACGTATTTTTTTGTTTATGTTGTTATTTTTTTAACTCTGTCCGTGCCACATAGGTTTTTTCATCCTTCACGTTAATTTTTGTCCACATGGATTAATGAAAATGATATGGATGATCAATGAGTAACTTTTATTCAAATTTGAGTGAGCAACGACTAACCTTTTAAATTTCGGTGAGTAAGTAGTAATCTATATCAAAATTCTATGAGCAACAGATAACTTTTTAAATTTCAGTGAACAAATAGTAACTATAGCAAAATTGAGTGACCATTAATTAAATTAACTCTGGGGTACCATATTCATAATTAATCATCTCGTATCTACAGTAGACACGATGATACCACTAAACGAGCTATCAGTATATCCATTCCTATGGTATAATCATTCAAGTTGTCAAATATAAAATAATATGATCGGAGGTGAAGTTACAGAAAACATGTAACACAACAGTTATATTAAAGATTGCATAGAGTTGGAGAATATTAAGCACTATTTTGGTATATTTTGATAAAAATTAATAAAATATTTGGTCAAAAAGTTGTGGGACCTATGAAAATGTGGTTAAAATTGATTGTTGACTCTAATTATATCGTGTTCGATCGTGCTTAAAATCCAATTAAAATTGAAAACATAGCCGTTATTGGATCTCACTCATATAATAAAAGTCAACAATAACAGCTAGTTTTTCAATTTTAATCCGATTTTAATCTCTATCGAACACGACTTTAAAAATCTGAATTTTAATCAATATCAAATACGGGCTAAATAATGTTGATTATAAATGAGAACTTAAAATAGTTAGTAGTTTGAGGCAATTCATGTAACCGAGTGCGAAAAATTCGAATTAATCTAAATGTATTACTTTGCCCTTGTTTGAACCCACTTTGAGAGGAAAAAAATGCATTTTTGAATAATGATTTTTGGGAAATGTGTGGTTAAAATGAAAAAAAAAATTTGATTTACTTGTAATTTTATTTAATAGAAAAATGTGTGGTTAAAAATGAGTTTTGAAAAAATAAATTTTAATAAAATGGGATCAAAATGAGTTTTGAAAAAATGAATTTTTAATATAAAAAAAAAAACAAATAACAGAAATAACTATTCTTCCCAAATCCAAATTACTCAAATTGTGAACCGAAATGAATGAAGCAGAGGTGTCAAGACAGACGGGCCGACCAGACCAGTGAAAACCTGCTCGAATAGACGTAGGACCGCGGGCCGACCCGTGACCCGAGCAGGCGGTCACAGGTCAAGGAGGTGTGACCCGCGGGCTTCGGGGGTTGCACCTTCATGGGCCGCGGTTAATATGTTGGCTCGTGAAAAAAATTAAAAATTTTTGAAAAAATGGGAGGGGGCGAGGGAGAGAGTCGTCGTACTTATGCTATAAATATTTGATAATAGTAATTAAAAATGCATTTAGTTGTTATTTGTTTAAGTTAAATTTAACTTTGCAATGTTATAAATAATTCATGTAACATTAAATTTGAATTCTATGTAAACATTTCTTGGTATAAATATGAATTTATCATTTTGTTCAATTTTTAGTTTACATTTAACAAAAAAATATATTTTTTGCTATAAATATGAAAAATTCTATATTTTTATTATTTTATTTATACAATAATACAGATCAAATCGAAACAAACCGCGACCTGCGCGACCCGTGACCCACATGGGCTCGACCCGAATAGGTCAGCAGGCGGGCCGGGTTGTAGTTCAAAATTTGTGGGCCAACTTGGAATCGGCCCGGAACCCGTAGCGGATAGACTTTTTTTCACGCGAATCGTTACCGGCTCATATGTTGGCTGGTCGATTCGACCCGGACCACCCGGATTGATACCTCTAGAATGAAGTTAGCTATGCGGACTATGAAAGACAATGTCGGGAATCTGTATAAAAAATTAGGCCCAACAAAATTTCAACCCGGCCCATATTTACATGATATTTTGGCTAAAATGGCCCTTAAAAACAGAAATTCGGATTAGGCATCAAATCTATCTGATGGTTGTGTGTGTAAATTCAATCCCAGCGCTCCCAACACTTGCTTTTGCTTCAAAATGCAGAACCCAGATAGAAATCAATCAAATGCATGCAAATTTAATCACCACAGGGCAGTTAAAAAATCCGTGTTTGACCACAAAAATAATTCTTGATTTTGCTATTTCAAAGAACAAACCCCTCGTTAATTTTGCAAGATACCTCTTTTTTACTCAAAATTGTAAAGACCCTTTTATTTGGAATTTAATTATTAAATCTTATTCTCATGGTCATGGAAATGACCCAGAAAATGCCTTCCAAGTGTTAGCTTTAATGCTTGTGAATGGGGTTTTAGTAGATGAGTATTCCTTTTCTTTAGTGTTAAAATCATGTTCAAGGATGAATTTAGTAAAGCAAGGTATGCAGATTCATGGGTTGCTGTCCAAATATGAATTTGGGCTGGATGTGTTTTTGCAGAATTGTTTGATTTGTATGTATATAAAATGCGGGTGTATTCAATTTGGTCGGCAGGTGTTTGATAGGTTGCATCATAAGGATTCTTTTACGTATAACTTGATGATTGATGGGTATGTAAAATGTGGGATGGTGGATTCAGCTCGGCAATTGTTTGATACGGCGCCATCAGAGGAGAAAAATTTAATCACTTGGAATACTCTGATCAGCGGGTATGTGAAATTGGAGAATGGATTTGAAGTTGCTTCTGATTTGTTTGAGAAAATGCCAGAAAGGGACTTGATTTCTTGGAATTTGATGATTGATTGCTGTGTGAAGAAAGGGAAGTTGGAATTGGCTAGTCTTTTGTTTGATAAGATGCCAGAAAGGGATGTCATAAGCTGGGCTACTATGGTTGACGGGTACGCAAAAATAGGCAATGTTGATGTTGCTAGAGGTTTCTTTGATTCTATGCCTCGAAGGGACGTCATCTCCTGCAATGCAATGATGGTTGGGTATGTCAAAAGTGGATGGTGTAAGGAAGCGCTGAAAATCTTTCATGATATGTTAAGTGGGAATTGTTCTGATTTGGCTCCCGATAGTGTGACTTTGTTGACTGCTCTTTCTGCAATTGCTCAATTGGGCTGCATTGATGAGGGGGTTGCAATACATCGTTATATGGAGGACCATGGATTTGTAGTGAGTGGAAAACTTGGTGTTGCCTTGATTGACATGTACGCAAAGTGTGGCAGCATAGAGGAGGCTATGAATGTATTTGAGGATGTTGAAAAGAAAGGTATTGATCATTGGAATACTATTATTGGTGGATTGGCCATTCATGGCCTGGGTGATTTAGCTTTTGGTTTTTTCATGGAGATGGAGAGACTCCATTTAGAACCAGATGACATTACATTTATTGCAGTTTTGAATGCTTGTGGCCATGCTGGACTGGTGAAGGAAGGTGTGCTGTGCTTTGAAATTATGAGAAGATTTCACAAGATGGAGCCTAAGCTCCAGCATTACGGATGCATGGTTGACATCCTTGCCCGGGCAGGGCATGTTGAAGAAGCGACAAGATTTGTCAAGGAAATGCCCATTGAGCCCAATGATGTAGTTTGGCGAACACTGCTAAGTGCATGCACTAACCATGAAAAGTTGAGCATTGGAGAACCAGTTGCTAAGCATCTGATTGGAATAGATTCTTACAATCCAAGCTCTTATATACTTCTATCGAATATGTATGCTCAATTTGGTCTATGGGACAATGTTAGACAGGTTAGGACAATAATGAAAGAAAGGGACCTAAAGAAAGTTCCTGGCTGCAGCTGGATTGAACTCGAGGGCAGTGTTCACGAATTCTTTGTTGGGGATACAGCACCAAATGGACGCTCGGCACTTGGATCAGAGCTCTTGTAGGCTTTGACGAGGTATTCTCTTCATGCCCCGAAAGTAGCACTAGCTTTCCCCCTCTGTCATGTGTACAATGCACACGAAAGCTAATTGACATGGAAGGCAGCAACATGTGAAGTAAGCAAGTACATGTAAAAGCAATTTGATGGAATATAACAAATTTTTTAAACTTAGGAGTTTGTATTACACAATTATCTTCCATATGTTTGGTCTCTTCATTATTGTGACGCCAACAAATAAAATAACCTGTGATTGCTAACAATAACTGAATAATTGAAAATGTGAATCTCGATTTGCTTCACCAAGCAAGCCAGACACTATCCGAATAATATGAATGGAAGAAGTGTTCCACCTTCACCAGTTGGAGCGATAATTTACCTACTCACATACCACCCTCATCCACCCAATATTTTAGCATCACGGTTGCATTTTTGTCTGAACTGCAGAGCAAACTTCCAAACGTAGAATCTATGGTCAACCAACTCCAATCCTTTCGAAGTTCTTAGCATATTCTTCTTTAAAATGCCTATGTACAGACCACAGACCAGGAAAAGCAGAACATTATTGTATATAGACAACGCTACGCCATTTTTTTGGAATTGAAGTTGCACCGTAGCACAGCTATTAGTGGTGCTTAATTCACGAGCTACAAAAAAAGGTGCTCTTTGTCGTTATTTGTGCTTTGAAACCAAAGCTTGGACTAATGGTCTTCTCGGTGGGATAAGATATCAATTGGCACCAGCTCATTAGAATTATTTTAGATATCTTGATTTCCTCATTCACAGTTCAACAAAAAAGAAGAAATGAAAAATTGAAACGCCACAGAAATATTAAGTAGCAATCATGACAATTTCTTCATAAATCATCAAGATGAAGCTTTTAGACAAAGCCTTTTTGTTGTTTCCCTTGGGTGGGGATGATTCCATGTGAGGCGACATTAAATAATAAATTAAATAGGCTGAATCTCATATCCACACATTTAATTCGACTTTATATTTCACCACACCTCACTTGCCACATCACATCACCTCATCATCACTCCTAAAATAAATAATTTTTGCCTTGGATAAAGCTGTCTTAATTTCCATCATTCATTTCTAAAACTGGTCCATATAGAAAAAATCATGTCAACTGGTCATTCTCCAGTTCCCCATGGAAGATCATAAAAATATTGCATTACAAGTTTAGCAAAATTCCCAGTTTACCACAATAAAACCAAGTCTTCCAAAACCAGAACAAAGAAAAACAGTCTAGGATTTACTAGCAGTTCTTTTCCAGAAATAATACTCAAGTTACATATCCAACATTCCATCATGCATCCGCTTCAGGCAACAAGTGTGCTTGCAGTGGTAGATTCACTGCAAAGGGAAAACAACTAAATGAGTACTTGCAGGAATAATAAGAAAACTAAAGAGCAGTTAATTGTATTCTGAACGACGAGGAAAAATGCATGCATTATACGAAAACAGGTAAAAATCAAAAGAAGCCTAGAACAGAAAATTCTTTAATTGATCGATGAACATCACAATATCACAGAGGTTCAGTTCATTTTAAATAACTAGATCAAAATAAAAGCATCAAGAAACGCAATAACATAATGGCAGCAGGTCTCAATGTTTACTATTTCTGCTTGCAACACAAGCCAAAGTTAAGAAAGGAGTTAAGGTCATTTCTGGTAATCGTTTTTCCTAGTCGTTGACTTGAACTATAATTGGATGCTTTGGCAAATACAACATTGCTGTGATCGAGCTAAACGCTTGAAATCTCTGCATTGGATTTTATACATTTCTATTCAGGTCAATACCATATTTACACTAGCATATTTAACCAATTATTGACAAATCTTTAGCTATAATCAAAATGCAGTCCAAAACATTTGACAAAGCTTGGGAACGAAAACTCATCCAAATAAAATCTCAGAAATGGGAATTGAATTTACTATTTCCAGACAGGTGGAAGCTTCTTTGTCTTTTTGTAGTAGCGAGCAAGCCTGTGAATTCTGCTCTCAACAAGAATCAACCTGAACTTGGAGTCTTTGTCCTTCCTGTTCCTCTCAAGATGCTTGCGAATTGCAACAGCTTTCTTAATGAGGTGGTACAAGTCCTCAGGTATCTCAGGAGCAAGTCCTGGGAATCAGTAACAGTCACAAGGTAATATATTTATATATCTGTAGAAGACACTTAAATTGGCAAGCCTAAGGTGCTGAAAATTTACCGTGGCCCTTGAGTATCCTCAAAATCTTACTGCCAGTGACACTCTTCACCTGTGCAATTCCATGAGAATCACGAAGAATAACACCAATTTGAGAAGGTGTCAACCCCTTCTTGGCAAACTTACAGATATTGTCTTCCACCTGAATAGAGACAGCTTAAAATATTAGAAACCAAAATTAATAGTCTACAATAAGCCTTGAGATGGAATTGAAGAAAATCTATCAACTGCAACTAAGAGAATGAACGGCCTAATAATTATCATTACGAAACATGCAATTATCAGGAATCACAGAAACATAAAATAGTATAGATAAGGATCATACAAGATTTGAAAATAATATGAAACTAAACAGCACAGTGCAATGGATTATTGTCTTTAATTTTGCAATTTACTGTAAACATCTTTGTTCAAAGTTGAGGTTTGCAGTCTTGTAGCCTGGAGGACACTCAACGCTGTTCAGTAATAATTGCAACCAAAACCACATCAGGCTACAAGCTCGTTTTGACACTTGTATCCAAGCAAAATCTAGAATATCGGAACCCCACTTTAAAAATTGAAAACAATTATGCTTACAATTGGTCTAATAAATTGCTTCCAAATTAATCTTTGGATACATCAATTCAATTGATACACAACAGTTCTAGCTCAAGTTGTGCCAGTCAAGTCATAACATAGACGAAAGAACAAATTAGTATGACTCAATGTCTCCATCTTAATATTTATCTCTCTTTTCCCCCATGTATCCTTATATATTTCCCAAACTCAAGTCAAGGGTTATGCCTAGCGAAGAAAAGCTGCACATTTTCCTTCATTACTTTTCAACCTTATGTTATCACATTAGTACTTACTTTTGCGAAGAATTGGGGTCGGTGAGCATCTCCGTATGCAAAATTTTATTTCTACATTTCCATTAATTTCACAGAACTCGTTCATATAATTTTACTCTGTTAAATTATTACTAAATAATATGGAGATATTGTTGAACTATTACACAACTCCATGGAATTATCAAATTGATGATCGTTGATCCCAGAAGTAAGATACATGACTCCCATATGTACACGTAAGTGTAATAGGATCCACATTTTGTTTCTTTGTCTAAAATAACACACAAATGGTAATAAACATTGTCTCAATAAATACAACCACAAAACTTAGCCGATGGCGCGAAGTGAAAAAGATTATTCTGGATTGTAATTAATAAAAGCAAGGATGAAAGTGCAATTACGTACATCCTGAGAAGAAATCTTGAGCCAGCTCGGTGGAGTCCTCTTGTACGGAAGTGCTGATGCTGAAATACCCTTACTGCATAACATACATTACAAAGAACGAGAAATAATCGTTAAATGGATACATTTTCATGTATGCGTATACGTAACTAGAGAAAGAAAGAGAGGGGACCCTCGGCTGTGCATACGACCCATGACGTCGGCAGTCTTAGAGGAATCAGCGGCTGCGCTTCGAGCTGAACTACGCTTACAAGGGAGAAAAAGCCCTAGAGTGGATATGGAGAATCCGAGGGTTTTTATATAAGAGAAGATATTTGCAAACGAGTCCTTAAGGTCCACCTTATTTCCTTTTTTACCTCTTATATTTTGTATTTTTTTCGTGTCCAGATGCATTAACGATTGTTTAATCATACCTTGTTTACATGGTCCAAATAAAATTAAATTTTTAGTAGATTTTAATAAATATTAATGAAACGAGTTATATTGAAAAGTTGTGTATTTAAAGAAGTACGTGGTTGAAATAAATTGTTCACATTGACTTGGATTTTAATTCTGAATCAAACAGACATTAAAGTAAAAATAAATAAAAATGTTAATAAAGTGAAATAATTAAGTTCCTGTTTGACTCCCCTTTTTTGGAAGGAAATATACTTTGAAATAGTGATTTTTCGGAGAATGTGTAGTTAAAAATGAAGAAATTGTTTTAGGTTTCGCATAAAATTATTTTAGAGTATGTTTGATGCACATTAAAATGGAAAGAATGCATTTTTTGTGATGTGACAGTGAATATGTGGTTGAAAAAGAATGAAAAATTATTAATGTGATGAAAAATATTATTTTATTGAAAAATATGTGATTAAAAATGAGTAGAAAAATGAGAATGTAGCTCAAACAAGGACTTATTGAAAAATGTTTGGTTAAAAATGATTTTTTGTAAAAAAAAATAAAAATGGAACCCAACAGAGATTAAGGCCTTGTTCTGTTTGCCGTTTTCGAACCGTTTTCTGTTTTCGATTTTTCAAAACGGTGAAAACGCGTTCTCTTTCCTATTTTCGAAAATGTGTTTTTGAAAACAAAATTTTTTTTTGTACTGAAAACACAAAATGAGGTTTTCAACGTTTTGGACGTTTTCTGTGAAAAATGCCCCAAAATTGGAAAACACGAAACGCTCAAAAAGGCACCAAAATTGGAAAACGCGATAACGTTCAAAACCATCTCTTCCAGTCCTCCTCATCTCATCTTCCTCATCTCTTCTTCCAATCCCGTCTCTTCCATCTCTCTTCTCGACGCCGACGACCCGCTCAAACACTGCAATCGGCGACGAAGGAGATGCACCAGTGGAACCCTAGTATTCCTGAGCCGGCTTTACAATTTCAAGGAAGAATTTCAGTATTAGCATAATAACATTTCAAGTTTTGCTCTCCGTTGTATTTATTGACAACTTATACTCCTGTAAGTGCTTCTCAGCGTCACTTATTAACATCATGGATATTTATGCGGAACGTATTTGATTTTGAATTGACTACAATAATTTTTTTACGTTATGATGTAAAATGCTGGGTGATTGACTTTTTGATGAATTTTTAATTCGGAGATTGAATTATTAGTGTATTTGGAAATTGGCTCCTCGTGATAGACGAGATGGAAACAGAAAAATTGGTATTTTGAAGATATTGAATTATTTGTACCCATTCTTACTAGCTTGTGAAGAATGAAATTCTTGAGCACATATTTAATCTCCTTTGCACATGTTTTGAAGGATGATTGTTCGCTAGGGTTCGCAATTACTAAATCCTGCATTAGGTTCTTGATTGAATTTCCAAAGCAACTTGAAGGTTTCTGTAGGTGTCTTTTAGCTGACTTGGTTAGTATAACTTGCTGTAATTTGCAATGGGTGAGGAGAGCCTACGGCTTGGTTGGCTTTCTTTTGGTTTGGCCCTGGTTCTGAATGGAGAGGACAAAAGTGAAGGTTGTGGGAACTCCCACCTCGTATCATATTGCGATGATTTTGGTGGTCAGTCTGTGGAGTGAAATCTTGAGCACATATTTAATCTCCCTTTCAAAACTATTAGTCTGTTGGCACGCAATGTGGTTCACTCTATAATAAAGAATGAGTTCTGTAAGTACCATCCTAACTTTAAAACTGTTGTTCGAAACAGAGATGGGGAATCTAATTGGCGAGGTTGTTGGACTGGAGAAATCAAGCATATGTGGTGATATTCAAGGTTGTTCAAGATCCTGAGTGCTTCTTCAAGTCCCACATTTAAGGCTTTGGTTCTTCAGTTCATGCCAAATGGAAGCCTAGAGAAGTGGCTTCATAGCAAGAGTGATGATCAAAGGCAGAGTCTTACTTCAAAGGGATCTGTGGGCTACATAGCACCAGGTATTTTACAGAGATCCCAAGAGCATATTACTACTACAGGTGCTGTGAAGTTTTTCGAGTCTTGTTATGATGGTTAGATGTCCACTTTGGAAAATGGAAGAGTGGGTAACACCCCAGTTGAGTCTCGACAATTCACCCAAAGAAGAGAAGATTTACCTTATGTTATCTTCATCAAAATTCTGTGTTTCACATTATCTGCATTTTCAAAGACAAATTTTCGAATTGAATGTTGGACATAATTTCTAGTTTGATGGGTAGAATAATGAATTTTTGTTGGACAAGTTTTGAATTTTGTAGACATCTGGTGAGCTAGCAGGTCAAATCTCAAGCTTGTTGGGAAGACCTCGAATTTATTAGGCGAATCTCGAGTTTGTTGCGTAAAAGTCGACTATGTTGGGCGAATCTTGAGTTTACTCAACTATCTAATTTCAAACCCACATAAATTTTTATCTATAACTCTAAATTGCACTTCGTTTTTTGAAGTTGAACTATAAATTTAATTATTGTACCATTGATATTTTATTTGACTTGTGGAAAATATGTGTAACAGAAGCTACGAACTACATTTCTCACATTATATCATTGTTCTAAAAAGGGGAAAACGCGCCGCCTAAGCGCGACGCGCGACCAAAACGGGTCGAATTCGGGAAATGCAGGAAAAATGCATTTTCCAACTAAAAGGAGCGCCTAGATGCAACTAATGCGCGCATTAGTCCGTCTAATCTCTTTTTTTTTTTAATCTATTTTTTTATATATATTAAAAAATCTATTTTTTTATATAAAAATATATTTAATGCCTTAAAAATATGAAACGCATTATGACGCTTATTCTTCGCATTGACACGCCTAAACTTGTGATTCTTGATTTTCGGTCTCGACTCTTCGCAACGCATTACGCATTTTAGAACACTGCATTATATGCATCCTTGAAACTGTCTTTTTATTGCACTTTCTATGAAACTTGAGATTTTCCAAGCAAAGTGGAGATTTACACACAAAACTCGAATTTTGATTACAAGTTACGTGCAAGAACAAAAATAAGAATTTGCCAAATTTAATTTAATGTGTTTTTATATCTGGAAACAAATATTTCAAGATTCATCAACTTCAAATTTTATATGTTATTTAATACTATATTAACATTAAACTATTAAAATTTATTGAATAATCAGATTTCTTGAATAAAATATTATAAAAAAATATTCTCAAAATTTCAAAGTAAACGCGTTTTTCATTTTCATGTTTTGAGAAATAGTTTTTCAAAATGACAAAAAGAACGTATTTTCAAAAATTTCAAAACAAACACTCAAAACACAAAATACAAAATGAATTCAAAACTCAAAACACAAAATTGAAATACGAAGAGAACAACCCCTAAACAACTAACATAAATTGGTTTGGTGGATGAAAGATAAAAATAATCAATTCGACATTTGCAAATAATGTGCAATCTAATCTCACCATTCATTCGTGTGAGTTATAACGATCCAATTACCCCGTATTTGATGGTCATTATTGTGTAAAAATGATGATTTGAAATTGTAAATTTTTTTTGAGAATATGCGATTAAAAAGTGATAAATTTTTGGGTTTATGTACGAAATATTTTATTGTGTGAATGTTGTTAAAAATGAGTAGGAAAAATAAATTGTTTTATTTTAAAAGGAGTCAAACGGGGGCTTAGTACTACAACTAATTGCTTGTCATTGGAAAGTTAATAAAAGTTAAATTTGTCTCAACTTCTGCCAAATATTTGGATAGGTTCCGACAATCAAATCATGCAAGTGAATATACCAATTTGTTCTACTCGTTGAGTAGATGATCGTAGTGTATTTAAAATCTCAAAATCAATTACCAATGAATAAGAAATTGTTGTCTAAAGATATGAGGAAAAGAGGGAATTCAACATATAAAACCGTCGCTTGAACTCCGTACTTTGAGCACTCGAGCGGCCAACCGGGCGACCTGAAGAGCTATGTCTCTTCATGAAACATGCTGAATTTTGAGGCGTATTTCTCCTGTCAGAACCCCTCAGACAACCTTGGTGATCTAAATCCATCTCATATTGTATGTATTTATTACATTACACCATATCATTGCACAATTAAAGTTTTTATTGCATAAAAACTCATTCAAAAGTAGAGAAGAAAAATCCAATTTTGAGCTCATTAGTTTATGTAATTTGGAGTGCTCCTATTGCGAAATGTTAAATTTGCATCTTGATAGACGAAGGTCGAAAAACCTTTAACACCCAATCAGGACATTATTATTTTAAGGATAAAGAATTCAACTCTTATCTCGACCGTATTTATTTTCATGCATTTCTCATTTCTACCTTACGCATTTGGTAAGTTGAAGTTCAGTTCAGTTCAGTTCTACACACGTAAAAGATATGACCTCAGAAAACGAACTCAACAGATGTCGAGCCCACTCGTGCATGCATATGTCATATCCAGCACGTTAAGGTAGATCTACAGTCGAGATCACACCAAAGATTGGACGTGGGAGAAGTTCAACTATACGAGACGTTTCCATTCGGATTTCGACAGAATTTACGGAACAAGATTTTATCGATGAAAGCAATATTTATAGTTGTAATAAACTGATCCCAGAATAAGATAGGTTGCTTTGAGTATTAAAAGTTTCATTAGTCTTCAATTGTTGCATGGTGGAGGTATTTATAGTGCAACAAATGGCATGGTGACATTTGGATCAAATTACACGTGGTCTCGTCTCCTTGGCCAAAAGATCAAATCCTAGCTATCATATTGACTCTCCTAACTTTACAAAACATTAAATTCTCTTACATTGACAAGACAAGACTTAAATACAATTTTCACAAAGGTCATATCAATCATTCGAATAAAGATCTTCATCATGAGCAAATCCTTACACGTGGGTCGTCGCGAGATGAGGGGCCTTGAATTCAGATCCTGGATTCGAAGCCCCTCGGGAGTAATTGAGCCTCTGCTGATAACAGGGCCTCGGATAATGGGCCTCGATCTAACGGGGCCTCAGTCTAATAGGGCCTCGGATAAGGGGCCTCGGTCTATATAGAAGCAGAGCCTCGACTAAGGTGGTTGATTTTGATGGCCACGTGATCAGGTCCCACAACTTAATTTTGATAGCCACGTGACAGTCCCTATTGACGAGTCATAACAGTTAATATAATTCATGCTTATAATTTGTGCCCAACCAATATGATTACTAAATCCACTTAATGTAGTGTCATGGCTATGCACAGGTATAATTTCTTGGAATTTATAGGAGATTTGATGCAGATTTGATGTCTATGCTGTTAGTAATTTCATACTGGCACTTTAGCATGTGTGTGGCGTAAACTAAGCCATGATACAATAGTAAAACTGCTCTTTAAACATATAATTCTGCTGAGATGTGTTGTTTCCACGTTTTTATATTTGGTGGAATGAATTATGAACATATTGTTACGAATAATCATACTGACAATACCCACTTGCCAAACGAAGAACAATGCTTCGCTAAAAAGGTAAGTGACAGGATTTAAAAAACATGGAACACGTGTCACCATTTGATTGGGCAATTTGAAAAAAAAAAAAAACAACCAAACAGGCGCTAACACGTAGCACCTATCACCAATTCCTGTTAGGAATGGCAAAAAAATTAGACAAACCCGATACTCGTGGGGTCCCGCCCCGAACGATGCGTGAATAACCCGCTTAATCAGATATTCGGGGCGAGAAAGGGTAACGGGTGCCCCGCCCCGTTAAAAAAAAATTTTAATTTTTTTCTTTTAGAATTCAATGTTTTAAATGAAAAAAATCATAAAATTTTATTAATTCTAATAGAAAATAGCAAATAAAATTATTTGTCTAAATCTAATGAATATGAACAATAAAAATAGATTATCAAAAAAAAAAAAAAAAAATTTAACGGGGCAAGGACCCCACCCCACCTTCAACGAGTAAGAGGGCGGGCCCCCTGCCCGTTGCCATCCCTAATTCCTGTTACTAAACCGGGGTGTTTATCATTCCTGTTGCAGTGGCGTGCTGAATGGGTTTTCTCCCCGCCCCTCGGCCCGTCCTAATTCTTGTTACTCAGCCTGGGTGTTTATCATTCATGTTATAGTGGCGTACTGAATGGGTTTTTTCCAATCTCATTCTGCAATATAATCACATCCAATTCCCTTGCCATTCTGTAAATCTCTTTTGATATCGAGCCCTTGAAAATGAAATACGAACAAGTAAGAGGATACTGGGCACAAAAATCAGTTGTCAAACTCAAGTAAAAATTTATACTTCATAAACCCAAAACTAATCAATTTATATGGCAGGATAGTAGTGCACATCTCGATGTGGCCATGCAAAAACTAAATAATACATTTGTTTCAAGTGAATTAGAAGAATAGTTCAATCAGCATTAAAGGAAACAAATAGAACAAAAACTGCATGGATCTAAGCTGTCAAGTTGTAGATAGGAAGTAGTATATTAAAGGGCAACAGTGATCTTGAACCAGGGACGATCCCCACACTGCCGGCTGCGCGAGCTGCGTCTTTGGGATCCGCCGGACCGCGCCGATCGCCGATTACGTCGTCTTCTCCAGCCTTTCTTTTTCTTTTTTCTTTTTTTATTTTTTTGTGAAATTGGGCCAATTCACAATATATATATATATATATACAGAAATGATCTAATGAGCACCGGTGCTCATCTTATCCTAAGCACCGATGAGTTGGCACATTAATTCATTGGTGGATTGGAACACACAAAATCTTTATCCACCAATTAATTAATGTGCCAACTCATCGGTGCTTAGGATAAGATGAGCAGGTGCTCATTAGATCATTTACGTATATAGATATATATATATATATATATATATATATATATATATATATATATATATATATATATATATAGTAATGATCTCCTAAGTACCGTGTTTAGTTTATGCTAAGCACCATGCTTGGGTAGCACATTACATTAGTGGATAGTTTATTTGTCACGTAAGCATGGTGCTTAGCATAAATTAAGCACGGTGCTTAGGAGATCATTACTCTATATATATATATATATATATATATATATATATATATATATATATATATGTTTTGCAATTGGGCCAATTCGGCCAAGCCCATCCATCATCCTTTTTTTTAATTGGATTGGGCCATTAGTTTTGGCCCAATCCTTAATTATACAATACCAAAATACAAATCATCCCCAAATCCCAATTGGAAAAGTCGATTCTTTACCAATTTCCCAAATTTCTCGAGTCTCGCCTACTCCTCGTCACTGCCGTCTCCTGTCGCTGCCGTCCTTGACCACCACCAGTCTGGTTAGCCCAGTCCGACCAGACTGTGTCAGTCCGTCGCGGGTCAGCGGGTCAGTGGCTGCGTTCGTCCTTCCGTGGACAGTTTTCTTGAATTTAAAATGGTAGGTAAACTAGCTTTTAATATCCGTTTCATTTTTAAATGTTTATCAGTTTATGAATTATTTTTCGTTGTTAAGTCATGAAATTTAAGTGTTTATAAGTTTATGAATTATTTTTATAGACCGTGATCGACTGTCCGTGATGACTCTGTGACTGTGAGTCTGGAGAAGGTAAAGGAATTGTGGGGTGTAATTGTGTAAATGTGTAATCTTGATTGCGTTTGTGTTGAGCATTTGGGGTGTCAACAGTTTTGAATTTGATGAATTTTTTAGCAATAAAAGTGAAGTGTCATTGTTGGAGACTTGGAGTCTATTTCATTTTTGGAGTCCATCTATGGAGCTTCTGTTGCAGCCGTTCCTCGACTGTGGATTAGGTAATTAGGTGTACCTTATACTTTTTTCTTCTGCAAATTGAAAATTGCAATCAGTAAATTGATGAGTGATGCCTGAGCAGTTGAGCTTGATTATCAAATTTGTTGTGCATTGTCTTGTCTCTGTCTGATGAGCTTGATTATCAAATTTGTTGTGATTGAGATTTTGGCCCATTTTCCATTTGGGACTTATGAATTATGATCTCAATTCTCAATTCAAATAATGTGTAATATATTTTTTTAATCAATTGAGCTAGAAACATAAATTGTGGCATTTTGCAATTGTAGATTATGGAACGATTTTTTCAACCAAAGCAGAAGTTCACACATATTGAGTCCAGTTCTAGTGGTGTATCTAGTCCCGCCACAGTTTCTAGTCAAGCAGCCGATGTGTTAAATAACACGAAAAAGTCTGGGGCTCAATTCAATTCGGAAGATCTTGTATTTGATCCAGGGAAACGGCCCCTTATTGAGTCATATGATCCTAATATCAGAGATGATGTTAGGATGGCATACTTGGATAAATGTCTTTGTCAACCAAATGGACATAACTTTCCAAGAAGACAGATGGGAACTGATAACAGGTGTTTTCGGAAAGAATGGTTTGCTGAATTTGATTGGTTGGAGTATAGTATGGAAAAGGATGCGGCGTATTGTTTGTATTGCTACTTGTTCAAACCGGACATAGAAGGTCAAGAAGGTGGACATATATTCACTAAGATCGGTTTTAGGGATTGGAAGCAAAAAAATACATTGAAAGATCATGTCGGTCTCTTTGATAGTGCTCATCATCAAGCTTTCACAAAGTGTACCAACTTGATGAATCAGCAAAGTATCTCCTAAATTATTTCTAGCCAAAGTAGTGGCCAACAAAAAGATTATAGGACAAGATTGACTACGGTGCTAGATTGTACTAGATTCCTCTTGATGCAAGGATTGGCATTTCGTAGTCGCGATGAATCGAAAGAGTCTCTTAATAGAGGAAATCTAATTGAGCTACTCGATTGGTATGCAGCTCGTTGTGAGGAAGTTAAACAAGTATTATTCAGTAATACTCCTGCAAATGACCTAATGATTTCACCAAAGATCCAAGGGACTTGGTTAGTTGTTGTGTCGTCGACAACAAGGGCTATTACCAATGAGATGAGTGGTTGTTTGTTTTCGATTTTGGTTGATGAGGCTCGTGATAATTTTATAAAAGAACAAATAGCAGTTGTTTTGAGGTTTGTTGACCAAAGTGGGCACATAAATGAGAGTTTTTTGGGCATTACTCATGTCAATGATACTTGTGTTCAATCACTGAAGGATGTCATTGATGCAATGTTTTCCACGTATGAGTTGAGCATATCTACCCTGAGAGGTCAAGGTTATGATGAAGCAAGCAATATGTCAGATGAGTTCAATGTGTTGAAAGCTTTAATTTTAAGAGAAAACCCATATACTATGTATATCCATTGCTTTGCTCACCAACTTCAGTTAGCTGTTGTTTCTGTGACACGTAGGAATAATATGCTTGGTAATTTATTTAGCATGCTTGCTATTATTGTGAATTTGGTTGGTGCATCATATAAGTGTGTAGATGTTCTTCGAACAAGTTATCATGCTGATATTTTGGAGAAGCTTAGGTACCGTTCTCTTTGTCATTTTCAATCCGTTTTCTGTTTTCAATTTTTCAAAACGGTGAAAACGATTTCTCTTACTCATTTTCGAAAACGAATTTTCCAAAACACAAAAAATATTTGTAAAGAAAACACAAAACGACCTTTTGGCCGTTTTGGGCATTTTCTTCACAAATACAGTGAAAATAGAAAACACGGGAAACAATCCTGTTTTCCCCAAACTTCTCCTCCCTCATTCTGCCAAGCCACACCGATAGCCACATTCCCACCCTCTGAACTCCGGCCAACCTCCTCCAAAACGGCCGGATTTATATACTATTGTGAAACCCCCAATCCCCTCTTCAATCACCACGCAAACAATAATCCAATCAGATACCAAAATCGATCAAAAATACCCTCAAAAATTGATTCGGCACAAACTTATTCTACCGGAATCTCGACCTCCGGCAACACCCAAGGTCGCGCACCACCACCGGACGATTTCCCACCCCCGGACGACTCCAACCATGGCTTCAAAACTCACCGACGGCTTCCGTAAAATCAGCCGATTATGGGAGATATCGAAGGAGGCTTCCATGAGATCGGATTTTCTGGAGATAATCGAAGGTAACCCAGGGTAGTATTGTATGCGCCTTGTTGAGAGGAGTGGATTGGTGGTGGTCCGCGATCGGAAAGGTGGCCGGCGGCGGTGTTTATTAGCTAAAACAGTGAGTGCTACCACGATTTTTTTGGCTGATTCTGGCTAATTTTTCTTCAGTTAATTGGTGGATGTTGTAGAGGGAGGTCAGAGGGTTTGACTGAGGCTGGGATCTAGTGGTCTAGGTGGTGGCCGGTCTGTGAGGTAGAAACGTTGGCTGTGGCGGGGACGATTTTGGAGAATGGCAAAAATAGAAAACAATGTGAACGGTTTTTGGAGCGATGTTTTGAGAAATATTTTTAGAAAATGATAAAAAGAACGCATTTTCAATTATCTCAAAATCAACACTCAAAACACAAAATACAAAACAAATTCAAAACTCAAAACACAAAACTAAAACACAAAGAGAACGACCCCTTAATGTTGGGGAACTTTGTGGTGGGAGTGATAAGTTTCAAGAAATAAATTTGGCACGCCCAGGTGATACCAGATGGGGCTCACATTAATGTTGGGGAACTCGTGTCATTAATATGTTTAATGCTATCATAGATGTTCTTGAGGATAAATCAGAAGATGGCGTAAATTTAATCAGAAATCAATGGCTGTAAGACAGATGGACACTATGCAAGACTTTGAGTTTGTGTTCCGTCTCCATTTTATGTTTGAAATTCTCGCAATTACAGACGACTTTTGACAAGCCTTACAGAAAAAGGATCAGGATATTCAGAATGCTATGAAGTTGTTGAATGCGTGTAAGTATGCATTGCAGGACATGAGAGATAATGGCTGGGATAATTTGTTGAGTATGGTGATTGAGTTTTGTCGTGTTTTGACATATTTTAGTGGCCAATATGGAGGATATTTTAGTATTGAAAGGTCGACCTAGGCTTGGAGCTCAGCATGTGACTTATTATCATCGCTTTTATGTTGATTTGTATTGTCATGTGATAGACTCAATCTTGCATGAGTTGAATGATCGTTTTTCCAAGACAACTACTGAGCTTCTAACTTGCATTTCATGTTTAAATTTAAGAGATTCCTTTGCAGCTTTTGATAAGGATAAATTGCTACGTCTTGTTCAGTTGTATCCTTTGGATTTCAATAATGAAGATCATTTATTACTTCGATCTCAACTTGAAAAGTTCCTTATATTTGTAAGAATTGATGAATCTTCCTTAAACCTCACTGGTATTTCAGAAGTGGCTCAAAAGTTGGTTAAAATAAGAAGCTCTTGATATTTTCCATTGGTTTATAGGCTGATCACCTTGGTTTTGATATTACCTGTGGCAACTGTAAGTGTTGAAAGAGTATTCTCTACTATGAATCTAATCAAGAATGATTTGCGCAATAAAATGGGAGACGACTGGTTGAATGACAATTTGATAGTTTACATGGAGAAAGGGATTTTTGGAAAAATTGAGAATGAGGCAATATTGCAACGTTTTCAAAACATGAGATCTCGTATAATGCAGTTGTCTAAGATTACAGTTACATAGTAGGTTGTATTGTGTATTTCTTTAGTATTTTGAGTTGTATTGAATTACGTTTTCATATATATATATATATTACGTTTTAGTGCGTCTACATATATATTGAATAATTTTTAATATTATTTCATTAAATATTAATAAATGACCTCCTTCTTAGATTGTCGATTGTCGACGTTGACGGGCGGACATTGACTGGTCAACGTCAATGCTCGCCCAGCCTGAATACAAATGTTGGGTCCGTCCCTGACACGAACCATACGTAGCCTCTCACTTGACTCTATTATAGCAGAAACAACGAAAAAATAGAGATCAGGCTTTGTTAAAACAGATAATCACTCATCCTTCTCAAACACACAAATATATAAAAATGAAGAATATTGCCACAGGTAAAATGGTCATAACTACAAAAAGCGTCGTGTTTCTCATTGTAGTAGAATTAACTACGTGGAATGGCAAAGATGGATTCATGTAACTGCCCCATATTTTATTGGAATAAGGTAGCGGTGACAAAAAAGTTTGGAGGCTCGCACGGCTCGGGCTCGGTTTAACTGAGCCGAGGCTCGGGCCGAGCCCCATTTTGGGGCTTCGGCCAGTGTAAATTTTTTTTTTAAAAAAAAATTCAAATTTTGATTTCAAATTAAAGCTACCCCTATGTGCTCCTACAAAAAAAAAAGAGTTGTTTTAAAATAATACAATAAGATCATCTTGTATAATTTAACCAAAAAAAAAAAAAAATTATACATTTCAAATTAAAGTCTTTGTGCGGAGTAGATTCTACTACACTATGAGGCGTGTAGCTACTGGCGGCTACAAACAGGCAGCTATAGTTTGTAGTTGCCTCAGGCAGCTACTATTTGTAGCTGTCCGCCTGTCCCAATGTAAATCCGATTCAAAAAATAGTGTTGCGTGCACGTTAATTTTTTTAGGAGTTGCCTTGTCATAATTTAAATTTTATCTATAAATACGAGAAAATTTTTACAAATTCATATTAATCTTTCAAATTTCTTTACGCAATATTCAGTTTCAATATTATTCTCTCAAATTCTTTACACAATATTCAGTATTTTACTCTCCAATTTTCGTTACTCTATTTTTCAATATTCTTTACTACAATACTTACACATGGATTTTACTAGTTATGAGATTAATCAGTTTAAAGGTAATTCGAGTACTCCATTGGGATGCGATGCATCTCAAAATATTCAAATTGATTTGGAAGATATCAAAGAGGAGGAAGTAGTCGAGGTTAAAAGGTCGAAAAAAGAGTCTGTGGATTGTTGGCAATATATGACTCGTAAAAAAGTTGGGGTTCAAAATGGAGTTGATATTTGGAAAGCATGTTACAATTATTGTAGTAAAGAACTCAATTGGAAGCTTAGTTCGAGCACATCGCATTTAAATAGACACATATTAAGAAGTTGCAAAGCGAAACCAGTCGGTCTTGACCCAAAACAGACCGAACTAACATTTACCGATTTCAGTTCTACTATTTCCACTTTTGTATATTCACAAGAAAGATTTCGGGAAGGAATGACTGTATACGTGGCTGTAGCAGAGATGCCGCTAACGATGATCGAGTCAGTCCACTTTATTCGTCTTGTGCAGAATTATCTCCAACCCAAGTATCATTCTTATTGTAGAAACACTGTTCATTCTGATACTATAAAATTATATAACATAAGACAACAAACTGTTATTGAAAGTCTAAAATCTTTTAATTCTGTTATATCATTTACCTCTGATTTATGAACCGGTGTTAATAAAAAAAAGTTATATTGCTCCTACAGCTCATTACATTGATCACCTATGGATTATTCATAAAAGAATTATTGCATTCAGATGTGTAGAATATCCTCATAATGCGACGAACATATACATGGTTTTAAAAGATATTATACAAGAATATGGTATGCAAGAAATGATTCGAAATTTTACTTTTGATAATACTAGTGTAAACAAAGTTGTTGTCGAAAAATTTATTAATGATTTGAACCCTACATTTGGAGGTTTATTTTTTCATCAACGTTGTGTATGCCACATTATTAATTTGATTGTAAAAGATGGTTTATAACATATAAAATTACCGTTAGATAAAATTAGGTAAGCAATTAATTTTATTACTATATCACCAGCAAGAAAGCAAGCATTTAATAGTTTATGTGCAGAGTATGGTTTAAAAGAGAAATCATTTGTCACTGATGTATCACATAAATAGAACTCTACATATCTTATGTTACACTTGTGTGAAAATTATGATAAAGTTATTTCGATATATTATAATGGTAGGCATACATATGGATCCGAACATAATTTGGAAGATTGGGAATGAAATCTTGCATTTGTCGTGAAAAAATTTTTAAAACCTTTTTTCGATGCCACAAGGGAATGTAGCGGTATTTATTACCCAACATCTTCACTTGTTTTACAATATTTTTTCTACTTTGCACAAGTATTTCAAAAATATAGGAGTTTGTCAATTTTTGTTGATGTAGTTCATTCTATGGAGTCAAAATTTCGAAAATATTGGGAAGAGATACCCTCTTTATTTTTATTAGTTTCGGTGATGGACTCTCGACTTAATTTAACTGGCACAAAAGCTACTATAAAAGGGATTTCAAATTTCATGAATGTACAATTATCACATGTGCATATAGAATCAATGTTATGTGAAATGTATAACCATTACGCTGAAAAAGAAGGTCAGTGTAGTTCTACTTCCCAAAGTTCTTTTTCAAGAAATGCTTCAATAAATGCGGATAATATATGGAGTTATTTAGAGACCAATACTAGTGTTCCATCATTTAGTTCTAGTTCGTCAATATCTAGAGTAATAGATGTCAGTTGTACAAATCTTGAAATTCTTTCCGAGTTAGCTAGGTATATGTGCGTGGACGTTCATAGTATATTACAACCACAAGAATTATAGGAATTTAGTCTTTTATCATGGTGGAGGTGTAACGAAAGGCAGTATCGAATTCTATCAAAAATTGGTCGCGATCTACTAACACCGCCGGTGTCTACAGTAACATCGGAGGCTGCATTTAGTTTAGGTGGTCGAGTTTTATGTGACGAACGATCAAAACTAAAAGAAGATATATTTGAGGCTTTAATATGTTTGAAGGACTAAGAATGTGCGGAATTACGTCTTCAAGAAGAAGTTGATAGTATAATGGTCAAAGAGTTACAGCAAATTAAAAGTTAAAGTATAAGATATTGTAAGTTTTTAAATTGTTTAGTTTCAAAAAATACGTAATTTTTAATTTTTTTAAAAGAAAAATTGTACACGAAATATTTTATTCGTGTAGAATTTTAACTCTGTCTTCGATAATTGTAGCCGATCTCAAACCTGGATAAAGGAGGAGGGTTTTAACTTTTATAATTTCTTTAATTTATAACACGCATAAAATGTACAATTTTTTAAAAAAAATGTAGATTAAAAGAAGAAGGAAAAAAAACGACGGGCTGGCTCGGCCCGCTAAGGCTCGGGTCAAGCCTAATTTTTTTTGGCCGGGCTCGACTCGAGTCAAAAAAAGCTCGGGCTCGACTCGTTGACACCCCAAGAATAAGAGATGGTTAATAGTTTATTATTGTTTTCTTGTTACCATTATGAAATTCCAACATTTTACAATGATCGGTAGTACCTAAATTCTATCATGTACATACTTAGGGTGTGTTTGTCTCCCATTATTGGGAGAAAAATAAAGTAATGAATAGTATTTTTAGAGAATGTGTTGTTGAAATTTAAAATAACTTTATTAGTTTGTGAGTAAAATATTTTATTGGGTGAATGTGTAGTGGAGAATCTTATTGTAGCAAACAATTTTTTGGAATAATGATAGACAAACAGGGACTTAATAGGACATTGATGATGACAAACTACCATGTTATGCAAGGTGTCAAGAGGACATGGATTAGAAACCTAATTCGATTAAGAAAACCTTTGGGAATTTAATTTCTTAGCCTTCAAGACTAAGAACTTACCAGATTCTGTCTTCACAAGCTACAAGGACAGGCTTTGACCTTATGGTAAGCATGAAATTCAAGGCATCCCATAATTGCCAGCATATACTTAAATCATCCTAGTAATGTCATTTAAAATGGTAGTATCTCCTTATCGCTTCCCGACATTCTGTTAGTTCCGTAATGAATCATCCACCAGACACATGAAAAGGCGTACGTTCACTAGACAGTACATCCTTATACGCGCTCTTAAAACTATAATACTAAGCTTTGTAGCAAAGACATTTCAATTAAAGTAGTGTGTTCGTATCGATCCGTATCGAACATAAGTCGATACAGACACTTTTCGGACATTCTACCGTAATCATTTTTCTTTTTATATTAAAAATATTATATATCGTTAATTCAAGGTTATTAGCAAATAACAAATAGGTGCTCATGTTTAAAAGATTTCAACAAAAAAAATTAATAACATGTATAAAACTAAATTTATATTATATAAATGAAGAATTTTTAAGAATTAATCAACGTATCGATGACGTGTCGCGTCTGTACTTTTTTTAAAAATCGTGTGTCCGCGTATCGACACCGCCGACACGTATCGTATCGGACACATGTATTCGTGTCAGTGCATCATAGATACTAAGAATAATGCTATTTATCTAGACTACTCGCGGTGAGTAGAGTGCCAATTAAGCGGCATTAAGTGATTGACCTCGTCCCATTAAAGATGTACAATCACTTAATTAACCCCAAGACTAAGGGACCCTAAGGGCCTATTTGATTTCCTATGTTTTCCATAGAAAATGGAAAACAATTTCTATTTTCCATGAATTTGGTTGTTTGATGGCAAAGTTTTGTCATGGAAAATATTTTCCATTTATGCCTCACACGTGCACCAATGACTTGATTTGGTGAAATTCATTTTCCCATCTATTTGGTGGAAAAAGGAATTCCAGTTTTTTTTTTTTAAAACAAATTTTATAACCAATTGTAAAAAAAAAAAATCATTTTAATAGACAATTTCCATATAAAACAAAGCTAAACTTTGATAAAAAATAATTTTCTTGGAAATATTTTTTTTTTGTTTTTGTTTTTGTTTTTCACTTTTTGGCAATGAAAACAAATTTTATAACCAATTGTGAAAAAAATTATCGGACAATTTTCATGTAAAACAAAGTCAAACGAACACAAAAAGATCCAAAATTTTAAAAGGGAAAATTTCATTTCTAAGATAAAGTATGTGCCATTTCAAAAACAAGTTTCACATTTTAAAAATCAGATTTTTTTTATTTTTATTTATGAATAAATAAATAAATAAATAAATTTATTAAATATTTAATTCTAATATAATATAATTAATTCACCCCACCTCCACCACCCTTATTGCTCCGATGACTATTCCGGTGATCGTTCGGCCACCACTTTTTTCCGACGACTTTTTCGGTGACTGTCACTGATTTATATAATATGGTCACAGATTCACAATTTAGCTGGTCACATTATTTTTCGGTCACAAATCATTATTTTTTACATCACAAATTATTTTACGGTCACAACTTAAAAATTTTATAGTCACAATTTGTTTGTCGGCCACGGATCAAAAAGTTTGTAGGTCACAAATGATTTCGAAATCACAAATCAAAAAATTTGTACGTCACGAATTTGTTCATCGATCACAAATAAAAAATTGAAACGTCACAAATTATTTGACGGTAACAATTCAAAAATTTTATATGTTACAATTTGTTCATCGGTCACAAATCAAAAATTTTGTAAGTCACAAATTATTTTATTCTCACAAATCAGAAATTTTATAAGTCACAAATTATTTTACGGTTACAATTCAAAAATTTTATAAATCACAATTTGTTCATCAATTACAAATAAAAAAAAATTATACATCACAACTTGATCACATTTTTATACAATTTGGTTACAAATTTATTTATCGGTCACAAATCAAAAATTTTATAAATCACAATTCATTTATCAATCACAAATCACAAATTTCATAAGTCACAATTCAAATTTTTAGGTTACAATTTAAAAATTTTATAAGTCACAATTTGTTCATCAATTACAAATAAAAAAAATTATACATCACAACTTGATAACATTTTTATACAATTTTAGTCGCGGGATACCCAAATTATTTCACAATTTATTTCACTGGTCACAAACTAAAAAAATTTAGAGTCAAAAGTTTATTGATCACGGATTTTTAAACTTGTTGATCACAAATTATTTCTCAATCATAAGTTATCAAAATTTAAGGTCATGGTTTAATATTTGGTCACATATAACCAAAATAATTGGTCACATGCACCAAATAGTCACGAATCACCACCACTAACACTATTGCCACTATCACCGCCACTTGCAACAATCCTCACCCTGCTACTGTCACCGTCGCAGTCAACACCTCCACCTGCACCGCCACACAAAAGCCGCAGCCAGATCCACCATCACCATCAACACCTCACCATTACCACCAGCAGCTCTACCATCTTGCTCCAACAACCACCACCCACCACCTCCAATCAAACACCGCGCCACCGCCTTTTATTAAAATCCACAATGTCTCCCAACACTAGCACACCTCCACCACCGAACCCCATCGTACACATCTACCACACACTGCACCACAAACATCCTCCACCACCAATAATAGCCTGCACCACTACCATCGCACCACCACCACCAAACAACCATCAACAGCACTACCACCTCCCACCAAAACCAACACAAACACCTCACCACCACTGCCATATCCAACACCACCTGTAGCACCATCATATCTGCGACCATCTCAGATCCCCAAACCATCCCAAAATCACCCAAAACTGGTTTAGATAGTTGGGACATCAAAAGAAGCAGGTTCACCACTATTTAACTGTAGCAGTGACGAGGGAGATGCCTCTGCCGACGTTCACATTGACGGCTACGAAGGGCGCAGCACAGCAGCGGTATCACATCGATAGGAACTTTGTAGCCGCGTTCGGAATCTCCGGCGGCGGGTTCTCTTACCTACTGTAGCAGCGAGGGGGAAACAAAGCAGCGGCTACGACGAGGCCGCTGCCGACTCTCACAACGCTGACTGCGAGGGGAAAACACAGCAACAATGACGCTGCTGCTCGACTTCACATGTGTCTCCAACAGCGGGCGCTCAACAGCAACGGCAACAGAGAGAGAGAGAGAGAGAGAGAGAGAGAGAGAGACAAATGGGTGGGATTTGGGGGAAATGAAGTGGAGGTGGAGGGAGGTAAGTAGGGTTGATGTGGGAATTAACTAGGGTTTGGAGTGTATATATTTAGTAAAAATATTTATTTTATAAAAATATTAATTAAAATAAAATATCTGATTTTCGAAAGATTAAACTTCCCACTTAGAGCTTGTTTGAGATAGATTTTTGAGGGAAGAATTGATTTTGAATAGTGATATGATGAGAAATATGTGGTTGAAAAAGAAGACAAAATTATTGATGTGATGGAAAATATTATTTTATTGAAAAATGTGTGATTGAAAATGAGAATTGATTTACTGTAGAAAAATTTAATTCCTCCCAAACAGAGCCTTAATTTCAGAATGTTGAATAATTAAAGTAGGGATTTATGTAATTTCCACATTTTAAAATTATATCAATCAAACACACTTAATTAACAATTAACTGAAAAACAAGTTCTAGATAATTATTTTTTCTTAAATTCATTTTCTTTCCACTCATTTTCCACCATTGCAATCAAATGGACCCTAATACTAAATTAGATTAAGAAGTTCTCACTTAAATAAGGTAAAACTCATCCAATGTAAGCATAATCCTACACATATGAACATGCAAATAGAAACTGAGAAAGATCCTAACAAATAATAAATCACGAAGATAAAATATAGATTCATTACCTAAATTAGTACAGCAAGGATGAGAAGCAACTACATGGATTCTAAATTTGGCAAAGGCTAAAAGTAGCAATAATTTGATTAAGATAGAGCTCTTACATTAAAGGACAAAAAGTTAATCTCAACACAATAACAACCCATCAAGATACATTAACCTAATACATCAGACCTTACAGGAGCAGTTATTATGCAACAAGTGAAGTCGATGGTCATTTATTGAATCGACATAAAGAAAGAACGGCCATAGTATCTTTGCTATTTTATTTGAATTTCATATATAAGATACAGATCCATCAATCAGCAAATTAACTGTATTAGCAATGACGCTACAATGGTAATACTACAATACAACAAATACATGCCCATGACAGAACAAAAGTTGGTATTGTCTTTTGATACAGAGAAGACTGCCAGGGCAAGCAATGCCCACCGGCCACATAAACTTCTTCCTCGTGGATCATGAATTTCCTCACAGATAAAACATGGTAATTGGACAACAAACGTTAATAGGTTTAAAAAATCTTAAGAATCTAAGTGAACACCAATAAAGTGATTCTACCGCACAATTGAAATGATTGTCATTGCGTGCTTTTTTTCTCGTTGCCATAGTACCTGAGATACCAATGAACGAATTTCTTCAACCCTGTCTGCAGATCTGTTGTGGGCTTATAGCCAAGCTCATTCTGAGCCAAGCTGATGTTCGCCTGTGTGAACTGCACATCCCCGTTTCTCGGCAATTTCATAATCAACCTCTTTGCTTTCACCTTGAGTAATCTTTCCAAAATGCTCACAAGATTTGAAACGGGCACCGGAGATGTGTTGCCCAAATTGTACACCCGTAATTGAGCTGGCCTTTTCTTCTTGCCACCGCTACCAGTACTTTTCTCAGCAGTGTCCAATGCAGCTAAACAACCCTTTACAATATCATCAATGTAGGTGAAGTCCCTCGCAACTGTACCATGATTGGCTGCCTCAAAGATAGGAATTGGCTTCCCCTTCAAAATATCCCTAGTAAAAAAGAAATATGCCATGTCTGGCCGACCCCAAGGTCCATAAACCGTGAAGAACCTCAATCCAGTAATTGAAAGTCCATATATATGATTGTAAGTATGTGCAATCTCCTCACCAGCCTTCTTAGTTGCGGCATACAAGCTAGCAGGCTGGTCCGTCCGATCACTCTCTGTAAAGGGCACCTTGGTGTTCAACCCATATACAGAACTACTAGACGACCACACAATAGCAGGCTGAGGATTGACACTCTTGCAAACCTCAAGAACACTAACAAGACCAGCAATGTTGCTATGCACATAGGAGCTAGGATTTTCCATGGCATATCGTACCCCAGCCTGCGCAGCCAAATGCATAACGTGGGTGAAGGGAACAATGTAGAAAAGCTTCTTCAAGAGGGCAACATCATTGATATCACCCTCAACAATGTACACCCCCGTGCGCTCCAAGTGCGCTTGTCGCGCCCTCTTAAGGGACGGATCGTAATAATCATTGAAATTATCGAGCCCAAGAACGCCATCACCACGGCGCTTGAGAGCAGTCGAGACATGGGTTCCTACAAAACCTGCAGCACCAGTGACCAAAACAGAAATCCCATTTCTTGACCTGATTTTAGCTGAGGTCCTGACCCTTTTTTCCCAAGCAGGGCCAGCATAGGATCTTGTTCTGAGGGATCTCCTAGAGAGATCCGAGGGGACAGGTGATGAAGAAGAGGGTGATCTAAAGAACAAGAAGAAGATCGAGCCTATAAAAACGAAGGACCAGAAAGTGAGCTTGGCCAGAGAATAATGCAGCCTTGGCCTGCTATATGAAGGTTTCTCCATCTTGCACTTCCCTGGGGTTGATGGATTATTGTCAATGTGCTTCATCTATGACATAATCCTCTCAAAATCTTGGAGATTCGGGAAGTGCCTAGATGGAAACTCCCTAACTTTGTGGCCAATCTACCGACTTTCTTGGATTTTCAAGAAATAACAGAGTGGGATCAGGGTTTGAAAATTACAAAAAGATTCAAGTTTTTTGGTTCAAAATTTGTAGAATATGGTTTTGAATACAAGGATAAAAACTTAAAAGAAAAAGGTCTGCATAGTTGAAGGTTTGGGGGTGGTTGTATAGTCCGTGAACGAGTTTTATGCTTTATTCATGGGAATCTTCTGTCTGTGGTTTTTTGGAAGGACTGGGTGGTGGTGGTGGGTTTTTTACCCTGTTCTTGTTTTACAGCAGCAGAGGGTGAGATTTGAAATTTTGATGATTGATTAAGAAATGGATGATTGGAGAGAGAGATTGGGTGTGGAGGGAACGAAGGGAGAAGATCGGGGTTTGAAGAAGGCTAATTATCACAAAACTCTGTGATATTTCCTTTTTTTTTTTTTTTTTTCAAGCTAGGCCCAATTATGTAATGTTGGGTGCCACCCAATATCGATTTGTTCACAGTTGTTTGGCATGGTCCACGCTGTGCGTGAGGGGGCGTATTAGAATCCCACATTGCTTGGGAAAATATAAATGATCCACTTTATAAGGTGAGGGCAATCCTCCCCTAATAAGCCGGTTTTATTAGGTGGAGTTAGGCCCAATATTCCTAACATAATACAGTTTTAGCCAATTTATCTTCAATAACTCGATTGGTTTATACCAATTTCCTATTTTACTAAGACTTGCCACTTCGAAAGTAAACTTTTAAGTGAGAGTTAAACAAAATGTGCAAATTTTGAGTAGGGGAATCTAACGAAGGTTATTAAACTGAATTCATTTGAAAACTCGCCTTGGTTATTTCAAATATATAAAATATAGGAAAATTGATACAAATATTACATTAAAAAATTAGTATTGCAGTTCAAAATTAATAAGAAATGAAAACTTTTGAGACAAAACCCACGTAAAAAATTTGTTTTGCAATCTAAAATAAAGCCTCGACTTTAGGCAAAACTTTACAACTTCGACCAATCCAAGAAAACAAGAAGCGATCTTGGAAAAAAATAAAAGTAAAGATGGAATTTAATCTAATAAATATAGCCTTGAGAGAAGACACTAGGTCCTAATTGCTTCATAAAGAAAAAAAAAGAAAGAAAAATGCGAGAGATGCATACCTTCGGGCCTGAAAACTAAAGAGGAGAAGTGAAACTAAGCCCTCGCTTGAGTACCATTATTCGATAAAAACAGATATTAAAATAGTGGTTTTTGGAGAATGTGTCGTTGAAAAGTAGGAAAAAAATTTAGATTTACGTATAAAATTATTTTATTAAGAGAATATGTGATTGAAAATGAATTTAGAAAAAAATGTATTAGTAACAAATGGGGATCACCTGAAATTGGAATATGATGAAATAGAGTTTGAGGCTAAAATCTCTTTTAACATATTATTTGAGTATCTGTTACCTGTATAACAGTATCATTCAAACATATATTGAGGATAAAGAGAAGTATTTTTGTGGATTTGTCTCATGTGAAGACTATATTACCCTTGAGTTTTGAAAAGAAAATTTCTTTTTTGTGTTGAGTTAAAGAAGCAACTCACAGTAGGTTGATGGAAGGACATTTTCTGTAATGAAGGGTGAAAATGCCAAAAAGTGAAAGAGTTGAATGTTTTGCATTGAAAGGAGACGTTTTATGCTAATAAACAATAAACATACGAAGAAATTTAAAATGGATTAATGGAATAGTAAGAGTGGACTAATAATAGAAAATATACGAGAGAGAGATTTGCGGGGATTTGGAATTTTATTTTTCCATTTACAATGTAGTAATTATCGAAATAGTAAATCATCTTGAAATAAGAAGCGATGACCAAGTACTAAATGAACTATGACTTATTTGATTTTCACAATAAGGAAAGATGAGCAACTTTTGAAACAGAAAAGAAGGAGAAATTGCTTTACGATTTTGCTTCACTTTTGTTTATGACTATTTTTTATAATAAAATAAAATAATTAATTCTGAAGATAAGAATATTTGTCACTTCATGTTCAATGAAACATATTAATAGATAGAAACAATCATAAATTACAACAGTCAGTGACGGACCCAGAATTTTGAGTCAGCACGGGCGGTCATGGATCGTCGACCGTTGTCAGCAATAAAGTATTAAGATCGTTTGATGCCCATTTTTTTTTTGCAAAAAATGTATTTTGGAATAGTAATTTGATGAAAAATATGTAGTTAAAAATAAAAAAAAAAGTTTTGAATTTGAATGTAATATTATTTTATTGAAAAATGTGCGGTTAAAAGAAGAAAGAAAAATGTATTTCGAAAAAAAAAAGAATCAAACAAAATCTAAAATTTAAATATAACAATTATTTTGTTCAAACTGAACATATAAATTTTGTTGTAAAAATTAGCAATATTCACCAAATAATATTGTGGCCAAGTTTTGTATAATTCAAAGGAAGAACACGTAATCAAATTTTTAGAATTGCATTAAACCCGCTAAAATGTAATATATATTATTCTGGTTAGTTTAGTTTCAAATTTAGTGAATGCCGCAATGGTCAAGTTCTCAATGACCTAAGGAGATGTCAAGGTTTCGATTCTCCCCTCCTCATCCTATTTAATTTTGATAAAAATTAAAGAATTAAAAATCTTTCACAATAAAAAGGGTGGCAAATGAATCGAAACCGAAACTTCTTGTAAGAATATAGGAGCTCTGAGCCTCTATATAAAATAAATTATCAGGTATATCATCTAAAAATTTATTCATTGTCAAAAAAAAAAATATTGTTATGGTGGATCCAGCACGGCGGTCGCTGGGGCTCG
Source organism: Fraxinus americana (assembly GCA_035079005.1). Classification (NCBI taxonomy): domain Eukaryota; kingdom Viridiplantae; phylum Streptophyta; class Magnoliopsida; order Lamiales; family Oleaceae; genus Fraxinus; species Fraxinus americana. The sequence goes on along the minus strand of CM068714.1, from coordinate 3,027,051 downwards.
TCGGGTGCTGGGTCCGCCCCTGACTCTTTTGAGTTTTACCATAGTTTGTTATTTTGATCAATTCTATCAATATTATGAGTTTAAATATTTTCACAGGAAAAGAGGGACACGAAATTAAAACTTTATTTAAACAAAAAACAAAATTTTCATTTAAATTGATAATGCGAACAAAGAAAAATAAGAAAAATATAATTTAAAGTATAGCATAAGATAATAAAAAATGCGAAATGAACTTTGCTTTTTATCGCTACTTCAAAATACACTTTTTTTTTTCCTAAAAACTAATTTTAATGGAGTCCAAATAGGGGGCGAGTAAGATGTTTTTCTAATTTTTAAAATGGAGGAAGTGTTTATAATATTGTTATTATTATTATTATTATTATTATTATATGTAGAACAGCTTTAATATCACTTTTATTGTACGACTCCTTCTACATAGTATTAACCCATCACGTGGCTTGAGACGGTATTATAAAGATGAATTAATTTAGATGTACTTTCTTAGATGACATTGTTGTCGACATAGTGAGAAATGTCAAAATCTATGTCATTGATGTTTAAAGTATTATTAAAATCAATGTAGAAAAAACTATTATCACAAAAATATCATCCATAACGTCAAAATTAATGTCCACGTAGCAAAATTGAATTAATATTAGTATTCTCTCATTTATTTAGAGAATTTATTGTCACACCTTTAAAGTTTCTTAAAACTATCAAAGTGGCATTAATATTAATATGACACGGGACCTATGGATATAAATCGGTGATCTATGATCAATTCTATTTGACACGTGATTTTTGGACATTGATTTGTGACCAATCGAACGTCAAACCACCGCCTGCACAACCACCATTTGTGACCACCACCAGAATCACCACCACATAACTACCATTTGCAAACTACCAACACCCACCAACAGAAATCACCTCAAAACTCTGTGTGAGAATAGTGCTTCCCATAACACTAGTTGACCCAATTTGTACAACCTTGACTATTTGTGGCCCTTTGATTAAATGAGTGGTTGGGATCAAATATTTGATTGGGATATTTTCTTTGGCTTTCCTTGGAAGTCTCTTGGACGGCACTTTCAAAGATTTGAAATTGGGACAAGACTTTTCAATTGAATATTATATTTACACTTGGTCAGTGGACTCTCACTCTCTCTCCAACCTTCAAAAACTCTCTTTTTCTTCTTCCATTGTAGAGCAGCCCGTTTTTCTTCTCTGTTGGTCCATGAACTCAAAAGCTTAGCCTATTGTTTGAGAAAACTCTTGGGGATTCTTAGGCCTGAAATAGTGGCTAAGTTTGTGGAGTGTTTCTCGGTGGTTTAGCTTCGGTTTGGAAGGTGTTCTTGCGTTTTATGGTAGACTTATTTGGTCGATGATCCAAGCCAAGAAGAAGGAGGTTTTGGCGGGTTCTCTAGCTCTCTAAGGATGGCGATTTGCATGGCGTGGAAGGGTGTTCCCGAGCCTAACATTTCAGAAAAATGGTGGAGAAATCGGACATCCACGGTGTGCTCCTACGAGAAAGGGAGTAGTTTCTCTGCCCTTTTATTTATGTCCAGATTTCTTGTTTATGTTGGTTCTAATTTCAGTTTTTGGTTTGATAGTATTCTGCCCCTTTTTTGTAATCTGTAAATGCCATTGGTATGTTTTGATTGCATAGTGTATACTGAGGTTATAACATTGATATATATATTGTCAAGTTCCGATTTCGGAGCATGCTATTAAACTCTGTCATTGTGGTTTAAATGAACTGCTGGAACTATATTATGCTTTGTATTGATTCCGCATTTAGGCTGTAAATTCCCAACATCTGGTATCAGAGCTAGATTTTGGATCTAGGGTTTGACTGCATCCTTCATTTGATCATTAATTAGGGTTCACTTTTGGGCATTTTAGTGGTTTCTAATTCGACATGCGATTATTGGTTATTTTTCTCGCGTGTATGTTTGGTCGACTGGATTAGGGTGATTCTCGAAACTTGTCGGCTTGATCGACCTCGAGGTTGGTGGTATATTGTTACCGTTTTCACCGTAGTTTGGTAAGATTATTCCAAACTCTCCGATAGGTTAAGTTTGGTACTTTTACCATTTTATGCTTGGCACGTTTATCTGCATTATATACTTGTGCATTGCCTAAGTTTGAATCACACCGAAGACACACATCACATCGAAGTTTAAGTGATCGAATTGATTCATTGTTGTGCTTCATTTCTCGAACGCTCGGTTTTTAACTCGCATTCATATTGTGTGTTGATCATTTGGAAAAGATTTTTTCAAAACCTTTTCTGTTCAGTCCATAAGTACGAGCCACCCTTTTACAGAATCAGTATGGGTTCGAGGGTCGAATTATTGCAATTCGATGGAAAGGGGGACAACTCAATTTGGAAACAGAAAATGAGGGCCATTTTGGTCCAACAGAGAGTTGCTAAAGCTCTCCATGATCCTTTGACTTTTTCTGACGAGTTAAAAGTTAAACCTGATGAAATCGAAGACATGAATGAAATTGCATACAGCTCTATAATCTTGCACTTATCTGATAACATTATTAGACAAGTTGATCATGCCAAAGATGCTAAAACATTATGGACTGCCTTAGATGCCTTATTCTTGACTAAAACTTTGCCTAACAAGATTTATTTGTTAGAAAAATTGTTTAGTTTTAAGATGGACCCGGAGAAGGATTTAGAGGGGAATTTGAGCGATTATAGTATAATTGTGAAAAGTCTGACTCATAATGATAAGAAGTTTGACGATGAGGATTTAGTCGTCATATTGTTAAATTCATTGCTCGAATCATATAAAGAAATCCGAAATGTAATTAAATATGTGGATACTCTCACGTTGTGCTATTGCATGATAGATGCGTTGAAATCGAGGGAACTTGAACGAAAAGAGATAAGAACAAATGTAAAAGAAGAAGCCTTATTTGTTAGGAGAACCGAAAAGAAAGAATTTAACTTCCATAACAAAAAGGAAGGGAAAGTCTAAAATGAGATCGAAATCAAAAGACAAAAGTGGTAAAAAATGTTATAACTGTGGAAAGTTAGGACATTTTAAGAAAGATTGTTTTGATTGGAAGAAGAAACAGAGAGAATTAAATAACACTGATCAAAACAATGCTGCTGTTGTTTCTGAATTTGATAGTCTACATGTCCTAAATGTGTCTGAGGGGGAATTTGATAACAATTGGATCCTAGACATCTAAGCACCTTTCACATGTGCCCCGAAAGGTCTTGGTTCTATAACTATCGAGAGATTGAGTCTAGAAGGTCTATATGGAGATAACAATTCTCAGAATGTGGTTGGAGTTGGTGACATAGCCATCAGGATGTACGATGGGGTTGTCAGGCAACTCAGGGAGGTTAGGTATGTCCCTAATTTAAAGAGGAACCTCATTTCCTTAGGTACTCTTGAAGATGAGGGATATACTTTTAAGTCCGGGAATAACGTTTAAAATTTTTAGGGATCTCCGATAGTTATGAAAGGACCCAAGAGGAATGGGGCCGACTATCTAGAGGGCGAATCGAAACAACACCCGATTCAAGTCTTCTTGTCATCGAAAAACAAACCGAACTTTCGCATAACAACGGGTCACACGGGTTTAAAGGGCTAAAATCTTTAAGTAATCAAAAATTACTTGGAAAAGATGATATTGAATCAATGGACTTACGTGAAACATGTGTTTTGGGTAAATCTCACAAGGTTAGCTTTGAAGCTAGCTCTCATAGGACCAGAAATTCATTGGACTATATTCATGCCGATCTATGGGGTCCTCGAGAAGCATTCCACATTCGTGGAAGTAAGTACTTCTTATCCTTAGCGGATGATTACTCAAGAAAAGTTTGGATTTATCCTCTTAAGGCTAAGTCGGAAACTTTTGGGAAATTCAGAATTTGGTTAAAGTCGCTTGAGAATCGCTTAGAAAAGAAACTTAAAACATTAAGAACTCGATAATGGGCTTGAATTCTGCAATTTCGAATTTGACAATTTCTCAGAAGTGTAAAGGGATAACAAGACACGTAACCATTAAATACACACCCGAACAAAATGGGGTCGCCATTTGAGAGAATGAATAGAACCATAATGAACAAAGTTAGGTGTATGTTGATTAGCTCTGCCTTGCCAAAGGGTTTTGGAAGCCGCTAATCTTAGCGACTTATCTCGATTAATAGGTCTCCGTCCAAAGAAGATAAAGGTTTTAAGACCCCACAGAGATGTGGACGGGAGCCTCCAAATCCGAGTCATCGAGGGTGTTTGGATGTGCCGCATTTGCACATCAATCGAAGGGAAACTTGAACCGAGGGCGGTCAAGTGTGTGATGTTAGGGGTATCCCGAGGTGTGAAGGGCTATAGGTTGTGGGTTTAGGGGTTCAAGGCATTAAGATTATTAATAGCAGGAATGTGGTCTTTAATGAATACGAAATGCCATGTCTAAAACAAATAAACCCGATGAAGCTAACAAATCTGAAACTGAGAGGAGTGTTCAGACTGAGGTGAAGTTGACTAATCTTAATTCACCGACACCTAGGAATGATGATAATGATGACCCTACACATCACAAAACTGAACCTGAAACTGAGACTGAAATTGAACCTGAACAAGTGACTGAACTTCAAGATAACACTGAACAAGTTGAAGTTGAACATTTTAATGATCAGCCACCTAATCAAGATTATCAACTCACTAGAGATAGGGCGAGACGGCAGATTAGGCCGAACCCTAGGTACGAATCCCTAAGTCTGACTGAGTTTGCATTAGTTTCAGGTGAAGTTCTTGAACAAATAGAACCTGCTAGTTATGAAGAAGCTATTAATGGAAATTATTCTGAAAACTGGATAAAAGCTATGCAGGAAGAAATGAAATCTTTGAGTGATAACAAAACCTGGAAACTTGTTAAGAAACCTAAAGATCATAAATTAGTTCCATGTAAGTGGATTTACAAGTTGAAGGAAGGTTTAAGCCCTAATGATTCTGTGAGGTATAAGGCGAGATTAGTGGCTAAAGGGTTATACTCAAAGAGAGGGTGGACTATAATGAGATATTTTCACCCGTAGTTAAGTACAAGACGATCGTATTCTATGTTGGCTCTTGTTGTTCAATTCAATTGGGAACTCGAACAACTTGATGTAAAACTGCGTTTTTACATGGAGAGTTGGAAGAGGATATTTTCATGAGCCAACCACAAGTGGTTTGTGGCTAGAGGTAAGTCCGAGTATGTGCGCAAGTTAGAGAAATCTTTGTAAAGGCTGAAAGCAGAGCCAAGACAATGGTACAAGAGGTTTGATGCCTATGGATCGAAGATAGGGTTTAAAAGAAGTGAATTTGATGCTTGCTTGTATTTTAATGACATAAAGAGCGGTTGTGAAGTCTACTTGTTGCTTTATGTCGATGATATGCTTTTTAAATGGACCTCCAGCAAGTCTCAAATTAATGAACTAAAAGAGCTTTTGAAATCGGAATTTGATATGAAGGATTTAGGGAATGCTAGAAAGATTCTAGGGATGGTGATAACAAGGATAGGGCTAAGAACAAGTTAACAATTTCACAAGAAGCATACTTGAACAAAGTTGTAACTAAATTTGGAATGAAAGACAAGAAATTGTTAATGCGCTCTTGCTAGCCATATGAATTTTTCACGTGATCATTCGCCTAAATCCGAATCTAATTAAAAGAGATGGAAAATATTCCGTATGCTAATGCCATAGGTTCTGTCATGTTTTCTATGATTACTACCGACTGATCTTGCATTTTCCATCGACTTCTAAGTAGATTTATGTCCAACCCCGGTAAGTTCGTTGGGCGGGTATGAAATGGTTATTAAGGTATTTGGTTGGGACTTTAAATCTAGGCTTAGTGTATGAGAAAAGATCTCGAGGAGTCGACTCTTAAGGGCTATGTTGATTCGGACTTTGGTGATAGAGACATTTAGGAAATCAACTACCGCTTACTTCTTTACCCTAGGTGATAATTGCATAACTTGGAAATCTCAACTGCAACCCTTAGTGACTGTCTAGTCTAAGCCGAATACGTTGCCAACCGAGGCGGTTAAGGAATGTATGTGGTTAAAGGGAATCTTAAAAGAATTGAACTTCATGCATGATACACCTATTATGTTTACTGATAGTCGTAGTGCGTTGTCACTTAGTAAGAACCCCGTTTTATCATGAGAGATCCAAACATATAGAGGTGAAGTATCATTTTATACGTGAGAAGCTTTCTCAAGGTGAAGTCGAACTTGTTAAGATTCATACTGATAGGAATCCCTCTGATGTGGGAACAAAAATTCTGCCGCAGGTAAATTTAAATTGTGCTTATCTTTGTTACATATTGACACTGGTTAATTTTTCTTGCGCAGCTGGGCGATGATGATGAACATTCCTTCCATGTGCAAATTCGCAACCGAGAGAGTAAGTGTGTTATGAGAACCAAGGTGAAGAATGTGAGAATAGTGCTTCCCATAACACTAGTTGACCCAATTTGTACAACCTCGACTATTTACAAGTGGCCCTTTGATTAAATGAGTGGTTGGGATCAAATCTTTGATTGGGATATTTTCTTTGGCTTTCCTCGAAGTCTTCTTGACGGCACTTTCAAAGATTTGAAATTGGGACAAGACTTTTCAATTGAATATTATATTTACACTTGGTCGGTGGACTCTCACTCTCTCTCAACCTTCAAAAACTCTCTTTTTCTTCTTCCATTGTAGAGCAGCCTCTGCTTTTTCTTCTCTGTTGGTCCATGAACTCAAAAGCTTAGCCTATTGTTTGAGAAAACTCTTGGGGATTCTTAGGCCTGAAATAGTGGCTAAGTTTGTGGAGTGTTTCTCGGTGGTTTAGCTTCGGTTTGGAAGGTGTTCTTGGCGGTTTTATGGTAGACTTATTTGGTCGATGATCCAAGCCAAGAAGAAGGAGGTTTTGGCGGGTTCTCTAGCTCTCTAAGGATGGCGATTTGCATGGCGTGGAAGGGTGTTCCTGAGCCTAACATTTCAGCCGAAAAATGGTGGAGAAACTGGACATCCACGGTGTGCTCCGGCCGGTAGAAAGGGGAGTAGTTTCTCTGCCCTTTTATTTATGTCCAGATTTCTTGTTTATGTTGGTTCTAATTTCAGTTTTTGGTTTGATAGTATTCTGCCCCTTTTTTGTAATCTGTAAATGCCATTGGTATGTTTTGATTGCATAGTGTATACTGAGGTTATAACATTGATAGATATATTGTCAAGTCTGATTTCTGGAGCATGCTATTAAACTCTGTCATTGTGGTTTAAATGAACTGCTGGAACTATATTATGCTTTGTATTGATTCCGCATTTAGGCTGTAAATTCCCAACACTCTGGATAAGATCTGATCAGATTGGAGAAGGAAGAAACCACCTCCACCTACAACCACCAACAAAAATAACCCCAAAACATCATATTAGATCAAATCGGAGGAGAAATAAACGACCCCCCAAAACTCTAAAAATATCCCCAAATCGGTTCAAACTAATGGTCTTGCGAACGTCACAACGAGACGCTAAATGCGGTGTACCGCAGTGGTCCTGCAGCTGTAGTTGTTGGTTTCCAGAGAGAGAGAGAGAGGTTACACTGGGGTGAGATAGGTGAGGAAAGTTATTATTAATATATTTATTTAACACATATTAAATAACTAATTACAAACTGAATTTTGAAATATGAAACCTAAAATGTGATTTATAAAATGTATACTTTAAAAATAGCCCTAGCTGTAATTTTCACCTGTTTTAAATTCAATCAAACAGGCTATACTCCCTTTAGACAGTCATTGTCAGTTCTTGCAAGAAAAGAACGATAAAAGTGCTGAAAAAGCAAGGGATGCAGGTAGGCCAAAAAGAATTTGACCTTTATTTATTATTATTATTATTTTCAGCATGTATTGTAAATTTGTAATGAATCCATCAATTTTCACTTAATCGACTTGTAGCATTAAGCCCTCATGTTTCACCAGTGTTAACCCATTCTGCTGGTAGTTTTATCAAACGAAAGCCTATATCATTTTAGCTTGTTTACTCAGATCCTTTTTCCGATCAGTGAATAAGGAGCCGATGCTAGTCTTTTAGCAAGGGCGAAGCCCAATAGAGTCCAGTGCAGGGGCCCAATCCATTTATTATTATCATCATTATTATTATTTATTTATTTTATTTTATTTTATTTTTTAGTTTTAGGATATCTACCCTCAATTAGTAGATTTTTGTGGAGTTTTTTAATTTTTCAATTTTAGAGGATGAAGGTCAGGCTTTTGTATTGGGGACGATGCATTAGTTCTTCTATATATGCCTTATTGTTTATTTCTTTTCATATTTATGTCGTAATTAACACGGTTTAAAAGCAATTAATGCGCAGATAATTACATTCCTAACTTTTGTACTAATGTTTAAAAATGATCCACAGGGTATTTCTCTGAAATCTCCAACTCAAAAACCTACCTTTCATCTTAACTCTATCTCACTCAGACGCTCACGCCTCTCGTTGTCTCACGAAAGTACTCCAAGCAAGAAGGCAGACGTCCAATTTACGCCAACTGTCGTCGTTTTCAATTTCATCTACTCCAGTTACTTCCAACTTCTTTGACATCGCCGGCAGCAATAGGGTAAGTAATTTACCTTATTCTGTCTTCGTTTTACTGCTAGTTTTGCTTCTATTTTGTACATCAACCTCTTGGGCACTTGTGAAATTTTGCTTTAGTGGGAGTTCTATTGGTTGCTACTTTTCGAAATATTTTGGAGCGGGCCCATGCAATAGAACTATCAAGTTCCACGTGCCAACACTAGACAATATTCATGGCTTCGCTCTTGTGGGTGATTTGTCAATGGGAAAAATTCACAACTCATATTTTATCTATCTCAAAATCAAAAATCAGATCCCAAAGTTTAGAGTTGCAAAAATCAGATTTTTCATGAATTAATTAATTATATTTCATAATTATTATATTAAATTAAATATTTAACTGTAATATAATATAATTAACCCACCCCACCCCCACCACCCCTCCACCTCTGCTTCGGCAACTGCGCCGGCGACCACTCCGACGACTATTCTCCGGTCACAGATCAAAAATTTTGTAGGTCACGAATTATTATTTCGATATCACATATCTAAAATTTTATAGGTCACAGTTTTTTCATCGGTCACAGATAAAAAAATTTGTAGGTCACGGATTAATTCGAGGTCACGCATCTAAAATTTTATAGGTCACAGAATATTTTATTGGTGACAGATCAAAAAAATTATATATCACATGTCGCGTATTTTCAGATTTGTTAGTCACGGATTCCTTTTTTAGCTACAAATTATCAATTTTAAAATCACGGAGAACCATGTAGTTGGTCACACACCCAAATACACTGTCCCCCGATCCAAACCCACCACCAACATTGGTCACAGATCGACCAATTAGTTGGTCACAGACATTCTTCGTTGCATCCCTGCCACCACCACAATCATCCACCAATAATAACACCAACAACAACCACCACCCAAACCACCACAGATTCGCCCAAACCACCACCTACAGATCCGTCAACACACAGATCCTCCACCAACAACAGATTAGAGATCTCTGTTCCCACCACCACACCGCACACCTCCACTGCCACCAGTCACCGCCTCCACCACCACCATTTTCAGCAACAAATCAGTCGCCCATAACCAGATCTAAACCCACGTCGGCGCCACGGCCACGGCCACAGTTGCCCACACCAACACCAACTCACCATGACCTCCAACAACCATCACCTCCACTGCTCCACAAAACGCCCCATGCCTGCCACTGCCAAATTCAATAAAACCCACCCCAAACCACCAGATCCACTACGCAACCAAGCAAACCACCAACGGTCAAAACCAAAAAAAAGAAAAAAATCAAGCACAACCACAGCCAGCAGTGTTCATAGCGCCGTCTGTGGAGGTGCGAAATCGTGACGATGGGTAGAAAGGGAGGAGAGTACGAGCAGAGAGGGAGGAGAGTGCGAAATCGCCGCCTTTTGGGTTGCGGGCAGAGAGGGAGGAGATTGCGAAATCGTGAAATCGCCGTCTGTTGGGTTGCCGACAGAGAGGGAGAATAGTGCGTCGCCGTTGATGGTAGGTAGAGAGAGAGTGTGTGAGGAAGACGGATAGAATATAGGGTTATGCAGACTTCGGTGGCGCCGCCTTCTTTCTGGCAGACTTCGGACAGAGAGAGAGCGGAGGGAGGGAGAGAGAGCGGGGGCAGTAGTGAGAGAAAATAGGGTTGAAAATGAATTAGGGTTTGGATATATTTATGGTTTGATATTTAAAATAAAATACTTGAAAAGTGAATAAAAAACGTCCAAACCTGATTTTTAAAAAGCCACAACTTAACACCTGGTTTAGTGTAAATTTCCCTTTGTCAATATGTACATATCTTTCATTGTTGTTCCCAAATGCGGATGGAGATGGGGGCTAGGATGGGCTATAATCCAGTCCTACCCCAGCCCAGAAGCAAAATGGCTTGTAAAAAATGGAAAACTTAGTCCAAATTCATGGTGAAAATAAAAAAGAATAAAAATTTAGCACAACCCCAAAATTAATATTAGCCCAACTAATTTCATTCCTAACCCAAGCCCAATGTTCAATTTTTCAAATTTAATTTAAGACTCTACTACAATTACATATTTATCATGAATACCCAAATAACTCGTTACCAAATTAGATATTTTATTTCACACACACATATAATGAAGTTTAAAGAGTTCACTTATAATCAATTTAGTTTATTATATAACAAATATTTTTTATTGATTAAAGATAAATGACTTATTTGAACAGTATGAAATGCCACTTGTTTTGACTAAATTTAAAAGTAATTAAATTTTTTCTAATATATTTTTTCATATATTACTTATTTATAGTGAGTTAAAATTTTTTTTATTTCGACCATGAAATAGATGTTATTATCAAAATAAGTAATATGCTATATATATTTAATTTTATTAGCTAAAATTATATTTGTTAGAATTTGTTATGAATGTCCAAAAATATATTGTGACCCACATTATCATGAGTGTCATGAATTTAATCTTTTAAACTAAATCTCGTGTGATATATAGCATCTTTTATGGTACAAGTTCACTGGGAAAAAAAAAATTTCAGTCCCCCCTAACATATCTTTCTGGCTCCGCCCCTGAGCCGGTTCCAGTACAAAATGATCCGATCAGTACAAGCATGTGACCAACTATCACCTGTTCAGGATGGGTACACAAAAACACAGTTGCAACACAAGTTTTTAAAAACCAGTATGAAATCAAACTACCCCGTTATAAACCAAGGAAATACTATCCTCCCGCAACTGACATGGGACAAGGCGTACATACTTCCACGATTCACCCTACAACTACAAGTTGACGACACACAAAATGGATCGACCATGATAGTCAATTATAAGGAACCAGAACACTCTTGACCCTGCTAAAATATTATGCACTAACTAACTAGCCCAAAATGTTTAAGCCCGTTGTGACAAGTCATGGCCCCAAGTCCACGAAGAGCAGCTAAATTTACTATCCGCTACTTATCCGCAAATAATGGAAAAATTAAGATCAAGAAACCAACTTCAAAGGACCACGACATATAGAGACAATTATACGACTAGAAAGTTTGACATGGATCACGCCAACAATGCCAAAAAATTGTCTACATAAATGAAGGGGGACAAGGCGGAGAAATACGGAATTCAATGTAGACAGAAAATGTAATAGCGAAAAAAAAAATTCTAATTTTTTAGGCAATAACTGAGGCTATGGCCTAACTTTGGACTAGTATCCTCCTAACATTTCAAATGTTCACCTTATACTACTAAAATCACAATTTTCGGTAGCATCTCAAAGTTGTACACTTGTTTCTCAACAAGGCTGAAAAAATAAAACATGGCACAAAAAGAGGGAATGCATATGAGTATATGTACCATTAACAATAGCACAATCTCCATCACATGTTAAGAGGAGTAGTTCAAATTCTTATAAATTAGTTTATATTTTTCATCTTTATTCGATGTGAGATTTTATTCTTTAACATGCCACCACAAGATGGTGGCTAATTTGAGCAGACCAATCTTGAAATCCGTGTGCTCAATTTTTTTTAGTCTTAATTGGATCGAATTGCTCGTTGGAGTTTAACGAGTTCTGATACCATGTTAAGATTTGAGATTTCATCTTAAGGGCCAGTTTGATTCATATTATTGTAGAATGAGAATGAAAAATATAGTCGTTATTGAGCCCCACACAAGAGATAGAAATTTAAAATTGATGACTTGATGTGATGAATAACGGTCATATTTTTCATTTTTATGAATGAAAAATGAGAAACAAACGGTGGCTAAAATGTCAAACGAAGTAGCCCAAACTCAGGGGCGGACGCAAAATTTTAAAGTTAGGGGGCACAATCGAACTTGTAAAGAAATTGAGAGAAATTTTACAATCGAAAATTTACGTCCAAAAAAATCATACCCCGTATAATTTTGCAACTGAAAATTTACATGGGATATGACTTTTTCAGATTTCAAATTTCAAAATTTTTTTATTTCTATTCCATATAAAATTTCCTAATAAAATGATGAAAATTACATTGAGAAATTTGTATTGCAAAAATAATAAATGTTAATAAAATAATTGAATTTTTTTAAAAGAAAATGTGAGTTAAACACATTTCTTTTGAAACTCACGTTTAACGCATTTTTAACTATTTTCGATATCTATTTGGATTGTTTGATATGCCAGATTCGATTACCGTAGGATCGTCGAAGAATTTTAAAAGTTAGCATGTTATCGAAATTTTCGAAATACTAATTTTGAACGGCTTACTTTGACAAGTTATAAAATTTGCTACGATTGATCGTTTCGTATGCCATTAACGACATAGAAAATTAGACTGTGAACATTTTGAAATGATATTAAGAATGCAATATTTCGCTCTTATTTGATGGAGAGTTAAAATTTTGTTAAAATGAGAAAGAAAAAGAGAAAAAAATTAAAATTTATTATGATTTTGCCCCTATTTGGAGATGTTCTTAATACCAAATTTTACACCAAAAATAAGGATATAGATGGAACAAAAATTTGGTGTAAAAGAAAATGGAGAGCAAAATGGAAAATAATGAATTACAAAAAAAATTGGTGTAAATGAATAATGTTATACTGACACTATTAAAATTTGGTGTATCATCGAAGTAATTTTTACATCAAATTAATTTGGTGTATCATTGGAGATGATCTTATCATAAGAATTAGTAGCATGTCTAAAATTACTTTTTATTAGGTTCGACTCTCTATCGACTGGGAGGCTTTAGGCGAAAACGTTTTGAAGAATAATACTTTATTTTTTGCATAAATAAAAAAATCTTCTCTACCCAAAAATTAAAGACATTTCATTAAATTAAAAAGGACAAAAACAGTTGGCAGTTGAAAACTCAATAAAAACAAGGAATAATTGCAGCAGTGGTACCAAACCTTTCATTTAGTAGCAAACTTTACACAAACATTTTATTTGTGCCAACCATGAACCATGGTATCAAACCTTTCAAAAATTAGCATTTGGAGTCTAAACTGACGGAATTCGTTAGTTCATCTGTTAGTTGACCAGAAGTCAATGGTTAGCACAAAATTTGATTAATTTTTAAAGGGTAAAATGGTCAATTTATATTTTTCATATAAAAGAATTAAAAGAATTAAATCAAAAATCAAAAAAATAAAATAAAAATAGACGGTGGGTGTTGGAATCTGACGGCATCCAGAGTAGACGGTGGGGGTGGTGAAGATGAGAAGACCGCATTTTCAGGCGTGGGAAGGTTAAGAGGTCTTCGGATAGGAGGTTCATGGTAAAAATAGCCTCTGAGCCCTGCCTCAACTCTGTGTTTGTGTCTAGGGAGGACATTTTGAAGAAGGGGAATTTGATTGTGATACCTTGCGAGATGTCGTTAGGCTCCCACATAACAGTGCCGCAGTGGGCCCATGTGGACCAAGTCAAGTATCGCGCTTGTGAAAGAGGATGTGGAGAGCAAGATGGTGTCGCAGTTCATGATGGAGTTGCGGGGATTGAAGGTTGTGGATGGTGAAGACCTTTCAAATATACTGCATTTTAACCCATAGATTAAAGGGGATTGGATTGGTCAGCCAGTGATTGGGAAGAACACCTGTTATCAGATGCAATAAGGATCTCCACAACGGTGTGAGGGGTGGAGGTCCACGGTTGGCCGTCGGAAGAAAGTTCCCGGCCATGATCTCCGAGTGTGAATAGAATTTTGTTGCTCAGAAATTGGGAGGGAAAGGTGAATTTTTGACATTGCCTTAGATGGTTGTGGTGGTAGATGGCTGAGGATGGGTGGATTTGGTTGTTGTGATGTGACTGTGTGTGGCCCAACGACAACAGCGACGATTGCTCGACGGTGGACGGGTGGATTTGAATATGGATATGGGGGTAAGAGTGGGGAAGATGGTAAATTCTTTTTCTTTTATTTCTTAGTTTCTTTATTTAATTATTTTAATTCTTTTATATGAAAAATGTAAACTAACCCTTTTACCCTTTAAGAAATTAGTCAAAATTTGTGTTGATCATTGACTTTTGGTCAACTAACAGATGAACTAACGAACCCCGTCAAGTTAGACTCCAAATGCTAATTTTTGAAAGGTTTGGCATCGTAGGTGGCACAAATGAAATGTATGGGCAAAATCTGCTACTAAATAAACGATTTTGATACCACTGTTGCAATTATCCCTAAAAACAATTAGGTTATTTTGATCTTTCCCTCCTTTGTTTTCTTAATTTAAACTTCATGTTCAAGCCGGCTACTTTTTTTATTAAAACGTTCATAATATTCACATTTTGGGCCTGTTGAAGGGGGTTTCTATTTCTTGCAGAAGAGATTTCTTCTGCCTTAGGTCAACTTTCTTTGAAAGTTCTTCTAACCTATATTTGTACTTCATTTTTTCAAAACTTCATTTTCAATTACACATTTTTTCATAAAATAATTTTACACGTAAATCCAAAAATTTTTCTTATTTTTTAACCGAACATTTTCCAACAAAACAATATTACAAAATACATTTTGGCCAAAAAAAAGGGGTTCAAATAGGGGTCTAACTAGATAAAATACTTCCAAAAAATTACCTAACAACTTTGCAATATGCCTCTTTATAAGAGTGCCTGACAGCAACAACCAAGGAGTAAATGTTCTTATAAATTAAGGCTTGTGGGCCTGTGTCAACAAATTTGTCCCAAACTGTAAAAAACTAGAGTAAAAAATTATTCAAATTGTAAGTAACTGCTCATATTTCACGTGGTTATGTCAACCAATAACACGTCAACAAAATTCAATATGTACATCACATGAAAATGCTTTAATTTGCATGGCACCGACTCATGACTCATCTAAATCCCACCATTTTTTCATCTTCAAAACCTCCATTTTTCTTTCTCTCAAGAAGAAAAAATGGGAGATAAAACAGCATTCCCGTCCCATCTACTATCGATGAATGATTCTGAGGTACAATGTTATCTATTTCTATGCACAGAAATATTTGTTGATCTGATTGTAGTCAAAAGCTTTTTCTTGCCATAATCATGTGTGTTCTTCATCTTTTCCTAAAATCAAAAAATGAAACAAACATAATCATTGAGAAAATCCATGTACAATCAATGCGTTTATATTTTAATAAGATTTTGATTTAGCATGCCAAAGCAACAAAAAGAAAGCTTCTTTCTGTTCTGCCTCCACTTTTTGTTGGCAACTATGATACTGTTCCTTTATCCAGAAACTGAGGGGTTTGCATTAATTAGGCGGTTCATATTTAATAGAGTAATGCTATTCATCTCCACTGAGGTTGAGCCCTATTCTATGTGGCAATTACATAACATTAAATGATAGATTCATTTAAATACAAAGTCACGTGACTTATGTAATTGAGTCTATCATTTAATACTATATAATTACCACATAAACTGGGACCCAACCCCATATGAATAGCATTATTCTATTTAATAAGGGAAAAATCATTCATTTAAACCATGCGATTATTTTAATGAGATTTTGGTTTCATTGTATCCTGCGAAGGGCATGAATACTGTTTTAAGATAGTTAAGATTGGACATTTCTTGAAGTTCACCTCTACTTTTTATTCAGGTTTCTCTTTGCCTCTCAAGACTGTTTAGGATAAATGTCAAAAATGATGCAAAAAGAGACAATTTAAACCGATGAAAATGATTATTATGAGCACTTATCTGCAAAATTATGAGATGAGCTTCCTCATTTCATCTGTATCAAGTGAATTAGCTTCTATCTGATTATTATTGTTTTATAGAATGAACAAAGTTCTAGCATGTTTTAATAATTTCTAGTCAATCCAATCTACTTTCTGAGTTGTACTGCTATTAGTGTTTGTCGCTTCTATGTCCTCCGGTTACATTACCTAAATGCTCGATTCCAATCCCCATCCGGTGCAAAACCATCATTCCTTGAAAAAAATATATCAAGAAAGCTGAGCGTGGCAAAGATGAATCAAGTGGTCAGCATGCCTCCATATTGTTAATTATATAATGCAATAAGTCCTCATAAGAGTACATTTTTTTTAGCTTATTGGCTGCACTTCTTCTGACATTCAATGATTAGGATAGCTTAAAAGTTTTTATTCACTCATTTTTTTCCCTCTGGTTATTACTTGTTCAGACCTTTTTCTTGCATTTATATTGGATAACTGTATAAGAAAGCCATGGTAGCTATATGGTTTTTAAGGTGAACAGCCATGGTAATAATTATCAAACATATACTGTAGTGTAGATGTGAATTCATTGTTAAATTTTTCGAGACTTATTGATTGAGCTCGATCTATTTACGTGCAGGAAAGAAGTACTAGAATTATGGATGCTAGCACGAAAGATGGGACGATAGATATTTCTGGGAAACCAGAAAGGAAAGGAAAAACTGGTGGCTGGAGATCAGGAATGCTATTGCTCGGTATATACATTGTTATCTTATTTTCTGTCTAATATAGTATGCCAACTGTGGACTGCATAGATTCAAGGTTGTTTCATTTCTTCAAGTCTTTATTAAATTGTATTTGATCTGTTGCTCAGTCATCGAGGGACTTGCGGCGCTTGCATTCACTGGAGTGGAAGTAAACATGGTTCTATTTTCAAAGTCGGTATTGAGGCAGTCGAATGCAGACGCAGCTAACACATTTAGCACATGGATGGGAACTCTTAACATCTGCACTCTTTTTGGTGCTTATCTTAGCGACTCATACTTAGGAAGATACCTCACTTGTGTTGTATTTCAAGTTGTTTTAGTCATTGTAAGTAAACTTGCCAACATTCTCTAAAGCACTTTTTAACCATATAGGTAAAATTTTGGGGAAAAACTATTTAAAGATTTGATTGATTCTGAAGTTTTTGTTGCTTTTTTAGGGACTGGTGCTATTATCTTTGTCGACTCAGGCATTCATGCTTGAACCAAAGGGTTGTGGGAAAATTGGAGAGCTATGCAACCCTCAATCACGAGGAGAAATTGCTCTTTTTTACTTATCAATTTACTTGCTAGCTCTAGGAAGCGGGGCTATGGAACCGGCACTCGCAACTTTGGGAGCAGATCAATTCGATGAAGAAGATTCTAAAGAAAATAAGTCAAAAACTGCATTTTTCAGCTATTATTACGTTGCACTAAACCTAGGATCCTTGATTGCAGAGACTGTGTTGGTTTATGTAGAAAACTTGGGGAAATGGGTGTTGGCCTTCTGGATATCTACCTCTTCTGGTTTAGTAGCATTGATTTTACTGCTAAGTGGGACCTGTAGCTATCGACACATTAAGCCTTCTGGAAATCCCATCTCCAGGTTTTCGCAGGTGCTTGTCGCCTCTATGAGGAAAATAAAGCTTGATGGAGAGGGGCTTTATGAAGCTCCTCATAAGGATGAAAAGGAAAGCGCTCGAAGAAATATATCACATACAGATGATTTCAAGTTAGCTAATTCAAATTCATTTACACTGTCATGAATGCAAGTTATTATGAATTTATTTCTACTTCTTCCCAATAGGCACTAACGAACGGTGCTGATTCATTTCAAAAACAGGTTTCTTGATCAGGCGGCTGTTTTAACCCCAGAAGATGCAATCTTGTTAACTAGTACACGCCAAAATCCTAATCCATGGCGCCTCTGCACCGTTACACAAGTTGAGGAGGTCAAATGCGTATTTCGACTGCTTCCAATATGGCTCTGCACAATTTTGGCCTCTATAGTATTTGTACAAGTCCTTTCTCTGTTTGTAGAACAAGGAGCTGCAATGGACAGAGAGATCTCCAGCTTCCACATCCCCCCGGCCAGCATGACTGCCTTTGACATTATAAGCACCTCAACTTTTATTCTCTGTTATGAAAAAGTGATAGTTCCTCTATACATCAAACTAACAAGACGGGAGCCAAACCCTCCTAGCGAGCTACAGAGAATAGGAATCGGAATGGTTATATCGATTATAGGCATGATAGCCGCAGGCCTAGTTGAGCAATATCGTCTAAGGTACGCAGATGTAAGAGAGACAAGTTCTTTAAGTATTTTTTGGCAGATTCCACAATACGTGCTCGTGGGAGTTTCTGAAGCATTCATATACGTTGCGCAATGGGAATTCTTTGCGTCTCAAATACCGGATGGGCTGAAGAGCTTGGGGCTTGGCTTATCAATGTCTTCTTCAGCATTAGGTAGTTACTTGTCCAGCATAATATTGAGCCTAGTGATGAAGATCACATCGAAGCATGGGAAACCAGGATGGGTACCTCCAAATTTAAATGATGGACATTTGGATAGATATTTTTTCCTCTCAGCAGCTTTGATTGCATTGGATCTTGTACTCTTTGTCGTATGTGCTAACCGTTACAAGTGTATAGCATTAGAGAAACGAAATGAAGAAAAGGAAACAGAGGCTCTACCTTGAGTTGATGAACCTTTGGGACTAGGCAACAGTTAAGGTGTTAAACAAGTGTACAAGGGAAAAGAATGTAGTCTAAACAATCAAAATTTGGCTTTTCTATTATTCAGATAGCTAAACATTGATTGAGTTTTTTCATTCCAATTCCACAATACATTAAACTATGCATGTTTGGATCAAATCTTGTTGTTTATATGTGCTCTTTTTGTTGCTTCATAAATGATGGTTATTTTCTTTAGTCGTAGTCAAGTCTTGTAAAGTTGTCTTATCAATTGTTATTAGGGCTATTAGTGGATTGGATTTTAGTTCGAATCCGATGAAATTAATGGGAAATGAATTTAATATATCCATCCGATAACTCAATCAAGATTCAAATCCTACAGTTCGTTGACTAAATAGAGTAAATATGGATGTATGTCAATTCGATCCAAGTTGTTACAATAACATAATATATTTTATATATTACCGCATAATTTATTACATATAATTTTTTTCATTTTGAAACTTGTATTATATTTTATGACTTTCAATGAAGAATGTCAAACCTTTCAAATTCCAATATAAATTAATATGTATTATAATAAATTTTGTATTGAGATTGAGGATTCCCTCTTTTTAAAACATTTTATATCGGATATCCGATAACATAGCAAATTGGATATGAATTAAACAATTAAATATCCGTTAGATTTTCGGATCGAATAGGATTCATGAATTATTTTTATCGGATGGGATCAGATATGGGCAGACTTTATTTGTTACTATTCTTTCCATCCCACAAAGATAGGTTTACTTTTCTTTTTTATTTGTCCCAAATTATAGACATATTTTCTTGTTGGGAGTATGTTAATGACTTAATTTTCTATTATGTCCTTATTTAGCCCGATTTGATGGTCATTATTGTGTGAAAATAATATTTTGAATAGTGATTTTTTGGAGTATGTGTAGTTGAAAAATGAAAAAAAAATGAATTTACGTACAAAATATTTTATTGTGTGAATGTGTTTTTAAAAATGAATATGAGAAATAAATTGTTTTGTTTTAAAGGGAGTTAAACGGGGGAATGCACTTTATTATCAACTAATATGAACCCTCGTTTGGGCCATCTTTTTATCTCATTAAAATGAAAAATACGATCATTATCCATTACATCATCATTTAAATTCAAATTTTATATATCTTGTGTGGGCTCCAATAACAGCTATATTTTTCGTTCTCATTCTACAAAAAAGATGGCTCAAACAGGCCTGAACTACTATTATTCAATCTAGGGGTATATTAAGAATAATGTAAATAAATTGTATAGAATAGAGTATTATATATCATTTTATTTGACATTGCCCTTCCCAAATGTTACGTATAATTAGGTATGGGCGCGATTAGGTTCGATTTCGATTTCAAGAGGATTGGAATCAAACTGAAAATCAATTGTTCTTTTATAATGGAACCATTGGAACCGAATTGTTCGGATTTGGTTTGGTTTGATTCGATTCCAGAACCAAACTTTTGTGAAAATAAATTGAAAACGGGTCGATTGCATAATTAGAATTGTTCTAATGATTTTGAAATCGGCTAGTCCTGATTTCAAGAAACCAGAACCATTTAGAAACATACTACAAAATCAAATCGAACCAATCGATTGGTCCCATTCTAATCCAACTACAATGGGTTCGATTTTTTTTTGCCCACTCCTAAATATGATGTTATTGTTTCCGTCAACTTTACGTAAAGCCAAGGGTGGGTGTGTAAATTTTGTTTTTTACATATTTGTCCGGTTTAATTTTTTTTTTTTTAAATCCAATCATGAATTCGTCTCTAGTTAAAGCTCCTATTTTCTTTTTTTAACACTGCACTTTTAAAACTATCTACATATTTGTTAACGAGTCAAATTTCAATGCATCAAAGCAATCGAAAGGAAAAATGTATATCTATCCATGGGTACATTTTAATTAAAAGTAACTAAAATGTATATATGTTTTGCTCGTTATCTTCATCCCAAGATTCAATATTATGAAAATCCTAAAAAAAGATAAAAAAAAAAGAGTTTGTTGTGGGATTGCCTTAACTAGCATGAGATTTGACTTCTTGAAGCTTTCTATACGAGTTCGATGACAGTAATAATCAAAAGTACTGGATTTCGTCATGTTCGATTGTGTTGGATTAAGATTGAACCCTTGTCGAGATATTGACTTGGCTATTTCTTTATTTCTTTACAATTAAGCTACTCAAATAAGTACAGTTAACATGATTGGGTACTGTTTGGCTCTTTTTTTCTTCAAACTGTCCAATGAATGTTTGACACGTGTTCCATCTTTTTAAATCTTGTCAAGTGCCCCGTTTGTGTAGCAAGATTCATTTCTTTAACATCAATCATTCCTTAACCCCTGTTTGACAATTATTTTTATAAATTTTTTGTCAAAGTCATTTTCATTTATGGATTCTCCAAATAAAACATTCTATACATGAACTCTAAAAGTTTTTTTCTTAATTGTCAAATAGGAGCTCAATTTGCCCGTCTTAGGAGAACGAATTAAACTCAAATTTCAACGAATTTAAAAATGGATCAATAGGCCTATGGTCTTGCCTAGTCTTTTATTGAAATGAACCCACTTAAAATTATTAAAAAACCTAATTTTACAAAATATATTAAGCCGACAATTATTATTTGGAAAAAAAATAATGTTTGGAATGATAATTTTTAAGTAAGTGTGTGGTTTAAAAATAGAAAAAAAAGTTTTGACTTCACATATAAAATATTTTATTTTATGAACGTCGGATTAAGTGTGAGTACTTCAGAGAAAGAGTTCTGGAATAATAGTTTCAAACAAAGGCCAGGAGGTCAGGCATGATCCAGCCCAAACGAGTAAAGAATCTTGGGAACAATACATAATTCCTTGTTTTAAAGATCACTTTTCATAAATAACAAATTTCAATTTTTTTTTCAAAAATCAGATGTTAAATCAATTTATTAAATATTTTTAATTATAATATAATACAATTATCCCAATTTATTAAATTTCAAATCCAAATCATTATCTCTCTCTACTCTCTATCATCTCCCTACCCCTTCTCTCTGGAGGCGGCCATCTAATCCGTGCACCTCTCCGGCGACTGTTCCGACTGCCACTCCTGCGACCTCTCCGGTGACCACTCCGGCGGCCGCTCCAATTACAATTCTGACTGTTCCAATAACACTCCAACGCATGTTCCGATCAACCTACCCACCCATCCATCCACTCCCAATTTCCAAAAAATTTCTAGAATTTCAAGTCACAATCGGTCACATATTTGGTCGAAATCTCATCCCCGTACCACCAAATTCAAACATCGTCGCTGCACCGGAAAAATCATATCCAAAACACCACTGCACCCAACCACCAGACATAGCACCACACACCACCACGCCTAACCTCAATCGAATCCAACTAACACTAAACACTACTGGCCAATAGAAAAATCACACATTCCGGCCACCACCACGATTGCGATCCTCCTCTGGCCGACTGCCCACAACCAGACGACCCCAACCATGCCATAATTTATCCCAAATAGCCTTCCATAAATCTGAGTTGGCCACAGAAATTATCGCAGTCGCAAACCCGCAACAGGCAGGTCCGAAAAATGCTGATTTCGATGCAGCCCAATCGACCCACGGTCGTCAACTACCTGGGTCGTCTTCATGGCACACCTAGCTCAGCAATGGGTCAACTCCAATTTACAGCCCAATGATCTGAATTTGGTCCAGAAAATCACGCCACTGCTGCGAGGAGGAGGATAGAAGAGGAGAGAGAGAAGGAAGAGAGAATGAGGAAAGTGAAAAAGTTTGAAAATGAAATTGATTGGGATGGGTAGGGGTGGAATAGATTACGTTTAATTAAATTTTTATTAATTATAATTTTTAAAATCTAATTATCACTTGATATATGAATTTTAAACTAATCCACATTTATGATAATTAGTTTTTAATTGTAGGTTTCAAGTTAATTTTCCCAAGAATCATTCCATGGAGGAAATATCCAGAAGATGCACGGTTAAAGAACGTTAAAGAAGCTCCGGGAGGTAACCTCCCAAAATGCCTCTCAGTTATCACAGCAGAATCCCACTCTCTCTCCACCGCCACCACCACCGTTTCCTCCGCCACTCTACTGCTGCCGTCGCCGGTAAACTTCTCGTCAGCATGTCCATGTCGTCATCGGCCCCATCATCACCACCTGAATCACTCGCTAGGCCCCAAGAAAGGGAAGAGCTCTTAAGCCAAGTGTTGAAGTACCACAACCAAACTAAACACTCCTTCACCAACTATGCCCGTGGCCCCCATGGTCTCGACTGGGCAAACCAACCCAATCCTTTCCGCCGCTACGTATCCGCCCCGCTCCTGCCCCTCCTCCACCACGAAAATGACTGGAATAGCCCTTCCTATTTCTCCGTCTTCGATTCTCTCCCATCTCCAGAACCCATTTCCAAAACCACAATTTCTCAATTTTTCTATAATTCCCTTGCTTTATCTGCGTGGAAAAGTACTGGGTTTTCTACTTGGTCGTTACGTGTAAACCCAAGCAGTGGAAATCTTCATCCTACAGAAGCATATATCATTTCGCCTCCTGTAGATTCCTTATCGGAACACGCCTTTGTCGCACACTATGCGCCAAAAGAGCACGCGTTGGAATTAAGAGCACAAATCCCATCGGGCTTTTTTAAGAGTTTCTTCCCTGATAATTCTTTTCTGATCGGCTTTTCCTCAATTTTTTGGCGGGAAGCTTGGAAGTACGGCGAAAGGGCCTTTAGGTATTGTAATCATGATGTTGGGCATGCCATTGCTGCAGTTGCGATGGCCTCATCAGGGCTTGGGTGGGATGTGAGGGTTTTAGATGGATTAGGATACGAGGAGTTGGAGAAGTTGATGGGACTTCATATCTTTCCTGAGTTCAATATTCCTAGCAGACCTGTCAAAGGGAGAATGCCCGAGATTGAATTTGAGCACCCAGATTGTGTGCTGTTGGTTATTCCAAATGGTACATCAGATTTTGAGGTGGATTACAAGGAATTGAGGTTAGCTATATCGCAGTTCCCTAATTTAGAGTGGAAGGGGAAACCTAATTTGCTTAGCAAAGACCACGTGTGTTGGGACATTATATATAGAACGGCTGAGGCAGTGAAAAAGCCATTAACGATGACGAAAGGAACAGTTTTTGAGCCGTATAGGAGTGGTGGAATGATTAGTGGCAGTTCTTACAAGGAGTTTAGTTTGAGTGAGGTTGTTAGGAAGCGTAGGAGTGCGGTTGATATGGATGGATTTACTGTGATGTCAAGAGAAACATTCTATCAGATTTTGTTGCATTGTATGCCTTCGGGTTATGGAGGACAGAAACAGTGTAGTCAGTTGGCATTACCATTTCGAGCTTTGCCTTGGGCATGTGAAGTACATGCTATTCTGTTTGTTCATAGGGTTGTGGGGTTGCCGAATGGTTTGTATTTTTTGGTAAGAAATGAGGACCATTTGGATGAGCTCCGAAAAGCAACAAGACCTGAATTTAAGTGGGTGAAGCCAGATGGCTGTCCTGATGATCTTCTTTTATATGAGCTCGCCCAAGGCGATTGTCAGGAGCTTTCGAAACGGCTATCTTGCCACCAAGTATGCCTTTCACTATGCCATGATCTGTAATCTTTTAGGGTATTTTATATGCTGCTTCTTATTTGAGGCACTCGCCATATTCGTATTTTCCTTGACGTATTTGAGGGGTGTATGTGATGGCATCCAGTTCTATCTCATCTCATCTTTGCCTTGTTGTCTCAGATCTTATGAAGCTATCTTGTGAAGTGAATTAGTGAATGTTACTTAAATAGCATGGGCATAACCTGTTGAGATAGTCATTATATTAAATAGAAAGGTGATAGTTGATTTTCCATTTTCCGAAAATTTGATAACTTTCAAAGGAATTAAGAATATGAGAGTACTTCGAAATTCAAAATATCTTATTTAGGAATAAGATATGTTTTAACTGTAAGCTGGAAAAATCAGCTCCGGTTCTTGTTGCGTCCCATTGTGTAATTAGCAGATAACAGCTGCACAGACTCCATTAAACTCTGTATTTGCCCAGACTGGACTGTGCCACTACACATTGGAGCTTAACCATTGGCTTGAAGTGCTTAAGTAGCTTCCTAAGCATTTATGGCTAACCATTCACTTGGTCCTGCCTAGAGAGGTGATGCATTGCAAGCTTCCCCTTGTCCTGCTCATTACTGTTAAAACTTGACAAGCCCAGTCTTGCCCCCATTGGATGCTGCCACTAGGGTGACTCTGATTCTAAATTTGCCAGGCATTTGACTTGAGCCCTAACTGCCATTGTAGAATAATTTCAAATCATTCGACATAAATCCCAGATGTTGGATTTGCTTTGCCGAATTGCTTGCACCATTTTCAGTGTCAGTTCGATTATGACTCGTGATGCTCTGCTGCATTAACTCTTATCACATTTTAGAATCAATTGAAAATCTGGTGCTAAGTTATTTATGAGCAACTGTTTTGTTTTTACCTGTTATCAATGTTTTTCATATAATTTGTAATTGACATACAGGACATTGCTAGCGATGGCTGCTTTAGCCTCGGTATGGTGGCTCGTGTTGAGCCCACTTTGTGTGAAAAGGGGGCTTGGATGTATCCTCGGCTTTTTTGGGAAACTGGAGTTCTTGGCCAAGTCTTGTATCTTGAAGCCCATGCTGTTGGCATTTCTGCTACTGGGATTGGTTGCTTCTTTGATGATCCTGGTATGTGGTTAAAATGAAGCTAATATTACTATGAACAATTGTGCAAATAACATTCCAGATTCAAATTTCAATCTAGGATTATACTCCTCCTTTGACTTAGGAGCTGCATGATCTATCAGGAGCAGCTGATTTAAATTGAATCTAATATTACCATGAACACTAATGCAAATGTAAGGTCCCAGGTTTCACGTCCCACTTCCAGCTCCCCATGTTGAACAGAAGCTTAAATACCTCTGAAGCATGAACTATGTAGGTTAAGATTGTAGTAGTTTCCCTTCCCTGAGCTTATGTAATTATGAGAGATTGACAGGGAAAATAAACTTCTCTAGTATTCTAGTTACTCGCACAACTGAAAAGCTAATCTTACAGAAAAGAAGTTGAAATTACAGTTCTTTCACATCACAATAGAAACAAGGACCTTATTTGTTGGGAGAAGTGCCCAGTGTGCCAAATCATTTTGAATTTTGACCATTACAAGTTGATCGATGAGATATATTTAGTGAACCAGTGTCGCCTAAATTCAGTATTGTCAATAAGATAGATTAAACGTTATATGTTTCTTACTCGATAGCTGCATTGAAGTGTTCTCAACTTGATTGTTCGTCACCAAGTGTACAAATCAAATGCAAGATGTACTTCTTGATGTTGTGGCAGTCCTTGGTTGTGCAGCAAGAGGCCAAGTACTGCCTAATTGGATTTGGTTCTAGTGCCAATTGAAATTGCCATAATCTAAACATAATAGACAACTTAAGTCTGAATCTTTAACCCGAAAATACAGTCCAATTATGTGGTAATGGATGTTATAACCTTATTTTCGCCATACACTTCCCTTTTAATGAAGTTATAAAGCTCATGAGACTATTGGTTATCATTTGATGTGCTTATCTTTTCATAAGTTAACCATCTTATCTTTGGATTCAAACCTTGGGTGCTGTGTGTAATACTAATTATTAATAGTGTGATTGACATGGTTGGAACACCTAATTCTGATTATAAAGGGGTTTTGAGATACAATCATAGAGGCTAATGGAATTGAACAACATGCTAAGGCTTATTCTTAATAAAACTGGGGCGGGGAATGTAAATCGTCTTTTACCACTCCGTACAATCCAGGGCCTACAAGGTCTAATATTATTAGAAAACTAATTTTAATAATATACTTATCCAACACTATGTGGCTTCTGTCGAGATAATTTCATAAAATGCAGCAGTTGGTTGGTAAATAATAATATACCACCCCTCCACACGGTATTAAACTGTATTTCTTTTCTTCAAAGGACTTATTCCCTCATTCATTCTGAAATCTTGTGCAGTACATGAAGTTCTTGGATTAAGAGGATTAAAGTTCCAGAGCCTATATCATTTTACAGTCGGGGGCCCAGTTGTTGATAAGCGTATCATGAGCTTACCAGCATACCCAGGACCAAGCATTGATGCCTAATTTTGAGTAGCGAAATCAGCTTATATTATACATACAATCTAATCTTCAATATTATTGCAGACTATTTATAACATTATAAGATACATTCTGTACTCATGTATCAACCTGATTCTACCATTTGAAACATAGTATATATAGATGGCTGTGAATATGATAGTTTAGTTAAATTTCGAGTAGTAAATTGGATTTCTTAAGTTAAGTTTCTTTTCTGTTCATGCAAATGCTTTACATTTGATTACAAATCCAGTTGAAGGATTTTGTTGTTTGCCTGGAAAGGATAATCTCTCCTACTAAGTTCATGTAGTAAGCAGGGGAATGTTGATAACTATTGTAGTACATTTTTTTTTGGGATAATTGCAGCTGCGGTCCCAAACCTTTCAAATTTTTGCGCACTTTACCCTAACATTTGATTTGTGCCCGTCACAGTCCCAAACCTTTCAAAAATATGCAGCAGAGGTCCAAAGGGACCGTTTCTGTCCGTTTGACCGTTAGTCAACCAAAAAAGTTAAAATTGACCAAATTCATTAAGGGCAAAATGGGAACTTTGCTAATACATTTAAAATAATTACAAAGAAAAAGAAATAAAAAAGAAAAAGAAAGCCGACCCACCCCACCCCGCTAGTTTCTCTTCTCCAGCCACAGTATCTCTTCTCCGACGAGACCTGTCGGAAACCGCCACCTTCGAACCAGTTGTTGCTCTACTTCCTACCCCAAAAAATCTAATCCAACATCCTCCTTTTTCTTCTAATGTAAGCTAGACCATAAATCCAAAATCGATTTTTGCACAATAGAAATTAGAAAATGCCCAAACATCCTCCTTTTTCACAATAGAAATTAGAAAATGCTCAATGTTTGTAATCTTGATTTCCATTTCATCTCTGCAAATATGATAATCATCCCCAAAAATGAAAATGCCCAAAAATTTCTCAATCCACTCTCATGGAGACCACTGAAATGCCCAAAAATGAAATGAAATGGAAATGCCCACAAATGGTTTTTGGAGACCACTGAAATTGCACGAATCGATGCAATGAAATGGAAATGCCCAAAAATGGAAATGAAAATTTCTCGCTCCACTCTCATGGAGACCACTGAAATGCCCAAAAATTTCTCGACTGCAATTTCACTACAGTCCAAGAACATGCAAGAATTTCCCCTGAATAGTTCACTCCAAAAGGCACAAACCAGTCAAATAAACTATTGGGATCATCAATAATCTCGAATTTGAAGCTCAAGAGTGCATAAGAAAGAGGATCTCGAAATTGTTTGTACGAATTCAAAACTAACTTCTTGTTATTATTTTGCTGTTATTACTTAATCACAGTATACATAGATCCAATTACCCTTGACTGGTTATATGGCAGAATCGAGTCCAACCTATTGGCGGTCGTTGGCAGTTGTAGACGAATTAAACATAAACAAACCTTTATTAGCTCTTTATCTTGGTCTTTGTTACTGCTTGGGCGTCGAGAAACTGGAGCTTTGGGGTATTGAGTTAGCCAATGCAACCTAATTTACAGTGGTGGTGGTGGTGGTGGCGTGCCGGTGCCGGCAGGAAGATAGAGATGGTGGGTGGTTGGTTTGATTGTGCTGTCGGCAGGAAGAGAGAGATGGAAGGTGAAGTTGGGGTTTTTTTGTTATTTTTATTTTTAGTTTAATTGTTATTAATATTTGGGAATATATTATTTATAAAAGTACCATTTTGTCCTTTTTATTTTAATTAAAATTGAATCAATTTTGACTTTTTTGGTTGACTAACGGTCAAACGGACGGAAACCGTCCATTTGGATCTCTGCTGCATATTTTTGAAAGGTTTGGGACTGTGGCTGGCCCAAATCAAAGGTTAGGGTAAAATGCGCAAAAATCTGAAAGGTTTGGGACCACAGTTGCAATTATCCCCTTTTTTTTTCCCAACGCTACAATTATGCTGCAGATGGATTTTTTTTTCAAAGGGAATTAGGAATCTGTCTTTTCTTTTCCTTTTTTATTTGCTTTTTGGTAGTATAGAATATTATGTTGATGGAATTTTATTCTATTCTTACAGAAAGCAATGTCTGAGTTTTCGAGATTATTCAAGTTCACGTTCTTTTATTTATTTTCAAGATTCTTCATCAAAGTTGCTTTCCTGGCAATTTCTCAATTGAAGCAGAAGATATTTAAAATGTAAGTAATTAATTAGTAAATAAAAGAGAGAAACTAAATGAATATTGTAGAGAATAGATTTGACAGTTGAGAAGAGAAGAATGATAGGGCCACTTAGCAATCTCAAGAACTCAAAAAAGGAACAAATGAAGAATCGTTAGAGAATCTTAAGGGACACTGGTGTGATGTCGGGATCAAGTTCTTCTAATGGTCAAGTCAGTGATGCTTATAGAAAATATATATGTGCTAGATGAAAATAAGTTGAACGATTGTGACGAAGGTACCTTGAACTCTGTTGGGTGTATAGGAGCGTGTAACCGTTTGGACGAAGTTAGTCGTGATCCTAGTGAATTTTTCAAGTCATTAGACATTGCGATCTCTCTAGATAGACTATGTTGAGAAGCTATCCGAAGATTAGATCATACCCGACTGTTCATTTAGATGATTGAGTGATAAGATCACATAAAAATACTCGGTTGTCTGGATGATCCTGCCCTCAAGTATTTTCATCCGCATAAAGGTATCAGCCTTGGTCTAGCAGGTTGCAATTTGACCGTTAGATGATAAAGTCCTGGCGATTTTGGGGGTAGATCCTGTGGTTTGGGATGGTGGGTCGTGACTTGTGATATTTACTAGTTGGGCCAAAGGTGGCACCGCATTATGTGACCATTGGGATTATAAATCAAGGGGTGCACCTAGCATGGCTCGGTTAGTTTTCTAATTTATTGTATTGAGTTGTACTATTAAATAATCGTGTTTAACAATTATAATGTACTTAAGAGCTCATCCATGATCATAATCTTTAAATAATAGCTTCAAATTTACTCCAAAATTTATCGTTTTGGCTAAGCAACTGCAATGCTTTTGTTGGGACGAATTGCAGCAGAAACCGATAATTCTGCACAAAACCGGTTGGTCGAGCCAATGGGATCGATACAGGTAATAATATGTACTTATTTTGGTTACAAAACGAAATTATTGCTCAAGAAAAAATTAATTAATAAATTTGAAGTCGCTTTTGCAAAAATAATTAATCAAACATAAATCACGGTTTGTGCTTAATCCAACTGTCCAAGCGTAATCAATTAAAACTGACCATCTGTTTATTTATTGCTCCCCCTTCTCATCTTTTGTGTAGCCGAGGCGGAATATCCACCCGTCCGCAGACCATCTCGTGCTAGGGTATTCATCGAGTCACAATGTCAAATATCGCGATATCCTGATCTATATATCAGTTGTATAACAATATAGAGTCATCAACGATTAGCTCAGATTGCATTGAGGGTGAGCCTAGCTTGGGCCGTGTCCACAAGAGCTCTCGTGACCGAGTAATAAAAGATTGTTTGGATCAAATATATGATGAGGTAGATCTAGGGATGGCAAAATGACTTGTCGGCTTGGGCTCGGCCAAGAAAAAGTCCGAGCCTGGCCGGCTTGTTGCTCGGTAGGGCCGAGTCCCATTTTGGGGCGTCGGCTTGAGCTAGACAACCCGTGTGGCTCGACGGGCCGGCCTCGTGAGCCTAAAAAAAAAAAAAAAAGGTTGTCTGTCACTTCCTTATTTTATTTTATTTTTTCTTTTCATTTTAGTTGTATATTAATATTTAGTTATTATTTATAATACGTATAAATTATACAAATTTTAAATTCTTTAAAAAAATAGTTTAGATTTGTCACGAATTAAAAAAAAAAAATCGAGCATGATCGGGCTCGACTAGGCTCGCTAAGACCCTAGTCGAAAGCATGGGTCGAGCCTAAATTTTTTGGCCGAGATTTTGCTCGACTCAGGCCAAAAAACTCGAAGTATTTTTACTTGAGCAGAGCTTGAGCAAAAAATTCAGGCTCGCGGCTCGACTCGTTGACACCCCTAGGTGGATCAGCTCACCAACTGTATCAAAGAAACACGGAACATAACACAATATGGTGAAAGTTTCCTTGGCATGCAAGCAATGTTCAGACATGGATGAGCACAGCTCAAACTGATGCAGCTACTTGTATTTACGAATTTTCGGGTAGGGCCATAGGGGGCAGGCAAGATAGAGATGACAAAAAAATTCGATACCCGCGGAGTCCCGCCCCGTTCGTGGTGGGGTTCCCTGCCCTGCCCCGTTAATTATTTATTTATTTTTTAGAATTCAATTTTTTAAATGAAAATTTTTACAAAATTTCATTAGTTCTAATAAAAAATAGCAACTAAAATTATTTTTCTAAATCTAATGAATATGTGCAATAAAAATAAATTATAAAAAAAAAAAATTTAAACGGGTAGTAAACGGGGCAAGGACTCCGCCCCGCCTTAAACGAGTAACGGGCCCCCGTCTCGTTGCCATCCCCAAGGCAAGACCAGGGCCTTGATTAAAGCTAAGGTTCTTACTCTTGCACAAGTCACTAGCAATGCCCTTGCTCTGTTTAGGGATGGCAATTGAGGACGTTCGCGGGTGAGCCAACAAGCTCGTCTTTGTGAAGGTAACTTTTTTTGTTTTTTTTTTCAGAAAAAGTATATCTTAAAAAATAAAAAAAATAAAAATTAACGGGTTGGCGAGCCGACCCACGAGCCACAAGCTCATGGGCTGAGCCGAGCAGAAGCTCAGCACCACACATGCCAACTGTATGCCTGCACGGCTGCACACGCTCGCATTCATAATTTTCTGTATTTTTGTCGATTTCTATCCCTCGTCGCCGCCTCTAGTAGGACTATCAATTGTTAAATTAACGAGGTGGACAAAGTTACCCTAAATTAAATTAAAATACAATTACCTAATTAAAATCAAACTAAAGTAAAATTGCTTCGAATGGATTTTACCCGTCAAAATAGAAAGCATTATTCGAGTGATTTTACTCTCTAAATTTAATTATACTCTCCATTATGCATAAGATTATCTTTATTTATAAAGAATCTCCAAAGTTCTTTTTGCTACCACAACCATGATTAAAAAAAAAATTGATCCTTAAATGCAAGACCCTATTCATAGAAGTTTGTTACTGACATTATAAATCAAAGAGAGAGTTTGGATGAAGTACTAATTAAATTTACATTAAGCACTTCAACTGTCAAAGCAAGCAAAATACATAACTTCATAGGGCAAGAAACTATTTTTACAAAATAATTCGTGGTATAACTTTAATTAAAAAAGAAAAAAATAGAAATCTTATGATTTACTCCCAATCCCAGCATCCCAATTCGTTAAAATATGGTTGCAAAAATATTTTCTACTTGCATAAATCAAGGAAGAAAGTCTCATATTTCTTGAATAACAAAAACAATAACAACACTGTATTGCCTGTGACAGAACAATTTATGATCAACAATTCCAAATTAGTATTTTGCAATTGGACTTAAATTATGAAATAAGTCTTCACACATCCTGTCTGAATCTTGTTGCCATTTTGAACCCGGAAAATTTCAAACAAAACTTTGAGAATTCAGCAAATTAAACATTCAACACTTCCCACTAGATCATGGACATTAGAAGCAACTTGATAAATTTTGACTTCTAGAACATATGATGCTGGCAGTATCTTGTCATATCTCCACCTTCAACAATGGAGCACTAGAATTAAGGATTCAACCACGGGAAAACATTGGGGGACGTGGGCAGCCGTGCTGTAAGAACTTCAACCCCTGTATCAGTTACCTGCATCATGGCATAAAGAGTAGCATACTCAAATTAAGCATAGAAGTCTTAATGCATTCATCATCTATCACGATGTTCCTAAATACTAATACAGAGGAGCTGATTTCAAAAGATATCATGAAAAATTTAGTGAAGGCGCGTTTAACTCTATCAGAACAATGTCATATGCACTCAGATAATCAAACTTTCTAGTAGTTCATGGAATGGCATACTTAATAATCCAAGCCCAGTGTTAAAATCAGCTAAATTACCCTAACAAACCAAAATGATATCCAGGGCCACATGCAAGCAAGTCAGAACTATTGCCAAGGTCATCTGATTGACCAAAGATTATCATTAAGTGCCAATAAAAAGTTACCAAAAGAGTGTGTTCAAATTGGGCACTGCGTTTGCCATCTGCAGTTACAGCAGTCCATCCATCTGGCCACATACGGTCACGCCAAACACCTACAGTGGGGTTTTTATATTAGAAATAAACAGAAAGGATTCTAAATTCCATGACAACGTTAAATGGCTAAAAACAATACCTCCATTAATCATGGGCTCAATGGTAAAGGTCTGGCCTGCCTTCATCACCCCGACTGCTTTATTTCCTGCTTAGGATAAGGACCATACCCAAGGATACAGCGAGAACACAAGACAGTAACAGAAAAAAAATGCATAATTTCAGCAGACAGGATATCATCATTCAGTGTTTTCACATATTATATTTTGAAATTTTGTACCAAGGTCTATTAACTGTGTGACCATTACGTAAAATTCAACAAAAAGAACGTATCCAATCCTAAATATTTCCTATGGGTGTCAGTGAATTGGTTCCTGGTCCCACCATGTTCCTTAACAGTTCCAAATTTTGGATCTTGTACTGACTGTGTCAACCTGGAACCTATGCCTAATCCAACACTGTCAAGATAGGGTTGGTCAGGTAGACCCCAAGGAACCTGTGATTTTTTATTTTTTTTTATTACTAATATACAATAACTTGATGTAAAAACTAAAAACTATAAAAAATCCAAATCAAATATCATATCTACAACATTAACGATTTATTTCTATGGAGTGAGCTTGGGGAAGTTACTAGCCCTCCCATGTACATTTATAACCACATGATTTAAGACCCTCTACTAAAGAATTATTAGAAGTCCTGACTTATAATGTAACATTACTGAATCTTATCTAGATGATAACATAAGAAATTAATAAATTCGTTCTGTTCTGTTCTGTCCTAAACCAGTTTTAAGAGGTCAGTTCCAACTATTAGATCCTGCACCATACTTTATAAGACCATTTTAAAGTCAATTTTCAATTCACCCTAATAAATGCGAAACAAACATGAAAGCCACTAATTTGAGGATACTTGCATAATGGGGTATATTTGGTGCACAATGGAAGAGCTCTCCAATACCATGACCACAATATGATTTCACCTGATTCACAGATTGGAAGAAAACAAGAGAAAAGATTAGGAATAGTTTTCCAAAGAAAATGGATAAACAAAGAAGAAAACATTTACCACAGAGAACCCCGACATAGAAGAGTGTCGGTTGATAATCTCTCCAATTTCCCGGAAACGTACGCCAGGTTTAACTAATTAAAAATACAGGGAAAAAGCATTACTTTCCATCTTAAAGATAAAAAGTTCAGACAAAGAATGTTGTGATTCTGGAAATTGGAGAGAGGGAGGCAGATAATCCCGATGCAATGTCAGGTTGCTAGAAAATATGATACATGACTGCAGAAGATTTTTTCCCTGGTTAAAAAATAAACTTAGCGCCTGTTTGATTCAGCTGAAACTCAGCTTTTTAGCGAAAGTTGATAATTTCAAATTCGAAATTACATTAAAAATATTGTGAAGACGGGCCTACCATTTATTCAACTATGGTTGGTTAAAACGTCCAAATTATTCAGTTCATTGTGGATTCCCATTTCACCCTTCATGTGGAAGTGCAAAAGACAAAAATCTTCACATAAATTACACAAACATACCCAGTAATACATAGTAAAATCTCTCTCTCTCTCTCTCTCCCTCTCCCTCTCCCTCTCCCTCTCCCTCTCCCTCCCTCTCCCTCTCCCTCCCCCTCTCTCCCTCTCCCTCTCTCTCCCTCTCTCTCTCTCTCCCTCTCTCTCCCTCTCTCTCTCTCTCCCTCCCTCCCTCCCTCCCTCTCTCTCTCTCTCTCTCTCTCTCTCTCAGCTTTGGGGCCCACATGAAGGCATCAAAAAATTGATTTTGTGATTTTATCGATTTCACACAGGTGCTTAGTAGGATATTTTACTTTTTTAAGCAAAACGAAGCTTTATAATAAATCCAGTAAGTAGAATATCAAAGTAGTCATGCTTTATTTAGGGAGTGTTTGACACCCATTTTAATGGGTTGAAAATTTTTGGAATAGTGATTGATGGGAGAATGTGTGGTGGAAAAATGATGAAAATTTTTAGATTTTTGTGTAATATTATTTTATTTGGAGATTGTGTGGTTGAAATGAAAAAAGAGAATGAGAATGAGAATGAGAATGGGTGCCAAACAAGGGCTTACTTAAACCTTGTTAAAATAACTTTCCGGCAGATTTTTCCAAAATCATGGATTTATCACTGGCCAATGGCTTATGCAGAGGTATAAAAATCTTGTCGTATAAAAAAAACCTAGTCCAATGTCTGTCTATATATAAGTACAGCCTTAACAAAAAGTTTATAACACAATAACTGCAACTGTAGTCACAAACTACAAATACAAATGCACAAATTTCCCTTCATCCTTCATTTTGAAATTAATGTGCAAATATCACAACTATCTGTGAGAAACGGTGAACTAATAATAGATGGTGTACACAAGAAATAAACCATCACAAACCATTCAACAGGCCAATCATGAAGAGTAGTAGAGATCCGCAAAAAATATGAACAATGGGAAAGTGGAGTTCATCAAATTATATTTTGGAAATTTCTGAGTTTTTATAAAAGATACAACCTAATTCATGCGATACTTGGCAAGCACTTACCAGCTGCTATTGCTTTCTCCAAGCACTCATATGTACATTGGACCAGCCGTTGAGATGCTTCATCGACATTACCAACGAAGAATGTTTCATTCAAGTCACCTGCAAAGGCAGGCATAGCAACAAAATTTTAAAATTACAAAGATGCTATGAAATTATTAACATAGAGATGGTTATGATTCTCCTTACCATGAACCCCCTTATAGTACACAGTCACGTCGACATTTACAATATCACCATCCTCTAATTTTCTGAAAGAAACATAAATACAAGCGGTGAGAAATGAAATGGACAGATCTTAATCAAAATGAAAGGGGAATGACCTCACCAAATTTTTTGCAAACTTGATAGTTTTCAGGGAATTAGAGCTTTCAAATTAAATGAAGGAGTTCTCATTTAAAATATTCTTTATTCTTCCATCATTATTCTTGTAAAGTCGGCATATACAAGGTTAAATTGGAGAAGAAGAAATCAACATACAGCAAAATCTTTTAGTGCTAGTAGGACGTATAGCTCCTTATCTGTGTAAAGTGTAAACAGGTATGCCTATAAATTCGAGTAGTTAGCATCTCAGCAGCAACAAACATTTTATTCACATATAATGAATGAACAAACATAACGAAAGCAAGTTGAAAGAAATGGATGAGAAAATTGTAAAACTGTGAAAATCACATATCGCAATAACTATTCATTTACAATATTCTAAGATCTGGGTTCCTCTGGAAACAAGAAAATTATTATACTACGGCAAGCATAAATTCAAGCAGTTAGCATCTCAGCAGCCATGAACATTTTTTTCACTTATATAATGAATGGAAAACAAGAGGCACGAAAGTTAAAAGAAACCGATGCAGAACTGTGAAAATCACATTTCAGAATAACTATTCTTTTACAATATTCTAAGATCTGGGTTCCCCAGGAAACAAGAATTATAATACTAAGGTATGAGCACAGAACATAGATCTTGCTGTAGTGTAGAAGATACCTTGCATCTGGAATTCCATGGCAAATTACTTCATTTACAGACCTGAGACAAAAATAAAATAAAATAAATGCATTCCGCTTCTAGACTTAGTCCAGGACTACAATGCAAAGTGCATAGACAAAAAAACTTTAAACTTAGAAATACCTACGTGCAACAAGACTTCGGGAAGAAATGATAATTTAGTGGAGAAGGATATCCTCCTGCAGAGGGTAAATAAAAGTTGAGGAAGATTTCCAGAAGTTTAAAAAAAAAAAAAGAGCCAAGTAGCGTGCATAAGGAAATCCAAAAGTCAATTACACCTAGATTCCATTGCTTGCCACATGAGCATTGAGTTCGTACTCTGTCAATAACTTTTTAGTTGTATGTAAATTGCAAAGAATTAAAATGGTAATCAACTGTTATGGACGCATAATCACTAATAAAACTAACTGGTGATTTACTTGCATAATATAGTACTAGAGTCGGGTCTTCATAATTTCGTAGCTGGGGAAACCAGAGGTTAAGGACCCAAGTTCACACCTTTGAAATTACAGAAATCTAGCAGTAACCTAATAGTATACTGACAGTACCTAGTGACGATGTAATTAGACTCCGGCAGTTCACAATACCAACGACGCCTTTTAAGCATAGGAAGTGAGCAAAACTAATTATAATTGTATCAATATATCCCTAACTATTTTAATTTAGTTATCCCCAAACCTAGAACAAGTTTATGGCTAGCTCAAAAGAACAGGTTAAGTGTCAAAAAGATCTACACTAAGCTCTATTGGGATGCTAGTATCTACAAAATATGACTGCATAAACTCTTATGCATGTTGTATGATCAACTGAGATCTTTACACATACATTCAAATTAAGGACCGAAAAACCAGGAAATATGAAATGAGGATGGTATATACCGGCAGCAATTGTAGCCTCATGAACCACTGCATCAATTTCATCAGTAGTAATTCCAGGTCGAATGACACGAGCAGCTGCATCCAAAACTTCCCTTGCTATCTGAAGTTTAAATTTTTCATTAAGACTAGTTCAAGAACCAAACTTTAGAGTGAACAGCTGTAAGTATTCCAAATGCATCCCTAAACAATGACATGGCAACTTGTTGGACAAGATAACTATTTACAACTGCATTATCACTCTTTTCGCATTGCAATAAATATTTGATTCTATCAATAGCATGCATTCAGCCATGCAAACGTCCATACATACATAAAGCACCAAACCTCTCAAGAAACAACACAGATTGCTAGAAGAGTATATATGCATACAGATTCTCCTCATTACGAAGAGAAAAATAGTAGCTTACTCGGCAAGTCTCTCTCATTTTCTCAATTTGATCTGGAGCCTTGATCTTCAATTTTTTCAGCATGAAAAGAAAATCATATGCAGTCAATATCTTTCGAAAATTCTGACACAGAGCATTTTTAGATCAAAATCAATGATTACCTCAACATGATGTTGCAGATCACTGTTGGGCTCAATTTTTGGGATTCCCTGTAAAATTTTAACATTGCAAATGTTAGTGCACCTCAATCCCACAGAAAGAAATCCAATCAAGTAGATAGATAAACTATGCAGCTGTTATATGATTT
This sequence comes from Fraxinus americana, assembly GCA_035079005.1. Taxonomy (NCBI): domain Eukaryota; kingdom Viridiplantae; phylum Streptophyta; class Magnoliopsida; order Lamiales; family Oleaceae; genus Fraxinus; species Fraxinus americana. Next base: position 2,988,558 of record CM068714.1, on the reverse strand, counting down.
TATTGATAGGCCTTTTGTTCTAGAAAGCAATTAATATTCTCTCTACATAAGCCCATCCATAGAAGTGTCAAATATATGATGCATGAACATCTCAAAAGTAATCAATTAAGCTACTCACATCAAGTGCCCAGTCAGGCTGATCTATGTGAGCAGGAATTGGACGTCTTTTTGATATTGGATATGGTTTTAATTGCCTGGAAAGTGAAAAAATAAATTTCAAGACAAAGGCCAAGCGTAAAAAGTCTACAACCAGAAAACTAACAAGACATCATTGTTTCAAAGTGTGACGTGACTTCAACACTGTTGTTGACATATCAAATTCCAAATCTTCTTTGATTAAGTATTGGTAGCAAATCTTTTCGAGACGGTATATATATATATATATATATATATATATATATATATATATATATATATTAAAAAAAAAATTTACTGAAGGTAAAAAAAACATGTCAAACCTGCAAGCAAGATGATAGCATCACTACTGCATTTTGAATTGGTGACATTAAGTCAGATGGAGTATACTTACAATTCCATGTCCTCGATTACAAGAACATACTCCCTTTACCACATATTTATTACAATTAGAAGAGAATGTTCAATAATTTTTGCATTTCTAGATATGCAATCCAGGTATATAATGGATGGATTGGAGACAAATGCCAGTACTTGTACAGTTGACGTACACGTTCTACAATGTGGGAGGGGCGGGGGGGGGGGGGGGGTGAAGAATGTAACCCAGCCAAATATGAAGAGAAATAATACCCCGTCCAATCAAAATGTGGCAGTTTAGGTGAGCGAGCTTGCCCTTTCCTCAGGCAGTATTGCCAACCTTCATTCTCTGAGGCTGCATTTTGTTCACCAGGATTTACAGGTGCAGAGGAAGATATTGACTTTGAGTGAACTGACTTGTGAGAACTCCAGGATGCCTTGAAACAGTCCTGGGAACTGGTAAAAGAAATAATTCTTCAATAAAAAGGCTCTAAATCCGTCAATATCAAAATGACAAAAAGAGAAGCTCAGCAATCAGTAGTCCATATGTAGGCAGAGAAACTTTGTAATCCGTTTCTCTTTCAGACATATGACTTCTTATAAATCTGTTCATTCATCAATTTCGACAGTCAACACTTCTTGAATAACATAAACCAAGAGCACACAAAAGTTCTCTACTGTTAGAATCACAAACGCATAGCAAGATTCTACACTACATGTCACTTTTAACTTTCTAATAAAACCAGTTTCCATGAGAAACATATATAACTTTTCAACAACTAATTTTATTCTCTGGGAGTGTGAACAAATTGACATACTGAAATAACAGAGGATGTTGACAAAAAATTTAACTCTAAAATATGTATCATGTTTACGAACCAGAAAGCAGCACCTTCACGAGGAAGCTTTAACTCTACACACTTTGGGCACCTGCAAGTGGAATGAATATCCAAAAACTGGGTCACGCCGACTTTTTTAGAAAAACAAAGAGAATACATAATGCCCTCTATTGCACGGACACTTCCTAGGGTAATGTGTGTGTCCGTCATGTGTCAGATACCGACACTTCTCGAACACAATACCAAAGTCATTTTTCTTCCTTTATCGAAAATATATATGTTAAATTAAATTTATCATTAAATAACAAATAAGTACTCAGTAATTTCAACAAGAAAAAAAATTAATAACAAGTATAAAATTAGATTTATAAAATATAATGAAAATTTTCAAAGAATTTAATCAACACGTGTTGGACACACACGTTAACAGATAATGCCAAATTAAGAAACCAACTATCCTACAAGCACAAGAAAACAAACATGAAACGTTGATCATCTCAATAGAATGTCCACGTTAGTTATTCCAAAACTTGTATCCATAAACAGCATGACCTTGAAAGTCTTTTGCATCACTATGATAGCCTTGCACAATGCAGCAGGTAAACATACTTCCTCATTTTGTGTAAATGTCATTTTTTTAAACTTATTCCATACAAATTCAGCCATGCTCTAATAAATTAATGACGATCACCGATTCTATTAGCCAAAAAATAAAAGTCCCACCGGAAATCATCAGCCAAAAATCATCAATGCAGATATCCTTACAATCGGACTTTCCTTCAAATATAAATCCCCCCACCCACCCAACCACAAATTTTTACAGAAACTGAATTAAATTAAAAACACGAACTCACTCAATCTTAACAGCTTAATATAACTTTTATGCGTGTACGGGTTTTACAAAAAAAGGTAGAAATTTAAAGGGACGATGATTACATACTGAAGAGGAGCAGGTTTGCCACATTTAGCACAGGATAAAGTTGAAGACTCCACCGCATCGGATCCACCGGCCATCACTTTTCACGCTGCGTCGGACACAAGTCATCAGTATATGTATGTAATCACAGAAATATATCTACTCGCAGTGAAAGATTGAAACCCAAGAACTAAAATCATACAGGAGGAAAAAAAGAACCTTGAATTTTCGATTGGTGATCGGCTTTTAGAGGATACAGAGGCCGGAAGGTTGAGCTTATAGGGTTTACTGGGGGTATGCTGGGAAGCGGTCACCGCCGTGGTCAAATTGTATTCCATTTATCTATTGAACTTTTATATGGTTACGTCCTACGAATTCCACTTTTAATTGTTTGATGCGATAGTAAAAATCGAGTTCGAAATTCAAGGACAGCCACTTAAAACTTATTTTTTGTCAATTTCATGAAAATTGTATTCATATGAATTATTTGGATTTTCATTTTTCAACTTATATGGAATTGAAAAGTCTTTTCATCTTTATCAATTAAGCAGATCCTAATTTTTTAAAGTTCTTGGAAAAGAATTCCCTCGTAAAATATTTGAATTTCACGTCACATGTTATGCCAAGTTTGGTAAGAATTAAAATTATATTTTTTTATAGATTTTGATAAAAATTGATGAGATATATGGTTGAAAATTTTTGAATCATGTCAAATATGTGGTTAAAATTATTTGTTGATTTTGATTTAAATTAAAATCTTTATCAAACAGAGACTAACCCTTGTTTTGTTTGGGCTTTTATTTTAATAAGATTTTGGGAAAATGTATTTACGAATATTAATTTTTTTAAAGAATATATTGTTTAAAAATAAAGAAAAATTTTGAATATTCGTGTAATATTATTTTGTTAAAAATGTGTAATTGGTGAGAAAATAGAGAAAAATGATTTAAAATTTTATTAAACTCAATCAGGGGATTAGAACTTGTTTTGTTTAAGAGTCTAGTATTTGTTTGGGGTTCATCATATGTTGTTGGAGTTATAATGTGAAAGAAATAATTATGCAATAAGTAGATAGTAATTACGGATCACACGAAATGTATGATTAAAATTAAAATTTGATTTGGACTGTTAAATTATAAGTCATTTAAATGATGAAAGGCAATGAAAAAATATTTTAGGAAAGAAAATTAATAAAAATCTAAATATATTTAGTTCACATTTTAGTGATAACTGAATCGCATTTTAATTGTATGAAAGTTTATAACCTTAATCATTATTATATTTATGGTCTCGCATTTTTTTTCATCGTAGTCTTATTTTCAAATCAACACAAGGTGTTCGTGCCATTATTTTCTGTATTTTTAAAAAGTCAAAAGAAAAATCAAATATAAAATTTAGATTAAATATTTATCCCCTGTTTAGTAACATGCCAACAATATTGTTTGGACAAAAATGTGTAATTAAGGACAAGATCAGTGAACTTATTAATTTTAAAGATAAAAAAAAAAAAAATTAAGAAAAGTGAAGAATATAAATATGACAACAAGTACAATTGATAATATTAAATATAATTAAAATATGATTTATCTATAAAAAGATGTGTTGCGAATATAATCATCCTTAAAACTTAAAGCTTGTTTAACACATATTTCTAAAGTGAAAAATAACATTATTGAAAATGTTTGGTTAAAAGTGGGGATTCCACATACTATGTTAACTCAATTGTCCCTATCAATGATACAAGATTTTTCGTATGTCTAGCAACGAAATTATTTAGCATTGTTTGACAAAGTTTTTGAAAAAAAATTAATAAAAATTATAATTCAAAAGTTTATAAAACGATGAATTCCATGAAATTTATTGTTAAAATTAATTATTGAATCGATCTCAACTTGTTAAACTTTCTAGACACACGTTTACTTTCTGGTTTGGAGAACGATAAAGTTTAGGAATGGTAAAAAAATCCGACAAATTCGATACATGCGGGGCCCCGCACCTGAACGGGGACGAGGATAACCCGCCCCAATAATTTTTTTTTTTTTTTCAGAATTCAATAATTTAAATGAAAATTTTCATTAGTTTTAATAGAAAATAACAACTAAAATTATTTTTCTAAATTTAATGATTATGAACAATAAAAATAAATTATCAAAAAATAAAAATAAAATTTAAACGGGTAGTATTGCTATTGTGGAAAACGTCCCTACCTTTTTTTTTTGACATTTTTACTCTTTTCCACACTTCATTGCGTCAAAGGTCATTTTCCTTAATTTTCTCAATTAAAAATTGTGAAATGACGAATATATCATTCCCTTTAAATAAAAGAAAAAAATAATTGCAATTATAATCCAATTTTTTTTTAAAAAAAACATAAATGAACTCAAACAAAATATTAAAACGGTAATTAGCGCATAATAAAGAATAATTGCAATCACATTCCCAAATTTTGAAAAAAAGTGCAAATGAATCCAAAATAAATTATATTTTTAAAAAGTGCAAACGATCCCCAAATAAATTATTAAAAAAATATAAATAATTTTTTTTTTTAAAAAGTGCAAAATATTCTCAAATAAATTATTAAAAAATTAGAAATATTAAAAAATAAGGTAATGACGTTTTCAGCTATAATAGTGAAAAGTATGGATATTATGTGCTAATTACTATTTTAATAATTTATTTGGGGATTCATTTGCCTTTTTTTAAAATTGAGACTATGGTTGCAATTATTTTTTCTTTTTATTTTATTTAAATATAATGATATATTCGTCATTTCACATTTTTAATTGGAAAAATTGATAAAAAGGACACTTGGCACAATGAAACGTGGAAATAAGGGTGAAAAAATCAAAAAATAAAAGATAATGACGTTTTTCACAATAGCAGTGAAATGTGGAGATGTTATGTACTAATTATCCTAAAATTAATCATTAAATTTGAAGTTAACTTTTTAACAAATTTTTTAAGTTTTTTCTAACAAATACTTGTGTTTGGGTCCTTTTTATTTTAAAATGAGTTTTGTAATAGTAAATTTTTTTAAAAAGATGTGTAATTAAAAAATGTGAATTTTTTTTGGATTCACGTATAAATTTGTTTTATTGAAATAATGTGTAGTTGAAAATGAATATTTATAGAAAGGGGCTCAAACAAAAGCTTAATATTGATATTTCTTTCTTTCGAGCCTATTGCAAATTTGCCGAATCAGAAGTAGTTATAACCATTTTTGCATTAATGCATGTCCAAATATGTTTCAAATATTGCCTAGTCAAGTTAATTATATTGAATTTTTCTTTCAATTTAAGTAATATTGTGTAAATATATTATTTTTAAAGTGTTATAACTAAAAATAAAAGAACATTTTTGCAAATTTATTTAATCAAAGAAATTTTTGTGATAAATAAATTAATAAAATATGAAGTGCTCGTTTGGTAAAGATTAAAATCGAATTAAAATTAAAAATATAACTGTTATTGAATCTCATTCGTCTAATAAAAGTCAATAATAACGACTAGTTTTTCAATTTTAATCTCTACCGAACACGCCCGAAAATTAAATCCTAACCAGAACTCCCATTAAGAATTAAAAGTAAAAAATAAATAATTATCAATTAGTAATTTGATAGGAAAAAATTAAATGATATCTTATCTTTTACTAAATTATATAAAAATAGAATATGTACGAAGAATAAATTTTATGAGTGAACCACCGGTGACTAAGTATCGACGATGATTCCTAGTAGCATCATCAATGACATTGTCATAATTAATCCTGACAAAAGCGTACCTCAAATCATTTTATTGCTCTTCATAATTCTGTTTGAATCACCAACAAATATTAATTTCAATTAGTATCATTAATATTCATATGGTCGACATCACCAACAAAATTACCGTCAATGATCATTTGCTCTATTAATTTATTATTATTATTCTCATGAAGGCCAAGGAAGTTTAACCTAAATTGTGCCCACCTGCTATTGATTTTTTATTTTTATTTTTAAATCAAGGACCTTAACCTTTGATGACAGTGTTGACCGACCCGATCATATCTTCTATATATTAAAAGTGGCTATGTAACGGAATTTCTTGTTTTTAACGGAAAAACTAACGGAATTTGTTGTTTTAACGGACTATGTAACGGAATTTCTTATTTTAAACAGGCAGTTGCACCTTCTTTTAGTAATTTTTATCATAACTTTGTATTCCGATATCCGATTGAGGCGATTCAAAATGAGTTGGAAAGCTAACTCATCTGTCTACAACTTTGATTCAGACATCATTTTCCAATTCGATCACTTTCTATGCCAAAAATAGGTCTCAATATGAGACTAAAATATCGGAGCATAACTTTTCGGTTGGAAATTGATTTGTGATCATCTTTTGCCTAAATTTGATTCCATTGACGTCTTCATTTATCCAATTGACTCCGAGCACTCTCAAATCTTCATCGTGAGGTTCGACATAACTTTTAAGTATTTACATTTTAGTCCCTGAACTTTAGATCCCTTACAATTTAGCCATTTCTCAAAATTTGTCAACTTTTGCTTATTTTCTTAAAGCCCACCAACTTACATCACAACATCAAAATCACATATTTAATTATTTATCAATTACATAAACATTGCATCATTAATTATTTAATTAACCAAAAAAATTACATCTTTATTAATAACAAATTAATTCTTAAATAAAACTATTAAATATAAACTACGCAAACGTGTATTGCACGTTGCTTGCACCTAGTAAAATATAAAAATATGTAAAGAGTCTGTTCGATTTAATTTATAATCATATAAAATGGGACTTCTAAATTTGGTTGTGTCAAAACAAAATAGGGTCGCAACAAATTCCAGCAATAAGAACATTAATTGACGATAGATGACACTAGACATGATACCATTAGTTGTACAAATACATTACACACTTACATTCGTGCACGTGTGGCTTATTGGGCCGTAAAAGAGTCGAAATAAGCCCGACTTCTTTTGTAGAAGCAGCTAGGCCAGACGTGCTCTAACTTTAGAGGAAATTACACCCTATTTTGCTTTTAGATTTCCACTTTCAAAAATCATATCACGAGTTTTACTTTTCAAAAATCAGGTTTTAATATTTAATTTAATATTAATTATATTATTTTCATCCCGATTAAAATAAATCAACCCTAAAATTCATTCTAACCGCCCCGCCCCGCCCCGCCCCGCCCTCTCTCTCTCTACCTCCGACCTCCCTCCGTCGGTCCCACCCACCCATCTATGGATACTTATGCCGGAGACTACAGACATCTTACCACTACCATCGAAGAGTCGTCGCCGCTGTAGAAGTGCACACAGTCGTACGATGTAGTTTTTGCCACCGTTACAGAGATCTTGCCTCACCGCTGCCATCGTTTTCCTCCGGCAACTTCACCGATCCAACCGCAAACCATGTCACAGAAGCCATTAACATTTCCACCGCCAACCATGGTCATATTTCCAATCAGTCCGCCGCCTTTGCCTCTCTTCGCAGATCCATCGTCTTTCTCCTTTTTTTTTTCAAATTGAGTGGTGTGGTGGAGGTTGTGCGATGGTTGAGTTCATGCAGATCTGTTTTTGCGATGGGTGAGATGAAATGTGTCCGTGAGTGCTGTGGCGGTTGCGATTGGGCGTGTATGAGGGTACGGTGATGGTGGAGGTGTGGATTGCGGTTACGGTGCGTAACAGTGTGTTGGGGGCGGTGGTGATAGTGCGGTTGGGTGTCAGTGCGTGAGGTGGCGGTGCGATGGTTGTGTGTTGTGATTGTTTTGGCAGTGTTCTAGGTTGTTTTGGCGATGCGTGTGGTGGTGGTGGTTTTCTGGTGGTGATAGTGGTGCTGGGAGGGTGTGACGTTGGCTTTGAGACGTTGATGCTGCTATGGGACGATGACTGTGGTGGTGCTCCTGTTGGGGACAGTAGCGAATGGGTGGTCACAAATGATTTGATGGTGGTCACCAATAATTTGGTTGGTTTGTGACCAATGAATTAAATAACTGTGACCAATACATGTCGTGTGACCTACAAATTATTAATTTGTGGCCAATTATTTGATAAATTGTGACCTAAATATAATTTATGTTCAATAAATGTGACGTTTGTGACCATAAAATAAATAATGTGATTTATAAATTTTGTGATTTGTGATCGATTAATAAATTGTGACTTTTAAATTTTTAAGTTGTGACCGATGAACGAATTGTGACCTACGAAAATTTTGAATTGTGACCTAAAAAATTTTGAATTGTGACCAAATTGTATAGATCTGTGACCTTAACATATTCGCCGGAATCGGATCAGTCGTCGGAACGGTCGCTGGAAAAGAGTGGTGACCGGAACGATCGCTGAAATAGTCCCGGGGTTATAGTGGTGATGGAGGTGGGGGTGAGTTAATTATTTTATAGTTGAATTAAATATTAATAATAAATTAATTTAATAATTATTATTTCATAATTAAAATTTTAAAGAAACCTGATTTTTGAAATTTAGAACATGTTTTGGTATTTTTGAAATGTATAAAAGTAAACACCTTATTTATGTATTCTTCCCCTAACTTTAACTCGGGATTTAAATTTCAGCCCAAAATGGCACACCAGTGGATGGAATCCACGAGTCTCCTTGGATGAAATTCTTCACTGTAAAGGGACTGGCCTCCTGGGGATCCTTCAGCACATGAAAACCAGACCATTTCACTCTATTTTCTGTTGAAGCCCCAATTCCTGTATTCATATACTCTGCATAATATAATGTTGAAAGGGCAAAATCTCCCGTCCATTCTTTCCACCCTTTTCGATCAATTAACCCATCTAAATCCGTCTTCAAGAAAACAGCCCTCGAGTATTTCTTCCACGGCCGTCCTAGATAATTCTTGAACCTACCTTTAACAGCACGAAAATCAGATGCAGGCGCCACCCGAGAATTGAGGATTGAAATTCCCGTGTTTTCATTTGGATCATCCCTTCCCTGTGCAGTAATCATGTTGGATTGGTGGTCCATTGGCCTTCTTACAAAGATGTCACAATTTTGCAAAACTGTTGCTGCATCTCCGAAGATGAAATCAATGGTACCTTATATTTGGCAATCGCGATAAAATTGCCTCAGTGAGTGCACCAGAAGAGTATCCTGGTAACCCTTGAAGCTGCAGCGATAAAAGACCGATAGGTCAGAGGCTACCATCAGTGCCACTGCCTGATGTTTCTGTGGGCCTGCCGTATTCTCAAATGTCATGTCTCTCGCCCAAAAGGCATCACCAGATATAACAAATGTGGCAGAGCTTAAAGTGCTCGAACCATCTTGTACATTTTGGTTCCCTGTGACGATGGTTTTATCCATGCCATCTCCAACAAACATCACATTCTTTAAGTCCCTTCCTACATCGACTTTCTCATGGTACACCCCAGATTTCACGTATACAACGGTTCTTTCGGGCTGGTTGGTGTGCATTCTAGCAAGTGCAGCCATAGCTTCATTAATTGTCTTGTAATTCCCTGAGCCATCCTGAGCAACTACAAGATCAGCCTTTGAGGTTGCTGCATTCCATGATGCTAAAGTCCCCCCAACTTGGTCAGTTTTAGGCCTCTTCTGAAACCCTAAATTATATACAGAAAAAGAATAAGAGTGTGTTTGGTAGGGATTTTTGGGGGAAGAATTGATTTTTGAATAGTGATATGATGAGAAATGTGTGGTTGAAAAAAAAGAAAAAAGTACTGATGTGATGGAAAATATTATTTTATTGAAGAATGTGTGGTTGAAAATGAGAATTGATTTACTGTAGAAAATGAAAATTTTTACCAAACATGCTCTAAATATGAAGTGCCAAACTGCGTGTCTTTGATTTATTAATTGTAATGCAATTCATAATTACATCTCAAGATTAATTTCATGGGTTAATCTATGACTGTACCAAAGTACCTAAATTGCAAGGACGTTTGGCTAAGCTTGAAAAGTTTACGTAGAATGAATTAGTTTATATTCAAATAAATAAGGTTTACAATAAGAAATCTCTGTGTTGATTTTGTGCTTAAAATCAAAAAATTACAGTTAAATATACTATAAGTTACTTATTTGACACCAAGAGTAATTTTCAAAATTGATTACTCTTTATTAAATAGCAAAGTAATTTATATAAACATCTTCGAATAAAGATTTTTACTTAAGTGAAAACGGCTGAATATACTATAAGTTACTTATTTGATGCTAAAGAGTAGACTTCAAAATTGACCACTTTTTAGCAAAAAGTATATTTACCAAACAAGTCCTTATTTGTACTAAAAAAAAAAAAAAATGCAAGCTTGGGGAACATTAGACCTAACCTCCAAACAATGTAGATGCAATATGAAAAAATCATTCAGTCTAGAGGACCAGGAGCTAAAGAACCCAGAAAAGTTAATTATCTCGTGTAACCTAATCATACTTCTTGTTATAATATGATATGTTTAGTATCTTGTTAGCTTATTGTCACTCCGCCCTCATCAAAGTTATCAATGCCTATCCATAACCCATTTTTGGCAAGTCTAATCCATCATCAATATGGTATGTAACCAAAAGCATCACTTGCGAAACAAAGGTGCCGAGACGTAGAAATATAAAGTATAAACATGTGAATTTACAGAGGTTCACCATTTTGTTGTCCCCTTGCGTGGCTTCCGTGCCGGTGAACTGCCAAAGCTCCCCGAAGCGCCGCCGTCAAGTTCTCTGCCACTCCATCGGCAAACCGCCACCGCATTTCTTTCAACCCATCCAAGCAACTGTTGTGGCTAGCCAACACAGCACTTAGCCAAGTAACTGCATCATCTTGGGTGCAACTACAACTCTCACCAGACATTAACATGGCCAGCCTCGGCTCAGCATCTTCGTACAGTTTCACACAGTCACTTATAGCCACACCAATAGAACTCGAATGACTGCCCGATCCATGAAGCAACTTCAAACCCTGAGCCCATTCTATTGCATGCAGAACCCCCGAATGGGCCATTTGAACCGTCTCAAGCTCTTTTGTGCAAGAAATGGCATTTGCAGTGGCCAAAAATAGCAGAAGACGAAGAAAATTGGCCAAAGAAGAAGTAGACATTTCTGTTGGACAAATTTAGAGAACTTAATGAAGGGATTCGGATTTTGGGAACATTTAATGTTGTCTGTATGTGTGTGTGTATTTTTTGAAGAAGGTTACAAATAGACAAGTTGTAGCCATGTGTCACTGAAAGGATTGTCAATGTTATCTGCATGAAATGCATAGCATTTTGCTCAAACAGTGACAACTAGCACCATTGTTCATATCATCACCGACTGGATTTTTAAAACTTTTTCTGTTTCTTGAGCATGTTTGGCTAAGCTTAACAAAACTAAAATTACTTTTAATTAATTTTTAAATTTTAAATGTTTAAGTAACTTATTTCAAGAACAAACCTTTATTTGCTGTCAAAACAAGTAAAACGCGATGTCCAAAGTAACGACATAAATTCATTGAAATAGAATTACTTAATTTGTTAACACATAATTATGAATTATCGTGTAGAAATTATATCTTAGGAAAAGCACATACTAAGTTCAGTTTCGAAGAAAATAAAATCCGATCCCAAACTTTGATGTAAAAAAAAAAAAAAAGAAGAATCCGAACTTTTATTCATGTAATTTTGAGTAAATTATAGCTTAAGAAGTGATAAAATGACATAAATTATACTTGAAGAAGTCAAATGACATCTAATCACTTGTAATAATGTGTGACTTGACACACACAGTTGACTAACAAATGCATAGAATAAACAATAACAATAAGAAATCAATTGACTAAGTAAATTACAATTTTAAAACCCAGAAAGCGTGACATAATTAAAAAATGAGGAAATTACACTAAATGTCATTTTTTGACTTTGTATTTTCAAAAATGTCACTTTTTTAAAGCTTTTGGAAGATTGTCATTTTTGGACATTTTTGCCCCTTTAGAGAATTTAAATACCCAACACATTCTTGAGACAACTCCAAAAAATTGTACAAAAAGTGGAAAAATTTGAAAATAAATTCTAACACTTATCCCATTTCTCCTCTCCTCTCTGAGCTTTCTCCCGTCTGGCCACACTCACAGCGCAGTAGTCTCCAGCACTCTCCGCCCGTCCTCTCCTCCACGGTTGACGGCACTCGTCAAGTGAAGAATCTGAAAAAGAAACCCGAAGAAGCAAAGAAAAAACATCCGATTATGAGTTGCAGAAGTTGAAGAGGATTGAAGAGAACAAGAACAGAATGGAGGCCTTGGGTTTGCATAAAATTGCAAATTCATTCATGGGTTCTGTCTAGAAATCCCATAAAAAGAAGAGTGAGAAAAAGGGCAAACTCAAAATGGTCGATGAAGATGAAGAATATAAGCCAAGAGAGATTGAATAGGAAACATGTTCTTCAAGTGAAGAGGAGAGGAGTGATGATGAGATGTTTTCTGGCTCTCAAAACGGAAAAGTAATCTCATTTTTGTCTTTTTTTCTCATAGACTCACAAAAAGATATTATTAGCATTTTTTATGTCAAGATTGAGGCACTAATTCAACTTGATGAAATTATAATGCTGTGATTATTTAATGGTATATATGTGGATCTTGTTTTATCTTATTATTTAATTGTATTATGTTGTATCTGTAGAAGTTAGATTGCTGCAAATGTGAGTTAGATGACTTGGTTTTTGAAGATAAATTATAAACATTATCTACTGTGTGAAGTGCAAAGCGTTCGGTCTTGGTTTTTTATAGAAAATTTTTGCACTCTGTGAAACTCTGAAAAATTTTAGAAAATCTAAGATACTATGAAGAGGATTTCACGAAATTTTGGGCTCTCTCTCCTTCCATGACCCTAAATAAGTTTATATTCGCAGTTTACATTTTGCCACTATTAATTTAATTTAATTTTATTTATCTTTGTTGCTGTTCGGATGATTTGATGGCCATAATGTAGATAATAGAAAATAGAAAATTGTTTCACAGATTTATTTATATTCGCAGTTTATTTATCTTTGTAGATAATAGAAAATTATCTACAAAGTAGATAATAGAAAATTATCTAACAACGTATATAATAGAAAATTGTAGAATCTTCTGCAAAATGCATGATTTGATGGCCATAATGTATCAAAAGGTTGCAGATGAGGACATTATGTCGTGCCTTCTCATGAACATGCTATCCTCAGTAGAAAAAATGCATTTTGCTTGCTATATTTCTAGATGCTTGTTGCACATGGGGGACAAGTGACAACACAAATGTTCCTAATCTCATGGTTATTTTAAGTCAAATATATCAACGGCGTTTCACAGGGTAAAAGTGTGGTTATATTGAGTCAGAATATGTTAAAAATATACAATCACAACAATTAAAATGCTCAAGAATTTATTGCCTCCAGTTTGGTGTTTGTCATGGCTTCTTTTAGTAATGGCTTATATATGTTACCAGTACCAGTCTGATTTTCACTGTGGGCATCATTGATGGGATGAGATGGATTGCTGAGAGTTGGATTCTGATCATTTTACTTGAATATCTTATTCCAGGCGTAGAAAAACACTTCAACTCCGAAGAAGCAAGTACCCAACTCAGATATTCTGGATGATGATGCTGTCCTGATGCAGGTTTATTATTCAGCAATAATATTTGATTGATGGCAGTGTAGATTACAATTTACACGAGTATCAGACAAATTTTGCATGTTAGCTTTTATTATCAAATGCTTTATCATTAGCTTTCTGTGCAGGCAATTGCTCTATCCCTGAAAGATTCAGCAGAGTTTTTGGATGTGCTAACAAGTGTGCCTTCTTAAAGTTCTGGAACACATGCAGTAGATGGAATAGGTAATCAAAAAGAAAGAAATCCCAACATTCAAAAAGATGTTGAAAAGAGGAAGAGGAAAAAAAATGGTTCATGTTGCCCAGGATTTGTGATTTTATTTAACATTCTCTTCCTCACTCTTACATTTTTTTTATCCGCTCAGGAAAAGCAGATAAATAGCCGAGTGCAAATGACTCTAGATGAAATGGTTATACACTTCTTTCACTTTGATGGTAATGACTAATGAGAAGTCTACTTGCGTGATTTTTGCATGTTCCTAAATAGATTACTTTGTACTTCTAATAAAGCACAATGTTGATTGCCATTGCCCTACCTAAGTTCAATTTGCCAGTCAAATGCATCTTAGGAAGATGGCATTATGCATTTCAGTAATTTCTATTCTTTTTCTTATTTTCGGCGTGGACAACTAATTCAGTCCATACTACTTGTACATAGACGATGTTACTGACATACCGGTGGCGACCGCCATACCCGTCGAAGGCAACGATGCAGTTAACACGAAGAGGCGGCGATCGACACGCCTTCGCTTCCCTGCCTCATCTACCAGGACTCCATACACCAGAGGAAGGAGGAAGAGAGTCAAGAATTAGTTTCAAATAAATTTGTTTGATAGTATGATGAACAATACTCGTTTTGCAACTTTTGGATGTACAGTGGATGTTGATGTATTTGTGATATGTTAATTGTTAAATTTATCAGACATCGTTAAGTCTGCCATTTCTTTTGTACGCTACATTCGTTACGTCTGCTGTTTCTTATGTCAACTGTTGAATATAGGAGACATCGTTAAGTTTGTACTTTTAATGTTTCTGCCTGATTTATTATGGAGTAAGTATATCTTGAAAAATATCTATTTAATTATAGGACAGAAGTAGATTTCTCGACATTTCACTTCAGTAGAGACGTGGCATCGTGCTGAACTGTCGTTCTCGACAGTTACTCGCAGTAATTCTCGACGGATGCTGTTATCCCGACAGATGAACAGTGGATACCTAAATTTTCTGTCCATTGGGAAAATGTTGCCTATGTTATTCATGTTGAAGCTGGGGTACTGTTTTATTGTTTGAATGTCGTAATGCAGTAAATCAACATCTTTAGGAATCCTCATCGAATTTATGGTTGATGCATAATTTTTGTGAGCCATAGTTCATTGCCAAGGGGTGCTTCAATTTGTTGAAGTATATAACAATCTCAGATGACCATACTACAATTAAGACACAAAGTTACTCATGAAAATTTATTGCCAACGACTAAAGTTAGGAATTTGTAAGAAAAAATGGTACACCCTCATTAAGATTTTCAATTGTGATAAATTATGGAACAAGTTTAGGTCATTAAAATACAATTAGACCTTAAACCATCACACCAGTTGGGTCTCAAATTAAGTGTTAGATGTGATTTGGTGATTGTGTAATAACTGCCCAGTGAAGCCTCTTCAAAGATGTACATTATAAATAGAAGGCATCACTAACTAAGTGAGTTACACTTGAAAACTTCATAAGCTTCGTAATCATGTATACTACTAATGTCTTCGTCCACGGGAAGCAACGAACCGTTCAACCTTAATGATCATTCGCCAATACCTGGTTCGTTCCCGTAGTTGCAAATGGTTGTGTACAAATGAATAAGTGCGTCGTTTCTTTGTAGTCACTTTTGTGAGGGATGATTTTGGTAACAGTCCTTACCAAAGAATCAGCAACAACATGTCCCTAGTATGTGTAGTTCCAGTTTATAGTTTGTGCCAACTGCAGAGAACGACAGGAACAATATGTCGGGAACATCAGATAAATTATCGGGTTATCCTGTGTGTAGTTATAGTTTGTGGTCTGTGCCAACTGTCAGAACGACAGAGACAATCTGTCGGGAACGACATATGAACTGTCGGGTTGTCATATCTGTAGTTACAATTTGTATTCTATCCCAACTGTCGAGAACGACTGAAACAATTTGTCGGGAACGACGGATGAAGTATCGAATTATCATGCAGTATAATGTCAATGAAGCCGTATTTTAGTAGTGAATATGAAGATGGCTACTACTGTCTGCAAACGATAATGGATTTTGAATGAGACTGTAAGTTGAAGACGATAACGTACGAACATAAAGAGCAATAACATCTGCAAACCATAATGAAAATAAAACGATAACATAACTTCATATTGTACAACGCCATTGGTGAACATTTAACATACTACTTCAATGACTTCCGGAGATGAAGCTTATTTAAATCGGTTGTGTTACAGAGGGATGGTAACATATTGTCCTGTTATGACCAACTCTACCGCAGCGAGTGCATTTTCTGAGTCGTGTGGTAGACTCATATTTGGATCGCTTACGTCGTGTGGGTGGTCTACTTGGAGGACGACGCACAACATTTGGTAAAATAGGAGTACTTGTAATTTCGTTCAAAACAACCCATTCCACTTCCCGTGAAACGGGATATATTGCTTCGCTATAGGCACCCCTCCAATATTCTGATGTGTAGTAAGGGGAGCATAGATCGTATAATGACATACCTCTCAAGCAAGCAGCACAAATTGCATGAACACAAGACATATGATCTAGCTGGAACTCACGACATGTGAACGTGTTTTCGGAAAAGTCTACCATGTCCATGTCATTGGTATTCCAACTTGTGTTAAGGTCGATGCATGAGCTCGAAGCTTAGTACCGACTTCGAATGTTGTGCGTAACTCGCTCTCCATCCTCGATCATAGCACGAGTCCGATTAGGGTAATACTTGTTGGCACTAAAACGGAAGTAGTTTTGTCCCCTCTCAACTTCCATTCGTCATCCACATGAACAAACTGTCCCCCATACGACACGATGAATCTCAAATGATTACTCATACCTGAAACATTGGGATTGCAGCGGTAAGAATTCTACGCAATAAATATGTTTACATTTGATAATATGAATGTGGAACGTTCGAATATTGAAATCCATGGGGTAGCAGAAGGTGAAATCAAGGATGTGTCAACAGTTTTCAAGTGTCGAATTCGACAGTTAAATTGTCTATCCCGACAGTTCATAAATGTCGGGTTCGACAGTTCACATGTCTAAACCGACTGTTTCAACAGAACTATTCTACAGATGAGCTGTACAAAGTGCCGGGAAACTTCAAAACATGTATTTGGTACATTTGAAGAAATTATTGAAAAGATTAATGGTGATAATAAATTCTCAACTATCACTTGAAAACATCTTCTCATTAATAAATAACTCAATGCTTCATTAAATATGGAATCCTTCAGTTTTGTACAAGTTATTGGTATTTTTATCTTTCACAAATATTTCAAAAACCAAACAAATCAATGAATAATAGTTTCAAAATTTCTTCCATTGCATTTGACCATACTGTATTTAACATCTAATAAATAGGAATCTATAAGATAAAACTATAAACAATTTGTAAATGTTAACCTCTCAAAATGGATAATGAATTCAATAGTAATGTATTCTTGATGAAGAAATGAAGAAGATGGAGAAGAAGTTAGGGTTTGTTAATGGGAAGAAGATGATGTGTGGTTATGTTAATATTTCAAATTCTTTTATCCTTTTCTTTTTAAACAAAACTCATATTACTCAATATAATATACATATAAATAATTTTATAATATTTAAATTAAATCATCACATCATATCATTAATTACATTCAAATCAAACATTAAATGCTCCTAAAAAGGTGTTATTAAGGGTAACTTAGACATTTTCCACCAAAAAAGTGACATTTTTGTTCACAAAAAGTAAAAATGACAAATTTTTTTGGATTTTCAAATTTAGTGACATTTACGAAAATTCCCCTTAAAAAATTAAAGATGTAAAATCATATTCTCATATTGTATAATTTCTCATCTTAGGAAAACCTTAATATTATAAAACTATGCAATTAACGTTCATTTCAATAGCGAGTACTGGTCCCCGTGATGCATGTAAGGGCTATCAACATCGAAGAAAGTAGACGAAATTGGCCAAGTTGACTATTCGAATTGACCACCTCGGGAAGGTGGGGCATCAACCATTAGTCCTCTTATTCGGAAAACACTCTTTTCTGTCCGTACAAAATTTTCAATGGAACTCGAGCAATGTTATGAACCATACAAAACAAAAACTCATGCAACTCTAAAATATGAAGATAGATTGAAGAGCTACCAAAAAAAGGATTTTAGACTAAAACCTAAAACAATCTTTACCTTCTGACCTTTAAGAAACTGCATCGGTTCATACTTCGACCGAGGCATTTGAGGCTAGTAGCATTAGAAGACATAAATCATTATAAACGGCAGCCAAGCAAACATCATAAAAGGTACAGTCAAGCACTAGTCGAGTACATCAAGGACAAATACCTTAAGCACTTTGTGCTCACAATGAAAAAGAAAAGAAGCCGCCCACGGGCATGGCGCAGTGGTAAAGCATGATGGTTCTCTACGGAGTATCGAATGTTCGAATTCTCACGGCAGCTAGAAGGCAACATTTATGTTGGAAGGAGAAACTAGGCTTCTAAAGTTTTTTAATATCTATGTTTATATTATATTTTTAGAACACTGCTAGGTGCACGGGGAAAGAGCTGCCAAGCCTTTTACATGGAACACTCAGCAGTTTTTGACTGGGAGTTGGAAAAAAAAAAAGCCACCAGTAGTTATTCCTCTGTAAAGGGGAATCACTCTTAATTCGTATCTTAATATCGTTATACCTATATAAGCTCATATGGAGCATGTTTGATTAAGCTTAAAAGGGGTTTAACCGAACATGCTTGTTTCTTCTCGTGTTTTTGAATATGCCCTTCGAATATTTCGACAAAAAATGATATGTTAAATATATAAATGCGTCCATACTCGATATTTTATTAAGTTAATGATATTCGATCTACTTTCTTTACGGTGTTCACCTTTTTCGCTGCGTCACCAGGTTGGACCCGACCTGTATACCCATACCTATGTAAACTAGTTGAATTTCGTATAAGAGAAGAAACCACGGTATTGTGGTACTTATTATCGAACTAGACTGCCTTAATGCTAAACTACATATACATCTTAGTTACATGAAAATTGTGTCATGCATTTAATATTTAGTGCAGTCCAGATTTAACGTGGTCACAGAATAGAGACACGTGATAATGAAGCACATTGCTCTCTTCCGTTGATAGGGATTAAAATCGGATTTTTCAAAGATTTTGATAAAAGTTGGTAGGCGCTAAGTCGAGAAGAATATGGTATTTAATTTTTAAAACAAGAAACTACCGGAGACAATTATCTACATCATAGGCACAGCAAGATTCAAGTCGGTTCATTAAAACTGACTTTAAATAAGAAATTAATTTGAAGAAGAAAAATAAAACTTTGGCCTATGGGTTTGAAATAGTTTCCACCACGACATAATTAATTAGAATAGCCTGACCTAATATTTCTCTTCTTCTCTGTTCTCAGGTCAACTCTCTCTACTTTATTTACATTTATAAACAGAATTGTAACCTGCATGATGATCACCTTTTATTCAATCAGAAACTATTGAAGAATTAAACAAAAATCTCTCAGAAACACTAGCAATGGCATTTGTCATTCTAACACTTGTTGTTGCATCCTTCTTTATGTCACCAGCCATTTCTGGCAATTCTCGGGCTGGGATTAAGGCATGGTGTGCTCGAACCCCATATCCACAGCCTTGTGAGCACTTCATGGATCGTAACCCTAAATATGGATTTCCTATCAAGGGAAAATTCGATTTCTTCAAGATGTCTATGCAATTAGCCTTAGACATTGCCACGCATGCCCAAGTTAACGCGTATTCTCTAAGCGCAAAATGTCGTAATGCTAAGGAAAAGGCTGCATGGGCCGATTGTCTAGAACTATATGAAAATACAATTATGAAAATCAACAAGACTATTGATCCTAGTACTTCGATCGACATGCAAACATGGCTAAGCACGGCCTTAACCAATTTCGAGACGTGCGAAAGAGGGTTTATTGATTTTGGGGTCAAAGATTATGTATTGCCTTTAATGTCAAATAATGTTACTAAATTAATTAGTAACACACTATATTTGAATAAAGTGTCATATGAGGAGCCAGGTTACAAAGAAGGATTCCCAACATGGGTGTCACCGGCTGACCGGAAACTTCTACAGTCAGCAACTCCTTGGGCGAATATTGTGGTGGCGCAAGACGGCTCCGGGAACTATAAGAAGGTGAATGAAGCCATTGCCGCAGCAGAAAGGCGGTCGGGAAGTGGAAGGTACGTGATATATGTGAAGCAAGGGACTTACAGTGAGAACGTAGATATTGGAAGCGGTTTAAAGAACATTATGGTGGTTGGGGATGGTATTGGGAAGACTATTATCACAGGGAGCAAGAGCGTCGGGGGAGGCACCACCACCTTCAAATCCGCCACAGTTGGTAAGTAAAAGAATTGATAAAAGTAATTTTGAAACGTTAAAGGCCTGAACACTGTTGCACATAGAATTTTTTTATCAACCTATAGCATAGAACTAACATGCAACTTGAAATATTTAAATTGTTGAACAAATTAAGCGTAAATGATGTTTGGATACAATTAATAATTTTCCAAAAGAAGGCAGTTTAATATTTAAAAAAATAAATTGGGTCAGAGTTAATTTCTTGTCAAATAGTCCTAGATCATATAAAGTGTACCCTGGAATTTGTCAAAGATTATTTCCTGACAACTAATTATGAATACATATCAAACGCGTTAAGGAACAAGTGTCAGTTTTGAAGAAGCATTAAGGTCAACTGTATAGGAAGAATAATTCCACAGGCACACGGAATTATTGACAGAAAGTGATATATGTGTTGTATTTGCAGCATCTGTTTGATGCATTTTCCGTGTTTGTTGCGTCAAAAATCAATGAAAAACTGTCAAGTGTCTTTCTGTAAGAATTCTGTCAAATTTTTTCCGTGTAGCAAAACTGGTATAATAGACAGCTACATGATTGTTCATACATACATATGCATACATCGCACGATGTTGCACAAGCATATATGTGTGTATTCCAGGTGTCACATGTAAATATTTGTTTGATAAAGCTTTTCATAAAATTTAATCAACTTTTTAACTCTTCAAGATTCAATTTTAATATGAAATCCACAATTTTTGTCAACTCTTCAACCACAAATCACATCAACTTTTATCAAAATCTACGTACTAACTTGTTACATATATTGTTGAGAAAAGTGGACGAAGAACAAGAAAAGAAAACCAACAACAAGAATTTTGCCAAACTAAAAGATTTGAACGCGATTATGAATCGCCGTCCTCAAACGATATTTGCTGCCACATGGATAAATGCTTGAAGGTTTCAACGGCAAATAGTTTGCAGGAATAAACAAATCTTAATCTAAGTTTGAATCAAACAAAAAAAAACTTGAAAAATGAACTTTCAAGAACAATATAAAAAACTATGTTTGATCTTTAATTTTGGATGTTGATGAATGAATTTGAAATTTGTGATATATTTTCAGTCTTGAAAACCATCCATATATATAGTACTACAATTACCAAGCACGACTATGTGCAAAAATCAAGCCAAAAGAGTGTGAAACCTTTCAAAATGATACCAAAAATTCAAACACGATGGTCACAATTTTTTGTACTGGGTGATCGTCCAATACAAAACTGGGCTTCCGCCCGGTTCATTAAACACAAGGCCGGGTGACCACCCTGCCTTAAGCGTGGGCAGTTTATGCCATTTTTCAGCCTTCATCATTTTTTGTTTTCATTTTATTTTTGTTTGTTTTTCTCATAGTTGACCACTTTCATTACTTCCAAAGTCACTCTGCATTGTCAATTTGAACATTATTCAACAAATATGATATTCAGCTGTCGTTGGAGATGGATTTATTGCTCGAGGCATTACATTTAGGAACACAGCCGGGCCCAAAAACCACCAGGCTGTGGCACTCCGATCTGGATCCGATTTCTCAGTATTCTACCAGTGCAGTTTCGAGGGATACCAAGACACTCTTTATGTCCACTCGGAGAGACAATTCTACAGAGAATGTGACATTTATGGAACAGTAGATTTCATTTTCGGCAATGCTGCTGTGGTGTTGCAAAACTGCAACATCTATGCAAGAAAGCCTCCAAATTGGACTAACACTATAACTGCACAAGGCAGGACCGACCCGAACCAAAACACCGGCATCTCCATTCACAACTGCAGGGTTACGGCAGCTTCGGATTTGAAACCGGTTCAAAGTTCCGTGAAAACATATCTGGGTCGACCCTGGCAGAAATATTCTCGTACTGTTTTCATGAAGACTTTCTTGGATAGCTTGATTGACCCGGCAGGTTGGATGCCTTGGAGTGGAAACTTTGCTTTAGATACGCTGTACTATGGTGAGTACATGAATACGGGCGCTGGATCCTCCACTTCCAGGCGGGTTAAATGGAAGGGTTATCGGGTTATCACCAGTGCTAGTGAAGCTTCAAGATTCACACCTGGTAACTTCATTGCTGCAAATTCTTGGTTGCCAGGAACCAAAGTGCCTTTTACGTCTGGTCTTTGATTTTATTTAATTTTTAATTTTCATGGATTTCATTAATCAGGTTAGTTAATTGTATTAGAGAAGTTTAAGTTTGTCGCCTCGAGATTTGAGTGGTTATTATTAATCTTGTTATTTGTAGCTTGCTATAAAATGAAAGAAAATTCCTCTATGAGGTCAACAAAAGTTTTTTTTTTTTTTGAATTTAGTTCCCACACTCGTTTTCAATAGTGTTCTAAATAGCGCGCTTAGCATTGCCAAGACGTGATCTATGCGTCTTTTTAGGTTTTAGCATTTCTATACTTCAACCAATCATAAAAAATGAAATGAAATACATCGCACATGAAGATGTTAGACGCACAAACGTATAATGCAAGTAATTCAACTCATATAATGCAAGCATATTAATTGCACCTTGTGATTGTGCTTCAACATTACAGTCAGGGGCGAATCCAGAACTTTTGTTCAGCTAGGGCGGAGTCGCGGAGTTCGTTGACCGTTGACCGATCGTTATAGCCGAAAATATAATTCGATACATATTTAAATGCACTAAAACATAAAAAGTATATACATATGAAAATATATTTCAGTACAACCCAAAATACTAAAAAAAAAAATATATACAATCTTACTGTGTCATCAAAGATTATTCACAAATTACAATTAGATAATGCAAACTACACAGCAAAGTTCCATGTCATTTTCTTAAGTTCTGTCATCTGTGTATTTTAGTTCCTAAATCCTAAGTTCCTAACATACTGCCACTCTGCCAGCCAGATGCCCAGAGCCAGAAAGTAAACAAAGTCCAAAATAACTTCATTTTCAGGTAAATAGGTAGGTAACACCGTAAAAGAATCTTACCTTTGATGACAGAAGCTCCAGCCGGGCAGTCCACCAACCTCCGAAGTCCGACCACCGCACCGTCCAGCCTCCAGGCGTCTTCCCTTACGAGCTTTGCCTTTGCAAATTGCAACTGACTGAAAGAGTAAATGATTGTTTGTTTCAGAAAAAAAGATTCTTCAAATAATTTGTAAACAATCCAAGATTTTTGAGGTAAATAGGTAGGTAAATTGTAAAAGATTCTTACCTTTGAACTTTGATTTCGAAGCTCCAGCAGCCGGGCAGTCCACCAACCTCCGACCACCGCACCGTCCAGGCGTCCACCGACCACAGTCACAGGTAATCTTCAACCTTCGATTTCGCCCTAATCGACGTCAATCGCTACTCTCCCCCTCTGAGCCACTCTCTCTGCGGGAATTGAATTGGGTTAAATTGAATGGGGTTAAATTGGTGTTGTTTTGTGGGCTATTACTAATTGCCATTGGGCTTTTTTTTTTTAAAAATATGGCCCAAACGAATTAAAACATAAAGAGGCAAAAATTTCCAGGTTCCACTTCCAGACGTGCAGCTTCTTCTTCCCCGGCGGACAGCGACTCACCAGGCGAGAACTTGCAGCTTCTGGTGGATCCAAAGACGGGCGGCGCGGGGCCGGCTGTGTGGCCGGATCCGCCTCGACATAGCTTACAAAAGAAACTAGGGAAAGTTTCTCTCACAGTAGATTTAGTATTTTTTTATTGGGTTATATAGTAATTTATGTTTATAAATTAGTATAGTAGTATAAAATGAAATATTTTGTATTTGCAAGGTATATATGATTTTTCCCATAAATTTTTCAACTTTTAAGCCAATAGATTGAAAGACCCAAAAACTTGCTAACCCGTTTATCGGTCCACCATTGTAGAGACGTCATATTTATTTATAAAGTATTTTAATAGGTTAAGGATTCTCCAAAATCCTCTTGTGATTCTCAACAATCCACTCCTTGTTTTTAGTAGTCGATCCACCATTGTGTTGTGGATGTTGGAATTTGAACTCCAAATATTCTCTCTTCGATTGCTAGATTTGTTAAGAATAATATTATTCATCCCCCCGTGAGATTGTAACTCCAGTCTATGTGCCTTTAAATGATAGACTAAGTGAAAGGTGACGTCACCTAAACTGGGGTCGAAACCTCAGTAGAGCTAAATAGCATTACTCTTTTGTTAATAATACAAGTTGCTATATCGCATCCCACAGGCCAATGACAGCTTCTTAAGCTATATAAATATCCTTAGCTATTTAGAGTTGACTTAATTAATTAATCGCCAGTAAGACAAAACTGAGGATATTTTGATTGGAGTTTTAGCTGGTCAATGACACCTTCTTAGAGCTTGTTTGGTAGGAATTTTTTGGGGGAAGAATTGATTTTAAATAGTGATATGATGGGAAATGTGTGATTGAAAAAGAAGAAAAAATTATTGATGTGATGGAAAATATTATTTTATTGAAAAATGTGTGGTTGAAAATGAGAATTGATTTACTGTAGAAAATGAGAATCCCTAGAAAACAGGCCCTTAAGCTATATAAATAGAAAAATGCTATTCATCCCCAGTGAAGATGCATCCCCAATCTATGTGGATGTAAATGATTTGTTAAATGATATGTGAAATTAGATGACTTTTTAGAGTTGACTTTTTAAATTAGTCGTAGACAAAACTGAGGATATTTGGAGGGAGAAGATCTTTTAGCTTCCTTATTCGATATTTTCTTAGCCCTGTTTGATATAAATTCTTTCAAAATGCATTTTTAACTGTACATTGTTCAATAAAATAATATTTTCCATCAAATCAATAATTTTTCCTTATTTTTTAACCACATATTTCCCATCATATTACTATTTAAAATACATTATTTTCTCAATAATATCCATCAAACACACCGATTAAACATCGTTCATGAATTCTATAAATCTCAATGATAGAATGAAGAGCGACTTCTGTTTATTGGAGGTTCATTTTATAGGAATGGTAGAATAAACACAGAGAAGAATGTAATGTGATTATATAGAGCATTTTCATCAATTATAAGGTTAATAATTTTTTTTTTATCATATGTTCACTCTCTTCGTTAACGCTTATCGATTGTTTATATTTTCTGCGTCAAAAATCAAATCACAAGTTTGGACAAAAATTTGGAAAAATAGATTTTGTAATATTGATATTTTAGAGAATGTGCGGTTAAAAGTAGGAAAAGTTTTAAGTTTGCGTGTAAAAATATTTTATTGAGAAAATGCGTGGATGAAAAATGATTTTGCAAAAAATAAAAAATAAAAATGAAGTATTTAGAGAATGGAGCTCAAACAAGAGCTAAGGAAGGTGAAGCTTTTAAATCATTGATGTTTGGAATCTAGCCAAGACTCTTTGTTTACCAAAATATGTACACTCGACACTATTTTCGTACCACTTTGTCCATCAAAATCTTTAGGATATTCAACGAAACAATGTGTATATTAGCGAAGCTTACACTGACGGGTGGTTTTCTCTATTTGTGGAGCAAGTTCGACTTAGCCTAGAAGAAGTTTGCAAACGTTATGTTCGTGCTTACAGTTACATCACTAGGTCGAACCACCCAACCTATACACGAATACAAAAAAGAATTGAATTATTAAAATTTTGTGAAAGATAAGAAATGAAAGGTAGATATGAATTATTACCACACTGGACTGCCTTGACAACCAATCCACCGCACCACCACGCCTCTAATTATGTCATTCCATGATCAGTATTATATAATTTTAAAAAACAAGAAAATTAAGAACGTGAAACAAAATGCAAAGCGCAAACATAAAGAATTGCAAGTATGTAAACAAATTATTTTAATTAGTCAATTACTTCTATATAAAGAAGCCAAGTTAAATAAAAAAAGGACACAGCAAAAAGCTCTCGTAAACCCTAACAATGGCACCTTCAATAATAACTCTTATTATTGCATTATTTGCATCTTTTCCGGCAATTTCTGGCTTTTATTTAGCTGCCATTAAGCCGGGGTGTTCCCAAGTCCCATTTCCACTTGCATGTGAGTCTGTTGAGCAATTTTTGGAACATAACCCTATAAACATATTACCTATCATAGGAAAGTCCGATTTCTTTAAGGCCTCGTTGCAATTTGCCCTAGACAGTGCAATGCATGCCAAAGTTTACACGTATTCTCTAGGCATGCTAAGTCGTAACGCTAAGGAAAAGGCTGCATGGTCCGATTGTCTGGAGCTGTTAGAGGATACAATTGTTAAAATCAACATGACTCTTGATCCTAGTACTGCCAAGTGTTTATCAGACGACATTCAAACATGGCTAAGCACCGCCTTAACCAATTTCGAGACGTGCAAAAGTGGGTTTTTTGATTTTGGGGAAACCAATAATGTCTTGCCTTTAATTATGTCTAGCAATGTTGCCGAGCTACTTAGTAACCTTCTATACTTAAATAAAGGGTCATATGGTGACCCGAGTTGTAAAGCAAGATTGCCAACTTGGGTGCCGCCATCACCTCAACCAAATATTGTGGTGGCGCAGGATGGCTCTGGGAACTATATGACGGTGAATGAAGCCATTGCCGATGCTGGAAATCGAACGGGAAATGGAAGGTACGTGATATATGTGAAGCAAGGGACTTACGAGGAGAATGTTGATATTGGAACAGGTTTGAAGAATATAATGCTGATGGGGGATGGTATTGGGAAGACTATTATCACAGGGAGCAAGAGCGTCGGAGGATCAGGCACCACCACTTTCAAATCTGCCACAGTTGGCAAGTGAAAGATCTGATTAATATTTACATTATACAAATAATGATCCTAGTGTATCACAGCAACTAATGTTAATAATATATTTATGATTTTCAGCTGTTGTAGGAGATGGATTTATTGCTCGGGGCATAACATTTCGGAACACCGCTGGGCCCGAAAATTATCAGGCGGTGGCGCTCCGATCAGGATCCGATCTTTCAGTATTCTACCAGTGCAGTTTCGAGGGGTACCAAGACACTCTCTATGTCCATTCCCAGAGACAATTCTACAGAGAATGCGACATCTATGGAACAGTAGATTTTATTTTCGGCAATGCAGCAGTCGTGTTTCAAAATTGCAACATATATGCAAGAAACCCTCCAAGCAAAACCAACGCTTTAACTGCACAAGGCAGGACCGACTCGAACCAAAACACTGGCATCTCCATTCACAACTGCAGGGTTATGGCGGCTTCGGATTTGAAACAGGTTCAGAGCTCCGTGAGAACATATATGGGTCGACCCTGGCAGAAATATTCGCGTACAGTTTTCATGAAGACTTTCTTGGATGGTTTGATTGACCCAACAGGTTGGATGCCTTGGAGTGGAGATTTTGCTTTAGATACACTGTACTATGGTGAATACCAGAATACGGGCCCTGGATCCTCCACATCCGGGCGGGTTACATGGAAGGGATATCGGGTTATCACCAACTCCACTGAAGCTTCAGAATTCACGGTTGCAAACTTCATTAATGGGAATTATTGGTTGCCAGCAACCAATGTGCCTTATACTTCTGGTTTTTGAATTTTATTTTCTTGGACATTATTAATCAAGTTAATTGTTGTGGATTTATTGAGGACTAAACATTTTGAAGTAATTTAATTCGAAGTTGCTCTTTTTTGTTAAATTCTTGTTATTGTGTTGATTGTTTATTATGCAATTATTGCATTTTGATGCTTGATCAGGATTAGTAACATGTTGTGATTTATATTGTTTTCAAAATAGATTTTGTATAAACTAGCACATGACAATCAATTACATAGGGTCATAATAGATAGAAATATACCATTATACTTTATGAAATCGTGAATGATGATCTATGTGATTTAATGCATGTTTATACTCTAATAGGTTGTTAAGGTCCAAATCTCTAATTCGACCTACGTAGATCTACATAGTTGGGCAATAGGTTTCTAGCGCCATGGGTTCGGGGATTCGAAAATGTTGATTTCCCAGATTTGCAGATTTGGGGTGGGAGTGGTGGAGTGGGTGGATGGAGAAGAAGAAGAAGGTGAAATGGTTTTTTTAATTTTAATTATTTGATTTTGGTTATTTTATTATTAAAAAATGTAAAATTACTATTTTAACATTTTAAAATCAGTCAACATTATTGTCAAAGTTAATTATTTGGTCAACTAATGGTAAAACTAATAAAAATCATCCATTTGGACTCTAGCTGCGGACATTTGGAATGTTTGGTACCATTGGTAGCAAAAATGAAAGGTTTGGTACCGTGAGTGACACAAATGAAAGGTTTGGACAAATTATGCTATTAAACGAAAGGTTTAGTATTGCTGCTGCAATTATCCCATTAAAGAATGATTTCTTGATTTCTTAAAGGGAAAATTAGGTCTAATATCCAGAAAAAATTACTAATTTGATTAATACCCTATTAACTAATTAAATGATTTAATCAAGTATTTAATACTATCTAAAACTATCAAAACCACCCCTGATTAATCTCTCAGGTCCGCCTGTTTTCGTGTAATTGTTTGCAGCTTAGCCCCTACCCCATTTCCTCTGTATGAATAGATCTTAGCTTGTGGTCAAGCTGCTACCCTCCAAGGCATAGTCGGTGGACGTGGTGATAAAAGTGGCTCGGCAGAGGAAGCGGACGGTGGGACAAGAGTAAATGTATAGTATTGAATTGGTCTTGGAGTTTGGACTTGAACCCCCGGGATTCCGCCTGTGGGTTCGACCCTACTGCTAAGAGTCTCCATTTGGGTAACCTCCTTGGTATAATAGTCCTAAGGATGTAGGGAGATTTTCGAGAATGGGTGTAATGATGTCGAAAGAGAGCATGCGGAAGAGGCTCGAATCGGAGCAGGGAATGAAAAAATACCCCAATGAGAGTGAGAACCTCCCAGAACTGAGAATCTCGGCCGACACTTCGCGTTTTCCTTACAAGAACAAGCATGGACACTAGTCTGCCATTCGGATTTCTCGAATTGTATTGGAGATATTAAAATTGGGAATGAAGAAATCCTCTACCCTGAAATCATCTGCCCCAACCATGGAGGAGCAGGAGGTGGTGGTGGACTGGGAGGTGGAGCTAGCAGTGGATTGGGAGGAGGAGCTGGGGCCTGGGGGTGGACTTGGTAGAGGAGCAGGAGGTGGTGGTGGAGGCAGCAGTGGATGTTTAGGTGGTGGTGTAAGTGGTGTAATGTTAGTTTTTCTATAGTTTTACGGAAGAGAAGATATGGTGTACTGCACAAGGATGAATTGCTCTTTTCTTGACTTCCCATCAGTTTTATGCTCATGTAAATACATATAATGTAGTGATCGATTACATTATTAAAAACCCAAAAATGTAACCATTTCAAAAATGTGTCTTTCTTCACATTTCATTGTGTTTGCAAAAACAATGAGTTTAATACAGGCAATAACATTGTTTTTTAATTTCGTCACTTTTTTGAGTTTGTTACTTTTTTTGAATTGTCACTTTTTGAGTGTCACTTTTTTTTTGTCTGTCACTTTTTTAATCTGTATAACTTTTAATTTGTGCCACTTTTTTGAATTCGTCATTTTTATTAAAATTTGTCACTTTTTTGAGTGTTTACCACTTTTTTTAGTCACCTTCTTGATTTTTATCACTTTTTTTTAGTGTTTGTCACTTTTTTGAGTTTGTGTCACTTTTTTGAATTTGTATTACTTTTTGAGAGTGTCACTTTTGTTTTTAGTTCTGTCACCTTTTTTGAGTAAAAAAAAAGTGAGATTATGTCACTTTTTCATTTTACACTGTATTTTTTACTTCCTAAAAATCTTTCATATGATTTTTCAAAACATCCTTAATTTTAAGGGTAATTTTGTAAGTACCCATTTCTTAAACCCCATTTACTGTATATTCAGCTTGAAAGTTAAATATTAATAAAGAAAATATTGCATATAATATTACTTTTAACTTCCCATATATTATAAATCGAACTAAATAAGACAATTTATAGATTTATCATATATATTTCAAAATACTTTATTAAACTAGGGTTGAGTTTGCAATGTGCTAATATACGATGCCGATACAAGCTTATTATTGGTCCAGCCCAATTAGTATAACCATCGCAGATGACCCAGACGTCCGCTTAGCAATCTTATCCTTGACCCAAATCCCTCCTATCCCAGTCTGGCCCAATAATTGTAAGCCCATTATCTCCTTATCTTCTAATACCTTTTTGCTTGAGAAATTAATTTATATTTCTCTTATTTCTAATTTCAATTTCTATCACTTAATTCAGTTTTATTTAATATGCACTGTTTGGCTCCCTTTTCTAAATTTATTTTCAACAAATAAAACGTGTTTGTTTGAAAATTTGCAGTTCACCCAAACAGATTTTGTATGGGAGTCTTCTAATTATTCAATATTCCATTACTATAAAAGGGAAATGGTGCCTCAAGCTTGGTGACCGGATGGAGGCTAGGAGTGAGAATTTTTTTTTGTGTAATAAAAGGATGTAAATGAGTTGGGTGGAGCCAGCTCGCGACCTGAAAATTGTGGCTCGGACTTTTTTGGCCTCAAGCTGAGCCGAGCCAAAGCTCGGTTGAAAAATCAAGGCTCGGCTAGAGCTTTAAGCTCTGGCCTTACCCAATCAGCTCGATTTTTTTAATTAATTTAAAAAAAATTGTTATAGTGGCGACCCTACCTAAAGCAGGCAGCATGTGACACAGGCTTGCTTGGGCTTGGGCCATTGCTCAAAAATGAGCATTGGCTCTGTACAACTGAACCACTAGCCGGCTTGAGCTTTTTAGAGGCCAAACTACAGGCTGCTCTTGTCGACATGTCAAATTAATATCCCTAGCATAATTAAAGAAATGGGGGAAGAGGTGGGACAATAATTTAACTAGTAGAGAAAATTACCGGGTATAAACTCGTGCAGAGACTTTAAATGCGTGTAGACATATTAGGATCAATCATGCTACATAAACATACCCAAAAATAAGGGGACACGTGTCGACACATGATGAGACAATTTGAAAAATAAAAAAATAAACACCTAACTGGTGTTGCCAAGTCAGTCGTTCATCATTTCCCTGTCTTTTAGCATGTTCAATCATCATTATTTTATTAGGATGGGTTTATAATTTCTTCCATTTGTATTTGAACAATGTCAGGTGTGTAGATTTTGTTTTACAAATATTTTACATATACATATTTGGCGATTTTTGATTTGTCCATGGCAAAAACAGATTGAATCAACAACTATGCTACTTGTACTGGGGGAAGGGGGCGATTTTGTTGACAATCTCTTACACATGGGGCGGGTGGGTCACAGTGGGGCCCAAGGGCGGACGCATAAATTTAAATTTAGATAGCACAATTGAACTTGTAAAAAAATTGGGAGAAATTTTA
This sequence comes from Fraxinus americana, assembly GCA_035079005.1. Lineage (NCBI taxonomy): Eukaryota > Viridiplantae > Streptophyta > Magnoliopsida > Lamiales > Oleaceae > Fraxinus > Fraxinus americana. Next base: position 2,956,766 of record CM068714.1, on the reverse strand, counting down.
CAATCGAAAATTTACGTCCAAAAAAATATACCCCATGTAATTTTGCATTAGAAAATTTATATAGGATATGACTTTTTCATATGTAAAATTTCGAAAAGAAATTATTCCATATAAAATTTCCTAATAAAAGAATGAAAATTATATCGAGAAATTTGTATTGTAAAAATAATAAATGTTAATCAAATAATTGAATTTTTTTAAAGAAAACGCGAGTTAGAAGCTTTTTTTTTTAAAAACCCACGTTTAACGCATTTTTAACTATTTTCGATATCTGTTTGGATTATTCGACATGCCTATAATATAGTTCTTGAAATAAACTTTGAGGTGATATAAACAATTTGTAGATTCGATTAGCGTACGATCGTCGAAATTTTTTTAAAGTTAGCATGTTCTCGAAATTTTTGAAATACTAATTTTGAACGGTTTACTTTGACAAGTCATGGCATTTGCTAGGATTGATCGTTTCGTACGCCATTACGATAGTACGCTATTAACGACGTAGAAAATTAGACCGTAAACACTTCAAAATGGTATTAAGAATGCAATATTTCGCCCTTACTTGATGCAGAGCTAAGATTTTGTTCAAAGGCGAGAGAAAAAGAAAAAAATTAAAATTTATTGTGATTTTGAAATACTAATTTTGAAATACTAATTTTGAACGGTTTACTTTGACAAGTCATGGCATTTGCTAGGATTGATCGTTTCGTACGCCATTACGATAGTACGCTATTAACGACGTAGAAAATTAGACCGTAAACACTTCAAAATGGTATTAAGAATGCAATATTTCGCCCTTACTAGATGCAGAGCTAAGATTTTGTTCAAAGGCGAGAGAAAAAGAAAAAAAATTAAAATTTAGGCCCCGTTCGGGAGGGCTTAAAATCCAATTAAAATTGAAAATATGGCCGTTATTGGGTCCCACCCGTCTAATAAAAGTCAACAATAACGGCTATATTTTCAATTTTAATCTGATTTTAATCCCTCCCAAACAAGCTCTTATTGTGATTTTGCCCCTATTTGTTTGAGATTAAAATCATTTTTTAATAAATTTTGATAAAAGTTAAATAATTACGGATTCCATGAAATATGTTATTAAAATTAATTGTTAACTTTGATTTTGATTAAAATTGAGTTGGAGGACGCATGACCCCCGAGACCCAGTGGGACCCACCATTATGAGAGGTTGTCAACCTTTTCAGTCAATCCCTCATGTATAAATAGAATTTTCCTTGAATGAGATGCTTCGTTGGAAAACTTCTATAAGGGTTTCTTCTGTACATATTTTGGCCTTCGTATTTTGTTGTTGCCAAGAGACTCCTTTCACCATGTTCATGACTTGATCATTGACAAAACGGAGTTGTCTACCTCGTACATGGCAGGAAATCCCAAGCTTCCTTACATGGACAGGCAATTACAAATATGAGGAGCTCGAACATGAGAATTTTGAAGCCGAGCAATAATTTTTTATGAGGCCTTTAAACATAATTTTTTTTTTTTTACAAATGTAGAAAAATGACAGATTTATATTTTAAATAAAAACTTTGTACAACCCAAAAAGATAAAGTAGCAAAATGAATAACCTCTGAAAATTTGATATATTTGGGTAGCATATAATATTTCGTTGATGGATAAAATAGTATAAGAGTGTAAATAACAAGGATTATTCTATGTGTACACCTTGTGGTGTACACAATCTTTTATACCTCTCTCACATGGAGGGGATGAGCTCCCCTCCATGTGAGAGGGGTGTAAAAGATTGTGTACATCACTGTGTACACATATCACTACCCAAATAACAATTTTCAGGAATTATTAATTGGTAAAACTCGAGTAAGGTGTCATTTAGTGAATTCTGGTAAGTTTAATGAGTAAAGTAAAAATCATGACTTTCAGTAAAATTTGTAGTTAAAAAGTAGGAAAAAGAATTTACGTGCATAATATTTTATTATATAATTAAAAATGAATACGTAGAAAAAATAATTTGAAAATAATAATTATGAAATGAGGGCTTAATAATCAATCAAGATTCTTGGTAGGGAATTTAGATGCATTTCCTACATCTATGTTGAACTTAATCTCTCTTGGGGTGGGTGCGTGGGTGGCAGATGCGAGGTGATTTGAATGAGGTGTATTGACGTTGCTGAAATATAAAGGCAGGCTACACTGTCCTTTCCCAAACTTTTGCCACCTCCACAACCACAAATATGTCTGTAAATTATTTTTTACGAACGTCGAAGCGTGGTATTTTCAAATACGCACACACAGTACCAGGATTCGATGCAATTTCCTTTTTTTTTTGGTCACTTTTTGAGGGAATCTGCAAATCTTGACTGCGCTGCATGGAACCCTACCCTACCTACCCCTACTCTACTGGTAGACTCAACATATACATTAAGGGGTGTTTGTTTTTGATTTTTTGATTCTACAGTAAATCAATTCTCATTTTCAACCACACATTTTTCAATAAAGTAATATTTTTCATCACATCAATAATTTTTTCTTATTTTTCAACTACACATTTCCCATCATATTACGATTCAAAAATCAATTCTTCCCTCAAAAATCTCTACCAAATAAGCTCTAAGAGAGGTGCAGTTCTACTTCTACACCTTATCTACATTCTCCTACACACAGGCACACACAGATACATAGGAAAACTGTATGGATATACAATCCTACACTATATTCTGCTTGAGATGCCAAAATTGATTTTAACGAGTCCACATGTTCCAAATGCGAAATTGAACTAAAATTTATTAATACTATCGAAGCATCAAAGCGGAAGGATCCGAAAGAGAATCAAGTATTGAAAGACGTAGTATGAAACAAGAATCCCCAAAGGCAACTGTAACCTACAAACTGATGCTCACAATTTCGATAGTCATACCAGTGATTTGGAGGAAATCTCTCGAAAAGTATTTAGTGCCAATTTCGGTCAATTCTTCATCATCTTTTTTCGGGGTGGGCGAGGGTCAATTCGGTTCCAGAAATTTTCGGGTATTTAGTAAATGGAACCGTCGGTTCCAAATATAATTCTGGAACCGTTTGGGTTCGGTTCGATTCAGTTCCGTACTATAATTAATTTTTTTAACATTTAGAATAACACTACATAAATATACATGAAAATAGATGTTAATACTAATAACAAAAAGTAGATACAAATACCAAGTTCAATATTAACTTTTACAAATAAACGTAATATTTTAAAATATGATAATACTTACCAACTATATAATGTAATTATCAGTTCCTTGACTTGCCATACTAGCTACTAAGAAACTTTACAAGAAAAACAATGAAAAAAAAAACACAATTAACAAACATAAATAAACTATAAATTGTTCTAATAAAATTTAATAAGAAAAAAATATAATATATATTTTATTAACCGTCTCAATGCCCTCATAGAATTCTGTCTCTTCAATTGAAATTCTATCTTGGGAAACTCTCAAAAGACTAGATTTTTCCCTCAACCAGTTTTGTGTACAAATCAAGGCCTCAACTGTCTGAGGAGTTAAAGAACTCCGAAATGGATCTAGAATGCGCTCTCCAGTACTAAATGCCGACTCGGAAGCAACTGTAGATACAAAAATAGCAAGAACATCCCTTACAACCTCAGATAAATATTCAAATCTTGATTTATTGACCTTCCACCAATTTATCCAAAACCAAAAAAAAAAATTCGGTTCTTGATTTAGAACCGAGAACTGAACTCATCGATTCTCGATTTAGATACCCGTTCGGATTTTTAATTTAGGAAAATCCGTTCGATTCGGTTCAGTTCGGATATTTTGCCCAGCCATAATCTTCCTTTGGCCGAGCGGTATGTATTTCCACACAAAAATAAAAAAACAGGAGGATGATATCATTTTTGTTATGGGCGAACGACGGGAATTGAACCCGCGCATGGTCGATTTACAATCAACTGCCTTAATCCACTTGGCTACATCTACGCCCTTTAAGATTTTTTTTATTTTAAGACAAAAGGTTGAATTTCGACCATGTGTGTTGCAAGTGATTTTTAACTACGTTGCTAGATATATTTCAAATTCTGTTTGTTGATTTCAGTAGAATTTCAATGGCTTGGAATTTATTAAAATTTCTTCTGATTTTTGACGAAAGAAAATTGACCTTCATCTCTATCCTTAGAAGATATAAACTTGTTTGTTTTCTTCTTTATCTATAATAACAAATTATTGATAAAACTCTTTAGATTAGTAGAGTACTTGTTAGGATCCTATTGAAACTAAAGTCCTCTTTTCTAAACCTTTCGAGGTAAATTGCAATACACTTCTGTTCTAGCAGTTTCCAAGCAGCCAAGCTTTACAATGAGGAAAATGGACCAATTATAATAGAAAGCGAATGAAGCAACGCGGACCATAGAGAGGGCCGTCGTGAGGCGATTCCGAGGGTTATTCATCTCACGGAAATCAAGAATCTAAAAATAACCTAGAAGAAGAGAGACCTAAAAATTTATAAAAAAAAAAAAAAAATCATTTTTATATATTTATTTTGACTTCTTGGGGGAAAAACCCATTATACATTATATTCTGTGAAAGAAAAACCTATAGTGGAAACAAGAAGAGAGAGTGGAAAACGTATTTTCAAAATACATTTTTCTCTTTCATTTTCAACCACACATTTTATTCAGTAAAATAACATTACATGCAAACTCAAACTTTTCCTTATTTTTTAACCATATATTTTTCATCAACTTACTATTTCAAAATGCATTTTTAGACAAAAATGGGACTTGGACAGTTCCTAAATATCATAGTCATAACTCGTAATAAATTTATCTTTTGGTGAAACCCATTTTTTCATGGTGCTTTTTTCTTTTTCCCGAAGTGGTTCTTTATGTGGAGAATTATTAAGGATAATGGGGAAAGTGAATGTTTTCTCATCTATTCGCTTTTTTATATAAACCCTATAAATTTGGGCTATGATGTTAAATCGTTTTGTTGGATTAGACTTCATAGGCCTCGGCCGATGATTGAAGTGAAATGTCGACACCTCAATGAACGAACCATCCCGACAACCTAAGTAGGCCATTTGAAGTAGCCTAATTCTATTAGTATTGCTCATGGCCCGACTCATAACCTTGGACGGCTTTAAGGTTGAAAGCTCACTTAGTTATATATTGGGCCCCTTTGTGTTTGACCTAAAAGCCCAATCCCTTCCCTTATTAATATTGACCCGGTTCTTGTTTCTCTAGTGTGGAAGAGATGTAGGAGTCGTGAGGACCGTGACTTTGTACTCTTGGGTCTTGCTTTGTGCTTACCTTGTCTTCTCCTTCCTCTTTAGCCTTAGTTGCTGTTTCTTGAGGCTGCCTAACTCTTCACACCGAGCCCTTTGTGGACTAATTCTTGTTGAAGCAACCGGTGTTGGGTGGTGTCGGTTTTGGAGGTTTGTTGGTTGTTATTGTGGTGGTTGATTGGTGGTTTATCTGAGCTCGGTTTTGGGTTGATTGGAGCCCCAAAATTCTATCAATATATAGTATAGATAAAGTAATCTTAAAATTCATATGTTAAGATATTTTTGGTTGCTAGTATATCCGCCATCACTTCGTATGCAAGTTAGTGAACCAGCTCAAGATGAATTTTATTGTGCAATAGGATGAAAATTGACATCATGGCCAACAAAATGTACAATCTCTATTAGTAAAGTATTCGAGATGTCCTAACATGTCGATTAATTCGAGAAGCTAACCAGGCAGCAGATTCATTAGTGCATATTGGAGCTTAAGGTAGTTCAGACTTCTTAGAATCTATCTCCAGTTTCCCTGTTTATACTATTGGTTGCATCAGCTTGGATAAGTGTAACTTGCGTTCTTTTCATTTTCCGTAGTTGTTATGATATTCTATTGTAAGGGAAGTAGTACTTTTTTTTTATTGCGTTGCATTATTTTTGCTTTAAGGGAAGTAGTACTTCCCCATTTATTTCTTCGTTTCTTTTCAGTTGTAATGGTATTCCTCCGCTACAAGTGATAACATATTAATAAAGCCTCGGAGGTACCGCCCTCCTTCCTTAAAAAAAAAAAAACTATATCGATTAATTTACTACATTTTTAATATTAGATTTAAATAGGCATCTTAAATATTCGACAAGATATAAAATGTCGGCCAGTTCATACTATTGTCAAGTGAATTTCTAACCAAACTTAACCTAGGAAAATTTGGCAAATAGTGGCAGAAGCTACTCGTAGCCAGATGATATTATTCCATGTTTGGAATTTTTGACATATCAGTCTTTTAAGGTTCACCCTTTTATTTCTTACTACAATTAATCCTAGTTGAAACCAATGGTAATCCTCGTTGCCCTTGCTACAAAAGCAAAATAAAATTTACAAAATTAGTGTAGTGTTATCTCTAGTCACATTCATGTTGTAAGGTCCTGGTACACTCGCACATCCATACTGTCTGCATGTAAATGCCGTACCCTGCGCTATATAAAACGCCAAAAGGGCAAAAAAAAAAAAAACAAATTAATTAATTAATATATATTTATTTTCTAATGACAAAACATAATTGAAGTTCGAAATTCTTGAAATTAAATTTTAATTTTCCTCACACAAAACTTGTCCTTCTATATATTCTCCTACATATTGAGAAACTTCGTTTTCTTGAAAAACTACCATCTAATTCTTAAGGAATAATGCTATCTACCGCTAGTTTAAGCGGAAGAATATCATAATTCCAATGGAATGAGTTTCATATCCTTACATTCTATTAGACTAAATTGGACTTATTGTATTCGTTTACATATACTAATGTTCTAGCAACGTTGATGCTAAGTCTAGTTTTACTCTCTTTATTTCAAAATTCTTCATTGTTCATACTTATTTTTAATCATATATTCAAACTAAGTCCCTGTTTTACTCTCATACCGATGTATTTTTACATCCCAGAGGTCTCACCCCAGCACTGATTATCCCCTCCCCGACGCCATACTCAGTAGCCGTGGTAAATCCGAAAAAAATTCCTATTTTGTTAAATGGAGGGGAGCATAGTTTGTTAAATACTAGCAATTTTGAGTCGGACGGTAGCTAGTCCCATCATATGAGAGCAAATTGAATGGACCAATTGGACCATTGGATATGGCCATCCAGTACAAAGGGAAAAAGGTCATTCGCAATAAAAGATTTGGATTCAGTAAATATTGTATTTATGTTCAACCTTTATGTCTCCATTCTGGAAGTACAAACATGTCAAGATTTCTAAACCCATTCTATAATTTTCATTTTTAAATACTTCAGCATGTTCTTTATGTTTAACACTCAATTTTACTACTCCAAAAAAATATTTATAACTTTTATTTTTACTACATTTCCTCCAAATTATTATATTATTTTTCTTATTTGAAAATTGAAATACTTTAAATACATTTAATTATAGAGTGTGTGTTTAACTCTCTCTAAGCCCTTATATGACGGGGATTAAAATTAGATTTTTAGTAGATTTCGATAAAAGTTGATAAAATATGTGATCGAAAAAATATGGGTCTCATAAAATGTATAGTTAGAATTAGTTGTTGACTTTGACTTATATTAATTTTAATCTCAATAAAACATGGGTTAAATTAAAATGTTAATTTAAAAACTCTCTTAAAGCATAATTTTAAGGATCGACTCTTGAAAATAGTGAGCATTTTATGTTTAAATAGTCTTTTGGAGATACTTTTAGGAGTATAAGGTATCTTTCAATTTATTTCACTAATGGACTTTTTCTTTTCCCTATAATTTTTTTTTTTAATTTTCATGTAAATTTCTAAATTCGAAAAGTTTTGGATGATCCCATTAATTACTGGGATGGACATATTCGTAGTTGAATAATACTTCTTGTACATAATGATGTTACATAATGATGATTTGTTAAAAAAGAGGGTGGAAATTTATTTGTTTTTTTAGTTGGTTGAAATTCTAACCAATCGGATCTTAATGTATATGTAAATCATTATGTACATGTAATACAATATTTAATATTTCGATAATTTTAATATGCAGTAATCACGATCTATCACTCAACCATGTTCACTTATAATATCATTATTTTTTTTTTCCATAATTTAGTGTCACTTCTTTTACTGAAGTGATGAAGGCAAAATCATAATTTCATTTAATTTCGGGTTTGTTCGTTTTTAGCGAATTATTAGTCTAATTTGATTGGAAACGGGCCAATGATCACAACTCAGGGCCTTTGGCCCTGATGCACGTCAAATTTTGGGCAAATTCCGTCGTTTAGGCCATCAATTAAGCGTTTTTGCAGTTTATGGTAATTTTTGTTTTGGCAATATCTTAGTCAAATAAACTCGGATTTGATTTCCGTTTGTTGGGGGATGATCCTGGTAATTAGGAGAATCAAGATCCGTGATTATCTCAATTTTTTCCATTTTTGGAAATTTAAACATTGTAAGCCATTTGAGACAGCTTAGTTTTGAATGAAATAAAGTTTTCTTGAATGTCTCTTGATTGAAATTCTTTTTGTTAGATTTTTGTCTTTCCTATAAGCTTCCCCTGCATCAGTTGGTATCAGAGCCGAAGTTGTTCCTTCACCATGCCGTCAAGGAGACGTCAAGAAGCCCGTGAAGCCCTAGTAGAGGAGATAAATAGACGTGATAAAATCGCACAGCTGCGTCAACAAGTGGAGTTGTCGACACAAAGAAGTCGTCGCACTTATGCCGCAGCAACATGCGCCTAGAGGTCGTGGTCGTCATGGGCAGGTTCCGATTGAGGAAGTCCAACACCATGATCGTAATATTCAGGATGTTACGATTGAAGACATTGAAGAAGCAACAGAGGGGGAATGGTTTGATTATGAAGGCCCGCCTATTTTTGACAATGAAGACATTGAAGAAGCAACAGATGAGGGAGAATTTGATTATGAAGGTCCGTTTGTATTTGACAATGAAGATATTGAAGAAGCAACAGAGGAAGAAGAGTTTGATTATTACGGTCCGCCTGTATTTGATGAAAATACTGAAGAAGTAATAGAGGATGAAGAGTTTGATTATTACGGTCCACCTGTATTCGACAGTGAAGGTGTAGAAGAAGCAGCAGAGAATGAAGAGTTTGTGGTTGGTGAAATGGGCCAGGCATTGGTGGTGAGGCGGAATTTTCAGACTCCCCTGGAAAATAACACTGACTGGTTGTGTAATAATATCTTCCAGTCGACGTGTACTGTATGGGGAAAGAAAAGCGTGTTGCTTCCAGATAAAGGCTCAGTAAAAACAGTTGGGGATGGCGCCAATTTACTGACCAGAGTGGAGTTCGAGACAAATATGGAAGGATAGGGGTTGTGTATGTGCAGGTGGAAAAGTTAGTTGACAGTGAGCAGGATGTCACTCGTAGGGTTCAGCCATCGCTAGAGGAGTTTCATGAGGACTTCCCAGAAGAGCTTCCAGATGGATTGCCGCCGGAGCCGCCATTTCGTTGTGTTAATTCTGATGATGATGAGGGTTCTTCCCCGTCAAATTCGAGGACGAATTTTTCTCAACTCGTGGAGAATGATGAAGGCAAAATAATAATTTCATTTAATTTCGGGTTTGTTCGTTTTTAGCGAATTACTAGTCTAATTTGATTGGAAACGGGCCAATGATCACAACTCAGGGCCTTTGGCCCTGATGCACGTCAAATTTTGGGCAAATTCCGTCGTTTAGGCCATCAATTAAGCGTTTTTGCAGTTTATGGTAATTTTTGTTTTGGCAATATCTTAGTCAAATAAACTTGGATTTGATTTCCGTTTGTTGGGGGATGATCCTGGTAATTAGGAGAATCAAGATCCGTGATTATCTCAATTTTTTCCATTTTTGGAAAAAATAATATTTTCTTATTATTATGTAATATTTCCGAATTTTCTTAGGTTTTTCGCTATTTAAACATTGTAAGCCATTTGAGGCAGCTTAGTTTTGAATGAAATAAAGTTTTCTTTAATTTCTCTTGATTGAAATTCTTTTTGTGAGATTTTTGTCTTTCCTATAAGCTTCCCCTGCATCATGAAGTCTTAAAAGTAAATAAATGATGATGATTTTGAACATTACCAAACCAAAGTCCAAACATTCCACGATGACTGGAAGTAGATTTAGAGGACTTTAACAATATTGATCGTTGTTGTTGTTTTCTCTGGTGCTAGTTTCTTTTCTGAATTTCTACTTTTTATTCAGACTTAATAAATATTCCACTATGTTGATTTGATTTTAAAAAAAGTATATAATATGTTCACTTCTATTTTTACTTTTATATACGTATATAGTGATTGTTTGTCGAAGTCCAATTTTAATTACACATTTGATATTCAAACTTAATAAATATTCCACTATGTTGATTTGATTTTTAAAAAAGCATATAATATGTTCACTTCTATTTTTACTTTTATATACGTATATAGTGATTGTTTGTCAACTCCAATTTTAATTACACATTTGATTAAATCAAAATGTTTTATCTTTTTTCATCTACACATTTCATCAAATTTAATCAAGTGTTTAACAAAAACATTATCAAACAGCCCCTCAGTTAGAAAACTTGGTTGGATTGAGCAGCTAATGTTTTTTGACATAGATACCCGCATCCGCTACCTGCCAGTAAAGCCCCTACCACCCTAAAAGGGCGAGGCCCGGCCACCGTGAGTGCATATTACACAGTATGCATCCAGCCCAAACCCAAAACATTGTAACCCACAACCAGCCCATGCCAGCAGCCCAGATTCTAGAAGAAATCACTGCACGTTGCTCAAATGAAAAGTGATAAATTTATTCAATTATTTTCTTGCAAATACATTTTTATGTATATTTTGTTATTCTCTTTTAGGAATCCTTTCAGTTAGTTTTGTTATAGAATTGTGTATAAAAGAAAACCATCACTATACAAATTGAAGCAGATAACTCTGAAATGCACTGAACAGTTGCGTTCTTTTTTGTTGATTCTCTCTGTTTTCACTTGGTAACATACATGGTGTCAGAGCCTTGAGACAGAATCTCCATGGAAGACCAGCACGATAATTCCTCTGATTCTTCCTCCCACTTCGTTGCGTCATCTGCTCACACCAAAAACCCCAACCACTATTCCAATTTTAATGACCCCAGCAACCCTTATCGGCTTGACAACGCGATAATCTCGCAATTATTCTTGTCACTGATGTACTTACTGTTGATAACTACCCAACTTGGTTGAGGGCTATACGTCATGCCCTTTGTGCCAAAAACAAGCTGGGTTTTATCACCAATGACCTTTCGAGACCTAAAGACCCTGAAGATCCCTTTATCGACCTTTGGGACCCCTGCAATGACATGGTGGTGTCATGGATTCAGAACTCCATCAGCCCCTCTATCAAATCGAGTGTTGCTTTCGTCGATGATGAGCACGAGATTTGGACCGACCTCTAGGATCGATTCTCTAAAAAAAATGGACCTCGCATTTTTCAGTTTAAAAAATCCCTTGTCGGTATTCTCCAAGACACCTATTCTGTAAGTATCTACTCTGGAAAGCTGAAAACACTATGGAATGAGCTTTCCATTTATGATCATATTCCTGTGTGTAACTGTGGAACCATGAAAACACTTGTCGACCGATATTAGTGTGATTGCTTTTTCCAATTCTTAATAGGTTTGAGCGATATTTACTAAAACGTTCGTGACCAAATTATGCTTTTAGATCCCATGCCACCTGTTACTATGGTGTTCTCCCTCATCCAACAACAAGAACATCACCACTCCCTTGTTCCACATAGCCCAAGCCCAAACTCAATGGCTCTTGCTATCTAACGCCCCTACCCGGCCTTTAGACCCCCAACTTACCCAAAACCAACCCAAAAGAGAGACCGGCCTTTTTGCACTCACTGCAAGATCACAAGTCATACCCTTGAATCCTGCTTCAGAGTTGGTAACGCCGAAGCCCCTGTTTGTTTCCACTGTCACATGACTGGACATATGGTTAACAAATGCTACAAATTACATGGATACCCACCAGGCCATAAGTTTTTCCATAAACCTCAACCTCATGCTGCCTTTGTTGCTCAATCCATTAATTCTCCTTCCACCCTTCTTGAGGCACTCAATGATGATAAGATTAGTTTAACTAAAGCTCAGTGTCAACAACTAATAGCTCTACTTTAGCCAAAGGATGGTTCTAGTGCTACTCATCATTCGGCCAACCACATTCAGTCTACTAATCACGTTTCTTCAACATCAAAATTTTCTGGTATTTCCTTTTGCTTATCGACTCGTGCACACACATCACAACCTTTTTCCCATTTTCCTTGGATCATAGATATGGGCGCAACATACTACATGGTCTGCTGCTCCTCTCTACTCACTTCCATTACTACACACACTTCACACTTTGTCAAATTGCCGAATGGCACCAATGTTCCCGTCACTCATATGGGCACCGTACACCTCACTAAATCTCTATGTCTTACTGAGGTATTATGTGTTCCGTCATTCCATTTTAATTTGATTTCAGATAAGAAACTTACCACTTCACTAAACTGTTGTCTAGTTTTCTTCTCTGATGCTTGTTTTATTCAAGACCTTGCCTCTTGAACAACGATTGGGAAAGGTGAAGTGAGGAATGGTTTATATCACCTCTTATATCGTGGAGTTTCTCCTTCTAGTCTAGTTGACAAAGTTACACAGTTTCCCACAGAATTTTTAATTTTTCAGCTTCTGTTTTGAGTCATGTTCCTGTCAATGACCTTTGGGATTGTTGCCTGGGCTATCTTTCTTTTCCATGTCTCAGTTTAATTACTGATCCTATTGTAAAAAATAGCATAAAAAACATTAATGAAAAATCTTGTTGCATTTGTCCCTTAGCAAAGTTGCACAGACTCCCCTTTCCTACAAGTCAATATAAGATTTCTCAATCTTTTGAATTAATACATTGTGACCTCTGGGGTCCCTGTTCCACCACTGCATATGATGGATCCAAATTTTTCTTGACCATCGTAGATGACTTTACCCATACTACATGGCTTTATCTTCTCAAAAATAAATCTGAAACCAGGAAATGTGTTTAATCTTTCACCAACCTAGTTCACACACAACTTAACCTTGCCATTAAAATATTAAGAAGTGACACTGGCAATGAGTTCAACATGATTGATTTTTTCAATTCTAAAGGCATTATACATCAGAAAACTTCTAACAAAATGACATTGTAGAAAGAAAACACCAACATCTCTTAAATGTTGCTCAGGCATTAAAATTTCAAGCCAGCATTCCCTCATTGCTTTTGGTTTCCACCAATCAAAAGTTGATTATAGTCTCTTCACTAAGGCTAATGGTACATCTTTCACTACTCTATTAGTCTATGTTGACGATATTATTGTGGCTGGAAATTGCTCGAAATTCCTGCATACTCAATTCAAAATTAAAGATCTTGGGTGTTTGCGTTATTTTTTGGGTTTGGAAGTTGCAAGATCTTCCAAAGGGATACATTTATCCCAACGAAAGTACACTTCAGACATTCTTTTAGATTCAGGAACCCTTGGTTGCAAGCCCCTACAGGTAGGGCTGTCAATGGATTAGATTTTGATCCGAATCCGACGAAATTAATGGGTGATGGATTTAGGGTCTCAATCCAATAATCCGATCAAGATTCGAATCCGATAATCCGTTAACTAAATGGATAAAATATGGATATAGGTCAATCCGATCTGAAAACAATTTGATCCGATTTGTTATAAATAATTGAGTAGGTAAAATATTTTTATGGCATATTATTTGTCATTAAAATAAATAAATGAGAAAATAAATAAATTTAGAATAAAAAATAATCAAATTCAAAACATAAAAAAGTTAAAAAATTTTATAATTATTAAACTTCTTTAAGAATTGGAAAATTTTAAAAAAAAAATTAATTTAAACCAATGTTTTTTTAATTTAATTTTACTAATTTAAAGTGAATAAATATTTATATTTTTCTTAATTAAATTTATTATTGTAATTTATTTTACAACTTCAAAAACTAATAATTAATATATAACAAATAATTTGATTTGTTAATGGAAATAATGAAATAAAATATTTATATTTAGAATTGAAATTCAATTTTACATTATCCCACATCGAATGTCAATAGAAAAATAGAATATGGTCTCTCCTTTAAAAAGGAACATCATGATGGTAGAAGTCACTATTGGGCTTGTTAGGAAAAATAGGTAGGCATCAAGTTAGTTCAAATTTTTTTGCCTAATTTTTATTAATTTCGGATCGAATATCTGATAACATTGCAAATCGGATATGAATTTAACAATTAAATATCAATTGAATTATCGAATCAGATAAATTTTCTTATCGGATCGAATCGGATATAGGCAGATCCGATCCATTTACAGCCTTACCTACAGCTAGCACTTGAGTAAAGCTTTAAGTTGCATAAATCTTCTGGACGGCCTTTATCTGACCTTAGTTTTTATAGACGACTTATAGGTCGAATGTTGTATCTTACCATCACACGACCAGACATCTCCTATGTTATCCAGCTCCTGAGTCAATTCATGCATTCTCTTACAACCTCACATCTTTCAGCAGCACATAGGGTTTTACCATATCTCAAAAATGCTCTTGGTCAAGGCATTTTATTGTCATCCTCATCTCAGTTACAACTTACAACTTCAAGCCTATTGTGATTCTGATTGGGCCTCATGCCCGGACACGCGTCCCTCTACAATCGGCTATTACATCTTGCTTGGTAAATCTCTTGTATCATGGAAGTCAAAGAAACAATCAGTCGTCTCTCGATCTTGAAGCTGAGTTTCATTCTATGGCATCAACATGTTTCGAGCTCACCTGGCTAAGATATTTGCTGGCTGATTTACATATTCCACATCCACAAGCTACCTTACTTTTTATGTGACAATCAGTCTATTCTCTATATTGCTACAAACCCCGTGTTTCATGAGAGAACGAAACACATCGAAATAGACTGTCACCTCATTCGAGAAAAGATCCAAGAAGGTAGCATCACAACATTTCACATTGCCTTTCAATCTCAGGTAGCTGACATCTTTACAAAAGCTTTGCTTGCTTACCTTCTCAATCTTCATCTGTCCAAGATGGGAATAGTGAATCTCTATCCTCCATTTTGCGGGGGGCTATTACACAGTATGCATCCAGCTCAAGCCCAAAACATTGCAGCCCACAATCAGCACATGCTAGCAGCCCAGATTCCAGAAGAAATCACTGCACGTTGCTCAATGAAAAGGGATAGATTTATTCCATTATTTTCCTGTAAATACATTTTTATGTATATTTTGTTATTCTCTTTTAGGAATCTTTTCAGTTAGTTTTGTTATAGAATTGTGTATAAAAGAACACCATCGCTGTACAGATTGAAGCACATAGCTCTGAAATGCATTGCATAGTTGCGTTCCTTTTTTGTTGATTCTCTCTGTTTTCATTTCTCAACTATCTTCTATTTTGGTGACTTACAGTGCACATTGGGTAAATCCCGCTCCATGTGCAGTAGCCTGCAAACCACATAGAAGAGGTAAATCGCACTAGGCAAGCCCGGTGCCCTTGTCTAGTGTGATGGGCTCGACCTAGAAAGTTTTGGCAGGGGATTTGAACTTATGACCTTTGGTCTCTGCGTTCACCTGCTCCACCAATCGACCATCTAATATTTTATTAGTAGCATGAGTTCAAAAGAAAGGCGGTGGATTCACCACACAAGGCGGTACCCTCATCTGTTACCACACATGCAGAAACACAGAGACATTGAGATCCAACAAATTAAGTTGCTGCTGCTGCTATAAAAATGGACCACAACACATTGTGTAACGGAGTCCAGAGACAGTATTCTTTAAAGGCAGTTTTTTGAATGAAGAAACCCGTTTTTTCAGCATTCAACCTTGGATGTGATAGTTTTCAATTGATTTACAAAAAGTGAAACCCATTAGGGTTTCTTTCTGCAAGATCTCTCTCTAGATTTCTCTCTCTTGTTCTAATTAAATGAAAAAAGAAAACAAAACGAAACGAAAAAATTCTGGTGAATTGATTTGTCGACTATATCATATTGAAAATAATGTAAGGACAAAAGCATACATAAATGAAAATGGAAGATATATCTGCTGTCTGCTCTCACGGACAACTACGTATCTCTGTATCTGTATGTGTGTCCGAGAGAGAAGAGCCCGAGGGGTCAAATCACACAAATTTCAAGCTTTATTGCTTTGTTCTAATCTGCCTTCTGCATATCTTACATTGTTTTGTAAACTTTTTGAGTATATACATTTAGTTTTTTCTGTATTCTTGTTTCCTTTAGAAATTAATGGAACGTGATCAAAATAATATGGGTTTAGATAAGAAAAGATGCTGTGCAATTTGAAGAGGTCTCTATACATTCCGTGCTGAAGGCAGCAATTGTAAGTGATAATGTCAAAGCGGAGGCACTACTTTTCTACCCGATGATAGGGATTATGGAGAAATGCTTTTAGATATATTAATGAAAACGATGACAAAGTTATGGACTTTATGGTAATAATTTTATACAATCACCTTCAAATAGTGAATTTGAAAGCGATCAGAAGAAGTCGGAGAGACACTAACTCTATGTATAGTGACATTTTGTCACTTCTATCGTACACTCCATCTCGAGATTGATAAGATCACTTTTATTCAACTATATTTCATTTTCTTAATAATAAAAAAATGTTATGATAAAAACTTTTCAAGTATATTTTTCTTAGTTATGTCAATCTTTTTGTTTTTATTATTATTATTATTTTTCAGCAGTAAGTTTCCAAGATAAAATTGCAAACAAGATTTTTAAAAACCGATTAATATAATCACTGCATAAATTGGGCACAATAAAAAGTTAACCTGTTGACTCATAAAAGAATGTCATATCAACCTAATATGTAACGAAATATAAATTCTCTATTCATACCCTCTCATTAACTTATAAATGTTTCTAGAGATTTAACAAGTGCATGATCATCAATCTACAATGTCGACCATGAAAAATTCGAGTTGTAAGGTTATTTAGAAAGTTATTCATTTCTTCTTTCAGTAACTAAAATTTAGAGTCAATTCAAACATTAGGCGAATTAGACGGATAGGTGCCCGCCATTCAAGGTTTTGTTTTCCCTACCCTAAGGTTTACCATTAGGAAATTGGGAACAGTGAAAAATAAATAAAAAAGGCTTGCACCCCTCTTAACTATGAAAACTACAGCTGAATGTAACAAAGCTAATCGCCCCATGCACACGTCCTTTTCTCACTACTCTCCCCTCATCTGCCGCCACCCCACCCCCACTCTCCTTTCCAACTCACACACAAATCATCGGGAATGGCAACCATACATTTCCTTCCCCCCCACCCCCAAGGTCCCAGTGTGTGTATACATACAAATGTACATCAACAAGTTGTAGACCTTTCTATACATGTATATATACATGAATACTGAGAAATTAGCAGCTGTATTAGTGGGCTCCTCCAATTCTCTTTCTCTCTCCCTCTTCCTCGACTTGTTATCTTTGATACCTAAAAAAATACATGGGGTATTTTCAAGAATGTCCACAATTAAGGATGTGAGTTGAAAAGTGTCCAATTTTCAAATTTAATACTAAAGTGTCTATTATGCCCTTAATGAAAAAAAAAGGACATTTGAATCTCTACGTATTCTCGACATTTAAAATGTCATTCTCGACATTTGAATCTCGTTTTATTTTTTAACAGTACACATGTCAAATTACAATATTAAATGTTCTCGACATTTCAAAACGTCATTCTCGACATATTAAATGTCTAGAATGATATTTCATTTCAAACATGACATTTCTCTACATTTGAAATGTCGTTCTCGACATTTCTGCGTCAATGCAAAAAATAGCATTAATTATGATTTGACATCTTGTCATTTGCAATAAATGGAGCAGGTTATGTGTCAAGATTTCATTAGCCCATATTTTTTTTGCAAAAATGTCCATTTTATTGTCTTTGAATGGAATCACAAATTGTTGACCATGGGCATTTTGGTCTAAAATATACCAAAATTCTCATTTTTGCAAAGATTTTTAAAAGTTGACATTTTTGCATGTGACTAGAAGAAAGTGGACATTTCTTACAATTTCCACAAAATACATTCCGAAAATCAGATCTAAGGTGGTTAATCTGTCAATCTCACCAATATATAAATACCTCGATCAGTCAGTCTAAATCAATCAAATCAGACAGGGAATCGTCATCAAAAAGAAAGTTTAAAGAAAAAATATGTCTTCTTCATCTGCTTTTACACCGGACCACCACCACCTCTCTCCTTCGGAGCAGCTATGTTACGTCCATTGCAACTTTTGTGACACTGTCCTCGCGGTATATCACTTGTCATCCTCTGTCTATGATCAATTATCACTGTCTTTTCACTCTTCTATTCGTTGTTTATGTCAAGTTCTATCAACCCTTTTTCTCAATATTCTATAAATGGTTTTTGTGTGATCTATGAGTGAGATTTTAGCTTATATTTGTGCTCTGCTTAATTAATTAGGTGAGTGTTCCTTGCACGATTTTGTTCAAGACTGTGACAGTGCGATGCGGCCATTGCACCAACCTTTTGTCTGTGAACATGCGTGGTCTGCTTCTTCCCACATCAAATCAGCTTCATTTTGGACACTCGTTCTTCTCTCCACAGAATCTTCTGGTATATATATGATCTGAAATTGTTAGGTTTTCCATATCATAGTGTACTTTTAATTTTTAAGCCTCTTAATTTCGACCTTTTACAGATTTAAGGTTTAAATTTTGCATAGTTCTTTCTTGGAATTTTAATGTCATAGAATTAATCATAACCATTCTATCTTGGAAAATCAAGCTAGGTATAGTTAAATATTCACTTTTATGTATTTTGCAATAATTGATAAGTTCATTCTCAGGAGGAGATTCGGAACTCGCCATCCAACGTGTCGATCAATCAGCCCAATCCGAACGAGTCTCTGAATCCAGTTCGAGGAATAGATGAGCTTCCAAAGCCTCCAGTTGCTAACAGACGTGAGATTATGAATACTAATTTTACTTTCCCCCCTAATTAATTTCACCAATTATAGAGGATCTCTAATAGTTAAATCTGAATATATTGAAATTTACCACTTGGGTTCATGTCTTTTTTCTTTGTTTTTACCCTTTGAAAGTGTGGAATCATTTAAGTGACAGTCAAAACTTTCCGGTATACACTACTTCGTCAACTAATTAAGAAACTGATAGAACAGACTCTAAGAACTTTGATACTTGAAACGTTCTATTTTTATTCTTTAACAATCTGGAACTTTACCTTCTTATTTTCTTTTTAAAGATTTACTTCCTTCAATGATTTCGGAGCTCACATATCCCATGCTTTATGAAAGTCTTCTTTGGAATTGGAGGTGCATCTAAAGCATGGCTGTACTGTTATTCATCAACATTTCCTTCCTCCCTACATAAAAATCTGTAGCTTTTTTTCCAATTTAAGCAATATTTTCCAAATCTTGTCAAACCCTAAAATCTGTCTAACAAAATTTCACTACTTCAGCAATTCATTATAGCCACTGCTTTTTTAATTTTTTTGGCTATTATTTGTCTATGTAAAAGCAAATTTAATTTCTCCCCCGGAAATCAAGATAATGTGGGAACAGCAGAATCCAAGATGAGAAATAGATAGATAGATCATTAGATAATGATGAAGTAATGAGAGAGAGGGACACTGAATGCAGAAAGTCAGCCAAGTTAATGCCTTCTTTTGTTTGTTTGTATTTCTGTCATGTTCAGCCCCGGAGAAGCGACAGAGAGTGCCATCGGCTTACAACCGGTTTATCAAGTAAGAAAATTAAAATGCAATTCTAAGCGCAAATACACCCAAAAGACCCCTTCCCCCACCCCCTCTGCTAACCCAACTTGGGTGTTTCATTAGGGCGGTGGGGAGGGGTTATTAATAGTTACAGCTTTATTATTACTTTTGTGGTAGGTTCTGGACACAACATTATTTTACAATTTGTATAGGAATTAACAAAGGCACGAGAATGCCTATAAACAAATCTCTGAAGCATCTAAGAATAATTTTGACTTGTATCATGAAATTGCAGAGACGAGATCCAACGTATCAAAGCAGGAAACCCAGATATAAGTGAACAAAACGAAAAGGAAATTCAATTTAATGTTTTAATCGTTTTGCCATACATGGTTATGATCTGCCTCTTGTATATATAGAGAGGAAGCCACCATTACCAATCAAAAGGCAACAGCAGTATCATAACAAACTAACAGAAGAAATGGAAATAAACGTGAGCAAAAGGCGTGTGGGTAAAACACGTTTTAACCCTTTATTCACTAGACTATGAACTAAACGAAATGGACTGGACTGGACTTAAGTGGGCCGGTAACTGATGGACTGGACTTGTAGTGAAAAACTCCATTAACTCCTTGAGCTAGATGATGGACTCCTTGAGCTGGATGGATTCCCTGAGCTGGATGATATTCCTTCATCCCCCCCGCAAGGTGGAGGTTGGTGGAGATCACCTAACCCCAACTTGGAGAGAAGACGATGGAAGTGAGGGGCAGCAAAAGACTTAGTAAAAATGTCAGCAAGCTGAGCATGGGAAGAGATATACTGTGGAAGGATAAAACCAGACTTATAAAGATTTCGAACCAGGTGACAATCAATTTCCAAATGCTTTGTGCGCTCGTGAAACACCGGATTCGCAGTGATATGCAAGGAAGCTTTGTTATCACACCATAGAGCAATGGGAAGGGAAAAGGGAATATGAAGGTCCCTCAGAATGTAAGTGATCCACTGCAGTTCACAAACTGTAGTCCCCATACTACGGTATTCAGCCTCTGCCGAAGATCGCGAAACGGTGGTTTGCTTCTTGGTCTTCCAAGAGATAAGAGCTGATCCAAGGAAAATACAATATCCAGTTAAAGATTTTCTGGAGTCAGGACAAGAGGCCCAATCCGCATCCGAGTAAGCCTGCAAACGTAAGGAATTTTGTGCTGGGAAGAAAAGGCCCTGTGATGGGCATCCCTTCAAATAACGAAGGAGATGTAAAGCAATGTCCCAATGTGAGTCACAAGGTGCGTGCATAAATTGGCTAAGCTGCTGAACACCATAGGTAATATCAGGACGTGTCAAGTTTAAGTAGAGAAGTCTCCCAACCAACCTTCGATACTTCTCTGGTTCTTGAAGTAGAGGACCTGCTTGACCAATCAATTTTGTTCCTTTAGGAATAGGCACTGCAGCTGGCTTGGCTCCTAATAGACCAGCATCTTGAACTAAATCAAAAATATATTTTCTCTGATTAACATACATCCCTTCAGAATTTCGAGCAATTTCAAGCCCCAGAAAATACTTAGCATACCCCAGATCTTTGATTGTAAACACCTTATGTAAGTATTGTTTGACAGCAACAATATCGTCTTCATGGGAGCCTGTAATAAGAACATCATCAACATAAACGAGAAGAATGACAATTCTGTCTGACTGATATCTGGTAAAAAGGCAATGATCATGTGCAGACTGATTAAAACCAAAATCATGAAGTTTGGAGCAAAGTTCAGCATTCCACTGTCGTGACGCCTGTTTTAAACCATACAGACTACGGTTCAGTTTGCAAACTTGCCCTGGTAAAGCCTTAAGAAAACCTTCAGGTGGCACCATGTACACCTCTTCATCTAGGAAGCCATGAAGAAAGGCATTGTTAATGTCTAACTGATGCAAAACCCAGTTGCGAGCTGCTACGAGAGTAAAGAGCATCCTTACAGTAACCAATTTGGCAACTGGAGAGAAACTATCAAAATAATCCACCCCTTGCAATTGATGATAACCCTTGGCAACTAATCTCGCCTTTAGTCTGTCAACTGTACCATCAGGGTTAAGTTTGACCTTATAAACCCATCGTGATCCAATAGCTTGCTTCCCAGGTGGTAGTGTAGTTAGTTCCCAAGTCTGGGTTTTCTCCAGGGCATCAAGTTCAAGTTGCATAGCATGAGTCCACTCAGGACTTTGACTAGCTTGCTTGTAAGAGGGTGGTTCCTGGATAATCGATAAAGCAGCTAGAAAAGCAGCATAAGAAGAATTAAGATGTGGCAAAATTCGATAAGGAAAAGTAGAGGGTGTATAACCTGGTGAAACAGAGGAACTTGACCTGCAGAGTGAATTAAGAACAGCAGTTGGCTGATCAGGCGTGCTAGTAACATTAGTGACAAAGTCCTGCAACCAGGGTGGTTTTGATTTGGTTCTAGTACTCTGCCTGAGAGGAGGAGAAGGAGATGGAATATGTGAAGAAATTGGATCATCAGTAATCTGGGAGTCAGGAAAGGGAACTTGAATTAAAGGAATAAGATCAGAAGAATTGTTAGGTGAAATTGTAACATCAAGATGGGAGGCAGACTTCTGTAAGGTATGTAGTGGTGGTTGTGGTCTAATTTCATCAGAGTCGAAGTGTTGAGTGAGAGGCAAAGGGAGAGGTGGATCATTACTGATTCTATTTTGAAAGGGAAAAACAGATTCAAAAAACTTGACATCTCTGGATACATGAATCTGTTTAGTGGAAAGATTGTAAACTTTGAACCCCTTTTGTCCAGGATTGACACCAAGAAAAACACACTTATATCCTCTTTCCTCAAATTTATCCTTGTGAGGCTTAGTATTAGCCATATAACATAACGAACCAAAAGTCCTAATTAAGGAATAATCAGGTTTCTTTCCATATAGTTTTTCAAAAGGGGTGAGCCAACTTAAGACCTTTGTTGGAAGTCTGTTGATGATGAAGGTAGCCATTAATATGGAAAATGGCCAGAACTGTTTTGGTAAAAAAGCTTGAAACATTAGGGATCGAGCTAGTTGGAGAAGATGTTTATGCTTTCGTTCCACAACTCCATTCTGTTGAGGACTGTAAACACAAGATCTATGATGAATTATTCCAGAATTTTGAAGTAAGGCTTGACATTCAGATCCAAGGAATTCAGTCCCATTATCAGATCTCAGGCATTTCACTCTTTTATCAAACTGAGTTTCCACCATTTTAAAAAAACAGTCAAGTGTTTTAGTGACCTGCGTTTTGTGTAGTAGTAGGAAGGTCCATGTTGCTCTACTAAAATCATCCACTATTGTTAAGATAAAAGGTGTTCCTGTCAATGAGAATTGCCTATAGGGTCCCCAAATATCCACATGAATCAGTTCAAACGTGGCTTCAGTATGAATTGAGCTAATAGGAAAGGGCATTCTCTGTTGTTTTGCTTTATGACAAGTTTCACAACTCTGTAACAAATCAGATTCTGTGGGATGATGTTTCAAAAATTCTAGATGTTGCAGGGTTTGGAAGGATGTGTGACCAAGTCTATTGTGCCATTGGAGTAATGAGTCAGAAGAAGGTGAAATAGAAATTTTATTTATATCATAAGCTCGGTTACATGATGAAAAGGATCCAGAATTTTCAGACTCAACTATAGACTGTTCAGTGTTTCTATTTCCAAACAAAAAACTCGACTCATCTAAAAGGTAAAGATTTCCAACAAGCTTGCCAATCGCTAGAACTCCTTCACTCTGCAGGTCCTGCAATAGGCAGAAAGAAGGATAAAAAGTAAGTTTCAGGTGAGCATTTTGAGTGAGTTTAGGGACTGATAAGAGATTAAACTTGAAACTGGGTACATATAATGAGTCTGTGAGATGTAATTGTGAATTCAATTTCACATTTCCAACTTTGTTAACAGGTTTAGTAGTTCCATCAGGTAGGCAAACTTGTATGGGCTGAGTTGTGATTTTCATGTCTGTCATTAATGTGATGTCTGCACATATATGATTACTAGCTCCTGTATCGATTATCCAAGTGCCAGATTTCAAACAATCAAGTCTAGCTAGAAGGGAATAGCAGAAACTCATACCTGCATAGTCTTTGATATGTGCAAAATTCACCTTATTCTCCATATTTTTCAGCATATTTCCTCTCAGGGCCTTTTGAACTTCAAGTTTTATCATGTCAGCAATATTATTTGATATGGCAGTATCATTCCTCACTTGATCTTCACTAAAATCCAATGGCGTATCTGCCATATTTGCTAAGTACTTTCCATCAGTAAAATTCTTAGATCTCTGTTCCTTCAAATCTTTAAACCAGTCTGGGTATCCATTTAATTTGAAACATGTATCCTTTGTATGACCATTCATATTGCAATGATCACAGTGTGAATTGTCTCTTTCAACACCTCCAAACCTTCTCGCATTTCCCCTTATTGAACTGTAGTTCCCTCTGCCAAAACGCCCTCTGCTAGATCCTCTATAGAATCCAGTTCTGTTCCCACTTTCTCTCTTATATTCAGTAGTTCTAATAAACATGGCTGAATTGTCATTCGTATCAGGAAATAGTACATGCACTTCCCTCTGTTTTTCTACTCTAAGTACCATAGAGTAGGCCTTGTTGACTGAAGGCAATGGATCCATTACAAGAACCTGATTTCTGATGTGGTCAAAAGTATCGTTTAATCCCATTAAAAATTGCATTAATCGATTAAAAATGGTCAAATCTGATACCTCCTTTGATGCTGAGCAAGTGCAGTTAGGGATTGGCATTAAACATGCTAGCTCATCCCATAGTTTCTTCAATTTAGTGTAGTATTTCTCGACTGTCATTACTCCTTGTGAAATGCTTCCTATTTCCCTTTGTAGTTGGTATAATAGGGGTCCATTACACTCCCCATATCTCTCTTTTAGCTCATCCCAAAGATCTTTAGCTGTCATGGTGTAAATAAATGCTTCTACGATTTCTTTCGAAATCGAATTCAGTAACCAAGATCTAACCATACAATCAACTCGTACCCATTGTTCATAATTAGCTGAATCTTCAACTGGTTTTTCACAGCTCCCATTGATAAAACCCAATTTCAATTTTGCTCCTAAGGCTATCTTGATTGATCTACTCCAGCTCAGATAGTTTTGTCCTGTTAAGTGTGAAGAAACAAGCTGCATTCCTGGATGATCGGAGCTTTGTAGATCCAATGGATCTCCATTAAAATAGGTCTTCTGCGTTGCTCGCTTCTCTGTAGCTTCATCGTCCTCTGATTCAATCAGAGGTAAATCTTCGTGTGCTGCCATTTATATCAGCAATACTTTTACTATCCAGATCTATAACCTGGCTCTGATACCATGAACAAAACGAAAAGGAAATTCAATTTAATGTTTTAATCGTTTTGCCATACATGGTTATGATCTGCCTCTTGTATATATAGAGAGGAAGCCACCATTACCAATCAAAAGGCAACAGCAGTATCATAACAAACTAACAGAAGAAATGGAAATAAACGTGAGCAAAAGGCGTGTGGGTAAAACACGTTTTAACCCTTTATTCACTAGACTATGAACTAAACGAAATGGACTGGACTGGACTTAAGTGGGCCGGTAACTGATGGACTGGACTTGTAGTGAAAAACTCCATTAACTCCTTGAGCTAGATGATGGACTCCTTGAGCTGGATGGATTCCCTGAGCTGGATGATATTCCTTCAATAAGCCATAGGGAAGCCTTCAGCGCTGCTGCAAAGAATGTAAGATCCAATATAAAAACAATACCCTCTATTTCTTAGGGTTTCTTTTCTTTAACTAGGGTTCCATTTTGGTCGTGAAGTCTAATATTTTTGACAGAAAAAGGTTTATGTTTCTTGTTTTTGCTTTCATTTGTTTTCTTGCTCACAGTGGGCCCATTTCCCACACATTCACTTTGGACTTATGCCTGATCAACCCGTGAAGAAACCTAATGTGTGCCAACAGGTATCTCATAACCCTAGATTAGATGTATTTGGTCTAATTTTTACATACTTTATAATGTGTTCACACAGAAAATTCGCTAATTCTTCAGGCTCTAACAGCATGTTTGATAGGGAAAATGAGTTATTATCAGAATAAAGAAGTTACAACCCTGCTACATGTATAAGAGAATTGCTAGACTCCATTACAGGAGATAGGTGACTGCACATTCATTGACCCTTTGTCCTAGCTAATGCACCTGTCGTCCTGGCATCCTCCCCTGTACAAGGGGCTTAACCCAAGAAGTTAATCTACACCACCACCACCTCCTCCTACACATCTCCACCACGCGACACTACCATCGTACTGCAAATTATATTCGAAGGGCATTGCCCTCTTTGAGGTTGCAATTATTTTTATACAGGTACAATTTTTTCTTGTTTTTAATTATTGTATTGTGCAGGAAGGAGATGATGTTCTGATGAAAGATGGGTTTCTTGCTCCTGCCAACGTGGGTGTGTCTCCCTACTGAGAAAGCGAAGAATCTGTTTGGATATTGTTCTCTCTTTGTAATCGGTCTTTATATATATTTATTTTCTGCATTTAGGGTTTAATGTTATGCTTTCTTTCAAGGAGACTGGTTATAGTTTCTTAGCTTCAAATGCTTGTGGTGGGAGAGGATTTTGATGTCGTCTGTTTGCTAATGCTAACTACTAATCTTTGTGAAACTCATCTCACATTGAACTTTGCATATGTTAATATTTTTCATGGATTATGCTATTAAAACAATGTTTTTGTTTTCCACTCATTACGTCTCTGCTTGACACACATTCTTTCAAAATGCATTTTCAACTAAATATTTTTCAATAAAATAATATTTTTCATTACATCAGTAACTTTTCCTTACTTTTTAACCATATATTTATCAAAAATCACTATTTAAAATACATTCTTTTCTCAATAATATCCATCAAACACAACATCATGTTTCATTTCCTAAATTTTAAGTCCCATCAATTATAATTTCAAGCTAGTTGCATTTCCTAAATTTTAACAAGTGGTAATGAAATTAAATTCAGGAATTTTGACAAGAGGTGGACTTCAATAAGGTTATATTTTCAAATGAGGCTATAAATTATGAATAAATAAAACAATTTTCATTACTTTGTTTTTCTAATTTTCTCATGCAATGTATTGCTAGTATGTGGCATTGAGCTTCTTGTCCAAGAAAATCTGGAGCTGCAGCATCTATTAAATCTAATAATCAGAATTGTCTTGGACAAAAGGATCAAAATGCTAGGATCAAAATGCTATTGTAGATTCAAATTTCAATGTGCTGAAGAATTTTTTCTGTCGCGAATGGTAGTACGAGTCAGCTTAAGTATCGTACAAAGATTCATCGAAGCAGGAACACAATATTACACTGCCATGGCAGTTTTTGATGTCATAAAAAATTTCATTAATACGCCTCGATTTAATATCGAAACTATACCAATGTACATATAAGAGTTTTTGCTACTTCTTTTAACAAAGTTTATTTTTTATGCTAAAACATCAAATCCATTAATTAATATGATATCAGAGCAAACAAAGCTGTGAACAATTTGATCCTTCTAAAAATGCTCAAGGAGTTACCGGATTTTAATTTGAGCTCCTACTCTTAATAAAACTTCAAATCTTAATTATTAATTAAGGCTGAAACAAGCTTGAATGAGTAATTCAATTGATCTAAAAATCCCAAAGGATCAATCAAATTTAAAATTGATATTCTCAAATGAGCCACTATCTCAAGTAAATTTCTCTCTTTGTACAGAAGAAATCCTTCTGTAAAAATTACCGGCTCTCACATGGGGCCCAACCCCATGTGATTTAAATATTTAAAAAAAAAAAAAAAAAGGTTCCACCTTGATGTGTGTGATCTGTATATTTTACATAAAAAAAATTCTGTACATATAGAAGTGCTCATCTCGAGTAGGCATGTTAAATGTAAATTCCTACCATAACCAACATATAAGGGTAAAAATAAAACCTGAAATCTTAATAATTAGTTTGTTCCCATGGATAAATTTAGATGTAGGCGCC
Organism: Fraxinus americana; assembly: GCA_035079005.1. Taxonomy (NCBI): domain Eukaryota; kingdom Viridiplantae; phylum Streptophyta; class Magnoliopsida; order Lamiales; family Oleaceae; genus Fraxinus; species Fraxinus americana. Next base: position 2,928,989 of record CM068714.1, on the reverse strand, counting down.
CCTCCAATTGTGGGGCGTCAAGTGGCGAGTTGGTAAGATATTTTGTAAAACATTTTGTGAGTGTAGCATGATCCTTGTTCCCATTGTCTAAGAGAAATAGGTAGCCAACCTCTTTTGAGGTACTAGGTGTGACAGAAATTGTATGGTTTTAAAATATTTCATATAGAGGATAAATCTTTGTTTTCACAGTTCTTTTTTCCTCCTTTTTTTTTTTTTCAAATTTTGGTGTATTCGAAGTAAGTTCTTGTATTATTATTATTATTTTTTTATTCCCAATTTTTATTTCTCAATAGTTTTATGGGGTTTCCCACGCAGTACAGGGCGAATAGAGGAGAGAAAATGAGAAAAAAGAAGCTTAGTTTTCTCCTTTGAAAATAAATATCTTCACAAATTTCTTGCTTTCAAATGTTAGTGCAATATAATTATGCCCAAAATAGTTCTATGGTGTCATCAATCGATCGAGATGGCCCAGAGAACATGAAGAAATTCAAAACTGTACGAGAAAAAAAAAAGGTACTAGTGTCATATTCATATTCTGCTAAAGTATGTACTTTCGGAATTGTGCTGTTATAATCTCTACTCTACAACTTGCCTGCTTGCTATAAATTATGGACGGTGACCAGTCATTAACGTTGTCAACAACTTGAATTTCTCTGGATACCATAAAAAAGAATTAAATAATTTATTACTTTTGTTATTGTTGTAAAATAAACAAGATATCAGAAACGCTCATATACCACTTATTATGTTAATTATGTTCAAAATTTTTGATACCAATTGTTGAGAATTCAAGAATCACGTATCGCTTGCTACCACTTGATATGAATTCAACTATCAGATTGAGATGTTGAAGTTATATGATACAATAATGAAATATTTGATCACAAGTAAAAGAATAAAAGAAGACAAGAAAATATGGCAGAGGAATTTATGAGATTTTATAGCACCACAAATAATGGAGAAAGAAAAAAATTATAATGATATTAAAATTTAGTAATCACTTTCTCACATTATTAAATTGTATATAAGAGCCTAATATTTATATGAATGTGTAGGAGATGTCCAAACTCTTCTAATAAAGTTGTTGATGAAGTATGGTACCAAAAAAATAGAGTTCAAAACAAATTCTAACTCCCAACGGACTTCCAAAATAAAACTTTAACTTGATAGAGGGCTCCAATAGCATTACAAAATGACTTCTTCTTGACTTGCACTTCAATTAGATTTCTTCAATTACTTCAATGGGAAATTCGGGTCACACCCAAATTCTAACAATTTCCACGTTGACACGAATTCTACTGCAATGAACAAAACTTCAAAATATTCTCCACTTAACAATCTCTACATTGACAGGAATTCCACTGCAATGAACAAAGCTCCAAAATATTCTCCACTTGGAGAAGAAAATCCGTTTGTAAGGAATGAATTAACTCCTCAACAACAGTGTTCTAAAATACGTAATGCGTTGCGATGCGTCGAGGCCGAGAATCAAGAATCACAAGTTTAGGCGTGTTAATGCGAAGAATAAGTGCCATAATGCGTTTCGTATTTTTAAGGCATTAAATATATTTTTATATTAAAAAAAATTACCAAAAAAAAAAATTGTTCTAAAATGCGCGACAATGCGGGCCTAGGCGCTCATAATGCGGGATAATGCGCGATCATTTTCGAACAAAAAACTCAAAAACGCATTTTCCGCACATTCCCCGAATTCGACGCGTTTTTCCCACGATTTGCGCCTAGGCGGCGCATTTGCGCGCATTTTAGAACACTGCTCAACAATAACCAAAATTGATTTCTCAAACCAAACACAAAATACTACATCTCTTCCAATGAATCCAAACACTACTCTGCAGAGTTACCTTAAATTCTCAAAAGGCCCATTCTAGATTGTACACCTTCTACTACATGAAAGCATGCTCAACAAAATCAGCATCCACATACCTTTTACCACTGGGTCCGTCCCTAGCAATTGAATACAATGGCACCGCATGTGATGGTGGCAAAGCGGTATTATCCATATCTCCTGAACTCCATTGAGCAGTATTCTTCAAATTCGACCATTTACGAGCTCTTAAAGGTGTTGTACCAAACTGAATGTCCACTACGGTACTGAAACTGTGCTGATTGATTCTTCTAGATTCTGCACGACCCTAAAAGATGTATAACTGAGACCTCTTCTGTCCCTCCATTACAATCTGGGCACCCTTACAAACTTTCAAAGCACCACCTCTACCAAAGAATAACCCTTTGAATCAATGATAGACAATAAAATAAGATTCTTTTTTAAATTCAGAACATGTCGAACCTGTCCAAGTGTTCTAATTGTCCTATCCAATAGTTTCAATCCGACCTTAACAATTCCAACAATCCGACAAGGTGTGTTGTCTTTCATAACCACGACACATTTGGAAGTGGTTCATATGTAATAAACATGTCCTTATTAGGACACATATGAAACACACACGTTGAATCCAAAATCAAATCGTCATCTAGTTTAGACTCGATGTCACAAATGACCAAGAGATCTCCCTCACTTACAATGTTCTCTGTGAGGTCTGCTTCACCTGAAGTCTCTGATTGCTTCTCATATCGAGTTGCAGCCAACATTTCTTTATTCTGCGATTTGTAGCAATCTTTCTTCAAGTACCCCTTCTTCTTGCAGAAGTTACAAATCCGATTACTGAACTTAGACTTCGATATGTTCTTCCAAAACCACCATGAACAACAAGGCCTTCTCCATCTCTAGCCTCTCTGAAACCAGATTCTCCACCTTCTCTTTTGAAAACTAAGCATCATACACTTCCTCTATGGTGAAAGTATCACGACTATACAAGATCATGTTTCTAAATGAAGAAAACGAAACGGGCAATGAACACAATAGGATCAAGGCCAAATCTTCTTCATCGTACTTTACTTTCAAAGTTTCCAAATCAGCAACGATCTCTTTAAATATAGCCAGGTGATCTTCCAATGAGCATCATTGAAGCAACTTGCGTGTAAGACTTTTAGTCATGCACAATTGCTCCAATTTCAACCATAAAGCAGTCGTTGAACCCTTGTTCCTGAAAAATTGTATTCGACATATGAAGATGAATGTGAAAAACTGCATTCTTATCATTTCGTAATTTCTCATCCACGGGGTCAAAGTTGCGGGCTTCTTGTCAATTCCCAGCAACGCATTATCCAAATTCAGTTGTGAGAGTAGTACACGCATCTTAACCTACCACAGCGAAAATCTAGTGTTTCGATCCAAAAGCGGAATGTCACACTTCATGAAAGCCATCACGAATAAAACCTCGAACAAATCAAACCCCGCGCTCTTGCGGAACTGTTAAACCTAGTCTCTGATACACTAGTTGTGAAACAAACAAAAAACCAAAATCGCTCTGATACCAATTATTGGGTTAATTATGCCTAGAATCTCTAATACCAATTGTTAGGAATTCAAGAATCACGTATCGCTTGGTATCCCTTGATATGAAACCAACTACCGGATTGAGATATTGAAGTTATATGACACGATAATGAAGTATTTGATTACAAGGCAAAAAATAAAAGAAGACAACAAAATATGGCAAAAGAATATCAGATTTTATTGCACAACAAATAATGGAAAAGGGGCAAAATTACAATCATCTTAAAAGTTAGTAATCACTTTCTCACATTATTAAATTGTATAGAAGAGTTTAATATTTATAGGAACATGTAGGAGATGTCTAAACTCTCCTTGCAGAGTTGTTAATGAAATAAGATATCAAAAGATCGAGTTCAAAACAAATTTCAACTCTCAATGGGCTTCCAAAATATAGTTTCAACTTGACATAGGACTCCAATAGCATTCCAAACTGAATTCTTCTTGACGTGCATTTCAATTAGAATTTTTCAATTACTTCAATAAAGAATCCGAGTCGCACTCAAATTCAAACAATTATAAAACGTTGAAAATGAAAATTTTATTTATTAATTAAATCGCTCAGTCCAGCAGATGTATTGCTCATCTGAATTAAATTTTTGGTGCAAGACAATAATACAAGAATATTATAAACATGTAAAATGTTGATTTTTAAATGAAAAATTCATAAGCTCATTTTTAATTTTGTGACTAAGATTTAATGCAAATGAACACAATATTTTCGATGTTTTTGACAACTCAGTATTTTTCAATTTGTTTTTATGAAGTTTAGTCTTTGTGCAAATTTCCCAATATGACTAGAGAGAGACATAACTTGGGTCCCCGTTTCAAGACCATAATCTACTCCGGTTAATTTATTCCATTTTTATCAGTAGGAGCATGAATATTGTGCTTCAATTTCAGAATTTCACGTTCTCCTCGTACAATTTCTCTATTGTTCCTTTACATTTAAGATTTGAAAAAAAGGCTTAAGATTAATCTAAGAATGGTAGCTGAGGGTGCATATGTTCTCAAGTCGATTTTTTGATTAAAAAATTCGACTTATAACATGTTTAAATGTGCTTGATAGCATATTTTGTGGAATAATATACTTTATAATCTACATACTATCCGAATAAAAAAATTTAAATAAATAAAGGAAACCTGTTGTATGTAAACAAGCGCACGCTCAAGAAACTTTTTCCAAACAAAGAACATGGAATCTTTCTAATGAAATTTGCAATATAAATGAAAAACAACAAAAAAAAAAAAAAAAAAAGATTTACTTTAGTTCGTTGCCTGAGAAATGATTGGGCTTGGGCTTGGGCTTGGATCAGCCCAAGTATGCAAAGACCACCTGTAGACTATAATCTATTATAAAGCTTCAGCCCTTTTGGTTTTGCTATTGGGAAAAAATAAAAAATAAGGTGTTTAGGTTTCTAAATTCAAAAATCAGGTTTATAGTTTAAAAATTCAAAAATCAAGTTTTATTTTTATTTTTATTAAATAAAGATAATAAAGTCACATTTTTATGATTAATGGTCACATATTCATAATTATAAGTCACGAATTTATTTACTGATCACATATCGTCAAATACTTGGTCACACACCACCAACAATAACCACCAACGTCGCCGCCCCGCCACCACCACCACCATAGATCCACCAATAATAACAACCAACGCAAAGCACACCACTCAATAGCCAAAAAAAAAAAAAAACTAAAATGCGTGATTTCATTATAGGAAAGCAATGAAATCGGCTAACTGCCATTTCTTTGGGTTCAATGATTTCATTGTTGCTCCCATTTCGCTGCTGGGTTTCTGGGGGGGGAGGAAGGGGAGGCGACGGCGGTGAGGAAGAGGGTAGAGAGGGAGACGAGAATGAAGAGGAGGAATAGAAATGATTTAGGTTTTGTTTGGGATCAGGGTTATGTTTTAATATATTACCTGATTTTTGATTAAACAAACTTTGCACCTGATTTTTAAAAAGTAAACTTTAAACCCCTGATTTTTTATAATTTCCCTTTACTAACTATCATTATTTGATTATAGTGGAAATTATGCCACACACCCACTTTTCTTTTAATATTTCTGATTTACTATTCATCATTTTATTAACCATAAATACTGCCTTTTGAAGAGTAAAAATAGAAAGTGAAAAAGTATCAAAACAATAAACAATTTAGGACATAGCCAAGATTACTCCTTCAAACACGCCCTTAAATTCATAATGCTTTGAATAAACAATTTAGGACATAGCCAAGTATTTTCATTTTTTTTTTTTGACTACTTATCTTGAACAAACCAACGTCGCAAGTCATCATGCTATCGTGTAGTTAGACACAACCTTTTTTTACGGTTTCCTTTTTATTTTTATTTTTGAGATGTCCAGAAGTAGCTTATAAATTTAGTTATCTCCCCTTCAAAAAAGAAAAAAAAAAATCAGTTATCTCATAGGCTTGTGTTCTACAATGTGTTCTGGTAATTCCAGATTAGTATGCTATTTTATCAATTTAATAAACAGCTGGGCATATTCTAGTATATATTCTACGTAATTTTCAAGTTCGGACGTCTTCTTGTAGTTTGTTGAATTTTTTTTTTTTTTTTGAGAAGTGTGTTACATATTGTTCACGAATTCTGTATATGTATAGCATGACAAATGTGTGTTTCGTTAATACGTAATGGCATGCTCATGAAAATATCTGCAACTATGTGCTTTCCAATCATCATCATTCTTTCTTCTTTCCAAACATTTGATTCATACCTCGTTATATATTTGTAATCTGGAAAAATGATTTCTTTGTTGCTGCTGCAATATATATGTTTGATCGATATCAGAAGTTGATTATATATGTCTCCGTGTTCCAGATGCCGTAGTGTTTTATGCACCGAAAACCAGCATGATATGGATGCATACGTTCATACACGGAGCCATTTTCCTTTTTTCCATTAAATATGGTTTTATGGAAGGTTTTTCATCACAGGACGTAATTAGTGGAATGACATTAATGCACCGGTTACATATTCTTTCATTGGGTTCATTTTTGGCAGCTAGTATTTTGGATGTTTTTAAACTCATGCCAAGTATTTTTAGTTAATAATATATTAACATAGTAAATCCTAAATTAATACATATTACTGATACATTTGTGAATTTGGTGATTTGATATTATTTTAATCTCAGCCCGCCTTGTGAAAATTTGCCGACAGGTTAGCACCCCTAAAACTAGAAGAAAATTATTGGGGTGTATAAAAACATTTACTCTCTAAATTTAAATATACTATTTATTATGTATACGATACTCTTTATAAATAAAAAAGTCTCTTAGAGAGACTCCTTTTTTTTTTATTATCGTTTGGTGGAGGAACTACGTATAGTTTGCATTTTGGTGAAGTTTAAAAAATTACTTAACAGTAAAGACATAAATCCTCAAACAAACAATTTTTTATTAGTTATTATTAAGATTTAGTGTTCCATCTTAAAAACGTCAAGTTTATCAAGTTTCACCTTTTAAATTAGTCTATATTTTTATTTTTATTCGACGTGAGATTTTATAGTTAATAGCAAAAAAATTTCTAATATAGGAAGTAATGTTACCTTATTATTGAATTTGGATTTGGTGTTGTCCCTACCCAAATTTATTGATTTTTGAATTTAGTACGATGAGGAAGGCCTTATCTCCATGAATAATGCTATTCAACACCAATTTAGATGACAACTGTATGATATTAAATAATAGATTCACTTAAATGAAATGTCATTTGATTCATTTAATTAAATTTATCAAGTGTGGCCACTTGAACTGGTGTTAGATAGCATTATTCTACCTCCACTGATGTTACATGGGAAAATACATACTAACATAAGAAGTTCTAAACTTTATACGACCACATTAACAAATGAGTCTAAACAAATTATTAAAGTTACACTTTAATTCAATTGCAAACTAGGCAAGTCCCATTCGTCGCATCATAGAAGTCCTATGATTTCTCCAGCCAATCTCGAGGAAGTAATGTCTTAAACATTATCTCTTTCTTAGCTTAACCAATTCCATCTCTCCAAATGTAAGTAAAAGAAAATTCGACCTGCGTTGGCCTATGATATATTTCCTCTGATATCCCTAGTTATAAGATGAAGGGTAACTTTTGAATCCACACTGGTAATATTAAATTGGGCACGAATCCTCAAACCAATGCTAAGTGCTTTAATTTCAGCTGCTACACTGGAATATGGTGCCGTAAAACTCAAGCAAATCACCCTTGTTGCCCCGAATGGCTCCCCGCCAGCAGCCATGTCTGTTTTGCCCTTTGGACAACCATCAGTATTTGAACCTCAAAACCCATTTCTTCAAATGGAAAGCACATATTTTTCCATTCTGTCAAACTGAGTATGTTTACTAGCACATAAAAGTATATTACAAAATAAAAATTAAAAAAGTAAGCTTATATTCTGCCAAACATGCTTCTGGTCAGCGGTGCATATATTGTGGAATGTGCATTGATGATCAGGTCAGTCTGCCTTCTCCCTCTCTCATTCTCGTGTCGTTTTCACAAGCTCCACTTTGTCTCTATCAGACAATATTGTACAAGACCGCTTCCATAAATCTGTATCTATTTCCTTTTACGGATTACAGCCACTGTGCTTTCTCTGTGTTTTCCGACTTTTCTGTCAAATACTCTAAATTTATCTTCCCAAAACAATACCCATAAATGAGAAGCATGCTTGACCGCTTGAGAAGAAAGGTAGAAATCTCAATTCAGAATGGAGACATCATTTCGATTTTTCTTTTTATTTTTATATTTAAGACAGTAGAATTTTTACCCACAACATGCTACTGATTTAAGAATATCAATTTTCGAAATACAACTACTTCTTTGATCTTTAGATTGAACGAATCCCCAATTTGAACTTTTAAACTCTGATATCATATCGAGTACAGTTGGTAATAATTTAAAATGGTTAACCTTGCCCTTGCTTAAAGAGTGGTAGTATAATTTAAGCGAAACGTGAGGTGAGAATAGAGGCCCCACCCTTCTATATGAGCACGAGAGAATACGTTGAGGATGCTTTGGTTTAAGTGGAGATTGGAACGAAGTTATGGACTTTTCGTTTTTGGGGATATAATAACAAATTTACGAAATCCCCTTCAAGTAGAAAGTCGAAATGTGATGAATAGCTTGAGAGATACTATACTAAACTAAAATAATAAAAAAGAAATTGATTGTTCGCAACTAAAATAATAAAGTAAACAAGATATTTGATAGTAACAAATTTTATTCAAATAATCTAGCAATCTACTGATATGCCTTGAAATGAGGAACAAAATTTATGTCTAACTAGGGCTTGACAAAAGTCTCGAACCGGACCGAGCAGTTCTTCATAAATTAAATACCCGAACGGATATTTAAATAGAGAACCAATGGGTTTGGTTTGGTTCTCGGTTCTAGGCCAAGAACCGAACAAGAACCGAATCTAAATAATTTTTTTAAAATTTTTTCTAAACAAATTAGCAAATTTAAATAATTTTCTACTTTTTGGTATTTGTATATATTAAATTAATCTTATTGGACAGCTTGTTATTTATAGATTTTTAAATTAGATTACGTTAATTTGTAATAGTTATGAATGAACATGTTATTAGTTATATTTATGTAGTGTTGTTGTAAATGTTAAAAAAATTAATTATGGTATGGAACCGAACTCGAATGGTTCCATAATTATATTTGGACACGACGATTCCATTTATTAAATACCCCGAAAATTTTGAGTCGGTTCGGTTCTGAAGAGAACCGAATCGAACCGGATCGGACCATATCCAGCCCTATGTTTAACTTATTTAAAAATATGAGGGAAAATAAGTTTACTATGTCCTTCTAATGGATTTTTGGGACTCATCGAGAATAAAATGTTCTGATTAATAAAATTTAGTGATAAAAATGCGACAAAGAAAAAAATAAAGGACGCAAAGACGACAATGAATAAAAATTAAGGACCTCTATTGCAATTAAAATGTGGATATGCAAACAATGAAGATGGTTTGAATATATAATTACCCATCTAAGTGGAAATCCGCCCTGGGAAAGTTGGAAAAAAGTTATAAAGGTCGGTTAGGCAAAATAAAACCAATCAATTAAATATGTTTTTTATATTAATGCCAATGGAGCCATTATTCCTATCAAGATTTTTTACAAAAAATTTCAACTATTAATTTAAAAGAATTCATTAAAACACTTAAAAATTTCAAAGTGAGTCTCACGAGAAATAAATTCTTACCCATAGGAATTATAAAAAAATTGACTAAATAACATGATATCATCAATAAAGAATTTTAGAAGGCCAGACCATACACTTTTTTTTCCTTTTTCTTTTGCCTCTGTTTAGTTAGGGATGGCGACGGAGTGAGTATGAGACGAGTCGGTCATTCTCATCCCCGCCCCATCAAATATTTTTGTCACTTTAACCCATCTTCATACCCGATTAAAGCGAGATATGACGGGTTCAGTCGAGTCGGGACGGGACGGGACGGGGCGGGGCGGGATGGGAAAGGTCTCCTGCCCCATTTATCGCCTCGTTTATTTATTTTTTTTTTTAATTTTCTTATCTCTTTAGTTAATAAATATTATTTTTTTTTTAAATTTGCTAAGAACAACTTAGGTTCTCCTTAAAAATAATGATAAATCTTTTATTTTTATTTAAAAATTAAGTTTAAACGGGACGAGTACCATGACGAAAACTATGTTTCTCGTATCCGCTTTAGGAGAATGGCCCTGCTCCGTGTACTCGCTTAGACGTGTAATCCTTGTCCCGTTCGACGGGTTGAACGATTTTTTTTTTTTTGTCATCCTTATGTTTAGTCAAATAAATTGCTTGGTTGCAACTTTTTAATGCAAGTAATTTAATTTAAAAATAGAATGGGGAAATGTTTCGTTAATTGGTTGATCGTGCCATTTTATTCGCATTAAATGATGTAGATATGGAGCCACCCGGGACTTAAATATGCCTGTCACCAAAATGTGTGTCCTTCGCTAATAAATTAATTACGAAATGACAACAAATGAAATTTTTTTTTGGCTAATTAACTTCGACTATGACTTCAAATACCTAACTTTCTTTATCATAAATTTAAGGATGAACCGCATACTTGGCGGCCCCCACCTACCATATCCTGGACTTTGGTGAATGAGGTAAATCGCAGGTTATGCCTCCAAGGGTATATGATGGAATGCTGTTTGTACACTTGCACTTATCCAATGGCCATTTCTTTATCATAAATTTGCTCGTGTTTTAGAAGGATAAAGTTGACAAAATACTACAATAATATTTAGACATTAAAGTTTTCTTTATTTTCTATTTCAAAATTTGAAATTGGAAAAAAGAGAAGAAAAACACTATTTCCTTTACGTACAAGTCTTGTAAGAATATGGTTGAATTTTTTAATTATTTTCCTTAATTCGAACATAATTGTTTTTTTCTTCAATTATTTTTAGAAAATAACTTAGTTTTTGAATAAAATAAATAATTTTATTATTTTCTCCAAATGCTTCTATCTGTGCCAGCTATTTATGCATTGTCGACTGTCATAGGCACCGTAGCGCTGCAGCATTGGAGCACCATTAACCTCCATAGTTGCGAATAGAAAAGGTGGAGGAATATGTGAATTTTACAATTATAGCTCATTTCCCTTGAATAGCTTTGATTACGCTTCAATGACACATTATCCACACTTCTTCACATATGAATTAACAAGTAGAAGTTCGATTAACAAAATAAGCGAATGTGCCCCCAAGGCATATCTCCCAGTGGCAAAGGGGAGGGTGGTTAGGGCTCAGCGCGGTAGTGTGCAGAGTTCGATTCCCCGTAAGGTGGAATTGGCTTTGTTGTAAGCGGGAGTTACCATAGGGTTAATAGCCCAGGCATATCCATAAGCTCTCCACCCTGGCTCCTGGGAGGCACATCCTGCGATTTACCTCCTCCACAATGGTCCAGGGCAGGGTCGGTGGGGGCCCTCAAGGTTGGGGTTCAACCTTTAACAAAATAAGCGAATGAAAAACATCAATCATAAAATGATTGACTATGAGATGGATGACCTCAGAGTCAAATGATTATTTATGCTGAGTGCGCCGTATAAGAATTAAAATAATCTAATAATCGATATCCGGTATTCGATATAATTTGTATTTGTGTTAAATTAACCAGATGTGTCTATTCTCCTTTATTCGACAGTATAGATTAATATGCGAGTTCACCCATTTATGAATTAAGAAATGATTAGTTAAACTGAATTGAAGCAACAAATTCAAATAAATGTATACTTTCCAAGAAAAAGAAAATCAGAAAACACAATACAGACAAAAAAAGAGATGATGGGAGTAGGATAAAAAAGGGGGAACTGGCTAAAATGGTGCTGGAATGCAAGAGTATTACAGAAAGCTGAAAAGGGAAAATGGATTACCCCCTGGCCTCTACCTTTGGGTACGTTATAGTGTAAATTCAAATTTCCATAAATTAATACACTGATTTTGCAGTTCTCCATTCAAACCCTACTTCATTAAACAAAATTCATTACACAACATTTGTCAAACATCTCTATAATTTGATTGGATACCGGACAATATATTTGCACATGAATCATTAAAAAGAACTAAGTCAGTCGAAATTTGTTCAAATCTTTATTGACATGAGCTTCACATATCTAATTATAGGAAAGTAGATTTAGCTTCTTAATTTGTTAGGTCCACAAGACAATTCAATGATGAATTAAGACAGTTTTGATTAACAGGGACTTTTTATACACGAATAATTAAAAGTCAGGACTAATTTGCTATTAGGGAAATAGATTATAGAACAGTGGTGAAATTATCAAACAATTTTTCTCTTTGTAAATTTGAAATCCCTTTTATAACAGACTAATTCTTATCCGATAAACTTCCCTTATATTTGAACATATCCTTAAATGAACATATGCTAACAAGTGTATACTACCAGAAATTTATAACAACAATATATGATTATTCATGTCACATGTTTAAAGCAATTATAAATTCATAATTTTCGATTCGATCCGATTTTCAATTTTCTCAATTGAATCAATCGATATGGTCCGATTCAATTTTAATACATACATTTGTCACTTAAAATATGGTTACCTTTGTAAATATAATTAAAATTAATTTCTTTTTATGTGATATTATTCTTTACCGAGATGTGAGAATAGTCACTATCTTTACTCTTGTCATTTAGCAGCTTAGAGACAGAATGAGGGGGATTTGCCAGCAAGGCAGCCATACGTGAACAGCCATCTGGTTGGAGTTTTAGGGTTTTGGGGAGACTTTTTTTGTTTTTTTCCTGCAATTCTATTTCTGTTTATTTCAGAAGTGAATTTCAATATTATGGGAAAAATACCGTATGATAATATCATCAGCAGTCTAATATCGGAGACCTCTTAAATGTAGGGATTCGATACTTACCCGAAAAGCTGAATCACTTAATAAATATTTAGATGTTAGTGATGTAGAGACGTGATCCGAATAGTCGAGAAGAAAAGTTCATTGGAAATGAAATTGGTAAAAATCCAGGACTAAATTCAAATTGTTTTGGGTTAGCAAAATGGGAAGTAGTTGTAGCAGTACATAATTTTCAATATAATAAGGGGCACCATCCATAATATATACAGATGGCATGAGCAGGTAGTAGCAGCCCTGAGGCCACTCCCTCCTCTCCTCCACCACTCTCCTCCCCTCCTTGGTAATAGTATAGTTTTGCAGGCGCCGCTCTCTCTCTCTGTCCCTCGTATCCTGCTATAGGCTTTTGTAGTCTATCTCTACAAATATATAGAGATCCTATCAGAAATTCAAATCAACAAAATATATAAACATGGTGGCTCTCTCTCTCTCTCTCTCTCTCACTCACTCAGAGCCCAGTCTTTTAATTTTGAGCTCTAAAATGATGATTTTTGGTTATTTTTGTTGCAGTTGGATAATTCATCCGAGCTTCCCCAGTGGCTGTTGGCCCTCTTGACAGACAAGTTCTTCAACGCCTGCTTAATTCACGAGGGTGTTAAGAAGAATGAAAAGAACGTCTTTTGCTTGGACTGCTGTGAAGGCCTTTGCCCTCACTGTCTCTCTCTTCATCGCTCTCACCGCCTCTTACAGGTTCCCTTTTCATAATTCTCCAAATAATCCCTTTTTTTTTCCTTTTCAAATTCACAAAAGTTTTTAAAATCCTCCCTCTTAAGATCATTTTGCAATTTGCAGGTACAAATTTATGTTTTCTTGAAAATCCCAAATTCCATTAACTCTCCAATACTGCAATCTGATAAATTTTAGGTTGATTTGCAGATAAGAAGATATGTTTATCATGATGTTATAAGGCTAGGGGATGCTGAGAAATTGATGGATTGTGCTCATGTCCAAGTAAGTAGTATAATGAAATTGAAAGAATTGAAGCATTATTATTATTATTCTTGTAATGCGTTTCTTCAACTTTTTCTGCAGTCTTACACAACAAACAGCGCAAAAGTTGTATTTTTAAATCAAAGACCACAGACAAGGCCGTCCAGAGTCTCTGGCAATCTCTGTATCACCTGTGACAGAGCCCTGCAAGACTCATACCTCTTCTGCTCTCTGTGTTGCAAGGTCCATACATTTCTGTCTCTCTCTCTCTTTCTCACGCAAACACTAGAAAATTTCTCGAATTCTCACAGCCCTACAAGTTCTGATGGTGACCCATTTCATATTTTTAGTTGTTTTTGTATGATATCTTTTTTCATTCTGCAGCTTCAACATGTACTGAGAACTGGAGACAAGCTCTCTAAGTATATTCGCAAGTATGAGCTTATTGCGTGGCCAGAACCGGGATTTGACGATGGTCAAATGACTCCTGACTCAGTTCTTGAACCAACCGGTTCCAGCAGCGGTGGATCTGCTGCTATGGTGGATCATTTGACTCTTTCATGCACGGCCACGACGGAGGTCGTGAGGAAGAAGAGGAGCAATGTATCAGGGTTCCGGTCTGCATTTCGACCGGTTATGGAAATCTCAGAGGAGGCAATGATGAACCGCAGGAAGGGTACCCCACACCGGTCTCCACTTTATTGATTTGCGTACGGACTAGTGATGAAAGAGTATGGAAGAGGGAGTGGGGGGTCGGTGACAGAATTGGTATTTTATTTTTTGTTTTTAGGATCAAAATTTGACCCCCCAATTTTTGTAGAGTCCTCTCCTTCCATAGAATTGGCCTATTTTCAGTTTATATACTAGTAAATGTCTGTGGTACGACAGCCCTCTTTTGACTAATGTTAATTGTTCCCCTTCAACTTTACTATAATTTGGCGAACCTATCACTCGTGGTATGGTTTTGCTTGGAAAAGTTAAATTCGAATCCATTGCATGGCCATTTTGAGTCGTGCGGGATTAAGCACGCGTTCTCTAAAAGTAATACATTCAAAGTAAGTTAGTCGTCTTTTTTTCCGCCTTGGAAACGTCTCGTGGCTAGATGATATATTTTCATGTAGAATTGACCCACTTTCGTTTAGTTACCAAATACTCGACGTGTTTTCAAACATAAAGCTTCATTGTATTTAAGTAGATTTCATTCACCATGTACACGACCACAAAAAAAATATTAAAAAATATTTGATCATCCCATCCAAATATACAGAAACATTATCAGCATATATATATATATTATTTATTATTATTGTTGACATTATGTAAAAAATTTGTATCTCAAAAGTTTTCCCATCAAAACTCGAGACAAGATTCCATGTAAGTAAACTATGAAGTAATTTGTTGGATGTAAGAACTGTGGCAATATGCTTTCATTAAGTACATTTTTTAATGTGAATTTTTATCAATATGAAGATTTGATATATACATATTTTACACGTTTCCTCTAAAATTAGACCAAATTTTATTTAGACGGTTAGAATTTGAGTGTAACCAGAATTCCTTGTTTTAAGTATTGAAGAATTCTAATTAAAGAGTACATCAATGAGAATTCAAGTTTAGAATACTTTAAGAGTCATATATCAAGTTGAAATTCTATTTTTGAAGTTCATTGAGACTTGAAAATTGGTATTGGACTTGAAGAAGAGTTCAAAATGAAAAAAAAAAAAAAAAAAAAATCTTTTGGAATCAATTGGAGGATTTCTGCCCGAGACGCAGCGCCAGGTCGCGACGCTTGTATTATGCTGGGGCTAGCGCTCGGGGCGTAGCGCCTAGGTACTACTGCGTTGTTTTCAGTTTTTCGCTATTTTCTCTCCTTTTTCATTTTTGGACTCGGTTTTTAAACATTCTACTTCATCAACAATTCTATTAGGAGGGTTTAGACGTACCCTACATGTTCCCTATAAATATTAGGTTCTTTTATACAATATTATTGAGTCAATAAAATATCTCAATTTCTCTGTCATATTCTCGTTTTCTTTTATTCTTTTGTTCTTAATCTAATATTTCATTATTTGTCATATATTTTCAACCATTCATTCATGTGGTTGGTTTCATATCAAGCGATACGTGATTCTTGAATTCCCAACAATTGGCATCAAAGATTCTGGGTATAATTAACACAATATAGAGCTTGTTTTAGCCCCCATTTTTAGCTAAAACTGCAGTTTAATTGACTGTTTGAGTTTGATTAATGCAATTTTCGGTGTGTGTATTAATTATTTCTCACTGTCACAATTAAATTTGTTACTAGCAAGATTTTTCCTGATGTCGAAGGGGAAATCGTCATGAAATTAAGATAGGTATAAGTGTTGGGCTGCGGATTAAAGCATTCGTTATTTATCAGACATTTTTCCATTTTTCGTTTAAGAAACTTTTGAGATTTTTCTTGCAATATGTCATATGTCCATTATGTATTACTTTAGGATAATTGAATTGTTTCACAATTCAAAGAGTTAGTATCTGCAATTTAATCAAAATTGCTGCCATTACACAACACCTAATGAAACCAAACTTGAGAATATGCATACAGTTCTATGTACAAACATTTACATATATATATACACAAAGCATGTGAAAATATCTGCAGGACCATTGATGCTTATTCGTCGTGATCTTCGGGTTTATTCTTGATCGGTTTCCGGTAGGTCTCCTCCATTTTCTTGGCCATCACATAACCAGTTTTCACCATTTTCTTGACACTGGGTACATTATAATTCTGTGCTATGTATACCCCAAAAAATGTGCCCGCCATGAATGTAAAGCTTCTTCTGATTATAGCCATTTTCTTGGAATGGATTCTGGGTACCAGGTCAAAGACAAAGAGAAGAATGGTTATTTTTTGAAGATTAATGGTGAATAATTTGAATGGTGAATATATATATAGTACTTGGATGGTGTATAAAGATGTTATTTTCAAGGCTTTTCTTGCACAAGGCTCATAACATAACCCCTTGTTCAAGGGTCAACTCCCATTTATTGTTTGGGCAACACGACATAAATAAATTAATTAATGTTGCATAATCTTCAAGAAAATACTTGAATTGGATTTTTTATTTTTATTTTCCTATTTGAGTTAGATAACATTTTAACAAGTCAAAATCAATTGAAAATATAAACTTGGTGTGGTTTAACAAGGATAAATCTTTCTAGTACCAAAATGAAGAATACAAATGAGCACCAAAAAATCGACCTCAAAACCCTCACAAAATACTTTTACTAAGCGAGACCAACAAAAATTGTGTAAATGAATCTTGGCTTAAAATTAGGAATGACAACGGAGCAAGTTTAGCTCGAAAACCTATTCCCGTCCCCGCCAAAGATTACAATAGATTTAGTTAGAGAAGATTAAGAATTCGTTCGACGAAATTTATAAATAATCGAATTTTATTTTCAACCACACATTGTAATTAACATATAAATACTATTCACTCATTTAAAATTCATTTTTATCTATTTATAAATTCTTCCCAAATAGAGGCCTAGTTTACGAATTCGTGTTATATTTATTTAATTTTGACCTGGTATAAATGAATGGATGAGGAAATGACAATAGTCATTCTTTACAATTTTAATTTCTCACCAACAACTTGTTAAAATGTTACAATTTAAGATATTGATCCTTCGCGAACTCTGTCATTTTGATTTACAAACTATGAAATAAGTTTTTTCCCTTATTGACACTATGCTTGGACAAAATAATCGTGAACCCTCGTCGAACATAATCGACTAAATTGAGTTCACGGTTTGTCGATTCGATTGTGGGTTGGGATTTCCCAAATTGAAACCTGGATTTTAATGGTCGAATTTATTATTTTAAAAAATTGAATTTAAAGAGGTCTATTATGAATCTTAACGGTTCGAATTTTGGGTTGAATTTTACTCAATCCGAATGATCGATTTTGTGGTCGGATTATAACAAAAACTGTGCCCAACCCTGCTTGACACATTGAATTGGTGTATTCTGAAAATCTTTTGCTATCTTACTCTAATATTTATTTTCTCAACATAATAGAGAATAAAGTTTCAAATATATCAGGGCCAAAATATTTGAATTTATTTCCCTAACTGTATACTTATACATTACACAATACTGTACGCAACGGACACTTAAAAAAAATGACAAAGTAAATAGATGAAAAAGTACACGCGCACATACATATTTGAAAGCTGACATTATCACTAATTAAACAGTATAAAATATAAAATCACTCTTCCAAATGTTCACTTGCGGTGGCGGTGTTGGGTTCCCGGTGGGTAACCTCTGCCGCTTGGGCCTTCCAGTATTTGCATCGTGGGGTGGCGTTGGGTTTCCGATAGGTCTCCTCCGCCACCTTGGCCTTGCAAACAGCAGTTTCAACCATATTTCTGATGTTGGGTACCTCATACTTCTGTGCAATGTAGACTCCACCAATCATGCCTATCATCACCGCAAAACTGCTTCCGATTATGCCCATTTTGCGTCTGATTAATTGATTGGTTTTGTGGGTTTTATGAGAATTTAGATAGTATTTTAGACAATTCTTTGGATAACTGATGAAGAATGATGGGTTGGTAATTTATCTATCGTCTTTGGTGTCGTATTGTGCAAGAATATTATTATATTTTTCTTGAGAGTTAAGGCCATCGGCTAACCCCTTCTCCAAGAGTCAACTCATTACAAAGTTTTGAAATATTTTTCATTCACTGTACACACCTTGGTTTGATAATATTATAAATAGATAAAATCGTTATTGTCTCGTACTATGTATCGAACATGACATAAACATTATAATATAATTATTCAATCGTCGTTTCAAACTACACGTACGAAAGACGAGTCAAGTGTGTATGTATAAATATCTCTATAATTGAATATAGAAATTATTATTGCAAAAAGAACTCAACAAAACCAGGTCTAACACGACTAGAGATGGCAAAAAAATACGTAAAAACTAAAATAAACAAAAAGGCAAAGACAGAATGTCATTATTTGCACAAACCGCTATGGGTGACCCATTGTCCATACCAATCACCAATTCATAAAAATCTAGCTTCAACACTTATCCAATCCATGTCAAAAATTGGCCACTGATTTTACGTTTCTCTGCTCTATAAAACACCAAACAAGCAAATAGTCATAGGGCGTACAATTCATTTACCGAGTAAGAAAATGTTTGGCTCAAAGGTTATTTCTCTTCTAATTTCACTAAATATCATATTTTTCACTAGTGTCTCCTCCCTCAACATTCCATGCCCTCCGGCTACTCCGAAGAAGTGCCCAAAAGATACCCTAAAGTTGGGTGTTTGTGGTGACTGGTTAGGGCTGGTTCACGAGGAGATTGGAGCAAAACCTAGCATCAAATGTTGTGCATTGTTGGAGGGTCTGGCCAATCTTGAAGCTGCATTGTGTTTATGTACCGCAATAAAGGCAAATTTATTAGGCATTGTAAACTTAGAAATACCAGTTGCCATAAGTTTGGTTATCGATTCTTGTGGAAAGAAAGTTCCTAAAGGCTTTGTGTGCGAATAGGTTTGTTATCTACATATCTTCTTGCAACAATTCTATGTACTTCATATTATAATTAATTTGCCAGTAATTGTAATAGTGATGACAATTTCTGTGTTAATTGTCAGTTGTAAGTTGTTCAAATCATAAAGACGTTCTAATCTTGACAGAAGTGGCTCATTTGCCTCTGCCTGTTTTGAATCTATGATGGAACTAATTACAACAGCAAAGCTTCAAGTTCTTTCGAGGGAGAGAAAATTCTGAGAAAGAGGTAAATAAAGCACCAATTAAGAAGAATGTGGTTTGGAACAAATAAGCCAACTGCCCACAATTACTCAAATAATCTTAGCCTCCAATGAAAATGGGTAAAATTCTATCTTGCCAAACCTGAGCGCTAACTTAGTGGTTGAGGCACCACAGGGTTTATATCATGCGAGAAACGTCTCTCTCCCAGTTGGCCCCAACTGTTTCCAACATCCCGCCAAACTCTTATTCCTCCACCACCAACTTTCCACGTACAAAATCCAAACTGAATCATTGAAACTGTCAAGCTTTCATCTTACATAAAACACCATAATAGGTCAAAAAAATCCAATTCAATTGGACTAACACAAAAATTCCAAAGGAAACAAGTACATTGTCAGCTCTAAGTACAAAGAAATAAATACACTAGTAACTAGTATAACTCCAGAAAAAAATTTCATTGGAACCACCTCTTGAGCTGCTTGGAGCCTTGCTTCTTGTCATCAGTTGGATTAGTATTGTTATGCGTAAATTTGGATCTATATTGTTCGATCAACATGTCTAGTTTATCCACTACATCTCTTCCCAATGGATCATTATTCTTTTTACCTCTTTTACTTGGATTATTACCTTCTTTGGGTTGTTTAATTAGATCCTGGACCTCTCTTCTTTTTCTTTTTAAGTTTGCGTCATCCACCAGTTGTTGCTTATGGGTACTTACCACTGGTAATGCTTCCCCTCCATCGGGCTTCCTTCTATTCTGCTGGTTCTCTACCTGCCGCTTTGAGCCTTTTAAGGTTTTCTCTGGTGATGTACCATGTATCCTACTTCGCGGAGAACCTTTCTGCTTGTTGGTAGCCCCGCCTACTTCAGTTGTAGTTACTTCAATAGCTTTGTTCTCCAATTCACCTCCCTTCTTACTACCAAAATTCTTTAACGTGTTATCCACTCTTGGTTTCCGCTTTCTGGGATTCTTGTTTGCAAGGGAATCCCCGGTGTTTACAGGGTCATTTTGCTGCAAATCTCCAACATAATCAAGAGAAGCCACCTTCTGAGCTTGAAGTTTTTCTTTACGAAGCTTCAGGGTCTGGACATTATCTAAAGCAAACTCCACAATCGGGCGAAGCTCAGAACCAAAAGTATCTGCAAATCATCGAACCAGCACATTCTATTAAATTGAATAATTGCATCGACAAAACACGGTACAAAATTCTTGGCTTTTGTACTAAAGGAATATTATGAAAGTAAACCTTCCACCAGGATTTACTTTGGAGCAGCATATGCTTACAATTTCTGATAAGAGAGAACGTGGAGTATATATTTAGGGTAGAAACCTTAACCTGGATTATTGTTAAGAACTCTCAGGGCCACAAGTGCATGTTGATGCTCCGTGAACTCTACAAAGGCTACTCCACGTGGACGACTTTTTTCGCCTTCCTTTCCTTTCTTATCCTTTAATAATTTCAACTGCACATGCATCATAATGTTTTAGAAAATATAGAAATGTCGAAGGAAAAAATATATACATCCATTAGAAAAGCATATCTGACCTGCCGAATGGTGGGTTTTTGCTTTGTAGCTCGAGAAGTAACTGCATCTATACAAAGTTTCTTGAGACTATTTTCTTTCATCAACTTTGGCACATTGTATATGATCAATCTTGTCTTTGATACATGAAAGTTTGGAGATTGAAGCTTAGTCATCTTTTCATTGTGCAACCTGTGGAATAGTTTGACAGAATAATCATGCAAGAATTCAAAAACTTCAAGAAAGAGCATCATATTATTGAAGCACGCACAGATGTATGGACATAGGCAACATCGACCGCAATAATCATGAGAATCTCTTAATACCATATTTGTTTTCAAGAAGGTTCTGCATATTGATTCAGTTCTTCTCAAACTAGAATGTTTTTTACAGTTTGCAATCTGCAATTCCAGAAACTCGACTGAATTCACCAACAAAAAGTAGGGAACCTTCCAATGATTTCAGGTGAAAGAATCAAAGTGGCACTGTCAATCAAAATGGTTGTGAATGTGGCACCATTGGTCATGCTCACATTTCAAAAATTGCGAGCACCATTTTTGTAACAAACCACATTGGAAACACAACAATCCCACCAGGGGCAGAGCAAGGATTTTGGTTCAGTGGGGCAAGAAGACTTAAAACGGAAAAAAAAAAAAAAAGGGAAAGGAAAGAAAAATTTAAACAAGTTACTAACAATAACATTAAAAATGTAATAATATATTTTACAATTATTCCCTACAGCTTTTCAAACGGCATTTAATAACCTCAGATCTTGATTCATTCCCCAAAAATAAACAAATCATTACTTCTGCAGGAGCAATAAGACAAGCTCTTTTTCGAGGTTGCCTTTTCTTGCTAGTTTCCAGCAAGAATGGCACTGCAGTCAGTTGGACAGATTTAGCACTGACATTCATGCCTGATGCTTATATTCTTGGTTGAAATGTATTTAGCTCGGTGATAGTGATGTCATGAAAAAAAAGGGACACAAAAATAAATACAGAGAGCAAAGGAAGGAAGCTAGCTTGAACTTGGATGAATGGAGCTTATAGCCTACACTTTATATTTGCTCGAGTCACTAAGAAAAATTCTCTCAGTTTCTTCTTATAAACCAAACACGATATGCATAAACAATCAATCACTTGAAGAAAGCATCAGAAAATAAAAACTAATAAATCAGAATTCAAGAACGCTAATTGTGATTCGTGAAAGTAGAATTCAGAAATTCAAGAACACTAATAAATAGAACTCAAGAAATCTCATCAAGAACACTAATTTGTAAAAGTAGAATTCAAGAATAATATGTTCTCTTAAAGTTAAGAATGCTCATCAGCAGTACAATTATGTTCCTCATCTTTAGTTTTGATTTGTAGATGAGCAAATCTCTAGCCTAGACATCTAGAGAAGTCCAAGTGCCCAATAAGGATGAAATAATTTCTATATCCTGAAGTGTGAGAGAATGGAAGGATTTTTGCATTATAGAGGTTAAATAAATAGAACTTAAATTGGAGTCCAAGATTCTATTCACATTTATCTAATCACTGTTCTTTAAGCCATTCAATTCAGCTTAGCAAACCATCTTTGAACCAAAAGATAACGAGCAGAAAGCCTCTGGTAGCAGGGAGCCTAAACCACTCATCCAAGTTTAACGCGCACAAATGATGAAGTCTAAGACAGAAAAACAAAATATGAGCAAGTAAAATTACAAAGTTCTGCTTCCATAGTGTAAGAGTGTGGACTGTTGAGTGCGGCTTCAGCTGGAACGTTGCCAGAATACCAATTAGAAACTAGGGTTAAATAATTGGGAATTTGGGATTGATTAGGAATTTAGGCTCAAGTGTTGTTTGGGCTGGGTTTCAAAGACATGGGCTGGGATTAGGAACTTAGGAGATAGAGGGCTGAATTTCAATTTTCTAAGAAAACCGAAATACCCAGTGGGGCAGGTGCCCCCACTGGGCCTGTCATAGCTCCGCCCTTGAATCCCACAAATGACAAGTCAAGGTCTCAAGGAACACAATCAAGAACCTTTCCACTAAAATAAGAATTTCAGGCCACCAAGATGGTCTCTTACAACTGGCAAAGGCAAGCTTTTGTCATTCAATTATGCTGCTACTAAAAGAAAGAATTTCATTTACTTGTTGCGCTTTGACATGTCACTTGCCGAAACTCCTTCTGCAGCAGGTGTCCCTTCCATGATAAGACCCTCCTGTTAAGAAATGACCAACACGAATTCAATTATAAGTTATAGATATGTGACAGCAAAATCAGCAGAAACATTATTAAATCACTTGACAAGCAGATGGCATGTATCCTTTTTTTCAAGGATTGAAGAGAAAAGAACGGACTTGTTAACCAACCTTTGCCAGGTAAAGATTGCGGTGGTCATGACCCTCTTTTTGGGCCTTGTCCTGTGCCTTATCCTGAGCTGTTTTCTTGTCCAAAGTCCTAAGAACTTTCAGCTGTCTTCCTTTTAGAAAGATACCTAAACCAGTTACAGCATTAGCTGCTGAAAATGCAGCATTAGCAGCATCTGTTGTTTTAAACTTGAGAAATCCAGTCCCCCTGGGTCGCCTGCAGAAGTGTAGCCAGATATTCACAAAAGAACAATGATAAATAAAAAGATCTTGAAGCAGATTTAGTCAAATCCTTGTCCTTACTTGGTCACTTGATGAAGAACAGGAAAAAAGGACTGCACTTCACCAAACGCAGAGAAACGTTGTTTCACTTCTTCATTGTCAATGTCAAAAGGAAGATTGGTTATGAAAACAGTGCTGTGCAAGTCGTCCTCTGCTTCAGCCGGACTAATTTGTTCACTTCCCAAAGCATTCACTTGTTCTACTGCATGGGAACTGGATGCATCAACTGATTTATCTTGCAATTGAACCATTTCATTACCCTTTTTCCCCTCAGATGACTCTGGGTCATCATTGCCAGAAGTGGCTGCATTTCTAGAAGATGATGAAATGAACTTCTTGAGTACGTTTCTTGCAACTTCTGCTTCCACATCAAAATCAACTTCATTATCATCATCTTCAACTGAATCCATCTCGTCAGCTGCATCATCAACACTATGAGATTGTGATTTTTTTGTGACTTCCAAATCATCATCCTCCGAATCATTACTGCCATCTTCTCCATCAGTGTCGTGCTGTCCTGTAAAAACCACAATTTAAATAGAGTATAATGTAATCATCTTGAATCCCAAAGCAAAAGATATCAGGTCACCTTGAATGTGTCACCCAACAAATGTTGGGGAATTTTCATGAATTCAATTAAGAAATACAGCTCCAAAGCTCATAAATTTGCACATGATTAAATAAACAGACATCAGTCAATTATTAAATACTGTGTAATTCTTCAACCAATCAACTTTAAACAAGATGGATCAGAAGAAAAGCTTTGATTTTGTTTCTCTAACTCGATTGATATTGCAAAACGCCAGCAAAGACTGATAAGACTTCAAACTTAAACAAGGTGTATTGATAACAGATTACAACACTGTTGAAGCACCCAAATTTTTAGTATTTGGCCAATAAAGGAAACAAAAATAGAACAGAAAGTGTAGATAAGTTAAGGGATTTAGATAATTAAAGGACATATTACCGTCTTCTAAGGCGGCAACAGAATTTCTGCCAGACGTATAAACCTTTTTCGGAACAGCCCAATCAACAGCAATGGGTCTTTTACCGAATTGTTTCCCATTAAATTTCTTGATAGCCTGTATATGGTGTAAATGAGAGTGTCAGAGTGATAATCATTGTCCGCCAGTGGAAGTTGGTTCTAGAAAAAGTAATGATGATGAAAGCTAATTAAATTTATTGGAGGCTCTTTAAAGGTCAAGCCAAGCTAAGGCCAGGAGTCATATAAATGCTCTTAGAATTCAAATAGTGGTATTCAAGTACCTTAGATGTCAACATGAGCTACAAAGGTGTTCCTAAAGCTATAAAAATGCATATCTTCAGAGCTTTAAGAAACAAAGAGAATATTGATGAAAGTGGGTCCTAAAATCTTCTATTTTCAAATTCTTTCCATTGCCAAATCTTCAATATTGATATCATCTATCCCAAGAAATTCCAAATCAAGATCCAGTAAAAGAGATCTCAATCTCAGAATAAGTATGCCCCAGACTGACTAGAAGAAGCATGCCCAAAGATACTCTTATATTAAGATCTCTGCAACACATTTCTCCTGAATATTGATCTATTTTAGTCTTTCTTTCCATTTTTGATCTCTTAAAATTTCTTAATTAAGCAGCAGACAAGCTACTAATCAAGGCTGGGGGCTTGCATCACCAGAAGTACAAGGTTATCTTTGGCATTTAAGAACAGATAGAACAGTATTCATTAAAAAGAAGGCATACATTTTCAGCTTCCCCCTTTGACGTGAATTTAACAAATGCAAATCCTTTAGATAACCTGCAAGAGGTAAATCAAGAGTGAAAACTAAAAACAGAAACCATAAGTACATTGGGAGTGAATTACAAATAATTGCACGTCATTATATATCTACCCAGTCTCAGAATTACGAGGAATAAAAACTTCCCACACACATCCTACAGAAGCAAACATATCTTTTATCTCAGAAGCTTCAGCCTGCAATCAATAATCCACAGAAGAAATCTTCTCTTATCATGTATTGTTGAAAACAATAAACATAAGAGTGTGACCCACTGTAAATTGTTAAATTTCAAGAGAAGAAAGTAACCTTGAATGGGAGATTCCTCACTATGAGTTTCCACTTCTGAGTTTTAGAGCCCTGGTGAAGACATCCAAGCACAAAAGGACTTTGAGTCCCTCAATCCCAAATAAATGGAGGAAAAAATTCTATGCAGATTGATGTTAATCACGGTAGTGTCAGGGATACAATAACAAGTATGTTATGTTAGAACTTCAAACAAATTAGTTGATGGTCAATGACATAATTGCACAACTTACACACCAGAAAGCACCGTGCTAATATATCCATATATAATCGAGATTGCATCTTTTGACATAATGGCTTCCACACTAGTATGGTGCTTAACCTAGAACACTTCGACCATAATTTAGATATGAACTCTAGAGATTTACTGAGGTGAGTAAACAATTTGGTAGTGTGTACTTTGACAACTGATTTTGTTGTGTTCTATGAGCGAGGTAGGCAGCAGAGAATCAGTTGTTGGAAGCCAAGACCTTCACTCATTTTTTGAGGTCCGTGTGTTTTGATGCATATTTAGTAAGTGCAGGGAAGCCATTGTTACACAACGAACAATGCATAGTTGTTTTACAAAATAAAAGGTGTTGCAGACTAATCATAGGCAGCATTTGAAACCATTGGAAGTTCAGACTTCAGACTCAAATTGTGAGACTACCATTTAAATCACTGGACAGCAGTGAACTACACTGTGATTTCATCTTTGATGCACTGATTTTAATGAAGTTTGACAACTAGTCACAAAAAGCAAAAATTAGTTAGTCAATTGCTTCATATAGGCATACAAATTGTTCCAAAGACAGTAACCCTACCTCTCCACCAAGCTGACGCGCCCAAATAGATTGCCCGTGTATCTCCTTTTGGTGCAATGCTGCAACGCATGCACGGGCTGATTTTACACTCGTAAAAAGTACAGAAGAAGCATCCATTTTACATCCATCTTGAGCTAGTCCTGCACATGATCATTTATTGGAGGGCATATCACCATCCCAAACAAAATATATTCATCCCTCTGGGGAGCATATAAGTTGGTCAGCTAATTAAGCAACAGCACAATGAGGAAACAATACTTGAGCTTTCTACTAAAGATATTTAATTAAAACTTACGCAACTGTGAGCAAGTTTCAATAAATACTCAAAATTAAAACAAAAATATATCAATAAACAACAAGAAGCCCACTAAGTCTTATCCCGATAATATTTGGGTTGACTCAAGGTTGAAAAAGGCGAAACTAAGTATTGATGTGATTTTTCTTTATGAGGCGAGGCGTAAGCCTCGAGGCGGATTCAGACGTAAACCTCACAAAAAACAAAAAATCTAAGTAAAAGAATTATAAAATAATACAAAAAAACCAAATTTGGAGCATATAGTAAATAGGATATATAGCCATTAGCATATTAAGATATAGTCCACCTAAAGAAAGATGTTTAACAAAAAAAAAATACTTTATAGAAGTCTGAAATCACTCTATTTGCAATGGAAAAAAAGCAGCTTAAACTAAAAAAAAGTCTAATAGTCTGCACTATCATCACTATTACTAGCATTGTTAATGGAATCATCATCATATCTAATTTCCTCATCATCTGTTGAATATGTTCCCGTTTGGGTCCTCTAATTTTTGGCTACCGTTTAGTTTTCTAGGTATTTTATTGTTTTGTTTGGGCTCAAAATGTCTTTTTAAATGGGTCATTTTCTTTTTTAAGAAGGGCCCTTAGATTTAGAGGCGTGAGCCTCATATTTGTAGCCTCAAAAATACCGCATCGAGGCATACTACATGCGCCTCACTACCGCCTTTTTAACCATGGGTCGACTACATGAATTTAT
Organism: Fraxinus americana; assembly: GCA_035079005.1. Taxonomy (NCBI): domain Eukaryota; kingdom Viridiplantae; phylum Streptophyta; class Magnoliopsida; order Lamiales; family Oleaceae; genus Fraxinus; species Fraxinus americana. The sequence continues at coordinate 2,901,373 of CM068714.1, read as the reverse complement.
TTTCTCCATTCCGTTTGATCCATCACTACTATAGAAGATCCAATGGAAATAGATCCTTCACAAGCATTTTTAGAGAGAAGTACATATAAACCTGTAACCAAAACCAGAAAAACAACAATACGGCAAAGAAAAGCATGTGAACGTAGTCCCATGTTTCTATAATTGCTTGTTGGGCTGCTCTCCCTCCTACCTTATGGCAACTAAAGCGTGAGCGAGAGTTATGGGAGGCAGTGCAGAATCCAAGAATTGTACCAGGAAAAGGATGCAAAATACATTATAAAAGTTAAAGGAACAGTAAGATGGTTTTACATTCAATTTCTTTTATGTTCCATATCAGAACCATAGGGCAGCTCAACAGTGCTACATGTCTATCTTCTTGGACAAGCATCAAATACTAATATTATGCGTAGATTCAAATAATAAAACTATGCATGTCGTTCAAGACATCAACAATACCATATTTTTATCCCTTATTGCTCCCTCTCAATGATCAACCTTTACTTGGAAGCTTTTTACACAGAAAAGTTATAAGTAATTTCAGGGAAAAAGCTCAAAACTGAAATTGAAGGAAACTAAAAACTAAGGTTCTATTAACTTTCAGAGGTAAGGGAGTTGAAAATTTTCAAACTTCTGTATTTGGAGAAGTGGAGATGAAAGGAACACAAGGCGCAATAAGTTTTACAACATTTAATTTCTGTAAAACCATTTTTCACTCTTATCGAGCATCGCCTTCTTGACAACTACTTGGCCTTCTTGACAACTACTTGTTACTATGTTAACTATTGCCACCTATATTCTTCTACAGTTCGTCTCCCTACTGCATTAACATATACTGGTCAAGAGAGGGTGATGCTTGAAGTAGAATCCTTGATAAAAGATCTATGAAAGAGATATCTGAGCAAGAAATTAGAAATCCTCTCCTACAGAAATGGAGAATGTTACGAGGATAATATCAAACTTTTGACTAGTAAAATGGACAATGGCGAGACAAATATAACTTAAATATATGTCTGAACATGAAGCAGACATTAGAAAGTAAGTTTCGTATACATGTCAGATTATACCTAATAAAGACGTGGAGAAGGATACTGTCGATATGCATAAGTGAGACAAAATAGAATGTGATAGAATTGTTACATGTTAGGATTTACTGCAAGAAGCATTGAAGCCATTTATCTGTTACACACACAACATAAATGGATATGCTGCGATTTTTTTATGTTTTTCAATCCTGTTTGATGATTTTTTAGTGTGAATCTGTTCGACATGTATACCTTAACTCTGGCCTCAAAAAAGCAGAGAAATGAAAGTGACGTCGAAGCCCGTGGCTAAGGGCTCACTCAGCTAACTCCAGAAGCTAGACTAGCTTAAGGATCCGTTTTCTACGTTCATTCAGTGGGTGTTACTCACGACGAGACCAAAATAAACTTATTAACGTAATTTAGAAGCTGCAACATGTAAATGTAGTTACCATGATGCTGAAGCTCTTCTCTGGGAAGAGGGTAGGTGACAGAACATATTTTGCCACAGTCCGTTGCTTGACGGTGTACTTCCTCTGCTACATTAGCATTAAGAAGACCACCAAATACGACTGTCTTAGCAACCCTATTTAGCATGAAGAGATTAGACATGCTCAACAAGAAATTAATTATAAGCAAATAATTTAATAAATTTAAAATATACAACTACAAAGAAAATCGTACTTCAGAACTAGAACTTGAAAACATATTTATATAGAAGTTACTAAGTTGAAGGTTGGAGAATCCTTCTTTGCAGAAAATATCAGTTGAAAAGAAAGCTAGCCAGTTTCAAACTGACTTAGGTTACTAATATAACTTTGAGAGGGAAAACATGGTTATCCCTATATCAAATCAGGTGCTGTATCATGACTTCACTACTGATACCAGTTCCAGAGCTGATAAGATTGGGAACAGAACATATTCTTAAATAAGCCAATGGATATATTCTAACAAGTATAAACGAGATTGATTTGGACATATCAATCAATCTCAAATTAAAGATATAAAAGGAAATGGAGCTAGCAAAAGAATAGTAATCAAGAAATGACAAAAATGTGAATAAAACGAAATTATTTTACATCTCCAGGAGACATCTAAGAATGGACATGACAACTTTAATACTACCTATATATCATTACAAGCCAAACTACAATTCAAGAGATGAAGAACGTGATTGATAATATTTGGTGCAACCTAAATGTGGCACTTTGGCATAAAAATTCATCACGGGAGAAATAACAAACTTTTTATTCCTGTCCATATAATAATATCAAGCCAATAACCTGGTACCTTTGTTTTTCTGAACCAATCCCTTCATCAGACAGACTACTCGAAATCACACTTCTTTTCCGTTTCTTCATGGATTTACCTATTTAAAATCAAGAAAAACATATATTAAGTATGAAAAATTGGAAAAAGAACATCAATAGTCTTTAAGGCACGTGTAAACTTTTTCGTAGTTAGGTACCTTCTACATGAGAGTTTGGTGCCTTCTCAAGCTTTTCTACCTTTGTGGCTGAAACATCCTTGTCGTTCTTTGTCTCAATAACATCTTCAGAATGAACTACCAAGTGGAAAAGGCATAACAAGATAACATCAAATAAACATCAAGAACGAATTTATATCTTTACCTTCTGGTGAATGTAGTAGCTCATATTGTAAACTTGAGTCAAAACTTAAGAAAACATATGTTAGCTATCTCGAAGTTGATACCTTTTAAATGATAGTTCGGTGCCTTCTCAAGCTTTTCTACCTTTGTGGCTAAAACGTCTTTGTCAGTCTCGACAACATCTTCAGCATGAACTACAAGTGAATATGGCATAAAACAGTACTATCAAATTAACTTCAAGAATGTATTGGCATCTTTAACTTCTGGTAGATGTAGTGATACTGTGAACTCAAGTCAAAAATTCAGAAAAAGGAAATGCAACTACAACCTTGATTTTCTTTTGCTCGACGTTGCTCAAGAGGAGTACGATGCATAGCATGTTTCACTCCAATATTTCTACCTCCAATGGTAGAGCCATTTTTCAGCTCAATTGCACGGTTAGAATCTTCAATGGCGGCACTGAATTTGCATTAACAATCAAGCATAGGTGTTAGCATTTCCTCGAAATTTTACAGCAGGGTGAAGAAATCGAAGAAAGGACACTTACAATTGAACAAAGCCAAAGCCTCGGTGTTCGTTAGACCCTGATATACACGTGTAATTAAAAGAAGTCCACAATGAGCTTCTAAAACTTATGAAGAAAGCAATTATGTTATATTTAATGATAATGTGTTTGATTTCGTATAGAGTGTTAGTGCAATGTTCTCATAAAGAAAAACACTTACATAAATAGTAATTGTAATGAATAATAACATAATTTATTTTATGTCAGTTCGAAATGATAATTTACGAAAATATACCTTTCTTGGTGACCATGAAGCACCGTCTGATCGGTCCAACCTCGCTGAATGTTTCTTCAAGCTTAATTATTCACATAAACGAGTTTAAGACAACAAGAATAAGCATTTAATCTGTGATAAAAAATATACACTCACAAATGTGTGTGTGTGTGTGTGTATATATATATATAGAGAGAGAGAGAGAGAGAGATTTATACCTGAGTATTGGTGAAAGAAAAGGGTAAATTGGCAACAAAGACAGTAGCAGAGCAGTGAGGAGTGTTGCCACTGTCCTTCATCATCTTCTTGTTTCCCATTCTCTGATAGTGTGTAATGGGAGCAGTGAATGTTAGCATAGTGCATCATGGATGTGAATTAAGACATCTTCTGGTTGTGTAAACATATGTGATCTATTTATTTGTTTGATATAATTAATATTAATATACTTGTTATAGAGTCCTACATTAAAGAAAAATGGAAGCTTAACCACACTGATGAGGTCTTAGGAATTTCTCCAAGCTCTTTGATGCTGTTGTGTGCAAATCATTCTCAATGTTAATTTGTGGTAAACATCTTATGAATTAGAAAAATGTTCAAGGCACATTTATTGATTTCATTCAAAAAATTCCATTGCCAGAATATGCAGAAAAGTTTTGGGGCTATATCATACATACACTCATGTGGAGAGAAATCTAACAAGTCCGAATATGTATTTAAAATATAGAATATAATCATTTAGAAGAAAATCGTTCAAACAACCACAAGCTTCAACAGTGAAGAATTCTATTTCGCTTCCAATTTCCAAGCCTTGAACAAGGGAGAAGCCATGATTTCACTCCAGTGTGAGAAAACCAAAACAATACTATAAAAATGAAAATCATGAAATTGGCATAGAGTATTGATAACACACCTATAAGGGAGAATGATGGACTTCGGCGGATGGTGGACGCCGTCGGCGACTAGGAGGTAAACGGTTTCGGTCAGGGAACTCGGGCGAATTCAAATTGGAAGAAATTGAAAATCAGAAACGAAGAAAGCCAGAAACCGTGCACAGGGTATAGGGTTCGGGAATTGGGCAAATTGGGTTGGGCCCTGAGCAAATGGGCTACTGGCTGGGTTGGAGGGGTTTTCAATTGGGAAAAATTCAAAAATAAGGTGTATTCTTTACCTCAATTCAAAAATAAGGTAAATAGTTTAAAAATTCAAAAATCAGGTATAAATTTAATTAATTAAAAATATTTATTAAATAAAGATAATAAAGTCATTATTGGTCACAGATTCATAATTATAAGTTACAGATTTATTTTTTGGTCACATATCGTCAAATTTTTTGGTCACAAATTATTTTGAGGTCACATATCAAAAAATTTGTTAGTCACATATTATTTCGAGGTCACATATTTCTAAATTAATTGGTCACAAATTATTTTGAGGTCACATATCAAAAAATTTGTTAGTCACAGATTATTTCGAGGTCACATATTTCTAAATTAATTGGTCACAAATTATTTTTTAGTCACATGTTATTAATTTTTTATGTCACAGTTGAATAATTGATCACAGATTAGCACACATTTGGTCACAGACTACCGCATCTACCACTATGACCACTTTCGACCAATCTCACCACGCCGCCGCCGCCGCCGCAACAGTACCAACAAACCCGCCACCATCTCCACCCGTCGATGACAACACTGCCACCTCTGTCGCCGTCCCCTCCGCCACCACCGTACAAATGCACCACAACAGACACCCGATGCAACACCACACACCACCTCACAAACACACCACCACCACACACAAAAACCCATCCAAACCTCCCCAAACCGCCAGATCCACCACATAAACACCATCACGTCGCCGCCACAACAGTACCAACAAACCCGCCACCATCTCCACCCGTCGATGACAACACTGCCACCACTGTCGCTGCCCCCTCCACTACCACCACCACACAAATGCACCACACACAGACACCCGATGCAACACCACACACCACCACCACACACAAAAACCCATCCAAACCCTCCCCAAACCGCCAGATCCACCACATAAACACCATCACGACGATCACCACATAAAAGTCCGATCCGATTCGACTCTGTCGCGACGCTGCTGCAGTGGGAAGGGGATGGAGAAGCTGCAGTGGGGAGGGGGAGGAAGAAGGGAGGAGGAGCTGATGGCCGGCGGGCGACGGCGACGGCGTCAGAGATACAGAGAGAGGGTGGAGGAACGCGAGAGAGAGTGAGAGAGAGGGGTGAGGGAGTGATAAAATTAGGGTTATGATTTTATATAGTACCTGATTTTTGAATAATAAAATTTGGTCCCTGATTTTTTAACTTTAATCTTCAAACACCTGGAATTTTGTAATTTCCACTTTTCAATTTTTGAAATGGGCTACTGGGCATCATAAATCAGGTGTTAATTATCACCAATTCAATTTTCAGGTTTTAAGTTTTAAAATGCAAAAATCAGGTATTTATTTATTTATTAAATATATTTTTATTAATTAAATATAATAAAGTCACATTTCTATAATTAATGGTCACAGATATATAATTGTAAGTCACAATTTTTTTATTGGTCACATATTATCAAATTAATTGGTCACGGATTATTTCGATATCACAAATCAAAAAATTTACAGGTCACAGTTTATTTCATTGGTCACAGATCGAAAAATTTATAAGTCACAGTTTATGTATCGGTCACATATGTTCAAATTTTTTGTCACAAATTATTTTTTTAGTCACAAATTATTAGATTTTAAGGTCACGATTTAACAATTAGTCACACATAAACAAATAATAGGTCACATACACCAAAAACTCAACCCCAATCCCGATCCACCACTAATACTTGATCACAAATCAACCAAATAGTGGTCACAAACACTTTTCATCCCGCAGTCGACTCTGCCACCGCGACCACCACCACTATTACCACCACCAACAATAACATCACAACACCACATCGTCATCGTCAATGCCGCCGCCACGCCGTCAATACCACCGCACCCACAACACATACACCCACCACCATTGCATCCAACCACACACCACCACCAACAATAACATCACAACACCACACACCGACAGTGCCGCCACCGCATCGCACCCACCCACCCACCACCACCGCATCCAACCACACACAACTTGTCAAACCAGCATCAACACCCCCACCGCAGCCCGACACAACATCACCACCACACCTCCACTTCGCCATTGTTGAAAACCACACGTCGCTCTAAATATCTTCGAGCAAAACCACAGCACACAAACACCACCAGAAATCACGGTGCCGATGTGAAACCAAAGTGGTCGGATAACATTTCTTTCCAAAAATTAGATAGATCTGCGTCGGTGTGAAACCAGAGTGGCCGGATAACATGTCTGGCGGGTGAGATTCAAGGCTCTGCCGTTTCCACTCACACAGTTCGCCCAAGAAATTAGAGAGATCTACGCAAGGTTGGAATCTCACACGGCGGTGAGGGAGATCTGTGCGAGGTTGGTCACCGCTGCTCGACTCTCCGGCTGCGGGCACTCCTCAATGGCGACGGCTGAGAGGAAGAGGGTAGAGAGAGAGAGTGAAAATAATCGAAGATGATGAGGAGAGAATGGATTTAGGTTTTGTTTGGGGATTAGGGTTAGAGTTTTTATATTACCTGATTTTTGAATAAATAAATTTTGCACCAGATTTTTAAAAAGCAATCTTTAATTACCTGAATTTATGTAATTTCCTCTTACAATTTTTCTAATGGGCCAAGTGTTATAGAAAATAAATTTTAAAAAAAAATTAATAATAATAATAATAATAATAATAATAATAAATAAAAAATAAAAATTGTGGGGTCATTTGACCCCATGTGGTCCGCCCCTGCATACCATAGCCCCTGTTTGGTTCAATTAAATTTTTTTATTCAAATCTAAGTCAAAGTCAACTATTAAACGTAAATCCTATATTTCATTTTTTGTAATAAATTTTCACTATATATTAAAAGAGGCTTAGCAAATCTCACACACGTGTCACAATTTTCCATCATCGTCAAAAATTCCCATTTAAAAAAAAAAATCCTCTGAAATTCTTCAAAAATTCCCGCACCACCTTCTACTTCCTCATATTTTACGCAACCAACCACTCATCCTCTATTTTCCCACGCAACCTCCCATGGAATACACCTCAGGTTTGAATTCTATTTTCGGGTTATGGATTATTATGTTTCCCTTTTTTTCTCTCTATTCTTCTCTCCTCGGCTCTAATTTTATCAACCAACCTTGGTTATGCAAGATTTGAAGTTTTCGTCATCTGGCGTCTGAGATTGAGAAAGAGATTGCTGATTGAAATAAGGTATTTTAATGCCAATTTTTTTCAATAGTTTTCAATTTTTTGCTGTGAAGGTAGTTCCTCTTACCATGAATCTATTGTCATTCTTAAACTCAATTTAACTACGTATTTTTGGATTTTTAGTTAATTTAATTGGTGATTGTTGGAATTGAAATTTACGGGCATGTTTGACCTTCTATGCATAAATTAAATATTTTCACATAATAAATTTTGTAGTCGATGGGTGCTAATATAGTATTTTGGTGGATTTAATGCAGATTGGTAGTATTTGGGTTGGAGCAGAAACTGTGCACATTAGATTTGGAGTGGAGGCTCGAGCTCTGCTGCTCAAGGGTGTTGAAGAGCTTGTTGAGGCAGTTAAAGTTACCATGGGTTGCAATGGTAATTAATTTTAATATATATTTCACCATTATCTATTTATTCAAGTTTGTATTTAGTTTTCACGTTGTTTCAATTTTTCTCTTGTCAATTTTTTTTTGCTTTTTACTTCTACTTTAAGTTGTCTTTCTCTGGTTTATAAAAATTGTAGCTAACTAAAGTTTTGATTGTTTCAATTAGTGAAGGGCGTCATGTAGTGATTGGGCAAAGTTGGGGTGCCCCTAAAGTAAGAAAAACTTGTACAGAGACACGTGTGAGAATAAGTGACAATTATTGTGTCTCCGTGCCGTGGCACAAGGCTGTATCTCCGTCCGTGCACGGAGACATGAGAATGTCTCTGTGTGCGCGCGAAGATGTGTTGTGTCTCTATGCGCGCGCATGGAGTCACGAGCAAAATATTCCGAAAGTTATGTATGCTCTACAAAAAGTTAAGGATGGGGTTCATTTTGGTTTAGGTGAGAAGAAAAAATAATCAACTATAGATGCATATTTTCAAAAGGAATGATTATTGTATGGGTATTGTTGATTGATTGAAATATTTTGGTGTATATATATATATATATTTTTTCAATGAAATTCAGTAATTATTACTTTATATTTTTATTGGGGCCCTTAAGGTTTCAATTTTTTTTTATTACTTAATGCATTTAGCGAGATTATTACTTTAGTCCATTGGCCCAAGTCGGGATCGAAATAAATTATTATATAATCGATGTTATTACGTTATCGAACATTACTTTATCGAGGTTTAACTGTACAAGAATAACTCTGATAACAATTGTTGTGGAACAAACCACCGGATTGAGATGTTGAAGTTATATGACAAATAATAATAAAGTATTTGATTAAGCAAAATAATAAAGAAGACAAGAATATGACAGAAGAATTAAGAGATTTTATTGAAAAATGAATTTACACCCGAATAGTGACAGACATGGAATATCATTGTCTTTCCTCAAAGATCTGCAAAGCTTCTATACCATGCTCTCAATACAAACCATTCAATTGAATTTGAAAATCTCTGCACTGAAACTTCTTCAAGAAATCTAACACTTTCTTCACTAAAAAAATGTCATTTCCTCATCAATGAATTTCGGGCCCACAAATTTACCCCTTTTTGTTTGGAAAGTTCACTTATCTCTACTTTTATCTCCAAATTCCCATGATTTTACATAATTATATATTTATATAGGTAATTGAGTAAAAATTAGTAAGAACTGGGTAAAAAGTTATAAATATTTAAACAAAGAATCAATATCCAACAGAAAAAAATCATTTTGGCTAAAAATTACATTGAAAAAACCTATCTAAGAGTGTGTTTGAGCCACATTATTTTGGAAAAATGTATTTTGGAATATAAGATTGACGAAGAATGTGTGGTTGAAAAAAAAAGCTATATTTCTGTCATTCTGTGGACTTCTATTAGCATTATGTGAAATTCTGTAATGTGGCCTTCGTGAAAGTATGTGGACTTGAAGTTTGGCACATCCGTTCTGCTGAGACAAAGTAATTTTAACCAATAGTCTACTAGTTTGAAGCAACGCTAGCCTTCTATCAACACCAATAGTCTACTAGTTTATTACAATCAAGTATTTGCATCCATATGCATTATCCTCAAAGTTAAGGACGCTAATAGTCTACTAGTTTATTGAAACCATTTTTAATATCATTAATATTTTAATTCAGTTATCAAATGAAGAGATTCTTTCAAAGAAAATCGATTGTAGAAACTATGTCATTTTTAGTGTTGTCGTAATATTATTTTATATTTTTATCATCATTAAACAGGGTTGAAATTTCAAAGTCCGACCTTGATTAAATTTTGCCCGCACTGAACAATATTTCTAACCCCATCCGTGTACACTGGCCCATGTATTCCTTAAAAAACACATGCATGAATGAAAATGTCAAGCCCTAATTTATACTTCAATTGAAAATACCAAGTAGCAAGATTTGATTTGTCTCGTCTTCTTATCATTCTATTTAACTTATTGCTTTAAACAAATTCAACTAGAAAAATAATATTGATCGTGTTTGCATACTTTACAATCGTATAGATAAAGACCAAAAAATTATTACTTCGAGGATGAGTCTTTTAGCGTGAATAGTTCTTATAACATGTTTATTATACAGAATTAGATAGTATTGTCCACACAGTACATTATCACATGTACCAAACATCCATTTCATTACGGTAATAGATTGTGACAAAAAGTGGCTAGATTTTAGAGTACATTATCACATGTACCGAACATCCATTTCATTATGGTAATAGGTTGTGACAAAAAGTGGCTATATTTTAGAGGGCACACTTTGGTACAATTAATGAAGAGGGCTATATGCATGTCTTAGTGTGAATAATTTTTATTATGTATTTGCTACACGGTACTGGAAAGTATTATCGTGATCATCACACGCACCAAACATCCATTTCATTATGGTAATAGATTGTGACTAAGAGTGGTTGGATCTTATAGGGCGCACTTTGGTACAATTAATGAAGAGGACTATATATAGAAAGCAAAACTAGGTTCTAAAATGGTGTACTCTAGCTTGGATAATGAAGTTTTCTTGTATGTTGTCTTGTAAAGTTGGGTTCCTCGAAAAAGAGAGAGAAGAGCATGTCGTCATCCCTTCAAGCCAATAAAGAAAAAAAAGTGTTTCTTGACTTTGTGTGTGTGTGTGTGTGTGTGAGAGAGAGAGAGAGAGAGAGAGAGAGAGAGAGAGAGAGAGAGAGAGAGAGAGAGAGAGAGAGAGAGAGAGAGAGAGAGAGTTTAATTAATTGTATTGAATTATGAATTGGGTCACTTTCCACTTCATGGAAGAAAGAAGTTGTTAGCTAGCCATCACATGGAGGATGTATAAATAATGTTTTCTTGAAGACAAATCCAAACCATGTTTTTGCTAAAGTGTTCTTTTGAATCCTAAGTATGTCATCCTTGGTTTCATTCTTGTCTGGAATACAAAACAAATTCCTTATACTTTGTGTAATTAAGTAAGGCCCTTCATTATTTTCTCAATATTTGATTGGTGTTTGAGAAAGTGATAATATGTATTTGCATTGTAAATTATGACATTTTATATCTGCATTTGAGATGTGAAATTTCACCAATAAAAGAAGTATACTCTTTACTGTTTCAATATTTAAATGATGTCAAACTTTATACTCTCAAAAGTTACTTTCTAATTATACTATTTGTCATTATGGTTAAGACGTGTGAACAATTCATTTCCAAGGACAATCAAGAATGAGCAATGCTAGAGGTACATCGGGGTATACATCACGGTGTACACCCCCCTCACATGGGTAAGGGGCCCACTTGAATATTTTATTCGAGTGGGCCCCTCCATGTGAGGTGATGTACACCTTGATGTACATCTAGCATTTTTCATCAAGAATTGTTGGATTTTTCCATTTCTACTTTGCCTCTATGCCCATTTATAAGTTTTCCGTCCAATTAATTTATATTATTCACACGATAAAATATTCTACACGTAAACCCAATTTTTTTCATACTTTTTAACCACATATTCTTCAAAAAAAAAAAAAAATACTATTCAAAACATAATTTTTTAAGTGTAAAGACCACCAAACGGGGGCTAAAGGAATTATGGTCAATTTCTCAAGATTAAATAAATAATTAATAGAAATACACGAGTTTGGTTGAAAGTGAATGTAAACCATCGAATTTCTACCTTAAACTTTTCATAACTCCATGACTTCCACATAATTTAGATACGAAAAAAACTTTTCATAACTCCATGACTTCCACATAATTTAGATACGAAAAAGACATACTTTGGTTCAATATTGCTGTTTCTTAATGGAGTACTTCGAATGTGAGCTAGCATAGAATGAGACACTATGCCTTAAGCTCTTCGTACAATTATTGGAGGGGGCTCACCTTTACATGGTTCACCCACCACTTTGAAGAGTCGATCCTTACTTGGGAGTTGGGAAGCAATGGTCTCCAAATTCAGGAGAAAAACGATGGAAGATTGAGAAATACAATTTTTATCTCTTGGCATCTTTAACTTACTCCTATTTTATAAAAGGTGAAAATGTATATTTTTATTGAAAAGAAACTATTCATATGAGTTGTGCCCTTTAGATTACCACTAGGAATGAAACATTTGATCTTCGCTATCTTGCCTCTTCTTTATACCAGTTGATGATGTAACAGTACTTAATATGTGTTTGCTATGGCTAGAGACAACTTTGAGGTTCTCATCCATCGATTATAGATGTTTTCAATCACCGACTTTGTTTATGCTCCCCTTTGATCGAGTGCTATAGCTATAATAATATAAAATAGATTGAGTAGAAAATATTTGAATCGGCTTCTTAGGCACACGAGGAAACAACCTAACATCTTTTCATATCGAAATTCCAACTAAAGACAATTCAACAAAAGAGAAGACTTATTTTTTGAAATTTCAAATGACACGATTTCTTCATAAGATAAATTGAATGATCGAAATCTCCTATATATTTAATCAAAAAAATCTAGTAAAGTCATATATTCAATCAATGGAATGATCTAGATAAACAAATAGAATTGTTATCATGTTCATATGGGCCAATATAATAATAATAAAAAAGTCTTGCGGTGAAAAGATGATGGCAATGTAAAAAAGGAAAATTACTAAGTGGGTTACTCATATTACTATTTTAAACAATGAAAAGTAAAAGTGGAGAGCCATTCACCTTTTCTTCCCCTATCATATTGTCGGAAATAAATTATTTACAATCATGCTACATGGCATAATGATTAATATAATTATTAACATAATATCACATAACAATATATTATTGAATTATTTAAAATACAGTCAATTTTTTCATCCAATCACATCTTGTCGATACCTTTTATGTCAGTGTAACCTATTTTTTGGCAAAATAACATTATTCAATTATTTAATGAAGACTACAGAATAATTTAGGGTGTGTTTGAGCTACATTATTTTGAAAGAATGTATTTTGAAATAGTAGATTGATGGAGAATGTGTGATTGAAAAAGAATGAAAAATTATTGATGTGATGAAAAATATTATTTTATTAAAAAATATGTTGTTGAAAATTAATAGAAGAACGAGAAGAAAATTGTAACGAGGGCTTAAATCACAATTTGTTGCAGTTAATTTCATGATTTTTTTGACGTTTATACCCTCCACAAATCCAAAAAAGACAAAAGAGTAGACGAAAGAACCCACTCCTTGAATTGACCAAAGAGTCCTCAAACACCACAAGTCCGTACTTTAACTGCTTTTTTCTATCCCCCTCTCCTTTTACTTTTTGTCCGAAAGAGACAATTAATCAAAATAACCATTGGTTCATAAACATCCCCCAAATTAATTTCAAATAGTAAAATACAAAATAACGTGAAGTGAACCGTTCATCTTCTTCTGCTACAAATGATCCTGTCCGTTGAATTTGTCTTCTCGATGTTCCGCCTTCGCATCATCTCATCTCGTGTCGTCAGATTCAGTTTCGAAAACCAGGAACATCAGAACTGCATCGTGAAAGTACTAAAGTACCCTGACATTGATGTGGTATCATCGTCAAATGGGAGGGTGTTTTTGGAAGTCAAGGACAATTGCCCTGCCAGTTCAGTTCTTTACTGTACATAATTACAGGAAGTAAAAAAGTAATTAATTTCAGTCTCACGCTTCTTCGTAGCGCGTGCTTTTCATATATACGACATTTTAATGTAATGTTGCACACATCAATGGCAGAAAACAGAGTACTTGGTGGACGAGAAGAAACAAGAAAAAGAAAAATATATACTTGAATATCACCACCACCTTCCCTCTCTCCAAAAACACTAAAACCACCCTCAACATTTATCGGCATTAAAATCTTCAAAAATCTATACATGCAGGTATTATTCTTGAGTATACTGCATTTTGCAAGTATTTGTGGGTTTTTTTTTTTTTTTTTCAATTTTTACTGTTGTTTTGATTTATTTTTCTGTTTTGGGTTGAGAACGATTTTGTAGATTTGGTTATTAGGTGAAGGGGATGCCTTGACCTTTGATTTTGAGGGGAAGGTGGTGTTGAATTTAGAGCTGCTTGTGTCAATAAGAAACAAATTATTCATCTTGTTGGGGAAGAAATAATTTGAAGGAGAATTGGTTTTTGAATAGTTTTTGTGAGCCGACATCTGTCCTGGATGCTGCAAGGAGACACAGCGGGTTAACATCGTCGTGAACGCTGTCTTCATCTTTAGGCGGTGCCGGCAGCCCAGCTGGTGGTGCTGCTGGTTCTACTGACACGGCCGGCGTGGCGGCGGTTTCAGGGAATAATACCAATCTATGTTCCAAATGGAGGCGAGACTCCACCACTTCCAACAGCTCCAATGCCGGAGCTAATTGTGAGCTCCTCCCTGTTCCTCCGTCTCTCCAGATCGGAAACATCTCTGCCCCCACCACCGAGACTTCCAACACCGCAAAATGTTCAATGGACGAGTGGGAGAGCGTATTGTCGGAGTCTGTTGCCGCCTCGCCTAGTCAAGAGCAGTCCATTCTACGGTGGATCATGGGGGATGTGGAGGACCCTTCAATGGGTAGCTTGAACAAGGTTCTCCAAATCGGTAGTGGCCCTTCGGCGGCGGACTTTGAGTTCAATGGTGGGTTTGGGGTTGTGGATCAAACATTTGGTGCAGACTCAGTTGGACGATTTGCTGCAAATTTCATCTCTCCAGTTCCCAACTCTATGCACAATTTAAATTTCTCCATGAACAGATCCAGCAACCCATCTTCGAATCTTCCTAATAACGTGTTCTCTTCGGTGCCCAACAATCTTGGAGCATTTGATTCTCCACAGATGCCGATAAATCAGAATCAATCTCAGCACCCACCGAACCCCTCATTTTTCATGCCATTAGCATATGCACAGCAGCCGGAAGAGAATCTATTCATGCCGCCACAGGCGAAGAGGCACAATCCTGGCGGGGCTAGTGGTGTAGGTCTTGAGCTGCAGGGCGGCCAAATCCCCAAAGGGCCCTTTTTGGATACTGGGCAAGAGCTGTTAATGGCAAGACAACAACTGTATCACTATCAGCAGCCACCGCCTGAGGGCCTTCCTCACCAGCTGCAGTTACTTCCTCATTATCTACAGCAAAGGCCCCCCCCAGCAGCAATGGGATCAGGCTCAAAGCCAAAAATGGAAGGGGATGAATTTGGACATTGCCCTCAGCAACAGCAACAGGCAATAATTGACCAGCTATACAAGGCTGCTGAGCTGGTCCAGACTGGAAATCCGGCACTTGCGCAAGGGATATTGGCGCGGCTCAATCACCAGCTCTCTCCCATTGGTAAGCCTTTCTATAAGGCTGCTTTCTATTGCAAGGAGGCATTGCAACTTCTCCTTCGTACTAATGACAATGCCAACTCCTCTACTGTCACTGCATCTCCGATTAGTCTCATATTTAAGATTGGTGCCTACAAAGCCTTCTCGGAAATCTCCCCCGTACTACAATTTGCCAATTTTACTTGCAACCAAGCCCTCCTTGAAGTGTTCGAAGGATTTGATAGAATTCATATTGTAGATTTTGATATTGGGTATGGTGGGCAATGGGCGTCACTGATGCAGGAGCTTGCATTGAGGAGTATTGGCACACCGTCCCTGAAAATTACTTCATTTGCCTCATCCTCAACCCATGATCAATTAGAGCTCGGCCTTACTCGTGAGAATCTTATTCAGTTTGCTAATGAAATCAATATTGCATTTGAGTTTGTTGTTATTAGCATCGACTTTTTGAATTCTGGTTCATGGTCTATGCCTTTTCATGTACCGGAGAATGAAGTGGTTGCCGTGAATCTCCCGGTTGGTTCCCTAGCAGGTTACCAGTTATCTGTACCTTTGATTCTTCATTTTGTTAAGCAGCTTTCGCCGAAAATTGTGGTTTCTGTGGACAGAGGATGTGATAGGACTGATCTACCATTTCCCAACCACATAATTCATGCACTTCAATCTTATTCTAACCTGCTTGAGTCCCTAGATGCTGTCAATGTGAATATGGATGTGCTGGAAAAGATCGAAAGTTTCTTGCTTCGACCAGGAATTGAGAAAATTGTAACAGGTCGTTTTCAATTCCCTGAAAAGACGCAGCATTGGAGGACTCTGTTTTTATCATCCGGGTTCTCCCCTATAACATTTAGCAATTTCACAGAATCACAAGCAGAGTGTCTGGTGAAGAAGACTCCTGTTCGAGGATTCCAAGTCGAGAAAAGGCAGTGTTCACTTGTTCTTTGCTGGCAACGGAAAGAACTGATCTCTGCATCCGCATGGCGATGCTGAAAACATCAGTGGATTTATCAATTCTGCCTTATTGTGAATGTGCCTTTGGAGTCACGATCCCCTCGAACATTTCAAATTTTCTTGCACTTGACTCCCCTTTGCTAATTGTACTTGTGGCTTGGACATATTGTTTCTGCCTTTAGGCATTTTAGTACTGGATATCCGGATATAGTTCTTGTTGAAATATGGTATTACTATTACAATGCTCCTCATACTTTTGAAAGGTGTAATTTGTTGTTGAATATTTGTCTTTTAACTGTAAAAATGCGCTGAAATTCATATTCCACGGTATGCCTTGGAATTCATTCTTAGGATTCGACACTCTCATTCATATTTTCCTTCTTCCTTCAATTACAAATCTCCATATGTCAACGTTCCAATTCTTGCTTGACAGTAATTTTCCTGTTAGGTCTTCTTGAAATTGACATTTGAAAGTTTTAGCTGCTGCTGTATTTTAGTTTGCATCTGCTATTGTTTCTTTTGATATATGGATAGGGTAATTCTTGGATTGGGAAATTAAACAACCTCATTTGATCCATGTTGTCCATTGAAATGTACAGTAGTGTCTTAAAATTCTGGGTTTTTTGTATGTTGGAACCAAAATTCCATAATTGTAGAATTACTGTCCTTTCATACTTGATGGCAACATCATGGTATTAGTGCTAATTCGTTAGTTAATAATTCTTGTTTTATGTCTTTTCTTAGTCCATCACGTTAATACATTGAATTTGCTGCTGCTGTTAAGGGTTTGTTAATTTTTTTAATGGCTGTCTTAATCAAATCACATGTGACTTGTGTACCATTGGACAGGCCATACATTATTAGTTTAAACTCGTTTTTCGGCTCCATTGAACTTCATTTATTAAGCCATTGTTCGATTGCATTATTTATAAAATATATTTTTTTTCTTTTATTTTTAATTATACATTTTTCAATAAAATAATATTATACGTAAATTCAAATTTTTTCCTTATATTTTAACCATACATCCTATATTAAAATACTATTTCAAAATACATTTTGAACAGAAAATGGGGTTCAAACACGCACTAAGTCAAATCATAATTTAATAGGATGTTGAATGAGAGGGGTAGGAGAGGGGTGATTTAGGAATTATTTTGTAAGTACAGAATAAAAGACAGAAATTGTAAAGAAGATGCGTTGACAACATCTGTATGGTTTTTTTTTTTTTTCCAATGATAATTTGCCAAGTGTTCATCTGTATGATTTCTGTGAAAAAATTTCTATACCTATAGCATTGTTCGTGATTTACGGGTAAATGAAGCGAAGTTTACATACAAGACAATAATAATGAAATGCGTACATTTTAAGGGATTTGGAATTCTGGATCTGCACGCTGAATTGAATAGAATTACGGGGGATTTGGAGTTTTGGATTTGCATACTGAATGGATAGAATTACATAAGAGAAGTAGATACACGACGTTCATTTACACGCACCTCGTGCTTATTTAGGGCCGGTTTGAGTTTCATTTTTTTAGAAAATAAATTTTTTAATAGTTTTTTTTTTTTTAAAAATGTGTAGTTAAAAAATATGAAAAACTTTCGAATTTACGTGTCAAAATATTTTATGGGGAGAATGTATGATTAAAAATGAATTTGAAAACAAAAAAAAAACGAGTTTTTAAATAACGGAGATCTGTCAGGGGCTTAGTGTAGTAGTATGTTTTATATTGCACAATATTGAAAGCAAAAAAAGTTGATGAAGTTATGGATGTGATATTAATTGTTTTAAATTTATCACTTTAATAGATAAATGCAGTAAAAAGTTAAATTCTACTTTAACTATGGCTCCATTTCACTTTAATCCCTTCAATCACTAATTAGTGTCTAATTAATCAATCAATTTGTCTAATCTGTGGTCCACCTCAATCGAAACGAAAAATAAAGCAATTTAATCTCCAACCAAATACTTGTAATATTAAACTAACATTATTTTATTAGTCTATCTTCTTTAATATTTTCAATAAAATCTTGTCTGTTTAACGTCTTTTCAAATTGAGTAATGATATTTATAATCAGCGACTGTAGTAATTATCATATGTGACAACTTGTTATTTGAGACAGTAACATCTTTTTGAGGCAACATAATTAAATAAAATTAATGTGAATGACAACTACAGTCGCTGTCTATGAATAACCGATTGTGTAAGTTTCGTTTGTACCAATCAACTGCTTCCTCAAATATTTTTTCTCTTCTTGTATCGATTATCTTAATGACCAAGCTTACGTTATGTTCTCGGTTATATAATATTCTAGTTGCCTTCAAATGATTCAATTCACATTAAAGAGGTCAATTTTTTTTTTTATTAAAAAATAAAATTATTTATAGTAGTAAGAATACCTAAATCACAATAATTTCCTCTCCTCAATTAAAAAACATAAAAATGTTTTTACAATAAACATGGTCGGACAATTATTTGACAAAAAAAAAAAAACTCTTGAATCACATGGGTTGTCCCCACATAACCATTAAAAACCCAGTAATTAATAAAGTATTTTGAGCAAATTGCATTTTTTTTCACATATATTTTTAGCATTAGATAAATTTTAGACCTGAAAAGCTGAATGTCAAATTATAAATAGAAATTAATTTAAAATTCGAGATATAACTAGAAACATTAACTAAATCTTAACTAAAAATGGATTTGCGAATCTAATTAAGGTTGAGAAATTTAATTTTCAAAATTAAAAACTCATAAACTATGCATTTGATCACTTAAAAGAACAATAGTTAAGCCAAATGTACAGAAAATATGTTGATGGAACTTCTACCACCTCTCACATGAGGTGGGTCCCATGTGGGAACGAGCTCGTTGATGGATAAAAAATTTCCTGACCCCACGCCTTATGAGTGATCGATGGGGGTTTTGTGAACCCCAACCTCTGTAAGCCAAGCAGAACTCAAAAAACAATACACAAAATTAGTTTATTATATAAAATGAAATAAAGAAGTATGACTTTTTGCAACTCCGATGTAGATGTAGTGGATTATTTTACTTTACATCAAATGTCATATCAAGGATTACATAATATACAAGCGACATTATTTAATTGATTGGTGAAAGTTGTTTAATTTCTATCAACCAATTACATAATGCCACTTGTATATTATGTAACTAGCGATGTGTACGTAGCAATGTCCTAATATATTCATAAAGCAATTAATTATGGGATGGATGTTAATTAAGATTCTGAATTAGAATAGTGCAACATAATTTAATAATATACAGTGTGTTAAAATATGTGTTACGGGCCTGTGTCAGACCCGCCACCTCGCCCGCCACGTGCCCACACCCGTGCCCAAGCCACGTACCGGGCGAGGTGATTAAACCAAAGGACGAACTGATTGTACATGCCGAGGTGATTGCATTAGGAACGAACTGAACACGCGTCAGCGAACGAACCGGACTCATCCACAGGTACGCAGTGGATGCAAAGGCCCGCACTCCGCTTCTATAACGCTGCAACGCTTCACCTGCCACACCTCGCCTCTACGAAGATCCTTTGTACAGAGATCTTCCCAAAGTCAAATCTCTGACTGATGGGACGTGCGGCAGGTTCTCAAACGGTCAAATCAGCAGCCTATGGCTGAAACATTCAATACCAGTCGACCTATGGAGGGACATAGTGACACCTAGGATGGGACGAGCCTTGAGGATCTGATAACACGTGTCTCCTCATCCTACGGCTCTCCTCTTCCCATACTTAGTATAAATACCCCATCTCCATAATGAAGAAAGGTGCCCATTCTAATCCTAGCATTCTAGTCTTTTTTTTTTTACTCTAAAAGATTTTCAATATATTTATACACACTTGATCAACCACTTCCCGACGAGTGTTCCACCGTCGGCGAACCCTTTTCCGGTTGAATATAAAACTGACTTGACCGTCGGAGTGCTTGCGGCCGCTCCCACCCCCTCCGGGAGAGGCCACGAGTGACTAACAGCGTGCTACGTGTGCAGGAAGAGCTGACTTGAAGACCTATCCTGTTGGCCACGTGTCCGAGCCATTTTTCGAGGTCAACAATATGTATTAGTTATGAAAGAAAATATTGTCAGATACAAAGAAAATAATTAAAGTACCTAAGCATGAAAGTCGACAAGTTGAATAATGGAGGAGAAAATAATTCATGAGTAGTTTCAAAGTTATATATTACACGCGTTTAGTTGGAATTCAATTATCGAGAATAAGTGATTACTGATAATTAAAAGCTATTGAAAAAATGTGAGATTGCTTGTCATTTAAAGAGAAAAGTAAACTGATAAAGACAATAGATATTTGTTTGTTTGCATGCATGTAAATGAGAAAATTATTTTATAGGATAACCAATTATTAATTATGGGATGTAATGTCTACATCCTTGTAACTTATCTTACGTTTACGTCTCCAACACTAGAATTCCACTTCTGTAATCATCACTCTTCAATTACTAGCCTTGAGAACGATATTTAAATAAATGTGGACCAAACGAATGGTCCTAACGTTTGGAAGTGATTCTCTAGTCATTTTCCCATTTTTCACAGAGTTTGTCTTCCTTATCGAATAGCAATTTAGTACCAGGTATATTACAATACTGACTAGAGTTGTAAAGTGGGTTGTGTCAAAGTCACGTTTTTGCCAAATACCATGGCCAATTCTTGAATGGTCCTAATATGCGAGAGCCAATGAAAACAATTTTCTTCTGAATTTGTGGGATAAATTTGTTCAAGTGAAAACAGCTTTATAGAAAGGGAAACACCCAAAAGCTTGAAGGATGTCTTTTTGCACATTGAAGTGATACAAATCCACCCACCGGAAATTGTTGGAGTTTAACTTGTACAAAGTCTTAACGGTAGCAAGGTCCTATAACTTTCGTCCATGCATTGGTGCTAACACTCGAGTCGATATAAATAGAACAAATGTTTACTACTAGTCAGTAATCGATCAAGTATTATTCATCAATGAATTTAGGATTGACTATACAAATCTTAAAGCTCAAGGACTAAGACTTGACATAATCGAATTGAATTCTATTCAAATCGTGTTAGCATAATGAAGATTGACTACACATGGCAAAGCTGAAAAATGTAGTGATATGTTCAAAATGAGAATGATGGACCTGCCATTGATGCCTTTTGAGTGCCCTCAATAATAAAATGAAAAACTAAAGCAGATTCTGAAAGGAGAGAGCAACCGTGCCATGCATATATAGAAAAAGCAAAAAACTTTTTTTGCAACTTCTTAAAAGAATATCCTTCCATGGAAAGTATAATGAAATGATAAGCAACTTTTCATTAAGGAATTTGAAGTGGGGGTACTTTAGTGATGGTGAAGCCTCCTGGGAATTAGGGATTTGGGTTGCATTTCAGTAAAAAGAACAATCAGATATCAACATGATCATCATATTTATCCACCCTTTTCATGCCTTATTCAAATTTACATTATGTTTCATAAGTTCATCCATAATTTAGTATACCTGAATCTCGATATTCATTCGAGTATTCTAGAAAGTATACCAATAAATCTTCATTCTTTATAAGAAACAGATGAAAATTTTAAACAGAAAACTGGAATAACAGGGAAAGGTAACTCAAAATCAATAGTAAAAGCATCCAAGGCAAAAGTAACAAAAAGGTAAAGGGAAAAAAGGGTGGTGTGATGTATTTACATGAGAGTGCGTGAGCAACAAAGAAATAAAAAAAAAAAAAAAAAGCAATGGTTGTCATTAGGAAAAACTTTTGCTCCTCTATCTCTTCGTTCAATCTTTTGAATTTTATGCTCGGCCAGTGGGCCTTATAATATCTCATTTATAAGTTTTGTTGTTTGCTTGTAATTTCCTTTTTTTTTTTGCACCAATCCACGTTTCTTCTTCGGCTTTAAAACAACGCATTCTTTTCTTCCACATATAATTTGTGTGTTTATAATATATCAACACAAGTAAAGTAAGCACTCATTCTTGTATTCTATGGTAGGACCCTCAATAACATCCCCTCCTCTCTCTACAAAGGTCATTTGCATGGTGGATTGGTGTTGCTTCCTTTCTATCTCAACTTTCTTATCTTCTCAATATCTCATCTCATCAAGGTCAACCCAAAACATCCCTTCTTTGTCATGACAAGCTTCTATTTGTTTAATTCTATCTAGTTTAATGTACTAAGAACACGTTTGACAAAACTTTTAAAAAGTAAAAAAATATTTTTAAGACTAAAAATTTATTTTGAAACATATCTGAATATTTTTTTAGGAGTGCATAAATATCTTTTAAAAGAACTGACTTACAAGGAGCTTCATCTTACACAAGTAGTAGAAGCAAAAGCAAATGTCCTGTCAAATGAGCCATAAATATGCCCTACTTAATTGTACATGGATTATTATAACTAAAAATAATCCAAGTGGTAATTAATAAATAAGGTAGAGTACATAGTTGTAGACACGACACGCCAGGTGACCTACAGAGATTAAAGAAAGAAATCCACATGAAAGCAGAGGTCTTTGCAAACCTCTTGTTTAGTGTTGTCGTGTCTATGTTTTGCTTTTAGAAATAATGAGTTTCGACCTTACTTTATTTGAAATCACTAATTTCGGCCTTGACATTCTAAGAAATGACAAATCTATTTTTATATGAAATATCAATAGACAGCCCACAATGACAATGACATATATGATAGACACATACCAGATTAGATAATACTGAACAATATTAAGTAAGAATTCAATTCATTACATTAAACTCGTTTAACACTAATCAAAACATGAACAGTCAATGTATTCTAAGGTGGGTGGATTGAATTTCCTTGACATATTTCTGGCATATATCTCTATCAACTATGTATTACAAGTCAAAGGACAAATGATAAAGCCGTGTGCAGTTCAAAAGCATAGGATGAGAAGATTTTTTATACTTCAAACATTTTGCTTTACTAAAGCATAATTATGACGTTACAGCAATCATCATGGTGAAGACAAACAACATTACACACACACACACACTTTGCATAAGGTCAAATAGTAAATGAAAACAAAGAAAAACAATAATTTCATTTCACTATATATTACAAGAGGCAAATTTCCCATTGTCGTCAAAAATCCCCCTTTAAAAAAAAAAAAACCCTCCAAATTTTCAGCAACGCCGTCCTGCTTCTCCATTATCTCGCGTAACCACCCATTCCCCCTCCATTTTCTCACGCAATTGACTCTATCCATACTGCTCCATCATTCAATCCACCACCGTTAATTCACCAGTGCCGAATTACCGTGTTTGCAATGAGCAAAGAATGGAATTTCTGGACCTTGGTATTAATTCTCCGTAACATGATTTTTTGTAGGTTGCTTCAGTCAGCTTAGGGGTGGGTTCTCTTGTATGGGTGGAGGTTGTTGCTGCAAATGGTGAAGATATTAAGGTCCTGTGCATCAGGAAAAACGATGTGTAATTTTTACATTCTTTTAAGTTATTTTTAGTGGGTTAAGTTTTTCTTACTTAAATTGGAGGGCTTACAAATTTAGAGTTTGTTTGGGATGGATTTTAATCCAATTAAAATTAAAAATATAGTCGTTATTGGGTCCCACCCGTTTAATAAAAGTCAACAATAAAAGCTAATTTTTCAATTTTAATCCGATTTTAATCCCTCACAAACAAGCTCTTACTAAATTTAGCCTCTTTGTATAGTTTTGTCATATTTTTTCTACAGATTGTTGCTAAGTCTTCTGGGTTAGCGGTGAAAGTGGGGTTGGTAAAACCGAAAGCTTATCTTGCATACATGGGGGGCCAAGCTGTGGCTGAGGGAAGGACGGTGGAACAACAAGTTCTTCAGGTATACTCAGTTGAATAAGCATAGGTGAGAAGTACTGCTCATGATGGTAAACAGAGACACGACACGGGCCTATTTGGGAGTATGTGGGTAGAAAAGATGACTCTCCATTAGTGAAAAGGCAACTAGAATTAAGAGGACATATTGCTGTTACTGGGAAAACTGTGAGGCTGGACACGGGGATGTGTCTCTGTGCGCACGAGTGGAGATGTGCTGTGTCTTCGTGCGCGTGCACAGAGACACGGCCTTGTATCTCCGTGCGCAGAGTTCTCGCAGAGACACACTGTCTCTGTGCGCAGCACGAAGACACGGCCTTGTGTCTCCGTGCATGTCACGGAGACAATTTTTTTTATTTTTTAACAATGAAATACATTTTCTAAAATTGTCCCAAAACAATTAGGTTGTGGAGAGATAAAAAAATAAGATGGATCAATTGAAGAGGTTGTGTAGAATTTTTTTCTTTATTTTTTTAATTGGATTATATTACAACTGTAAACTGTTGCGAAAACTATATTATAATAAGATGTATATAAATTTTTTTTCTATATTATAATATGTAAAAATGATAAAGCATCTTATCACATTTTCTAACCCCACTAAAAAACACAACTTCATTATATACACGAAAATCAGAATTCCTTTCAGCGCTGCCCCCTCGACCCCCGCGACTTGACCAGTCCTAACCGAACCCCCACGTGTGCTTCAATGTCATTGTACTAATTATAGTTAATGTCGTCCTTTGAGTTGCGATTTATCTGTTTGGTGTTTTACTCAATTTGCAAAAGTTTCTCAAATACAATTTTTCCTCTTCTCAAATACATATTCACTGGTGACCTGATTGTTAATGTCATTTTCCTTTTTGAATTAGTGAACAATTTTGTCAGATTAGATTAATATTGCATACCAAATACATTTTTTCTTATTCTCAAAGTTGAATCAAGATACTATATATTTTTTTAAACATAAACCATGTGAATGGATTGCATATGATAACAATCCTCAAATTGGTTACTATTTGTATGTCGAGTTTGTAAATATAATTTGTATATCGAGGCTTATTCTTTATTTTGTTACACTCATTTTTAACATCATCAAATTAACGTGCAATGCACGTTTGTCACACTAGTGATATAAAAAAGAACTATAAACTTCTGTCAAGATTAACAGATTTCCATGCTTTTTGACAGACCTTATATAGAAAATCTGTCCAAGAAACCACATCAATCATGCTCTTCATCAAGACAGGTGTGTAGAAAATGCAACAACACAAGGCATAAATACCAACACTGGACGGATTACGTACACATAACATGATAAATAATAGTGAAAACAAAGTTTACCAAAGGTTCATGTATGAAGCAACATTATCAAATTGGTAAGCATGGCAGTATTTCTTTACCAAATGTACCCATCCTTAGTTTTTCCTTATAGGTGAATCATTATGTATCAAATTTCAAACAAATAATAACTATCACCGTGTTTGGCCTTAAAAGTTATTTCTACTACCACTCAAAGTCAAACTTTAATTTTAACCATACATTCTGACAACTAATCCCTTGTTTGGTCCCCGTTATTTCCCAAATACATTTTTCTCTCTCTTATTTTTAACCACACGTTCTTCAATAAAATAACATTACACGCGTACCCAAAACTTTTTCTTATTTTTTAACCGCATATTCTCCATCGAAATACTATTCCAAAATGCATTTTGGGCAAAAAATGGGGGCTCAAACATGCTCTAATTATTGTCCATACATTTTGTGGTCTCCACCACCATTCCTCATAAGAAGTTCCAAACAAGTTACTAATAAATCAATCCTGAACAGAGGCTATAAGAAGATTAAAGCTTCCTCTGCCGTGTAATACATTATCACTACAACGGCATTGTAGTTGATCTCAAGCACATAAACCTTCACTGAGTAACGAATGCGCTCGCAAAGATATACTATGCTAGGATTTAAAGATGATTCACCATCTGATCTCTATAATTGACACCAGAAATTAAAACAGATAAAGTTAGGCCGACCATTAAGTGAACAGAACCCTCATAAAAAAATGTGACAGCTTTGAAACTCTGTATGGCGGAATTTGATTATTAGGTATCATGTTCATGTGCAAAACATTTAATGATGATGCATGTTCCGACTCACAGAAAAAATTTCTCCTGCACTCTTTGAGTTCTAAATCCTACCCCTACCCAACACATTCTTTTGGTGGGTGGGTGGCAGGGGGAAATCATTGAAAGGATACTGATGCCGAATACATTTTGGATTCACATTTTTCAGTAACGGGGTTTACACATGAAAGATATACTATCGAAAGGCATTTTCTGAAAATGAAGGAATGGAATTCAGCATTTTATTTATCAATTTATGTACTCAAAAGTAAATATAACTTTCCATGTCACACTTCGAAAAGAGCTTTACATGCCAAGCAACATTATACACAGGCAACGATTGCCCTATCCATAGACATCCACACGATTAAAATTTCCCACTTAGAGCCTCCCGATGATCCCATGTAATGTCGAATGAAACTTTTCTCAAATAAGGAATAAGATGTAGACAAAATGTACCTGGTGGAGTTCCAAATGTGACATCAGTTCCCCAGTTTGATTTTTAAGACTCCAGCTCCAAGATATGAGCATGAAGTATACTTTAGTTGCCCACACCAAGAAATAAGGAGAGAAGATACAAGAAATTTTCTCTCTTTGCAGCAAGTGAATCAATTCGTCAAACTCCATAGAGTGGTATAAAGATTTTGACAAAAGAGTAAGCCAGTGCCCCTGTAAAGAGGTAGCTGTAGACCGCATCTAGAATCCCACCTGCTTTGAGAGTTGTCATTTAAATGAATCTGAGCCTGAATATCAAAAATTGACACATATATATCCTCCCTTGAGTAACAAAATGACAACATTGCAGAACCATCTTATACCCAATATTGATCATCTAATTACAATACAGTGTACAGATCCAAATTGTTCATACGTCAAGTTTGTTAGTGGATGGTGAATATTAATTCCTTTCATAAAGTTGACCAAGAATGCCACATAGTCATGTCATATATGCTCACAATGCAGAAAACTACAAAAGTGTGGTTTTCATGAACAATTAGTGAATCTCAGCTGGGTGTTATTTACTCCCATCGTATGTAACTGAGTTATCAAATGTTCTATTGCCATTCCAAAATTGTCAAAGGGAAATTTTGATCGATCAGCATGAAGCATAGGCGTGTGACCTTGTAGAAGGGGATGAAACCAGCAACTTGACTCAGGTCAGGACAGGGTTCAAGCCTACCACATGACACGTGAAAATAAATGAGACATATAGACCTTACCATGTCCGGGTATGAAGGACCCTGAATCTTTGACCCCCGCATCACGCTTGATCATGGATTCCATTAAGTCGCCAAAAAGAGAGCCAAAGTAGTTCAGAAATCCAAATGCTACAGCACTGCCAACCATCCAAGCGCAATATATGAATTGATGCAAAGGGAAGCTTCTAAAGAAACAATTTTTGGAATTTAGCTAGAAACAAAGGATCGTTTCATTCTTCTCAACCTTAGATGGAAAGCTGGACTATCAAATGAAACACGAGAATAAAACTATATAATTAGGACAGATGTAGGCCAGCGTAGGGTATTTTCCAATATTAAAGAGGTCACTATACAACCACCTAATCCTGCCAGAGCTCCCCCCCCAACACCCAAATGTCTTTTTTGGGTTGATACTTGCCAGAGGTGTCCGACCAAAAGCCTGCATTTGAATTCCTGTTAGGGCTCATATATCCACAAAATAGTCATCTAGATTTGTTATATGATCATAAATATGGGATGAAAACATGAAATAAGGAAGTTATGGGAGTTAATTTCCATTAGGAAGTACAAGAAGTGACTGAAAATTATGAACCAAGTGACAAATAATGAAATGAAGGACAAATTTAGACCTGAAAACAGACATAAAAGATAAAGTTTACTACAAGAACATCATGAGGTACTAATTAGAATAAAGTATGATTGGGTTCCGAAATTTTTTTCTCATGATCAGCAAGTCAAACTGAGAAAAGCTTTCGTGTAAGATATTACACAAGTTAAGGTTGAAGATGCAGATAAACACTACCGTGAAACTAGAATTTTCCCTAGTACCTTGAGGGGAAAGAACAATGCCTTAAACTTTTCTCCCATTAAATATGGCAATAATTCACACATTTTTTGCAGGTCCAGATTCAGTTTTCACTGTTTTTACTTGAGAGATGAATGATGCAAAAGTAACAGTCCAGGAGAAAAATATTAATGGAAACTACCTTTCCCCAAATAAAAGCACCATGAATCCGCTGCAATAATACTGCTAATTGAAATTAAGGTTGCCACACGACCCATTGTCCACTGAGTTTGGCCACCACGAAGAACAGGCCAAGATGCTACCACACCTGCCAAACACAGACTCCCCCATTAAAACCAATTCACTGGCCGTGACCTCCAATTTAAGTTTCAATCATGCTACATGTACAATGGAGGATAACCATAGAGGATGACCAACACTCACAATAGGGGGGCCCACTTTTTATTTTGGAATTTTTTTAATCACGAGGAGTCCGCACGCATGTGAGAGGTTGTCAACCTCCATTGTCATCCATTGTTTGTACAAATAGAATTTTCCTTTAAGTTTTTGCTGATATTTCTAATATCAAAATATAAAACAATAAATTTCATCACGTGGTTGATCTGCAAAAAACATAAATGACTAAATATGGAATTTTCATAGAAAGAGAGAATTTCTGAGTAAGGACCGTCTTTCCGGGCGGTTATGAAAATTCAAAATTTTAGATCAGACGTACCACCAGAAATTTCACTAATCAAGCTTTGAGCAAAAAATTTCCTTTGTGTCTAGCATAAATGTTGTGTCATTAAGTTATTTCCAAACACCTAATGCTTAAGGCTTATATTCTTAAATGAAAAGGCAAAAAAAAAAATGCAAGCAGATTTTAGTAGAACCATGGACTAACTGCCCATCATTGAGTTGAATCATAAAAAACCAAAAATATGCTTCAAGAATTTTGATTCTAAGTTTCTGTGATTACTTACGACACCAGATTCAATGGCATCCCTTACAAGCCTTCAAAGATTGGATTCCGACCCTCTTTCTATTCTAGCCCTTTGAATGACATGACATGACGTCGGAAGGCTGAAACTTCAAGGAAAGGAAGTGTTAGAACTCATGGCAACGGCCCTTTCAGCTCCTTCACCTTGTTGGTCAAGTGCTGTGCTACATAATAACCACAGGATTTTGTGATTAGTTGGCAAATCTAAATTGATTCTCTAGGCACCAAGCACTTGAGATAATACTGCAGAGGTCTAGATGTTCAGGCGAAATTTTTGAACATGATTTCAATTTGAGCAAGTGAACCATAGAAAGAAAACCATAATGCAGATTGTGGATGGGAAATGAAAGATGAGTTGAGCTAGAAATTCTGTAAAAGTTCATATTACCATTCACTTGTTATTTGATCCATGTGTATGTCAGTGTAATTTCTAGCCCCTGTTTGGTTTAGCTAAAAATCAGTTTTTAGTAGCTTTTGACAAAAGTGAATGATATGTGTGGTTGAAAAGCCGATAAAAGTCGTGAGTGTCATAATATATATGGTTGAAAAATGAGTTTGAGGAAAAACGAGTTTTAGAAAATGGGAGCTAAACAGCGGCCTAATCTATTTCGTGACTAGAATTTTTTTCCTTCCCCCTTTTACTCATTTTCCTTTTCTGTTTCTAAAATTTTCCTGTTCTCCTCCCAAGACAGGTGTTTTTCATTTCAAAAATACTTCTCCACAATCAGTCAAAATATTTACACAATCATTCAGGCCAAACTCCAAATCCATTTCCATGACCTCTGGCACTTAACGGTAGGAAAATAGAACGTGTTGGCTGTGGCATGAACATCCAACACATCCACTTCCCTGGATTGATAAAATATAGTCTAATAACAATTTCTACCATTTGATATTTAGTTTTTTTCTTTTTCTAAAGCCATGGGATTTATAATTACCATTAACAGACTCCTTCCCAGCACAAATCAGCTATGATAAACTAGTAAAAGAACCGGGCTTAATTAACTCCTTGATGTGCAAGGACATCTGGCCACAAAATGAAAAAGAAGAGGTCATTTATCAGCTAGAAAGTGCAAAACCCAAAGACAAGCCATATCTAGAATACGTACTTAATTTTCCAATTAAAAAGAAAACAGGATTCTTACGAGTATTTAGTGCAGGAGCTGCTAAACCACATTGCAGCTTAACCCAGAAACAAGGAAGGTAGCCACAGTAAAACAGTCCAAACACGGTACTACCGAGTTCAGCAAAATGAGGATGTCCACTCTGCAGATGCAGGGCCATGGCAACGACAAAAGCAGTAGATGTCACAGATACATCAATATTCCCAAAATATCTAACGTATTGACATTAACCAACAATCAGCAACAGAAACTACTAGAAACTATACAGTAAAAGTTACTCAGACAAAATACAAAGAGGAATAGAACTTTGTCTCTCTCTTCTTTTTCTTTGAACTACAAAGCGATTGACACATTCATAGGGGTACAATTATGAAATAACCATAAAAGGGCAGTTATAACTACCTAACATAATCTTCCCTATGAATACCAACTATAATGTCATATAAAGACTTACCTTAATATGTCCTATACAAAAAAAAGGAAGCTAGTGAAAAAGGAAAGTCAAATCTTCCATTGGATCTTTTCAACTAATAGATCAGATATTCTAAACAAATTATGTGGCACGAATCCAGAGGAAATATTAAGCAAGATTCGTAATACATTTCATAAATAATTATTTCGCTCATATTTGACAAATGAAAATTTCAAGAAACGCTCAAGAACTTTACTCAGGTACTGTAAAGATGCTATAGAATTTTACATGTACGCCCACTTCTAAGTTTTTAATTTAACAAAAGTTTCTCCGCAACTTTTTCATTTGTTCCATGTATTTTTTTCCTATTTTTATCATGCTCCATCCACATGGTAAAAAATAATTTATCCATGAAGAAAAAGGACAGGGGAACTGATAAAGTCCTCAAAAAGAAGAAAAGAGAAGAAAAGGGACATGAATGAAAAAGATCATTTGGGCTAGATCTGTTGAAGTTGTTTTACAAAGGGGTGCCTGGAAATTAGCCCCTAGAAAACACAAGAAAAGCATTCAACCCCATGACAAATTATTGTAAAGAAAACAAGCCAAAAACAAATCCTAAATTTCTTCTCATCCAAATAAAAAGCAAATGCATGCTTTAACTTTCCTGTGCCTAGATTATATGGTCATCCTCGTCCTATCCAATACCTCTAAGCTTGGAAAATTTCCAATATGATAGGTCCTTTGACAACATAAAAAACCTTCTAAATAACTTTATTGCATTAACACGATGCATAACAGATTATCATGAGGATTACATCAGAGAAAGAAACTCGATAAAGACTCAGCACCTTCAGCAAGTTATTTTTATTAATTTTTTAACAACAACCAACAATGTCAAAGCCTTCCTTAATGAAGTAGCATACATTTTAAAATTAAAGAAGACAGAGAATAGGTTAGATTTTTGAGCAATAACAAGAAAGGAGAAAATCTCACAAGCAAAAATACATTTACTAAATTCCAGATCGTTCAACTTGGAAAGTAAAAACATCATATACTAACGACTGAGATTAAAATATAAATGGAAACTCTAAGAGGCAATTAGATGATGAAATGGAAAAGAGATGGAGTTGAGGCATAAAGAGCACCCCACCTCCATAGAAATGAAATTCTTTGATTATTCACAATAACTTTTGATATTCTAAAGGAGAATATATAGGTCATCACTGGTATTAATATTATTAAAGAACATGGTAGTATAAATATAGTCAGATATGTATTAATGTATAATTTTATATAATTTTAATCAATGTCTCCTATGTGATCATGTCTTACTTTTTCAAAAACTGTCAATTCAACATGTCTGCATCCATGCTTCATAAACTGCCAATAGCAATTTTAGTGTAAGACGGTAATTTCAGACCACATGCAGGAAGTTCAAAGCTGAGATCCATAAAAGATACTAAATGAAGTGCCAAGAAAAGCCAGAAGATTGTCAACAACTCTTACAGTGTGAGTATAGGCATTAGAGCGCAGATAACAGAGCAAACTTGTGATACGTATCAAGGAGGATGGGTCATTCCAGCAGCAATTCCACGGCTTCTTACCAGCTCAAAGTATTCCCTGGCACCAACAAATACTGCCACTGCAAGGGCCATTGTGAAAACCCATCCTCTAGCCAACACTAACCCTCCAGCAGAAACTCCGATGCCAAGCCCAAAGATAACCCTTTTCTGCAACTGACTTGCTTTCTGTTGAAGTTCTGAATCTGAATTCTCCTCCACAGATATTTGAGTACCTTTGTTGACTTCCTACAACATATCCATCTCAGTGGTCCAGCTGTAATTCATCTGAATAATATTAAAGGGTATCATAGTTCTTAAACATTGTAAAATGAAAAATGAGGAATCCTCTACCAAAGAGAAAGTATTATGCAGATTTCACTCATACATGATCCATATGTAGACAGTAGAACCCACAATATTATTTACTCTGAACAACGCAAGGATTCCACACCTGGGCCTTGTTTTGTTGACTTCTTTTAAGTATTCTTTCATAGTTACATTGTCATCCCAATGCATGCAGACATATTTGGTCATATTTTTGCAAGAAAATATATTCAACAAAAGAAAGATGGTAAATGCATAAGTAAATGTTGGTGAGACAGATAGTTACTCACAGGTTAATGTGCACAGAACATATTGATGTCTGACATTAAGCATCTGCTATATTGACAAATGACACACATCTTTTTCGTTCATAAAAGTTAACAGCCTGAGAAGTTTCAATTGGTTGAAATGAATTTCTAGACCTGTATATAGTTACATAGAACCAATGGTAGCATAGAATTTTTAAGCAGATTTTCAGTCTTAAAGTTATACATGAGGACATTACTTTAGCTTACAAAACAGTCACAAATATCAAGAATTTTAAAATCTATAGAAATAATAATAGCAGCATTAACGATACTAGTAAGACCGAAGTCTTCATTTTTTTCTTTTTATTGTCAAAGTTTTCTACTAAAAGCCCCTTTGTTAAAGATTAAAATCCAATTAAAATTGAAAATATAGCCGCTATTGGGTCTCACTCGTCTAATAAAAGTCAACAATAACGGCTAATTTTTCAATTTTAATCCCTACCGAACACGCCCTAATATTATACCTCATGCCACTACAGTAACTATCCAGTTATTCTAAGTTATCAAAGGTTAGCGGGCCATTAATTGCTGGACATCATGTTTGATTAATGAGTTATGAGTTGACAAATTATATATTACATGAGGGGATTATGTTGTGTCATTGAACAATAAAAACAAATATCAGTGACCATATATAAGTTCAAAAGTACCCCTGCATTATGAGTCTCCTTTTTCTTTAACTGGGAATGTTTTTCGCAGAAAATGGGAGGAATAATATTTTGTCTATAAAACATTCTCTAGCAAATTAGTGCTACCCACACCCACAAACGTCATAAAGGACACAATGGGAGAGGCGGTGCCTTAGAATCACAATTTGCACGTTCCACTCGTGCAGAGGAGCCAAGGAGACTAAGTTTTCCTAATGGAAATGCTTGTGGAACTAACATGTTGGCAAGTGGCAGACTGTGAGCACGCACAGTGATGGTGGAAAGTCAAACGTAATGTGGCATTAAGGTGGTAAATCATGTAATTGTAGTGCCTACATTAAAAGTCAAACCATCAGCCGGGTAGCTAAAATAGATGTAATAGGTGGGTTGTGATGATAATGATAGGATGCATGTGAATAAACTATAAAGGACGTGACTCATTGGATATGGTAACTAGGCACATCAAAGAGATGCAGTGCTTGTCTGATGTATACTGTCGTCAGATCATGTCTCATTCAAACAAGTGAGGTCTCACGACTCTAATTGATCTGTGCCGAAAAATGCACCATTCCAAAATGGATACAAGAATACCATTAAATTCTAGCATCCAAAAACCAATTCTCTAATGTAATTTTGTCCAGGCCCTGAAAATAGTATATTATATTTTTCCTTATTATAGTTCAATTCTTTTAAGCCTTTGAGGGTTCAAGTTCATTCTGATCGAGAACCTTATGATCAAAGCCTGATTCACCTTTAATGTTGTATTGTTCTTGAATAACTCTAGCATAATGGGAGCCAGCCCATATATCTATTTTTCAGTTATCAAGGGGACGGAATACGTTTAAAGATAATTTCTAAGTGAATTCCTCGTTTGTTTATAATCGTTACTTTATATTTTCTCATATTTGGACTCCAGCTGAGGACTACCATTTTTACTAGTCTACAGCAATTCAGAGAAACAAACATCTCCCACATCACCATCATGATTCCCATTGCAATGTACGGAAATTGGATCCACATTGAAAGTATGAGCTTTCACTGGGTTGGATTATATGAACTTGAGCTCTCCAACTTTCAACAGCTAACTTTTAAGGTATGGCTCTTTCAAAATCTTTAACAATGGTACCAGAGTATGCACCAAGTCTGCCGGTTGCAATTGAGAGGCGCGGATATTAAAACACCAAGCTCAATTCATGAAGGATCAGCAGCAAATGAAGGACCAGCAGCAGCCAATGTCAGCTAATAGGAATCTGGATCAGCAGGAAGAAGGCCACAGTTTGGAGGGCATAAACGTGAATGATGACACGGGATAGAAGGATTCTGTTAACGGAACAAATAGGACCGCTTTCCTGTTAGAATATTTATGGTTATGTAATTTGTTTTTCTGTAACCAATCCGTTTTATTTTGTATAGAAAAATAGCATAGATTTTCTTCTTCTAGATTCTTCTCACTGAATGTGTATATATCTCATAATGCTGTACAAGTAAAACAACAGAATTATTCTAATGGAATCATCACTTTCATCTTCTTTGCTGTGTACTGTTCTATAGTTTCCATTTAGTTTGAGATTTTATAGCAGATGGTGATGCCGGCATAACAGTATTTCCAGGATTAGTCTAGTGCAAAACCAATCCAGCGTACTAACGGGAACCGGGAAGCATCGTGATAACAATCACTCGTGAACTTCCAAAATTTAGCATAAGATCGTTTTTTTTTTCCCGAGAGTATTGACATCTAAATAGAACAAATTAATGTGTAAACACATAAAGCTGTATGCTGAATTATATAAAATTAAGGGGAATAGGCAAAAATAAATAAATAAATTATCGCATTTTCGCAATATTAGACACTACCTCATCTATTTTTTCAACGTCGTTAACTCCCTCCGCTCTGGCCGTGGCGGTGATCAACCGTTGGTGTTTGAGTTTGACCAATGTACCCAGTGGAAATCCATAAACGCCTGGATGGCCATCATTGTCAAATATTAAACTAAATCTCGGGTCGGTTCAAATTGAGAGTTGTCGAAGTGAAAGGACGTTGATGAGAGTGACGAGAACATATAGAGTAGAAAGAGAGCGGGATTGAATTGATTCTACCCAATTCTACTATTATTTCAGGAGCCATTGATGGATTCTACCCAGATCATATTTAGCCCTTGTTTGCCCACCATTTTTCAAAACATTGTTTTTTACACTAATCAATCTCTACCACATATTCAAATAATAAAATATTTTACACATAAATCGATAAATTTTCTTTCAATTTTAACCACACATTCTCCAAAAAATACTATTCATTACACCATTTTCATCACAAAAATGGTAGACAAACAGGCACTTATTGGAGATTAGTACGTAAAAAAGAGAATTACGAATGAGAGATAAAACAGCTGGCTTGTGGTTAAAAAGTAAGAAATTTTTTTGAATTCATATGAAGAATATTTCCCCCGCTTATTCATTGAATGGTGACCCTTCCACTCAACCTCATCGGATCAATAAAGCCGACTTTCATCCTTACTCGATGGTTACAGGTAATTATACGTGGAATCATAATTTTTTTATAATTTTTAATCACATATTTAAAAATATATATATTGTGTGTGTAGACACATACAATGGAAAACATTTTGTTGAACAAACCATTTACAAGCATCAATTTCTCTAGTCTCGAAATTTGTTTTGTTGCGTAAATGAAACAATAAAGCTGTTTGTACAGCTTTTAAATGTTGTACATTGTACAGCTCTCTCAAATAATGTAGGTCCCGCGATCGCGGGTCCCACCCTCCAGGTGAGATGGCTGTAAGGTATGCTGTACATGTAGCAAAATTGTAAATGAAATTGAGCATTTGTGCTTATGGTCCCACCGATCAAGCATTCTAAATTATCATGTTATAATATAAAATATCACAAATATTTAGCTTACTGGCAACATGTAGGGGGGAAATATGAATAATTCATCATTTTTTACCTAAATTCAAATGTAAAAATCATCAGGGAATTGGTATTAGGTGAAAGGAGTGAATTATATCAGATTCTGGGAAATTGAGTGGTGGCAGAGAAAAGTGGCTGTAAGTAGAACTTCCACTCCTAATTTCTTGCATAGTCAACAGGGCTGCAACTGTATTCCTGAAAATTCCCTCTCCAGGCAATGTTATTGCTTCTCTTTCAGCTTGTAGCATTCCTGTTGCTTTCGAAGCGGCGGCCGGGAATACCGTATCTATGATGCATTCACACTCTTTGATGAGCTTCGAAATGAGATCAGTTGTGAAAAATGGTTGTTCAAGGACATTTTGGATAAACGGCAAGCGCAAAACACCACCTGTTCGTTTATCATACTTCTTCACTATCTTGGCCAACCCTGCAATAGTTTCTCTAGGTTATATAGCCTCTAATAGCTTAAACTTTTAGACGAGATAAAAGAGTTTACCGGTGTAATTGATGTTGCTGTAATTGATTAGGAGAACCATTTCTCCATGAAAATTGACAATGTCTTCTCTGATTCTCCCCATCTCTTCTTCGTACTCAAACTCTGATGGTTTGGTTCCTTTTGATCCCCATGTATCAATCACTCCATCAATCCTCTGTTGCAATTCCTGCATCCATTATTCATTCAAACCAACTAAGAAATAGATACCTGCCTTCTCATTCATTATTAGGATTATATGCAGTGGCGGATCCAACATCTGACCAGTCATGACGGCCAGCATAATTTATTTTTTCCATATATTTTTAAGGAATTAAATCCCACATCGAAAAAACATGAAAACAGAGACCAACTTATAAAGATTTGGATTACTCTTCTTAATAAAGTTGATCTTTTAAGATGAAACTCAAATTCTTAACATGGTATCATACCCCACTAAACTCTAACGAATAATTCGATTTCAAAATTGATTTGCTCAAACGAACTACTATCTTGTGGAACATGTCAAGTGGTAAAATCTCACACTAAATAAAAATGAAAACATAAACCAACTTATAAGAATTTAGATTACCCCTCTTAATAAATTTGACATTTTAAGATAAAACTCCAAATTTTAATATTTCTCGAGTATCCGTCTTAGCTCAGGTGAATTCTTGAAACCGCCATTGATTTTATATATCAATCTCTTTTACTTGTATTGAATCCTGTGTAATAAACTTTCTATTGAAACTAAATATGATGATTATAAAAGAACGTGAGTTTGATTGTTTCTATGGTATTGTCTCTGTCAGTAAAGCCATTCGTATAGTCGGAGAAAACTGAGCAATTTCATAGAATATACTCATGCGAAGGGATGATTGGCCCCAGAACACAGGAAATATAGGACCCACAATCTACATAATCTATTTTGATATTAATTTCTTGTTAAACCAAAATTACTTCTTCGATAAAATATTACTACACGTAAATTCAAAATTTTTTCTTATCTTCAGTCACACATTATTTAAAAATACATTTTTTTGACCCCCAGAACATAGGAAATATACGACCCACAATATAAATAATCCATTTTGATATTAATTTCTTGTTCAACTAAAATTATTTATTCAATAAAATAATATTACAAGTAATTCAAAAGTTTTCTTTATTTTTAACCCCACATTTTTCATCAATAAACTATTCAAAAATACATTTTTTTGACAAAAATGGGCGCAAACAACCCCGAAACGTCTAATTTTATATTTTTTCGAAAGCATTTTTAAGCTCAGCCAAACATGTTAACTGTCGAAACTCGAAATGGTTATTTATGCGACTTGCATGCGATAACACCATGCCGCCAACGTTCACATGAACCAGGATTGAACTCTCCAACTTTCCATAAATTTCCACCTTTCACGATAGTCATATGTACTTATGGTTAGCTGTAATTACGACATCACATTATAATCACTACTTAAATTTACTTTTAAGTCATTCGTGTTGCCTAACATAAATTTCAAATTTACCTTATGGCGAATAATGAAATCCTCTTCCTGCTCCATGAAGAAGGCATTAAATTTGTCGACCTCATTGTTCAAGCAGTACATAAACTCCTCCTTGTCGGCCTTCAACAACGGTGGAGCCGGAGTAGAAGAAATCAATCTCACGAGTTTCTTCAATTCCTTGTACGTCAAAAATTTATCCCGCCAATCCGGCAAACTCTGTTCGATTTGCCGCTTCAATCTCTTCCCAAACTTCATCGGACTAAAATTGAAGAAAGTGTGTAGTGAAGGCAAGCAATGGAGGGGGGGGGGGGGGGGGGGCAGGTTTTATTGGGTAAAAAAGATGGAATATTTACAAGGGATATGCTTGCTTGGCGTGATGAAGTTGCTGTTAAAAAAAAAAGTATAAAAGGGAAGTTTGCGCAGTGAGAAATGAAGAATTCCCAGCATATTCGATCGATTAACATATTTTACCCAAATCAACGACTTTTCCTCAGACTGACTGAATTAATTAAAGAGGAAATTAGATTCTACATCTACACTTCTAGTTAGTTGGGGACCCCAATTGAAACATTGAAGAAAAGAATTTTAGCCCTGGTTCGAGCCTGTTATTTGGCTAAGAATGTATTTTGAAATAATAGATTCATTGAAAATTTGTTATTAAAAAATAAGAAAAAATTTTGAATTTACGTGTAATATTATTTTTATTGAAAAATATGTTATTGAAATGAAGATGGATAAAAATGTATTTTAAAAATAATTGGAATAAAAAAAGGGCTTATTAACTTTCATTTAAATGTTTACTATCCAAATTTATACCAAGCATAATAAAATATTTTTTTTATAAATAATGCGACATCTAACCAAATTCATGAAAATAATTCGTATAATTTACTTGAGATACAATTAGCTTAAATATATACACTAATAAAGTCATTTTTGAGTTTCAATTTTTGAAATTCATTTGTCCTTGCATATATATTCTCTGAATAAAATAAATTTACAAATAATTTTTTTTTTTCCTTACATATTCTCCAAAAAAATTATTTTTTACAAATCTAATGAACTGGAAGCATATTTTTAGTAAAATAATTTATTAAACTTGGGATTTTGGAAAAGGGTGGTTCTTTCTGCTTAGAATCTTCCTCACATCTCATCCCATGACTTGAGAAAAATGTTGGGAAATTATAAAAATTCAGGTATTTAAAGATTAGAGTGCAAAAATCAGGTGTGAATTTTATTTAATCAAAAATCAGTTATTGAATTAATAGCAGCGTCACGCGACGCTGCTGGCGACGTTATTGCCACAAGGCTGTGCGTCGCGCCGACTGTATACGCTGAACGTAGCGATGCTAGCAATGCTGTCACATTGAAGTCGTCGCGACATTATTGTGATCAGCTGTCGCGGTGGATGTGGCGACCTGGAAATTACAGTTGGGTGGACGAGGAAATTACAGTGAAATGGGTGTGTGGCTCGGCGGTGGTTTGTGGCTTGGAGAGGCGGCAAATCTGTGGGTGTGGGGCAGATCTATGTGTGGCTGTTGTTCGTGGTTGGTTGTGGTTGAATCTGATGAGGGGCAGATCTATGTATGGCTGTTGTTTGTGGCTTTGTTGGTGGCAGGGTTGTGGTGTGGTGTTGGTGGATCTGATGAGGTTTGTTGGATCTGTCTGGTGGCTGTGGTGGTTTCTGGCGGTGGAGACATTGATTTTGTTGGTGAGGTTGTGGGTTTGATATGGTTGGGCGCGGTGGATTTAGATAGGAAACGGGCGGTGGTGGTGGGTTTGTTGGTGGTAATGGTGGCGACGGGGTGTCAGTGGTATGTGATCAAGTATTTGGTTATCTGTGACCAAGTATTTAACCGACCTAAAAATTTGACAATATGTGACTGAAAAATAATCTGTGACCAATGAAATTAACCATTTTTTTATCTGTCACCTAAAAATTATATAATCTGTGACCAACTAATTTAGAAATCTGTGACCGTGTGACCTATAAATCTTGATACGTGACCAACTAATTTTGAAATCTGTGACCAATGAATTAATTGTGACCTATAAAATTTTTGAACTGTGACCATAAAATAATCTGTAACTTACAAAAATTATTATTTGTGACTGAAAAATAATATGTGACTAATTAAATTATAAATCTGTGATCGGAATGATTGCCGGAATAGTCACCGGAATGGTCGTCGAAATAGTCGCCTGAATCGGAGAGGAGTGGTCGCTGGAATAGTCGTTGGAGAAGAGTGGTGGTCGAAATGATCGCCGAAATAATCCCCGAAACAGTAGGGGTGGTACATGTGGGATGAATTTATTATATTATATTATATTAGAATTAAAAAAAAAAACTGATTTTTGAATTTTCAAACTATAAACATGATTTTTGAATTGGTGTAAACTAAACACCTTATTTATGAATTGTTCCCAAAAATGTTCTGGTAAGGGGCCAAACGTTTTACAACTGGACCGGGCCCCATCCTCAGATTTTTGGCCTACAAATTTTGCATTATGGTCCACTTCTCTTTCTTTTAAGCTGTGTTTGAGCCACATTATTTTGGAAAAATGTACTTTAAAATAGTAAATTGATGGAGATTGTGTGGCTGAAAAAGAAAAAAAATTATTGATTTAATGAAAAATATTATTTTATTGAAGAATGTGTGGTTGAAAATGAGTAGAAGAATGAAAATGAAAAAAATAATGTGAATCCAACAAAGGCTTGCTATTTAATTTTAGATGACAACCGTGTTGATTATTTTGAATATATTAATTTTATGAACTAAAACCGTTTTTTTTTTTACAATTAAGAGATGTTTATAAAAGAATTATTCCTACACTTTGTTCCCAATCCAAAGCTATTCACTTGCTGTTTAAAAAAGAACACCATTTTATTCAGATGAACTTAATATAAAAAATTATCAAACATCAAAAGCTAGAAATTAATTAGCACGTAATCCCAATTAGCTCTTAATTCAATTAATTATACATGATTAGCAACCATTATCTATAAATATTTCATCTTGGTGGGCCGAGCCAACCATTAACGAACCTACCAAGCAAGAGTATCACTGACTCGGTGATTTCTAACCTTTGCTTCTTGGCTAAACCTCCATTGATATCTCAAAGTCGATCTTCAACCGCACAACCCTATAAGAAGGAAAATAAGAATATCATGACATAAATGTAGGAACTTCCATTCCCAACCTGGTGATATTCTCCTAGGTTTAATGGGGGGAAAAAAAAGAAAGGAAAGTCAATGGGGATGCCAATCATGCAGCTAAGTGAGATGTCCCAATCGGGCAGGTAATGCTTTGAGTGAAGCTCCACGAGCTGGACTCGAATAAAGCCAAATAGATCTTTGGATTCTAGCCCGCCCACCCGTGGAAAATGCTAGAGAAGATGAAAATTTGGTAACTTACCTAGTTTCGTGTCCTCAATCTGTAAATCGTATAATTTCACCAGGATGGGATGCGTCTTCAACAGATGACAGTACATCAGGTGCATGGGCGTCATCACAACATCGTCTTGCCTCTGTAAAATCCACGCAATTTGC
Source organism: Fraxinus americana (assembly GCA_035079005.1). Lineage (NCBI taxonomy): Eukaryota > Viridiplantae > Streptophyta > Magnoliopsida > Lamiales > Oleaceae > Fraxinus > Fraxinus americana. The sequence continues at coordinate 2,859,199 of CM068714.1, read as the reverse complement.
TCTTGCTCACTATCTGTCCCGTGCAATTCAGTCATCATAGCAAAGCTGCACTCAGACTGCAATAAAAGGGAGGAAAAGCGACAACAAAGGAACTAAATGATTAATCCCTTCACTCCACTCTGCACGTCTTCATTCCCTGTTGAAGCTACCCAAAATAACATCCCCTTTCCGAAAGGAACAAATTCTCAAACCCCACTGCCCCAAACTATCCTCAATTAAATGATTGCTGTTCATTGTAAGAATTCATTTTATCTAAAAGGCATCCCTCATGCACTATCTCATCCTTGGTCCTCTTCCACCAGATAATAACCACCTGCCCTTTGAAACCATTGCAGCAACCACTGCCATTACCACCTCTCCCCAGACATCCACTCTTCCGCTTCTCTCGCCCTCAACCACCTTACAGTCATTGCTGCAATCATCTTGGGAGAGTTCAATTTTGTGCCTCCAATACCCCATTAACAACACGGCCAATCCCCAATCTCTTGCGAACCACCATTGGTAAGATTGTACCTTACTGCAAATCTTTAACCACTAGCCACCTCCTGAGATTGTAATTCAAGATCCAACCTCAACAAGCAGAACGACAATCCAAGGCCTTCCAAATTTCTCTCTATATTCTAGGTTCACACAGAGAAACTATGCCAATCCTCCAATTTTATCATTTCCCATAAAATTTAAACAAAGAAAAGCCCTTCCATCATTTCTAAAATCTCCACTCTTTCATTTTTCTTGATTCTTTTTCTCTGGAGTAAGTTTGGAATCTCTAATCAGGTTTATCAATCAATGTTGATTTTGTATCATATAGGCATACAACCTTAACATCGTTTAATTTTCATCGTCTTACTTATATCTCTGTTTTGTATCGTCACTGATCCAAGCATCAGCTTGGTTTAGATGATTCTAATGAACGGAAGATGATGCTGGAGATGTTCTTGGGGGTTCTTTTGAAAGAAGTTTTAGATATTAAGGGACATTCCAAAGGTTGTGCTAGGTTGGGTGGGGGCAGCAGTTCTAAGATGTTAACTCTCAGAGACATCACCAAGTACCTTAATATTCAAAATCACAGTCCTAATAATTAGGATCCATCAAATGACCAATGCTCGGAACAATCTTGGGAAGTAGTCTACAGGGGGGCTTAGCAAGTGTGCCATCATCAGGAAAGCACGTAAGTTCACTCTGCAACATTGAATAAGCATCTGCAAATGCCTGCACCACGCAATTGCATTCAATAAAACTAAGCTAACATCAACATCTGAAAATCATAGTGCAAAATATCAGGAAAAAGATAGATTCTTCCCATCTGAGCAAAGCTACCCTGCTAAATATTAAAATTTGAATAATATCAATTGGCCACGAGAGTTAATAGAAAACACAAATCAGCCCCAAGAGTTTAAGAGGCCGAGATGAAAACAATAGCGGACCAATTTTTCAACATCAATGAGAAATATAATGACCTATAAATATAAAATACTTGGCATCACGTTGTAAGATGACATAGATTTTATGACAGAGAAGTCGCTCAGTACATAACTCTCCCTTACATAGATAACAGAAAATAGCATGCCATGCACACGTTAAATGGACGTTCAGGAAGAGAGCCAAAGTCTCACAGGTATGTTCGAATGAATTTGTGCATAAACTAAGAACGATACACTCTCTGATCAATTCCGACATATGTAGATATTCACCAGCTAGCAGAACTTTACAACAAATAACTAGATGTTCAATGAATTCGAATACAAGCTATTGAATTGACAAGACGATTGATTGACCCACTCTTTTAATTTAAATGTCAAGTTCCAAAAACCTAACTTTCAAATGAAGTTACATTTTTTTTGCTTAAATCTTTGAAAAGGAATTCAATATTGGATGAAGTTGGGATGTCCAGGATTAAAGGAACCGCAATATTAGGACAAAATTAACTTCCTAAATTCAATTCTTTCGATGAGAAAATAAAAAATGTTCATTTTAAGAATATCAGCTGACCTTGATACATTGATGTACGCGAAAACAGTTTCGTCCAACATTATTTGTCGGAAAAAGAGGATCATCAACGTAAAGTGGGTCGATACTGCAAAAGTTAAGTAGTTAGGTAAAAAGAAAACAGTGAAACCTCATGAAATATAGATCAATAAAAGCAAATCAAAATTTTTTTTGCTTTACCTGCACCCTCGTTCCCTAGTTAGGTATACCCCACTTCCCTGTACTGATATACGCATTTGACGAGAGTCAAAGACATTCCTGAAGTAAAATGGTTCAGATCGTCAATTATGGCTGGGAATTTCCTTTAAATATGAAGGTAGATAGTAAATAAAATTGCAATAGACTAGAAATGTAGTGTTGACTAATCCATCAATAACATATATGGAGGATGTAAAAGAAGAGTAATGCTGAACAAGTGGATAGAAAATTAAATATCATCTACTAAACTTTTCCTTACCCAAAGAAATAGAGAAAGTCCATCAGGAGATATCCATAATTCTGCACAAAAATAAATAAATAAATGACATCAATTTATTAGCATACAAATTTAAACTTAAACACGGATCCATTACAGCTATCTGCTAAGTTCAAGTTCAAGTTCAAGTTCAAAATCCAAATGAAACAAATGGAAGTCACAGGTCATGTAAGTAATACTGGAGCTTGGTTGCAGAGTTTCGATAGCAATACATACTAGATAGACATGCAGAACATAGTTCAGAATGTGGTATAGGATGAAATGATACGATACAAACACAAGGACATGAGGCACTAGCCAATCCCATGTCGAACAATTGGATCTATTTTAGGGGGAATCCCACAAGAAATGCAATGTTAGAGTTACCTAAACCAGATCTATATGGTTGGGCACACGTAACGATTGCAAACATTTATTAAACATGGAAAAGTTGCAGAACAGAAGTCTGGCAAGGTTGCTACTAGAAGGGGATGATTACAAATTGTAGAAACCAGAGATCAAATACGTCCTCTCCCAATTCTATTACATGTAGAATTAAGCTGAAAATCTGGCCAAAGAAGAACAAAAAAATTTGTCAAAATATCACGAGGCCAAGCACACAGAAGATGCTTCGACCTGATTTTTACTCACACTAGGAGGTGGTATTTACTGTGCCTCATTTGGATCTTTTATCATTCACTCACTCTTCTTAAAAATACAATGACGGAGATTATGAAGAAATTAACATTCAGATTTAGTATTTAAACGAAGAGCCAAAAAAATTGAAAAGGTATACATCCAGCAGAAAAGACTTCAAAATTCAGGAGGTCACAAGAAGGCTAGGATTCTTCAACTCCTAAAACTTGAATCACTTGCAACAAAAGATTGCTTTTGAATTTTGAGATGAAATCTGAGGATTGAGATAGTGTTAATCGACCAGGTAAAAGACCAGAGGGAACCTCAGCTAGGGAAAGTCTGTGCCTCTTGCCAGGCACAATTTTAGTTGCTCAATGTCCTTCTAGGCACAGTATATGTAAATTGTAAGTCATGCTAGACTATACTCCATATATCCTAATAAACACAGTCCCTTTTTGCTTTAATTAAAAAAGTTGATAAAAATCTAAGTGAAAGTCAACAATTAATTTTACCCACACATTTCATGGGACCTACAAATTTTATCAACTTTTCAACCAAACGTTTAATCAACTTTTTATCAAAATCTACTAAAAATCTGAATTTTAGCATAACCAATCAGGGTTAAAGTATTTTCTGGACTTATTTTTTTGGTACAAAAGAAAACAAATGTGGAAATAACAGTAAATAGTAAGACAAATTGATGTAGTACATAATCATGATTAGTAGTTTCCTATTACAACTGTGATTTATTTTTTCTAATTTTAATAGGTTTTATTTTTTTATTCTCATTTCTTGTTTAGAATATAATTTCTTTTCCTTATTGATTAGAATAGGATTTCTAATTAGATTATGATTTTATTAGTTTCCTTATTTTAATTTTCTATTATTAGTAGAAGTAGGAAATAATTTTGCATATAAATATATATATATATTCTTTTATGACCATGGATGTCCGGACAAACTTGCGCGCACCTCGACTAATGCCACTGAGCCCTAAAGTTTACGGCCGGATACTCACTTCAGTGGCCCTGAGGAGACTCGAACTGGTGATCATTGGGGAGCAAACCCAATGACTAACATCAAATATAAATATAGAAGTATTGTACACTTTTTTTATAACAAGCTTCGTCCATACCGCCAAAAGTCAGTGGCTAAACAACCCTTTGAGAAGTTGTCCCTGAGATATTATGGACCGTTTGAAGTAGAATCAAAGGTGGGGCAGGTAGCATATAGATTGAAACTGCCATCTACAGTGACGATCCATCCGGTTTTCCACGTATCTCAGCTTCGTAAAGCCATTGGCAACCTGCAACCAGTTTCATCTCTTCCACCTCAGCTTTCAGTAGATGGGGAGTTTATCCTGGAACCGGAATCTGTTCTGAGAGTTCGTCCTAATCCTCACACAAGGGCTGGGGCACTGACATCTTAATTAAATGGAAGAATTTGCCGGAGTCTGAGGCAACCGGGAGCCTTTTGAGACTGTCAAACTACAATTTCCAAGCTTCCACCTTGAGGACAAGGTGGATTTCGGGGCGACGAGTAATGATAGACCTCCTATCCGTTTCACATATGCGAGAAGGAATAAAGGGCTTGCCAAGTCATCAGAAGTTAGTTAGATAGGGGTAAAAATGTAACAATGTTGTGGTAGGGATTGTGAATAAAGATGGAGGGAAAGGGGGTTTGGGATTCATTGATTTTTCAGTGAAATTCTGTTAGGAGAGAGGGGGGAGAGACCAGGCCACTCAAATAGCCTTGGAATTTGTTATCCATTTTGTACAGTTCATTCTTCAATATCAAGTCACTAGCTCTTCCAACGTGCATCTGTTATAGTTCCAATTCTTCATTACAGCTCATTGTTGGTTCTGCCGAAACTGAGGTCTAATCTGATATTTCATCAGCAGGTTAGCACATTCTGATAGCAACTAGCGAAGGAGGATTGGGACCAGCAGTCAGGATCCTATCATCGGCCTTTTTTTAATTTTCTTTTTTTTTTCCTCTCCAGAATTACCCTGCCCCGCCCCACCAAAAAGAAGTTAAAAACCTGCGGGACCTAGAGGCCCGGCACAAGTAGTGCCACCTTGTAATTGTTTTAAAAAAAGGGGGTAAAGGAAAAATTATAGAAAATCGTGGATATTATTTTTAGCACTGCCATAGCATTGCTAACATAATAACATATGTAACTTGAATCCACAATAGACAATGACAATTAGAAACATGCACATTAGAAGGATATATCAAACATTCACAAAGATAAAATATGTTCAAATAAGTGTAAGCTACTATCATACTTGATTTATAGGCCGGCCATGATGGTGCTCATGCTGCAGAAAACGTGTGATTAACAGCATCTGTCCAACAAAGAATAGGTAAGAAAATCAGCAATTACAGATATTTAAAAAAAAAAGTTTGTAAAACAAAAGTTTATCAAAAAGTCCATGCGAAGATGAAAACTGAAAGAGACGTCACCACTCTGTAGCCTTCATATGATTATATATCAAAAGAATAAAAAACCACAAACAGTAAACTGATAGGGAAATAAAGGCACAGTTTTTATCACTTTTGAAGCATTCACAAATGCACATGCAAGCAGATGTCACCACCTGAAGTCAATCATTAACCAGAATGCTAGCCAATCCATGCACCAGGATCAACTACAGGAACTATGACCATGTCAGTCGAACAGCCCCGGACACACAGGTCTTATTGTTGAAATGACTGAGGTCAAGTTAATGATTCTCTAATGCAGTTTCGAGATTCAACAATCCAGTAACAACACCAAATTATTCATATTCTTAAAGTGCTAGAAAGAACCATGTAGATTACGGGCAAATACGTCATTGTCAAAGGTAATACTTCACATGCAGACTTCATATATACCAATGACCTTTTGTTCTCTTTTTAGTGTAGCTTTATATTCTGATTTTCTAACTAATTCAGGGAAAAGATTGTCTTCTATAGAGAATCTCAAAGTAGGCATGCCGACGACACAACTTCCAGATTTTCCAAACAACTACCTAAATGATATCTTTTTTTTTTTTAAAGGTAATCAAATATTTTATTAATCAATGCATAATAAACAGGAAGTATGCTATCAATTTAAATCAGAAAGTAACAACATGAAATTAGGCAGCTCGTCTATATGCCTAGTAGCAGCAACATTAAATCAAGTATACAATGTCAAATAAAACAATTCACTAATCTGCTCTGTTGTCCGTATTTGGTCTTCAAAACAGCGATATCTTAACGCACAACTCAAGAACGTGGGGTAAATAGACGAGCGTATTCTTACCAGGCAGTATGAACTTAAACCACCTGAATATGATTGGTCTAGGCTACGATCTGCCAAGAACTGTTTTAGCACCAGAGCAAGAGGAGTTGCAGCAGGAAATTGTTCAGTAATCTCTTTAACCTAAATTCACAACTCACAGCATCCGAATGAGAGATTGAACATAAATTATATTGAAATTTGATTCCAAAATTCTCAGAAACATTCAAGTATTAAGATCCAGGAATGAGATCTAAGATATGGATTTGAAGACTGCAATAAAAACTTCCCCATAAATGATTACCAGCACAGTAGTCTGTAGTCCAGTATGTGATGGAGACTTAAAACTGATGTCAAGACGAACTAATTTGACACCACCTTTGTTATCTTTCACAAGCTTGCTCCACTTTGGTGAAGTAGAGACCTCGGAACTAGCAGAATCAGCCTGAAAAAGTTTGCCTTGTTCACCAGTCCCCTGGTGTGGTGCTTTCGGCATCAGACTATTTGACATAGTAGAAGAAACAAGATCATGTGGAACTTCCACCACAAGCATGATGATAGGTATCTAAAAGCAATAGGAAGGTGAAACAAGAAAAAAGGTGTCCAAGATTAGCTTTTCCTCCTTACCATTACGAGGAATCTAAGATACATAGAAAAATAATGAAGGAAAGAAAGAAAGGAAAAGATGAATTCAAAAGTAGCATTACAGCAGTATTTTCCACAATCTTGAGAGAATCACTTTTGACCCACTCCTGGTTCGCAAGATATCTAGCAGCATGCTACAAGGAAAAAGGGCCATTATAAGCTAAAAAGCCAAATAAGCTAGATTTATACAAAAATGGAAATGTTGGAAAACATTTTCTAACAAAAGAATGAAAAAGAGTTTCCACAAATGCTAAATTCATGCGGAATAGAACATCAGAAAGAAGTTGGAAAGGACAACTGTGGCGTGGCAGGGAAACAAAGCATAAGAAAATAAAAAATCGTGAGACGGGGAAATCCAACTATAAGAAAGTCAGTCCCAATGGCCAATGGATCAAAGAGCAATCCTCTAGTTGAAGAAAATATCACCAACCTCACATGTAGAAGGGAAAACGAACTGCACCTCTAAAGTCTAAACAGAGTCAAAAGGAAATGTGAATCAAGGACTTATGATGTAAAGATTTTCTCCTTCGCATTTGGTTCCTTCCCTCTTTTTCACTCAGAAATCAAACAAAAAAGTACTTCTTTCATCTTAGTCTTGAGGAAGCCAGGAGGATTTCAGACCCCCAACTTTTTCCCCCAACAACCCTCAAAAGAGCATCATAAGTCCTTTTATCAAATTTTCAGTTTTCTTATTTAATTCTTTCCTATTAAGTGATTATATCACCATTTGAGCTTGTCCAGGTGCACTGTCGTTATAATTGTCATTAATGATGAGAAATAAAGGCGATGCTGAATTGCCGAAGCTCAATAATCTTTTATTATCAACTTCTGGTGTTGTCCAAACTGGTTGAGTTTATATGGCATTCTCAACAACAAAATTCAATGAAACAAATAAAAAAGGAATCGGAAAAGACAGTGTTGACAATGGTTGCAAAATATTTAATTTCCTAGAACCTGTTAGAGGTAAAACTGGATCAAACAAAATTGAATTCATGTAACCAACCCCAAGTTCATTGGAAAAAGGTTTATCTTCTCCCTGTTTTCATTGTTGTGGAAAAGACAATACTAATTATCGCATCTCAAAATGAGACTAAAAGGTAGGTTGACCTATCTCATGTCACGTCCTATCTTTTAGGGATACAGCATTCATTCTGATGGAAGCAAACATGAACATGAAATTCTCCTCTCCTCTGGCTCATGCTCGGCAGAGCTAAGCTGTCTCAGCATAACTATATTCGCCTTTAAAAAATTCTTCAGATCAACAAAATTTTAATCTAAGGTAAGTTGCCGCGTAGAGAAACCAAATAACCAAGTCCTTGAAACAAAGAAAGGTATTCAAACATCTTTTGCGGGATGAACAATACACAAGTACAATACCCAGAATGATCGGATAGTGATTGCTTGGTACGCTCCAATTATTAACTACACAAGCACTCCTATTATGAGACACCTAGTAGAACTGAGACGAGTATTGCTCAAGACACAAAACTTTGTATTATATTCTAAGAAGCCAAAGTATAACCCATTGCTCAAACTCTATTGCTTCAGTTACGTGACCTAATTTGTTTTTTATGATACCAACAATGTGGGCAAATTCAACTTAAATGGACCTAAAAGTATGAATAGATTCGCCCTAAGCATCAGCCTGCACAATATTCAGCAAAGTTGCAATTGATTTCTCAAACTTTTGACTATTTGAGTCAGCAAAGAAGAATTCAATTCTTCCATTTATGAGTTATGTGAAGACACGAGAAGGAAGATGATCTGAAAACAGGTATCATCTTGCCAAGATCGATTTTCCGAGCAAAAGTAGAATTTTCTCATTCATATAACACGAGAACAGCTTTATGTCATCCTGCATACCTGAAAGCAAGTTTCTTTGATGCCATTACGACCCTCCAAGATCCCTGCTTCTTTAATAGGTTCCTGAAAATTGAATGAAAATGATGTTTCTTTTCTTTAATACTTCTTCCTAAATCTATTACAAAACATATAACCCAAATGAACTTATTCTTACCAAATTTCTCACAGGAGGAAGACAAACCACAAGGTCCACGTCACTTGATGGAAGGGACAATCCAGTAGCATTTGAACCAAAAATATTTGTCCTAGAACGAGGCCACAAGACTTGGAGAGAATGTGCAACACACTTAACAGCCCAGTTAATGTAAGGCTTTCTGATCAAATTCTCAGCAGCAACCTAACATATTGTAGCAGATTGCAAATTGTCAGAAATCTTGCAACACAAATGAAACATATAAAATATAATTTTACCATGAGAAATAAATTCAAATGTTAGCACTTGGCAGCATTAAATCCTAAAAACAAGACATGAAAACAGTCCAGTACCACACCTGCTTGCAGAAAGAGTTGATTTCATCATGGAGAGTATTATGAAACAGTGACAGAGCAGCCTTGCGAGTGGTACAGCTCTGCGGTTCAGGTGGTTGCAAAGGAAATGCAATATCTGGCTAAGGTAGACATGTTTTCATTGAAATTAGACATTGAAATAATGAAGAAAGAAAAAAATTCACAACCGTGTTAGAAGGATGATTATAAATGATGAATGTAAGTACATGCTCTTGATCCCGAGCTAGCTGGGAAATTGCAATAAGCCTATCCTGTAGCAATGCTCCTGCTAAAGGCTGCGTCAACTGACGGGCCGAAAGGCTTTTGTTTCTCCATGAAGGCCAAATGACTTCACTACCATTCATGGGCAAGCAAGCTTCTTCAAAATTGACACCATCGTGGAACCAACCTTTGACACCCCAATGCCTTGGGCTGGAGCTACCAGATCGAACGGTAGGAAAACCTTTGTGTTTTCTGGAATCACCAACAGGAGATGGAGGAGGCGGATGAGGGGCACGTGGAACACATAGGACTACGGGAGAAGGTGGCCTCTTAATTCGAGGTTGTTCCCGCCTGTTAGGTGGAACACAAGGGCTTTTTCTATCATAACTTTGCTTAAAATCCGATCTAGATCTTTCCCTCGACATACTTGGGATGATTATTGGCCTCAACATGGGATATGGAAGTGAATCTCCAGTTTTCACTTCTCCATCACTAGGCATATTGGGCATAGATCCGGAGACAATCTCCTCGCCATCCACATCATTCATTGCTGATGAGGAGTGCAGAACTTTGCCACTGATATCACTACCAGGAATAACATAGCCAAGAGTTCCAGGTCCCAGAGGATCAAAGGGAGAGCAAAAGGAAGCAGCAGAAGGTGAAGTCAGTCCATTTGTACTATAAGAAGAGGAGAACGCAACCATATCATCAACAGCCATACTCATATCAGCTTCTCTACAAGCCCAAGAGCTATCATCTGAACAAAGTGAGGGAGGACGTGAGAAACTAGTCCCTGGATGATCAGAAGGATTCCAGTACATCACGCCTCCACCAAAGTACTGATTACAATCCAGCGCAGAAACTGCATGTACTTCTACCTCTTCTTCTGACATCCAGTGGTTGTCATGCTCATCCACTGGTTCCTGAGAATTTGTAACATTGTACATGTCCATGAATTCGCCTGAAAGGACCCTTTCATCCTCTGAAGTAACTGGACCGCACTGCACATGTTGAGCAGTGAAGCGTTGAAGAAGAGAGGACTGTCGTCTTGAGATAAAATCAGAATCATAATTGCAAGTAACTGATGGGGATAGTCTACTGACACCATGCAACGTGGGAGGCCAATCTAAACTCATTGGCAGATGTCGAGATATCACTCCACTATACCTAGTGTCAACAGAAGAATTTCTTACTTGTACATTTTGTATTTGGTGAAAATGATTTTTCCAATTGTGACCAACATCGAGATGCAATCTATCAGTGGCCGTAGGGAGATGAGTATTAGCGGAAGGATGAATAGTAGCTACATTGGGCCACTCATAAGAGATGTATGCTGATGAACTAGTGGCCCCGACATTACCCATACTTCCTTGCTCCTGAACCCGAATAGTTTTTCCTTCTGTCTTACTACCTTCTGTTAGTTTCCCTAGAAAACCTGTCTTTTGGTAAATTCCATGTGAATGTGCATAATTTCTTTTGTCAATAACTTCACCACACATATCATCATTATCTTCAACCACAGGCCTAACAGGAGTAGCATCAGAATCCACGTCATCACTCAGACAACCAACCCTGGCAGTTTCAGTATCATTTTGGACCACTCTGTCTGAGTTTTGATGGTGTTCCAAACCAAGACTATCACTGACTTCAGCAGAAGAATCACGTGTCTCCTCACATTGTGCCATTACTGTACTTTCACAGCAATGATCTGGATTTACTTCAGAGCTGTCAATCCCAGCTGCAACATTGTTTGAAAAGTTCTCAATAGTTCTATTTCCAGAGGTCCAGTGAGCCATGGAGGGCCCATCTTGAGAATTAACAGAAACGGCGGAAGCTATAGAGCTTCTAGAATGATAACTTGCAACTTCTGAGCTAGGGGAGCTCGAGTTTTTGAGCTTTTTCTTCTCTTTCCTACTCTTCTTAGGAGCACTTCGTACATTTCCATTATTTAATCCTTTAACAGGTCCCTGGTCATAGTCAATCAGTTACAAAACATTTATATCATCAATAGAATTAGACTCCGTTTGGCAAATTTATAAATGAATATATAAAGAGGAATAATAGTGAGCTCAAAAAATTTACGGATAATAAATAAGTAGTAGTTATGAATGTGAGGTTGAAATTAATGTTTGACTTTGACTAAGTTTATAAATTGGTTGCCTAACGGAGGCTTTATGTTTTAATATGAAAAAAGAAAAGCACAACCATGGCATCTGTAGACGCGAGATTCCCTCTAGCAATAACTTCCTTCGGAACTTCACCATCAAACTTGTTGGGCTGTCTAATATCTCCATTGCCATTATACACCTGCCCATATCCATAAAGTTGTAGTATCTTGGAAACATTTATGGATTCAAGTATGAAAGGTCTAATTATGTACATGAATTCGAGAAAAAGATACTGAGGAGATGAAGATATACCTGCGTAGGCTCAACAAGGTTTCGGCCATCTGTACAAGGTCTTGGAACAGGGTTCGAATTTTTACTGCGCTTTTTACCCTTTTTCTTATGAGTAGTGGAAACAGCTCTCTCCTTAAATTTATTAGAACTCCAATTTCCCTCCTCAAGTAGCTCAATTTTTGTGCAATCAAGCGAAACAACCATGAGCATCTCTCTCAATTTTCTTAATATAATGTCAGAAATGCTATTTGCAGAGTCCAATGAAGTAAAAAATAGTTTTTCATGATCATATGCACCATGCTGAAATGCTAACAACATAGTACAGATAACCTCAAGAATGTACAAACTTTTAAACACGCAGTTCAATGGAGAAGAATTTCCAGAAACCGGAGCAGAATTTTTATTCCATTTAATTTTAAAATCTGTTCCTTTGAGTTTAGCAATGTCCCTTCCAACCTTAAAAGTAGAATTACATCTCAAGGGCTGCTCACCGCAATAATCATAGGGCCACATTTTGTCTTCTAAGATGCAATCTTTACCCTTCAACATTGCTGGTGCCTGTGATCACAATCATGAGATACTGGACCCTACTTACAACAAGAAAGAGATAACAAAAAGTAGAAACAGAAAGCAAGTATAAGCCAATTTGTAAATAATTCCACACAAAAAGCTTTTCAATATGGTTGCTAACTGACAAAAAAGAAACTATATCTCTATGCAGAAGGATTCCTACTTATCTGCTCTATAGAGTTTGCATCGGCTTCCCACTCTAAACATGATTACAAATTCTATAATTAACATCAATTCCACATATCAGAATATGTCTCACGCCACATATTTTAATGCTGTGAACTAAAGAAATCAGTAGTAAATAGACACAAAAAGAAACAACAAAACAAATCCGTAACAAAAACTAAATAGAAGTACCAAAGATTTTGTGGCTTTTCCCAAGAAAGTGCAAAACACCTTCTTCCTGATAGTGTCATCCAATTTCTCCCACCAATCCACACACCCTTTCTTCCTCCAAAACACATTTACAGCCATGCCAGATTCACTCAACCTATCCTTTAACTTCGCCCCCCTTTTCTTTCCATTATTACAGTTAAACCATGCCAACTTCAAAGTCACCTCCATTCTGTTGGCAATGAACTCCTCCAAACTATAATATCCTTTTGCTTTCAACCATTTCAGCTCCACCCATTCTCCCGCCATCTCCCCCTCCTCCCCTCCCCTCAAAAACTCCCCACCCGAAACTCCATCCATTATTTCCACAAATCTATTCACATCCTCCACGAATTCTTCAATTACACCTATCGCATTTAGACTAGTCCCCAAAAATTCATTTCCCTCTTCATTCTTTTCCCCTTCTTTTGAGCTGAATAACTTAACAGAATCATAAATTAAACGTTCTGACTCATTCGACTGCGCAACTCTCAACAGAAGCCCCTCCAACTTGCGATAACACAAGGTGGGAAGGGTAGAATTGTCTTTTTCACATGTGGTAGGGAGGTCAGGGAGAATAATAAACCGACCTGGGCCGTTTAACCGGAGCTTCTCGAGCATTTCCAGTAGGATCTTAATGAAGCATGAGTCAACCGTTGTCAAATAGGCCCGGCGGTGGTGGACCGAGAGAGATGAGAACCATTTGAGGATGGCGGGTCGGTGGTTCGGGTTAGGATTCGGTTTCGGGTTCGGGTCAGATATTTTGGAGTGGTAAAGAGAGACGTGGGCTGTGAGGGAGTCGAGGAGTTGTTGTTTCGAATTCATTGGGAATTTGAAGGTATGGAACTGGAAGAGATCAAGTAATGGAGGAGAAGAAAATAATGTACACGAAAGGAAGGGAGAGAGAAAAAGGGGGAAGTAGAAGTGGACAAATAATTGTTCTAATTATTATTTATACATGAAAAAATAAAATAACGTATAAGGTCCTCAAACTATTCAATATGTATTAAATAGGTCCTCATCCTATTAAGAGTCTGTTTGGTACAGATTCTTATTTTCTACAGTAAATCAATTCTCATTTTTAACCACACATTTTTCAATAAAATAATATTTTCTATCACATCAATACTTTTTTCTTCTTTTTCAACCACACATTTCCCATCGTATCACTATTCAAAAATCAATTCTTCCCTCAAAAATCATTACCAAACACACTCTGAGAGCCTGTTTGGTAGGGATTTTTGGGGGAAGAATTGATTTTGAATAGTGATATGATGGGAAATGTGTGATTGAAAAAGAAGAAAAAAGTATTGATGTGATGGAAAATATTATTTTATTGAAAAATGTGTGGTTGAAAATGAGAATTGATTTGAGAATTGATTTGAGAATCAGAAACAAACAGGGCCTGAATACGTAGCAAATAGGTTCTCAATCTAATATTTTTGCAACCTCAATCAACAATGAATTATGCCCCTATTTAGTGTATAATAAAATCAAATTTTTAATATATTTTGATAAAAATTAATGAATGATTGATTGAAAATTTGTGAATCTCGTAGTATTTGGTTAAATTAATTATTGATTTTGACTTCAAATTTTAATTGGTTTTTAATTCAAACCGAACAAAGGCTATGCTTTTTCTTTTCATATTTTTTTTTTTAATTTAAAGTAAACCATTATATTAAATAATTGAGTATTTATCCCCTGTTTGGGATCCATTCTTCAAAAACATGTTTTTTTTTTTCATTTTTATTCTTGATTACGCATTTTTCAATAAAATAATATTACATATAAGTTCAAATATTTCCTTATTTTTTAACCATACATTCTTCAAAATATAACTATTCTAATGGAATCCCAAAAAGGGCTTAACTAGGTTCTAAAAGGGGACATGACAAGATGTGAAGATGAAGGCTCAATCTTTACAAGCATCTAGGAGCCATAGTTTGATGCTTAAGCCTTTGTTTGAACCACATTAAAATTTTCATGATCATTTTTGTACTCATTTTCAACCACACATTTTTCAATAAAATAATATTTTTCATCATATCAATAAATTTTCCTTTTTTTTCAACCACACATTCTATATCAATCTACTATTCCAAAATAGATTCTTCCAAAATAATGTGGCTCAAACACACCCTAAATAAATAAAGCAACGCGTAACTTGAAAACTCATAGGAACTCTTTACATGTTTTTGAAATCTTTGATTTAATAAAAATTCTCAAAATCATAAATACCTCAAATAAAAATTTCTTTGTTAGGCCGAGAAAGCAAGGTTATTAGGTTTGTTTGGGCTAGTGTGAATTTTTTGAGACTTGGAGCTTGTTTGGAACGGATTTTAATCTAATTAAAATTGAAAATATAGTCGTTATTGGGTCTCACTCGTCTAATAAAAGTCAACAATAACGACTAGTTTTTCAATTTTGATCCGATTTTAATATCTCCCAAACAAGCTCTTATTTTATTTCTAAATTTTAGCTGTTGAGTATTTTGTTGGACTATACTCCAAAATAAGAAAATACACGTTAAACAATAGTTGTGCTATATGTATATAATGATTTACATACACATGATATAGTGAGATATGCTTGAGTCAAAAATTCTTCAATCAAATAAAAAAAACTCATTCACTCACTTTTTGACACCTCGTTTGTATGTAACTTCATTTGTACAAATAACATTATTTGTTTAACAAAAGAGTGTGCATCTAAGTGTCTCGCGTCTAGTTTGTTTTTTTAGAATATTGGTATGTAATCAAATATAAAGGCAAATTTGTTTCGTGGGATCCAAGGGTTAAAAAGGCCTGAATTGGTGTCTACATTCTAATTTTTCAAACCCAAGATTTCCCTAAAAACTTTCATAAGAAACCAAAAATTCTTTATCGGCCAAGCCATAAGTTCGAGCTAAATGTTTCTAAAATCACTCAACTTTATACGGTGATCATGGATTGCTTGTTAACTTCAAAGTGCTTTGGCTCACTACACTTTTCTCATTAGCGCTCCATCTATCGCCTTTAAAAAATTGTTACTTTATTCGTTGACGGATATTGGGCATAGAGCTTACACCCATTAAAAAATGCCAAATTATCATGGTTATCCTTGTCAGTATGAAAACAGTGTGCCACATTCATATCAAAGACACATTTTTACCTTCTCATAAGGAAAAAACAAAACCAATTGAAACGTCAAACAACATACCAAATCAAAAATTGTGATTTCACCTCCCAAATCCATTTCCCCCAAACACCCCAACTCTAAGGCCCCGTTCGGGAGTGATTAAAATCCAATTAAAATTGAAAATATGGCCGTTATTGGGTCCCACCCGTCTAATAAAAGTCAACAATAACGGCTATATTTTCAATTTTAATCCGATTTTAATCTCTCCCATACAAGGCCTAAATCTACAATTTAGCCCCACGTACGCCCTTACCTCTACAGTAATTGACGACTGCAAACATGGAGTGAGTTGATATATGATGTTCAACTTTTCTAGTCCAATTTAACGTCCACTTAATTAATTATTGACGCGTCATTTTAAATTAGCATGTCATCAATTGGTGGGTTAATGATAAAGTTAATGAAGGTAAATTTGAGTGACATGTTAATTGTAAAATGATATGTCAATAATTAATTTGGTGAACGGCAAGTTGAATAGCAAATTTCAACTCACTTAGAGTGACTACGTGAAGGTAAATATAAATATTTTTTGGGTAATTAGCAGAAATGGTCCCTATCGCTTACATTCATTGCTAAAATAGTCCATATCGTTTCAAATTTGATATTTATACCCTTATTTCAAACCTTTGTTGCGGAATTGGTCCTTTCCGTCCACTTTCGTTAAGTCCTCCGTTAATTGATATAAAATGGTTTTAAATTCTTCTTATTTTTGTCTCAATTTTTAGGGATTATTACGGGATATCAAATGAAGTCAAAATATTGTATTTTTAATATCATTTCGAAGTGCTCACGACCTACTTTCCTCCATCTCTAACAGCGTGCAAAACAGTCAATCGTCGTGAAAGTTACCACTTATCGAAATAGGCATTTCCAAAATATATAAATGATTTTTCTTATTTTTGTTTCAATTTTATGGGATTATCACGGAATGTCAAACGAAGTCAAAATATTGTATTCTTAATACCATTTCGAAATGCTTACGGCCTACTTTCCTCCATCCATAAAGTGCGAAACGGCCAACCGTATCAAAAGTTACCATTCATCGAAGTATACTGTTCCAAAATATATAAATTATTTTTCTTATTTTTGTCTCAATTATGCAGGATTATTAAGGGATGTCAAATGAAGTCGAAATATTGCATTCTTAATACCATTTCGAAGTGCTCATGACCTACTTTCCCACATCTTTAACGGCGTGCGAAACGGCCAATCGTAGCAAAAGTTACCACTCATCGAAGTATGCCTTTCCAAAAATAAGAAAAAAACATTTATAAACAATTTTGGTAACTTTCGCTACAGTTGACCATTTTGTACGACATTAGGGATGGGAAAACTAGGTCTTGAGAATTTTGAAATGATATTAAGAATGCAATATTTCGACTTCATTTGACATCTCGTAATAATCCTGCATAATTGAGACAAAAATAAGAAAAATCATTTATATATTTAAGAATAGTATACTTCGACAAATGGTAACTTTTGCTACGGTTGGCCGTTTTGCACGCCGTTAGGGATGGGGGAAAGTATGCCGTGAGCGCTTCGAAATGGTATTAAGAATGCAATATTTTGACTTCATTTGACATTCCGTGATAATCCCATAAAATTGAAACAAAAATAAGAAAAATAGTTTATATATTTTGAAACGGCCTATTTCGATGAGTGGTAACTTTCGCGATGGTCGGCCGTTTCGCAACCGTTAGGAATGGAGAGAATTAGGTCGTGAGCACTTCGAAATGGTATTAAAAATACAATATTTTGACTTCATTTGATATCCCGTAATAATCCCTAAAAATTGAGACAAAAATAAGAAGAATTTAAAACCATTTTATATCAATTAACGGAGGACTTAACGAAAGTGGACGGAAAGGACCAATTCCGCAACAAATGTTTGAAATAAGGGTATAAATATCAAATTTGAATCGATAGAGACTATTTTAGCAATGAATGTAAACGATAGGGACCATTTCTGTTAATTACCCATTTTTTTTTTAAAGAAGGTAAAAATGTATTTTTGATTTGAATGGAACATAGCGTTTATGCTCACAAGGATAATTGCGGTGATTCATGCCCTGTTTATTTCGGATTAAAATCAGATTTTAATTTAAGTCAAAGTCAAACAATCATTATTAATCACATCTTTCATGAGTTCCACAACTTTTCGATCATACATTTCAAAAATTTCTATCATAATCTACTAAAAATCTAATTTAATCCCCACCTAACACTCTGTCAATATATTCTTAACGAATGTATCATGTAAATTGTCACATTTATGCTGACGAGGATAATTACGACGATTTAGTATATTCTTAACGAATGTATCATGTAAATTGCCACGTTCAATATTCGTCAGCCACATCACCATCACGACCATGGTATAAGTTATTGATTTTTGAAAATAACTTCCTAACTTGAGCACGAAGAGAGACTCGAAAGTCAAAATAGTCCCTCTTCTCTTAAAAGATGGAATAATTGATTCACTGTTCATTTTTGTCACATTAGTCTTCACATTTAATCTCTTTCGACCTGGTTTGGTAATAGTTTCCTTTTTTTTTCATTTTTTGTGTCTGTAGTGTTAAAACCTCTCTTAAAAGAGGGAATATTTGATTTACTGTTCATTTTTGTCACATTAGTTTTCACACTTAACCTCTTTCGAATTGGTTTGGTAATAGTTTATTTTCTTTTTCTTTATTTTTTTTTTTCATTTTTTGTGTTTGTAGTGTTAAAATATAATAAATTCATCCATACCCATGATTGTTGACTTTGAATGTCGGCAGAAAAAAAAATGTTCGAACTGTACGGAGCATCAACTCTACACAGTGCAGAGTTGAAGCTCCTCATTGCGCTGACCTTTTTTTTTTTACAGTGCAAACAATAATATACGATAAATTTCTATAAATAATATTAACCAAATTTAGAAACACTTATTTTTAAATAGGTGATACCATTTGCCTACATTTTACACAAACTAAATACAATTTCACTTATTAATAATTTAATTCAAAAATATTAATAAAAATCACAAAACCTCACAATCGTTTACAAATCAGAATTCATTTTGCCCCAAACCCCCACAAGGGGCGCTACCCCCTCGACTTGATCGGGCAGGCCAATCCCCGTCGGGAGCGTTGCCCCCGATCCCCTCTACCTCCGCGACCTAACTAGATAGATCGATCCCCATTTTGAAGCGTCAAATCATCTGCATAACAACAATAAACAAATTAGAAAAAATATATTATCTCCAAACTAACGATTTTCTGCTAAATTTGAAACTTGCTCAACAAGATGGTATTTCGATAGCCCCAGTAAAACTTTAAAAATAAAACTTGACAAAGTTTTATTCTATAGTTAGTGATTATGCAGACACTTGAATATTTCCTACTAAACTTTGTTCGGTGGGTACTATAAATATTTTGGTACAGATCACAAATATGAATTGTCAAACGTTAGCAAACTTATAAAGATTAATATTATCCTATTAATTTCTTCATTGTAAAAAAATTTCACTACGAAGAACTTTTCATTTAAATCTTCTTCTCCGGGAAAAGATGTTCACGACCAGTGGGCCTTCTACCTCCACGCGGCATTGCTCCGTCAGGCTTTCGCCCATTGCACTAGAATATTATCATTACTTTCACAATAATTTAGTTTTCCATTAATATTTGATACACTAACGTTAACTTAAAAATACCAAAGCCTGTGGGCATACGACTATCATATCCTACTTTTTTTTATATCCCTACTTCTATTAAAATGGTGAATCCACTGAGTACTGTTCATTTATGAGGAATTTTTGTTTTCCCCATTTTATCCCTACTTATCATATTTTAACTAATGGATGCAAAATATTTCTTTACGGGAAGTTTCTCATACTAATCCTAAAGCCCTGTTTGGTATACATTATTTTTTTCATTCTCATTCTTCTACTCATTTTCAGCCACACATTTTTAAATAAAATAATATTTTTCATCATAACAATAATTTTTCCTTCATTTTTAACCACACATTCTCCTTCAATCTACTATTCAATAATACATTCTTTCAAAAGAATGTGTCCCAAACACACTCTTAATTTATCTTTCAATAGTAGGAAGGATGCAAAAGGAAAGCCCGACAAATTCTATCAACCACTACAACCACGAGCTTCATTAGAAACCGACATGGGCAGTGGTTGTTGTGTGTGTTATGATAATATAATCTCGATTGCCTTGTGATGATGAGGTTGAGGGTGGAGAGTCAAAGCTGTGTTCCGTGATCGTCGTAGTGGGGAGGCTTTGATCGAGGGACAGAAGATCATGCTGGGAATTTACTTAATATGCACAGCGAAAAATTAATATTTTTTTCAATTCCCACCATGGATTTGCTTTGTGTTTAGATAGAAACTGTGTTGAGAATAATACCTTTGATGAATTCTGCAAACTCTTTTGCTGATTCTCGTACTCCAATTATCACGATCTGCAATTCAAGCTGTCCAATTGTCCAGCCTCCAATGGTGATCCACACAGAGGACAAGAATGACGGCTAGGGTTTTCTTTTCTTGTGCTAGTAAGAATAATGAAAATTCCATACAGTTTACAAACCCTAGCAGCCTATTACTATAAACCCAAGTGGGCTGGCCCATCTCTAAACTTTACCCAATCCGATATTTAATTAATCAAATTAATTAAATCCGGTCCATAAATTAATTAATCCAATTAATTAATTTGGGCCTATTAATAAGCAACTCAATTAATTAATTGTCCAACACTGTCAATCAATTAATTGGTAAATTTCATTCTTCGGTTCTCTTTTGTGTGTGACACATTAGGTTCCCGATCACGATACCTAACGACGTGAATTATTATTTTGATCTGATCAAAATCGATAAATCAAAACACTCCTTTTAATTTATCATTAATTTACATTCGTCGTCCCAAATTGACATCTAGCAATATATCAGGGCAATACATGTGATGAAAAATGTCACGTGATGTAACAAACCAAACTTATTCGTTTACCGTGAAATTATAATCCTTTCGTCAATATGATCCAATCAATAATGAGATATGGATACGTGTCAATCTCAATTATTGATTGTATCTTTTATCCCAGTGTTAAGTCAATGTAAGTCGAAAACTCTTTTTCGACTTATGAGTTCACCTTGGCCAATGATTTCATTATTATCTTAAATGGATAAAATGTAGATCATAATCTCTTACTATTTAAGAGCGACGAATCCTCTATTGATCATTCACAACACTCATATGGTTCTTGACATACTCGAACGATGTTGTATTAGCAACCATTGGCAGAGTAATATCCAACACCATCAAAGTATGACTGTCATCATATAAGGTACTATGATGACCTCAAGTCAAATGATCAATTCCACTACCGAACGTTAGAGATTAACCACTAACACTCAGATAATTATCCATGTGGAATCTCCCAGCGGGTCTCCAATGTTTTGTTCTATAACAAAACATCTACGTGTTCATTCAAGTGTTACCACACTTTAGCTTGTGAGATCAGCTACTTACTTCACAAGTAAGAATGCCACACGCGATAATCTATCCGTAATAACGATATCCGTATCTCGTTATTATTTCGACCATGACGATTTAAGATTCGATCATTTATAACTCACAATTACAAATCCTTGTGATTAACAAATCACAAAGACTTGAATCTACAGATTCTATTATTTAATTTATTAGAATATTAATTCAATTAAATAATAGATATTGCCATACATGCATCAATTTATGTATTTAAAGTGTTTATGCTAAAAGTTGATTGGACGGGCATAACTTACAGATCATGGGTGTGATAAGATAGAGTTAATTGTTTCATTAGCCACTGAACTTTCATACATGTCACGGTTTACCCACTCACCTTTAAAACTTATCTCACTGGCCACTCAACTTTAAACCGTCCCACTCCGTTGGCCACTGGATCAAAACCGTTAGTAATGTTGTCAACGTGGCTGATGGAAAGATGATGTAGCACGTTAAATTCCACGTCAATGCCATGTGTGCAAGTGGATTACTCACCGAATTTTGCTCCATGTCACGGATTACTCACCGAACTTTGCTCCATGTCGCGGATTACCCACCGAACTTTGCTATATGTCACGGATTACTTACCGAACTTTGTTCTATGTCACAGTTTACTCACCGAACTTCCATAATTGTCCCGTTGGCCACAGAACTTCACTCTATCCAATTTCATCACTCACCCAAATTAAGATGATGTTTGACCGGGATTAAAATTGAATTTTTTGGTAGATTGTGATAGAAGTTTTTGAAATATGTGGTTGAAAAGTTGCAGGACACATGAAATGGTTAGAGACGCATTTTGTCATATTTAATCAAAGCGAGATTCAATTATATTATGAAATGCGTGTTTGGTAGTGATGATTAGGATTGGACAAAAAGTCCGAACCGAATCGGGTCCGAACCAAACCAAACTGAGTGATTTTCTTAAATTAAATACCCGAACGATCTTTGACTTTATTTCATCATATATCTGAATCACTTATGGATGACTTGAAGTAGTGTGCCGCCATTTTCTTCTTTTTCTTTCCATAAATTCCTTTTCGTGTAGGTGACAAATTCCCATCTTTTCACAATGAATATCTTTTGCTTGTGATTATTTCAATCGCATTGGTGGTGCTTTATTCAGCGACCAAAAAGCATTTACCAAGTCTGCAAACTGCAGATGACGGATATAGCTAGCAATAAGCTTATATTTTAAATTATTTGCACCATCTCATGAACTTCTTGCCGAGTGACCAATTTCATAGTTCAAGGATTATTCATATGCTAATTCACAATAATTTAGCTTTTCATTAATATTTGATATGCTAACATTACCTTAAAAATATCAAAACCCGTATATTGTACGAGTGTACATCTAGTAGAGAAAAAAACAAAAATACCCATCTCTTTATCCATATATTCCATTATTTCAGAACTTTTTTTATATACTCATTTTCACGTATTAACACAATCAAATATTATACACCTAAATTTAAAATTTTTTACTACTTTTTAATCGCGTATTTTCAAAAAATCATTATTTAAAACAATGTTTTCATAAAAAAAAGAAAAAAAAAAAAGGGAGTTGGTCTTAATGGTCGTGTGAATTCTAGAGGCGTTAATTGACTCGCTGGCATCCTATTGATGACCCACATGTGGGTAATGGTAGAAAATGCGTCCAAGTGATGCTTCGTAGGCGTTTGAGAAAATGGATGAGAGAGATATGATCTTATTTGAACGGTTCGATGGTGGGTATGCCAGAAGTGGGCTTCGCGACGAGATACTAGAGTTGTATGGGAAGAGATGTTGTGGGTTGGAGTGGGAAATGACTTGATGAGTATACTTCCCCTCGTATTTTCAGAAGTTGTGGTGGTTTGTGGCCTGTGGGATCGGGACAGGGAATTCATGGTCGTGTAATGTTTGAATTTGTTGTTGTAATTTGTAAATGCTTTAATCACTATTTGTGCCAAGCGGCATGTAGGGGCGTGCGAGGATGGTGTGCAATGGGATGTTTTGGAGGGTTAACTTAGGATCTCGTAGAAAATGATGATCTTGGAGCATTTCGAGGATGGACAGTGTTTGGTAGGATCGAGGTTGTTCTTTCGACGGGTAAGTGTTGTTTTAACCATTTTTACTAATTCTGATGCACCATCCTCCGTAGAGGGACAGCAGTGCTGGATTTGGCTGCTCCTATTGAGATGCTTACATCCTACAATCAAACAAATAAGAACTCTCCGAAAATTTCTGTTTTAACCTACTAAGTTCAAAAAATTATACATGTTTATGGTTAATTTCTTTCCATTTTCTTGATTATAAGTATTGAAAGTTGATTTTTGAATTTATTTTAATCTTCAGTACTATCATCGAGTTAGAAGGTAAACGATAGCTGGTTTGCAAACCAGCTCTAAAATTTCTTATAGAGAATTCAGCATATTTCAGTTCTTACGCCGGGTTATTACGTTTCCTCTTTCATGTTGTTGTTAAATTAATTTTATATTGTTATCACTTATTTTTCGTTTCTCGCTTAATTTATATCCATTTCAATTTATTTCATTTTAAATTGAACTCCGTGTTTGGGCACATTTTGCATTTCAAAATGAAGCAGCACATCCCTCGGCTGTACTGCATAATATAAATTCTTGATTAATATTCATTCGTGAAGAAACATTGGCCATGAATGATTTATGAGTTACATGGAGGCTGGCTCCTATTACTACTAAACTATCTTTAACAATATTGTGGTATATCTAGATAAGTATTTGAAAAGGTTCTTGTGATCTTAATGTATTAAATATGGTGTTCATTCTTAAAAAAATTTAAATATATTGTAATTGAGTAGCTTATAGGGCGACCTATAGTTTTGCATGTGAGATGACATCTGATGGTGCTTATTGGTTTAGAAAGAAACAAATGAAGACAAATTTTATTGGATCTTTATATTTATATTGATGTTAAGACAGAAAAATAAGCTGTTTCTATTTTGCTGTGTATAGAGCTTCTTTATATTAACTAGGGATTTTTGTCCTTGGAAAGCGCAAAAATATTTGCTGCTAAGATTATGGATATCTACGGAGTCCACTCATTTCTTATCCGAAGTAAAATTATTGCACTCTCCTTTACTTTCATATTTTTCCCTTTATTATGAACTAATTGTTGGTATGAGGTTGCTATTAGAAGCAATAAAGCTGAGCATGTAACCCACTAACCTTCTACTATATTAGGATAAGTTCAAGAGAAGAATCAGGTAGGTTTTTATACCCGACTTCTTAGTGAATTTTTTTTCTACTTGGACAAGCTATACTTCCTTTGACAACGCCTGAGATATAATGGAAACATTTTGTTACAATGGCAAGCAGAGAAAAAAGAGATATTTGTCTATATTGTTAGAACATATCAACGAAGGCATACCTTGCCATCAGGGGTGGCAAAAGCACGTCGTACTATGTAGGAAGTCAAGATAGTTGTTGTTCCCCCTTTTTCTGCCCTAAGAAAATTATGAAACTATATTGATGTATATGAATGTTGGCTTTGTTTTCGCGCAAATTATTAATTTTCTATATACAATCTCATTGATTTACAATACCATCAACTTACATCGAGTTCTTTCTCTCTCTTTATTCAACTAAGATTCAAAAACCAGGTTAATGGAGTAAGGTTTATGTTAAGACAGGGCAAGTTCTCTTTTGGATCAACCTTAGTGTGCAGAAGGAATTGGGTCTTTCCTTTCTTAGCAGGCATGTTAAGGATCCTTGGGTGAATGAGTTTCGGGCATTATGGAAATTTGAATTTTCAATCATGCCCATATCATCGTCCTTCCTAGCTAGTAAATCAAACTCCAATGAAGAAGGATCCAATCATCTATGTCCGAGTTTAGCATTTGGGGTTTGAGATGTTATACAATCAATCTAGGGTGTGGATCAAATCCAATAAAAAATGTTTCTTTTAGGAAAATGGATTAGAAAAATAGGACTCAAAATGCAGGTAAAGTAAATTTACATAATCTAGGATCCTTCATTTTAGATACTTCTTTCTTGAAAGTTGTAGACCTTGGGGGTAAGCCTTACAATTAGAGGCAAGGGAGATCTAGTGATCAAGCCAACTAGTTTACTTAGATGTAATTTCTTTCCTTTAGATTTCAGAGGAAGTCATAGTTTTTTCTATTGCTCTATGACTTCTATTCAATCTAAGATTGAACCTTGGGAAAACACAGTTTTGGTGTTTTTTTTTTTTGTCTTCTTCCCTTCCCTTCTTTCTAGAATATGCTTAAGTTTGCTCAGCATATGCATTAATGACTTTTTTAAGTAGCCTTCGGAGGAATAAAATTAGTGGTCAAAGGCAATTAAATTGTGTTGTGAAAATAAATATGCTCTTGTGAGGAATTGATTGGTATTCAAACAATCATGTAACTTAAACACGAATAACTTGTTCTTAGTTCTTTGCTTCATCCTTGAAGCAAACTGCAAAAAGGGTTGGTTTTCCAATTTTTCATGCTCTTGCTATGGTCAAATGATCCTCTTAGAATAATTCTTCCAACCCAAGGATAGCTATAATTCCTCGAAGCTCTTTATAGCAATGTAATATTCTTGTTCACACGAAAAAGGAAAAGGTTGTTTGTTTGATTGTAGGATGTGCCCTGCCTTAGAAAGGAATATTAGTTGGATGGGTAGGACTACCCATTTTTAGAGATAAAGAAGGCAATATCTAGGTTTTTTAACATTTCCAATATTCTAATCAACTTAGGCTACCAAGAGATTATTTGGATATGTTCCTTGCTATATTGTATGGATATAGACACCTTAGGCGCAATACGACACGGATACTGCAAAACATAAGTTTTTTGAAAAGCATGACATGGACACGTTTGGGGACATGCCTATTTAAATTCTTTAAAATTTAAACTTTATATGGTATATATTTATTTTTATATTTTTAGTATAGGACACGACACATGATATTCTTGAGAAACGTTCTCAAGTATTCTTCAAGCATTAGAAATATAAAGAATGTCTTAAAAATGAATGTACTAAAATTGGGATAGGACATGAGGTTTATAAGGGCCATGTCATGGAGTATCCGAGGAGTGTCAATATCTGACACGACATCACGTGTGTCGGATATAGACACTCTGCTTTGTTTGAAGTGTCTATCCATTGTAGATGACTTGTTTTTTCTTATTAATCAACTAGGGTTTTTTTAAAATGACTCATATATCCTTCCCTATAAATGCTTTTTATGTGTTGAGTTGGACGTTCTTCAACTTGACCCTATTAATCATTCTTTCCTTTCCATTGTGCCGCCACCACATCGACTCCGAACCATCGGTAAGTTTACATTTTTCCCTTTCACATTAATTTAAGATTTTGTTAAAATGTTTATACATCTCATAGAAACTTGATAAAGCTACATTTTTCTTTCCTTTTTTTGCGTTTGATAATTTAAATGGGAACGAATCGATAAAAAAATGTTTGTAACGATTCAATTTCCATTTGTAGCGAGTAATAGTTTTTAGTGGTTGCTCAGTCCATTGAACTATTCAAGATCAATCTATATTTGGGAAGAAGTTGTGATTTTCATCCTCTTTGTTTTGGGTGTGGGGTAGGAATGGGATATCATAGATGCATAAATAGTTTGACAAGCGATATTGGGCAATTTGACTGACAATATACCATCCTTTTTTCTCGTCAAAGTTAATTGTTGGGTTTTTGTTAATATTGTTTATTCATTTTATTTCTATTTGGATATGATCAAAATCTTTTTATCAAGTATGTTATTAATGTTGAATAATGTTACTAGCTTTGCTTTTGTACTTGGGTGTTTTTCGAATGTGCTTTCTTCATAAACAATGTCATAAAATTTGTGCTTGATAGAAATCAAAGCAGCAAATAATTCATTTTGGAAGCTTGTGTTGAGGAAAAACTTTTAAGCGTTGTGATATTCACATTAAATTTTAAATCGATCATGTGCCTTCTTTAGTTCGAATTAGGTATAGGTAATAGTAAGAAACAGAAATATCTCTGCTTGCATGCAGTGTTTCTTGTTAGTTGTGTTCTTTGTATTATAATGATGTGTCTATGATTCAAACTCAATGTACTCGGGGCCTTAAAATTTATTGAATTTTCATTATCATGAAATAAGGAAAAAGAAAAAGAAAAATGAAAATTCATCCGGGGTTCCAGTTGGCTGTAAACATTATAATGACCATGATAGTTTTCTCCTACATGTAAATATGGTCATCCCTACTCCACCTATCTGGATTATCCTTGTCAGTGATTTTTAAATCGTAAATTTGTCATAAATGGCTTGTAGATGTTTGAACGGTCTTCCCTCTGTTCCTTTTATGCTTGTAACAGGAGTTTGTATTGTTTTCTCCATCTTTATAAAGTAAGATACTAAGTATGTTTTTCTGTGGCACAGGACATCTATCAGGTCTTCAAGAATGGCTACATCCAATATTAAAAAACAAATGAATGAATCACCATTTCTTCCATTAGAAATTTTTTTCAACATTCTTCTCTGCCTTCCTGCCGAGTTTCTGTTCAACTGTGGGAGATATGTTTGTAAGGCGTGGGCTGAAATTATTCGCGACCCTATCTTTATCAAGTCTCACGCTCTAATGTCAAAGAGTGGCTTATTGATTCAAGGACGTTTGCCACAGAATCTCCTTTTCGTTGAAATAAAAGATGGGGAATTGCAAGAGAGACATCTAAAACATAATTTTCCTGGCATGCTTTTGAGTAGTTGTAGAGGTCTATTGTTATTTTATCTTCCAGATCCTTATAAAAGTGTTTTCCGTGTCTTTAATCCTATTACAATGCAAGCAGAGATGTTGCCTTTCCCTTTTGAAACTTATCGAGGGGATTTTAGGTGTTATATTGTCTACATTTCTCAGACCGAGGAATATAAAGTTATATGTATTTATTCTAAACCTAGACCCTTAAACTGGGACATATGGACACTTGGTATTGATCGAGAATGGAGAAATTATTTTGCACCAACCTCTGATTCTGAGGATGTTCTTAGTAGTGTTAGTGTTGCTGAGGTGGTTTATGTTGCCCTGAAACAGAGTACCATCATAGCAATCAATCTACTGACTGAAAAATTTCGTTTCATTGAGCTTTCCGGAGAAATTCTTACCTTGCCCTATTTACGTGTAAACATGAAAAATAGTTTATCTTTTGTTGTAAAACAAGGGGCCAATGCATGTATATGTGTGTTGAGGGACTTGGAGAAGCATGAACTGGTTAAAGTTTGTGAGATAAAAGATACATTTCAAGGGATGGATGTTTCATGTGATCATTTCTTTTCCATTGGCTGGTTGGAGAACATCTGGTTCTACGTCTTTCAAAGAAGGCTGTCCGGTGGCTTGCAGAGTAATCGTCTTGAGGCCTACGACATGAACACAGGAAAAGCACGTGTGTTTAGCATTGTCAATGGAAATCATCATCAGAGTTACCTAATTCACTCCAGCACCCTCGTTACATGGTACACATTATTCAGTTTCTGTTTGGAATAAGTAGGTAAAACTTCTTATGTCTTTGGATTTTGTTAGAATACTAATATTAGTCAAATTTTCAGTTGTCACATTTTTTCCCAAAAAAATTGTTTCTTATGCGTAAAAAAGACTTCTTTTCCTTTTTGTTGTGGGCATCATGAATATTGTTATGGAAAAATCTGGTTTTTACTGAAAATTTACTCTCGACTCTTGAGACTGAAAACAAAATGAAATGTAGAGTTTTCAACTGTCCACAGGTCAAATCTGTAAAGATTAGTTCCATTATTTGAGTATGAAAGTTCCGTTGGTGTTGTATATTATTAGATTTAGCACAACGCAATGTATGTACACCACTGACCACCCCCCCCCCCCCCCACAGCGTCCCGTCCATCTGTGTGTTTGTCAACTTTCTTTTCTCTAATGTTACTGGCGCAATGGAATAATATTACTAAAGAACTTTTTCTGTTTAATGATTTGCGCCTTTTGCAGGTAGCCTTGAGTGAGAATCAAATACGAAGACCGTAGGCTATATAGCCTATGGGTTTACATTCGAAAAAGTTTGAAATAAATGTATGCAATTGAAATATTTAGAGACCTGGATGCTGGCTTTGGCATTTGCCTCTGAAAGAAACATGTATTTAAAAGGTCAATATATATTCTCTTTTGCTGCATTCTTGTGTGTGGAAACATTACAGAGCAGAACTGGAACTCGATGACGTTGTTTGATCACAAGTGTTTTTTCTGTAAACAATGCACACTGTTCTCTTGAAATTTGATGCATTTCCTATCTTTTCTCTTGGTATATAATTTTTTTATTTTCTTTTCTTTTTCTTCTTCTCCTTTTTTTTTTGGGGAAAAATCTGTCATTTGATCCTATTGCAAAACAGATTCTTGTGTGAAATTTGTTTCATGAGCTATAGCATGTACTGAGATCTTAGCAATGTCAATGTGCATTTCTCGTCTTTATAATGTAAATGGAAATCATTTTACTTCTTGTCTAGATTATATATGCAGTCTCTGTTTGGCCGTCGTTTTCTAAAATTTATTTTCAACCACAAATTTCACGGGATCTACAAGTTTTATCAATTTTTCAATTACATGTTTAATCAAATTTTTTTTTTATCAAAATTTGGTTTTTAGTTCAACCAAATAGGGACTCAATGTACTGATCATACATCTGTAAATAATTTTTTGTTTCTGTGATCTTTAGATAAACATTGTTTGAGTCTGTAGACTCGTCTACCCGATCTACATTGTATTAAACTTTAGTCTTGAGCAACTTTAGTAATATTAAAAAAATTATGACAATATTTTACTTATAATTTTTTTTAAAACTTATTAAATGAATTTTTTTTTTACTTGTACTTCTTGTTAACTAGCGAATGAAATTTTTACTTGTTAGTTATAAGTTTTACACGTGAGTAAAATTTTTAACTCATAAGTGAATTTTTACTTGTAAGATTATTTTTTATGTTATAAATAATAAGTGAATGTTTGTCTATTAGTAATTTTTGGCTCATAAGTGAATTTTTATCTGTAAGTGATTTTTTTAGGTATAAGTTATTTTTTATTTATAAGAAAATTTGTTTTACATAAATTGATCTTATAAGTAAATATTTAGGTTACAGTATTTTTTAACCTATAAGTGATGTTTAAGTTATGAGCAATAATTTTTACTTAAATAAGATTTTTTTACATATACCTTATACATGATGAATTTTTCTCTTATAATCATTTTTTTTACATATAAATAAATTTTTATCTTAATTGATTATTATTATTATTTTTTTTAATTGTGAGTCTTATTTTTAAGCTACAATATTTCACCTTTAAATGAATTTTATACTTGTAAATAAACTCAATGTTATATGTATTATTCACTTTCATTATAAGTAACAACTAATTCGGTGTAAAATGTAAACCCATCTCTAGTGGTGTCAATGGGCCGAGTCGAGCCGGCTCGGCCCATTGTCTCACGAGCTCGGCTCGTGCGAGCACGAGTCGAGCTCGTGGCTCGTTGGTAACGAGCCGAGCTTGAGCTCGGCTCGTTACCATTTGGGCGAGCTCGGCTCGTGCCCGAGCTCGTCCAAAGCGAGCGGATTTAAGCTCGGCTCGCCGGCTCGCATTTTTTTTTAAATAATAAATAACGCTACTAGTACTACAAGTTTATTTTTTTTAAATATATATTTTTCAAAACATTTATCGGGGCTCGTCAAAAGTCAAAATATTTATAATTTTTAAAATAGTAAATATACATTTATTTAAAAAAAAAAAAAGATAAACCCTCCTCCTTTATCCGGGCTTGGGACCGGCTACTTCAATTTCGTGTAGGCGGAGTTAAAATTGTACACGAAAAATTTTTTACGTGTACAATTTTTTAAAAAAATTATAAATGTATGAAAATAAAATTTTGTAATGAATGTATTGAAATTAAATATCACTTACTTGATTACATGCAATTTCGGCATATTTATGTTGAATTCGATAATTAGCGTCTTCCCAATCCTTCACGCACATTAACGCTTCCAAAATATCTTCTTTTAGTCGATTTCGAATATCAGAGAGAACCCTCTTCCCTGCACTAAAAGCAGATTCCGAAGCTACAGTGCTAACCGGAGGTGTTAGTAGATCTTTTGCAATTGCAGAAACAATTGGCCATCGACGTTCATTATTTCGCCAGAATTCGATTACATCTTCTGAACTTTTCTTAACTGATTTGTTACTAGGCATAGTATAACGAAAGTAATCAATTAATTCAGATGGCAACGCATTTGGACTACTACTCGAAGTTTGAGTACATGCAGTGGAACACATACTACTACTACTAGAGGAATCATATGCATATGCAGTTGAATCATATTTAATTGAGTCTATGTTTTCTAATAAATTAATTACTTCAGCATCGTCATCGTTTATATTAGTGGGAGGAGGAGTAGGTACACGAGTAACTTGTGTACCTATTCTTGAAGCATATAATTCATACATCTCAGTTAACGTTTGTTTCAAATTCCTATAAGTAATAGGCATATTAAAAATTAAAACATTTGAAATTTGGTCAATTATAAATTTAGTACCCGATAAATTATATCGGGGGTCCATGACGCATGCTAAAGGAAATAACATAGGTAATTCTTCCCAATATTTTCTAAATTTTAATTCCATAGCATATATAACCGCATGCAAATCAGGGTCATTTTGATATCTATTAAAAGCCCTAGCAGTTATATAAAGACGTTCAAGAACCATGCAACTAGTTGGATAATAAACATCAGACAATATATTCGTAAACGTATAAAAACTTTCCAAAAATTTCTTAATTTTAAAAACTGTATTCCAATCAGATTCATTTAAGATATCATCATCGTCGTCTCTAATATGCCTACTGTTATAAAATTCAGTGATAAATGGTTCAAAACCTTCATAGGATTTTAATAATAAGTAAGTTGAATTTCGCCGCGGCAACGAACTTCACCGTTCCCTTTCGTGCTTCCTCCTCCGAATACATCCACGTAGAAAGTGGCGTAGTAGTAGCACCGGTTCTACTAGTACCAAACTGTAGTTGCGTTTGTCTACGTTCAAGAAGCCCATGTTTGGCCGCACATGCTTTGTAATGACGGTTGAGGTGAGTGGTCCCAATACTTTTTTGCCATGCCAGTCGTGGTTGACAGTATTTACATACTGCTTTCGTTTCTGGAAGTCCATCGATCACACGACCAGTGTTAACCAATTTGAAATGGTCCCAACATTTTGCCTGCTTCTTCCTCTTTCTCTTCCCTCTTGTATCGGGAATATTTAGTGCAGGTTCTTCATCTTGTTCCAAATCAATAGGAACACTAGGATCAACATCAACGTCATCCAAATCAATCGGATCGGCTTCACGAACGTCAAAATCGTCAATGTCTTCTGGAATTGGTAGTTGGTTGAGACCGGCAAATTCATTCCCAAATTGATTTTGGGCAGGTGTTTCGCCTTCCATACCGAACAAGTTTTCAACAAATGCTCGTGGATCCATTTGTGAATTGTTGAAATAGAATGTAGAAATGTAGAAATGAGAAGTGAATGAAGATTATGTACTAGTGGCTAGTGTATAAAATGAGTTGTAAAATGAAGATAATAATGTAAAAAAATGTAGAAGAGAATTATAGAATAAATGAATGATATTGTTGATAATGATTTGTAAATTGTAGAGTAGAGAGTATAGAATGAAAGTTTGGTGGGAAAAAAATGTTGTAATGGGTTGGGTATTTATAGGAAAAGAATTGGAGAAAAGTAGAAAAAAAAATATATATTTAATGGTGACCAGAACGGTCACTGAAATCAGTGACCGTTCTGGTCACTGAATTTTATTTTATTTTTTATTTTTATAGCCGCTCGTGAATAGTAACGAACCGAGCGGGCTCGACTCGTCTAGCCCACCGCCCGCTCGGCTGGTGCTCGGGCTCGTTTTTTGACGAGCCCGAGCAGCTCGTGGGCGTGAACAGTACGAGCCGAGCGGGCGAGCCAACGAGCCGCTCGGCTCATTTGACACCACTACCCATCTCATTGGGAATTTGTACGTGCGGGTGGCTATCAGGCTATGGGAAGATTATTTATCGAGATAAAAATAATTTGAGTATTTTGAATACCAAACGAATGATTCTAAATGGATAAAGCATGTTCTTTTAGTGATTCGAAATTTATCTTCGACCTTTTTTATAATACGAATCACTATAATTGCTAAAAAAGTAACTAAAAGATAATGAAATACAAAGAGTGATATCATCATTGTTCACGAAAATATGTTGAATTAAAATCATCGCAAGTGTACGATTCGTTACAAGTAATAAAGTAGATTTTTTGAGTCCTAATATCGTTTTCACGAAAATTGATTAGTTCTAATTCTAATTACAGTGACCTTAATCGAAACTATAAAAATGAGAATGTTTTTTTTATGAAATTATAACTAAATTAATGATCAATGTACAAGTATGAATGAATTAACTAATTCAATGCAAATTGACGATGAATGTAAATTGAAGTGTTTTATAATGTATGATAAATGTACTAGGATCATAAATCCCTATGTAATATTCATTTTAAACCTAGTTCTACATCTTGACACACAGTTGAAATATTGAAGAATCAATGTTCCTAAATTATTTAACAATCTCTTTTGAGTAGAGTTGAACCTATTCAAATATGTGACCTGACTATATCTCTATGATGAATACAAACATACAAGAATGCATGAGTTTTTATGAACACTTAAAGATTTACATTAGGCATAGCGGTATATTTCTATATCTTATCGGACCCTATGATGATTTATATATGTCGAACCTATTCCCCTTCTTTCGAATGCATGAAATAAGCCACCAAACTCACGTAATCATTCGCACATATAATTGTGGAGAAAAATAAATTCATATAAATCATTCAAATATCCCAAAACGTGTTTTTGGTTGTCAAGAATGTAAACTTAAGAAATAAAAATCATATTACATAGTTAATCTAACTCTAATACTAAATTAATCTAGTCAGCATGTTGGGAAGAAGAAAATAACAAAAATAAATAAAGAACGGCATCACCAATTCGATTCTTAAATTTGATCTTCGTGTTCTTTGAGTTGATATTGGCGTTCTTGCCTCTTTTCTTCTCTCAAAAGTCTTCTCCCCTCTCTCCTTCATGTATTCTGATGTTATCTATTTGTAGGAGTCGAAAATTAGTTGAAAATCACGTCCAATTTGGTTTTCAAAAGAGTTCCAATCGAATAAGGAATGTTTTATTCGCACGCGGATTTTTTTGTCTATGCACTATAGTTAGTATTTTGACCATAACTTTCTCTTCTGATATTTGATTGAGGCGATTAAAAGTGCATTGGAAATTTGGCTCAAAGGGCTACAACTTTTATAGAAATAGAATTTTTCCAATTCTGACGTTTACAGTGCCAAAAATGGGTATCAATATTCGGCTAAAAATCTGAAATATAACTTGTGCGATTGGACATTGATTGTGATAATATTTTGATCATATTCCATTCCTTTTTTGAGTTCTAATTACACATCCAATTGTCTCCTATCAATCTTCAAAGTATCATTTCTTGGTCCGAATCAACTATTGAATTTGCAATTTGGTCCTCAAACTTTGGACTTTGCAATTTTCCTTGATTTTCTTTTGTTTATTTCAATTCCTCGTTCAACCATTGAGTTTAACCTATATAATATGAAATATAACAATTTAGAATATATTTTATCAAAAGAATTGTCAAATATCGATATCTTAGGCCTCAAATAAGTGTGTAAAATGCAGTTATCAATCATTATTTCGAGAGTTTTTCATCTTTTACCATTCGAATTTATTCGTCAACATAAACCCACCAAATCCAAAAATTTATTACAACTAAAAAGTAAATTAGTAAATCATAAAAATGCAAAAATTTCCATGCTATTATTATGAACATTTAAAAGTGTGTTATAGAAATCGTACAAGTAATGGGGTGTACGAGTGTACGTACCTTAATAGGAGGGGCATGGAATCATGGTTGTTCGTAGATAGCCCAAAAGGAGCAATACAGAAACAACCCTAAAGTAAAAGTTTTTTGTTTTTCAGTTGTCTGCTGTGCCAACTTCAACTTTGGATGACCCATAACTGATATAAATGAGTTGAGTGAAAGTAAAGACTGTTCGAACTTGAGATATGTTTTTTACGTTGAATTAGATAGGACTTAATTTAATGATAAGATGAACATCAATTAATGTATTTTAGCCTTTGTTTGGTTGGCATTTTTGTTGAGAGAATGCATTTTTTTGGTTGATATGAGAGAAATATGTGGTTGAAAAAGAATAAAAAGTTATTGATGTGATGGAAAATATTATTTTATTGAAAAATGTGTGGTTGAAAATGAGTAGAACCGTGCTATAGGTACAGAAAGATTTGCCAGACAATTGCTAGATTTTTGAAATCAAAGGCCAGGATTTATACAAAAAGGCGGGGAAAAAAAAAATCAAAGGCCACAATCATTTTCTGATAAGTTTCTGGTAAAATTCCATGTACTCAGGGAATTTTTCAAATGAGTAAAAGAATGAAAATGAAAAATATAATGTGACTCAAATAGGGGCAAATCACATGCTCCAGTGCTTATATGAACCCTTATTCTTTACGTGGGATACTTTGTGCGTTAGTTACAGGAGTGGATACGTATAGTGCCTAGTATCCGCTCTTGCGACTGATTTATACAGTGAGTTTGTGTTAGTTACTAAGCTAATTTTTTCCTTTTTGTTGGGCCATTAGTAGATGGCTTCATGAAGGTTAGGTGATTTGCTATTATGACTAGTTTGGCTTCTTTAAAGTCTGTCCATCCCTGTGATTAACACACCGATTGGAAAACTTTTTTTTTTCGATCATGCTAGTGTTACATCGAGAGTTACATCGGGGGTTACATCTCCCTCACATGGGGGATGGGGTCCGTTCGGATAAAAAATATTATTTTAGTGGGTCCCACCCCTCATGTGAGGGGGTGTAACTCTTGATGTACAAACATCATTATCCTTTTTTTTTTTTACCTTCATAATTCAACAAAGTGAAATGATAATCGGAGAAAAAGATACAAATGAGTTGATGAGATTACTCGTGCAGTTGTCTTTGAAAAAAAAACGAATTTAATTGTACACGAGTCCATTAAATACAAACAATAATTGATTTTATTTATTTATTTTTTTTTTGTCAAAAATCACGACTAGACATGACTTAGTTAATTAGGTAATAATCAAATACTTTAGTATGTTTTGAGAGACTTGCCCTGTAAAATCAAATAGTTTTTGTTCTTCGAAGTTGACCAGCCCTGGGAAAAGTTCAGTGGTGATCTGAGACATGGGCCAATTCGCCTTCTGTGATGGGCTTATCATGCACAGGCCTGTGTGGGCCAGACCACACTATATAAAATAAATAAAATAATAATTTACTGGAAATTAGGTCGAGCAAGGCCATATTGGGATAAACCTGCATGTTGAGACGCAGTGGCGAATTTAGGAATATAGGTGAGTATGAACAGATCCAGTTGAGCACGAGCAACCGTCCAATATAAGGAAAAAAAAAATATTCGACCAAACTATAGAGAAATGTGATGAGCCGTAAGAGAATATCTTAAACCTATCTAATCATTTCAACCCAATTAACACCCTAATATTCTTTTGATATTTAGTGAAAAAGCCCTAGAATGCACCAAACTAATGGAGAGAATAAAACAAGTTGCACCATAGACTATGGTGATGCTTATGCCATTTGAATCATGCTACATGAACATAATGATTGACATAATCATTGACATAATGCCACAGTCAACTTTTTCAACCAATCACGTCTTTCCAGCACTTATTTTGTCAACCAATGTCATATTTTTCGGGCAAAGTAGCATTATTCATGCCAGTTTGTCCAAGTTGCATGACTATTTTCTTTGCCTACACAGCTATAAAAGATTTTGCTATTTGTACAATCATTAATGAAAATTTTATTGACAATGTGTTGTATTGGCTACAAAAATAATTTTTTGTTAAAATTGTCTAATGATATAATGTCACGTGATATTATGTTAACAAAGTTGTACACCAAACATGACTTAGCTATAAAATTGGCAACCGCCAACCTTCGGGAAAACAATATGCAAGCATCTTTGCCTGGGCTTATAAGAAATTTACTTATAAGTTCATTAAAAGTAATTTATGGTTGGAGAATGTAATTTAAAATCAAATTACTTATTTAATCCAACATAGGTCTTAATATGAATTGCACATCCTTGTTTTAATCGTAAAGAAAATCTTGGATATAAAGTTATATGCTTATATGACTTCTTGCACATCTTTATTCTATCAAATAAAATAATGATTCACTGAAAGAGAACCAAGCTATTAATGCAAATAAAATGTCAGAATAATGACAGCAACCCAGATCAAGATATCTTACAATAAAAAAAAAAAAAACAATCATGTAAACATATAAAACATTCTTGGCCGACATTGTCCCAAATCTGAGAATTGGCTACTTTATCATTGATCTTGGTGCTTTGAGTGGCAAATTCAACCCATGTGGTCGAATTTGATTCGAGATTGAACTCATTTCGAGTGAATCTCGATAAAATTTCAATTTTTCGATACTCGAAGTGCCTATTAGCACTACCTTGAATAAGTATCCGGAGTCATCTTCCACTCTATAAGCATCCATTATTACGTCTTCACTTCTATTTAGTGATATAGATGCACGTATATAAAAGTGAACTTATATTTACTGAGATTTTCCTTTTGAGTGTTATAATTTGTTAATTGCTTGTCTTAATCTCAATCCCTGCCACTTTCAATCTCAATACTTCTTCCAGAAAATCTCCACGAATGCAGAATAGAACTTCATCAAATGTTTAAAAAAAAAAAAAAATCAAATTTTTTGGTGGTCCACTGACCACCCTTGCCCAAGTGTGGCTCCACCACTATATATGTAAATTGTACTGCAATGTAATAATATTCTAAGCCACAACTTGCGTGATCAAATGATCTAGAACACATAATAACAAAAATATATTTTTAAGTCAATTATTTTTTTGAAAAAGAATATATAAATATAACTAATCTCAATTAGAAAAATAAATAAACAAGATACAAAAAATTACAACATTTCCATGTTCTCTGATAAAAAATAAAAATAAAAATTGAAATCTCTAATGTTCGATATTTTTCCATATATTCAGACCGGTAAAAAGTCAATAAATTAAACAAGCCATCAATATAGAAAATTTTAATTACAAATTAATCTATTTTTTTTTCATTATTTTTAATTAAAAATTGACACCCTTTCATCGAAAAATTGGAGGAAATGGAGAAAATAAGAGATAATTTTTATAAGATTTTTATTCGACAATCGATCATTTTTAATATAAAATGATGAAAAAAAAAGGGAGAGAAAAGGAAATAATAATAATAATAATAATAATAATAATAATAATAATAATAATAATAGTACTAGTAGTAGTAGTAGGTTGAAGAGAGAAAAAAATATTAATTTTTTATTTCATAGCTCTAGGGTTTGTGGAATGAAAGATGAAGAGAAATACTAAAAAATGGAAATGTTACATATTGAACATTTAAGTGGAGATTTTAGTCATGTTCATGGATAGACAAAGATTCTATTGATTCTTACTTGTGGATTGAAAAGTTTGTCGATCCAAATGAATCATTCTTATGGTCTCTCTTTAGTTTCAGGACATGGAGTTGGCCAAGCATTTTATTCGAACAAATATAGATATTTTGAATAATCTATACTTTTCAAGAATTTTAAAAAATCTTTATTTAATACTCCAAAACTTTTAAAGAATTTTAGAAAGTCTATTTTTTTTAATTGAATACACTTAGATTTTTAAATTTATAAAATAAAAAAAAAAATTTAGGGTCCGTTTGATAGCATGGAATTCCATGAAAAACGTCACATTCGAGGAAAATGAATTCCACTTTGACTATTTGATTGCAACATGAAAATTGAAATCGAATTCCAAGGTACAACCACTTTAAACTGCATTTTCTTTATTTTCATGGAAAACGAATTCATTTAGGTTTAGTGAGTTTTTATTTTCCAACTAATATGAAATTTGAATTCTTTTTCACATTTACCTGTCAAACGGATCCTTAGATTGAATTAATCTCCCAAGTTTTTCAGTTAAAAAGTAAAACGAAGAAAAAGAAAGCTGACTTATTAGCACAGTCTTGTGTTGTGTCAATGATGAAATTAGTTGGGTGAGCAGACCAAATTGTTGACTCATATCATAAGCCGGTAAAGTAAGGGTCATTATGAAATTTCAATTCTAGTTAGACTCAAGACTTTAAATTACTTACAAGACAAAGTTAGATAGGTTGTCACAACACGTTATTGGATTCGATATATAATTTAAAGAGGAAAGTACACACAGCCCTTGTTTTAGATTTCCATTTTCACAAATTATGTAACAAGTTTAACTTTTCAAAAATCAGGTTTTTTATATTTAATTTAATATTAATTATATAATTTTTCATCCTAATTAAAATAACCTAATTCGACCCTAAAATTCATTCCACCTACCGTCTCTCTCTCTATAACTTCTTCTCTCTCTCTCTCTCTCTCCCTATACCAGTCCGACGAAATGGCGCGCCGGCATTGGAGGCGCAGCCGCAGATGCCTATTTCTCGTAGCAGCGACGCGGTGCGAGAGCCCACAGATTCAGATCTGTGGCTTTTTCAGCAGCGCGGTGCGACCCCAAACCCGTTCTCTCTCGTCGCCGTCGACCCCGCCTCTGCAACGGCCACGATCTGATGCGACGATTTGAGGCAAGTTGTGATTTGAAGTATTCATCCAATGGCGGCGGGTTAGGGTTTTATTTCTTCTTGCCTGTTTGATTTCTGGAGGTATGGTGGTGGATTTTTTAGATGTGTTTGAAGGTGGTGACGGTGATTGTGGTTTGATTGTGAATTTTGTTGGATCTAGTGTGGCGATGGTGGTCATTTTGTTTGTGGCTGCTGTGGTGCTACTGCGTGGTAGTACAATGTTTTTTCTGGCTGCTGTGGATCTGGTATTGGCGATGGTTGTGTGTTCTGTGCTGTTTAGCGGTGTGTGGTGACGGTGGTTTTGGGAGGGTGTTAGTGGTGTTGAGGAGGGTGTGGTGTTGGTTTTGAGATGTTGACGTTGCTATTGGGCGGTGACGGTGGTGATGCCGTTGGCAGAGGCAGTGGCGAAGTGGTCGTCACAACTGATTTTTGGTGGTGGTCACAAATGAGTTGGTTGTTTGTGACCAGTAATTTGGTTAGTTTGTGACCATTAAACAATATGTGACAAATTAATTAGATAAATTGCGACCAATAAGTGTTTTGTGACCTAAAAATTATTAATTTATGACCCAAAATTTAATAAATTGTGACCTAAATATAATTAATGTGATGTTTGTGACCGTAAATAAGTATTGTGACTTAGAAATTTTGTGATCTGTGACCGATGAAAAAATTGTGACTTTAAAATTTTTAAGTTGTTACCGATAAACAAATTGTGACCTATGAAAAATTTGAATTGTGACCTAAATTTTTTTGCATGAGTTGGAACAATTGTCGGAATCGGAGCGACGAAACGGTCATCGGAATAGTTGTTGGAATCGGAATAGTCGTCGGAACGGTCGTCAGAGAAGAGTGGTGATCGGAAAGGTCGCCAAATAATTGCCGGAGCTGTAAGGGTGGTGGAGGTGGGGGTATGTTAATTATATCATATTAGAATTAAATATTAATAATAAATTGATTTAATAATTATTATTTCATAAAAAAAAATTTAAAGAAACCTGATTTTTGAAATTTGGAACTTGTTTTTGGATTTTTGAAATGGGTGAAAATAAATACTTGATTTG
Organism: Fraxinus americana; assembly: GCA_035079005.1. Classification (NCBI taxonomy): domain Eukaryota; kingdom Viridiplantae; phylum Streptophyta; class Magnoliopsida; order Lamiales; family Oleaceae; genus Fraxinus; species Fraxinus americana. The sequence goes on along the minus strand of CM068714.1, from coordinate 2,817,730 downwards.
TGTATTGTTCCCTAATTTAAACCGTCTCTGTAATGAGTACTTAGAAGCGTGAATGGGAGTAGCCCAATACAGTTCAATCCCAATTAACTTTTTCATAAGTAAAAATAAAGTGGAAATTACACAAAACACTAGTTTATGTATCAACATTTCCAAAATCAGATTAGAAGTTTCACATTTCCAAAATCAGATATTTTATTTTAATTAATATTTTTATAAAATTAATATCCCTAACCTAAACTAAATTCATCTACCACACATCCCTAACATAATTCTCTCCCACGTCCCCAAATCTCTCGCCTCCGTCACAGACCTCACACAACCACCACCGGGGTGATCCACACACAGACCACCGGAGGCGAGCGCTGCTCATGACGGTGCCGACATGCCCGCACACAACTAGCAGCATTTGGTTCAGGTGATGGCGAGGTGTCGGCGATCCGCAACGGTGCCTCGCTCCGCATCCCGCCCACAGCGGCGCTCATTGCCTATTCAACCCGCCGCACGTCGTTGTCGAGATCCGCTGCGTGTCGTGGTCGAGATCTGCAGCTCCGCGATCTGATGTGGGTTTTTGGGTGGTGGTGGTGTTTGGGTGGCTGTGACTTTGTTGTCGGGAGGTGGTGGTGGTGATGAAGTTGGCTGCGGTGCTTACGATATTGGTTTTGCTATCAGGAGGTGGTTCTGGCGACGGTGGATGGTTGCCATTGTGGTTGTGCGGCTGTGGATGTGATTGTAGGTTTGAGAAATTTTTTTATTGGCCGTGGTGGAGGTGGACGATCTATGGGTATGTGTGCTGATCTGTGTTGTTTTGGCGGTGGTGGCAGTGGAGCTGTGTGGTGTCGGGATTGGTCACGGGACCCTAAAATCTAACTGTGACTTTAAATTTTAACTGGTGGCAGTGATGAGGTGGTGGTCACGGGTTTGGTCACAGAAGTTGGTGGTGGTCACAAAAAAAATCTAACTGTGACCTTAAAATTGTGACTAAAAATTTATGTGACCAATAAATTTGAAAATATGTGACTGATAGATAACTGTGACCTGTAATTTTTTGATCTGTGACCAAAAAATTAGTATGTGACCTGATTTGTGACTTCGAAATAAACCGTAACCTACAAAATTTTTGATCTGTGACCAATAAAAAAATCGTGACCTACAATTTTTTTGACTTGTGACCTCAAAAATAATTTGTGACCAATTAATTATGTATATGTAGCCATTAATTGTATAATTGTAATATCATTATATTTAATTAATAATATAAATAAATATTTAATTAATAATATAAATAATTGTCGGAATCGGAAAAATCACCGGAAAAGTTCACCGGAAAGTCGTCGGAGCGGTAGTGGTGGTGAAGGTGAGATGTGTTAATTATATTATATTATAATTAAATATTTAATAATAAATTAATTTATTTCATAAATAAAAATTTAAAAATTTTTAATAAAAATCTGATTTTGGAAATTTCAAACTTGTTTTCTTATTTTTGAAATAGGTTAAACTTATTCTCTTAAATATGTAATCTTCCCAAAAATAAATTATGATTTTTTCTCTTTTACGTGTTAGCTCTGTGCATAAAAAATAAAAATAAATAATTAAGTAAAGAAATGCACTTTTTCTAAAAAAGCTTTCACTTCTCCAATTTTCTTAATTTTTCAAATTTCAATGGAACTTTATAAAGGCCGACACCCCGAGTCATGGCCGCTAGTACACAACCAAGTGTCGTCCATCCCATAACTATTCCTACAGCTTGGCGATGAATATTTTATCTGATTAGATGTGCATTAAAATCAATCATGAATAAGTGAAGATTGGGTTTTTCTCCAATATCCACCAAAAACCTTCTCTTGAAGTCGACCCAATACAATCTCGATAAAAAAAGAAAAATTAGAAAAAATTCTACCACTCGTTCGCAATAGTAAATTGATCGCCAACTTCTAGTTATGATTCTACAACAATTTTTTAAGACGAAAATTGTTCGAAATTATGTGAGATCATCACATGGTTCGTGCAATTTTTATGAAACTAAAATTTGATTCTAGAATTTGTGTTGTGCCCATTAATTTGAAGTAGGGCATATTTTAATGAGAGTTACATAACAGCTTGACGAGGGTTCGAATGGTCCACCGTCAACGACTGATTATGAAACTATAATGAGATGTGGGGGTATTAACTTGTTCCTTTTTAAAGTTTGAGGATCTACTTAAATAATGAGGCATCACTAGTGCAAATTTCCTAAAAAAGGCAAATAAAGGAGCCCCGCCTCCATATCCACAAGTAGATAACAAAAGTGATTATAATATAACTAGTGTCAAATATGGGGGTAAAAGCGAAAAAATAACAAAGTTATGTCCTAAATTACAAATATGATTTATCATAAAAGAAAAGAAAAAGTGGAATATTCCAGCACTTACTCTTATTGGTAGCTTTTTTTTGCACTTTCTTTTAGTCCATAAAAGCTTTCTAGACACACAAGAATCTTGCTAGACATTCTAGCAAACCAATGAAAAATAAGCAAAAAATTATTTTCACCATCAACTTATTTTACTTTTTCAATAAAAATATTATGATGGAGGGATAAATAGTAAGAATTTCATATTTTCAATCCGTTATCATTTCATTATTTAAAAAAATATTTTTTTAACTTTGGTTGTTAATAAGATTTTAAATATTTAAAACTCTAAACTGAAAACATTTAGTTTCAGTATTAATTAAAGTTTAAATACGTGCACTCACTTTATTCTGTACGGTAAAATATGACACTTCACATGTCTTTTAATATAAAGAAATTAAGGGTCGTGTTAAGGTTTATTAAAGTCTCTATAGCACTCGAAATTAATCGGACCATTTCAATCTTTTCTTAATAATAAATTTACTAAATTGTTCATAAGTGCTTGAACTTGAGGCCATCTACCATCAACTATCATGAATATGACTCTCACTATGTCGACATGCACGAGCCAGATACCCCGGTCGCAATTTTCTTTAATAAAACAACTTATATTGCACTTTCATATTCAATATTTTCCAAGTTTGGCGAAGAAATTAATGCAAAACCAATTGTCCTTAGTAGGGTAATTTAGTCAATATTAATTATTGATTTCTTGTAGCCTCCACTAGACTTGAACTTTTACAACACAATTTCAGACACAGAAAAAAAGAGTTGGTTTTTCTTCTGCTAAAAAGGTCACCAATTGTACATGGACTGCAATGACAGGTGGGACTAAATATCCTGTTCTTGATCAACTTCTTTTAACAGAATTCTTTATTTATTCAAGAAAAAGAATGGGGGAAAAACAGTGGGATTCAAAACCTCAATGCAGATACATAACAAATGCGGGCATTTGAAAATCTAATTTGAAAGATTAAACAAAAATAAATTATGGGTTTAATTATCTGTTAATGAATATAATCTAATTTGATGTTACAATAACAGAACATATTCCCAGAAAATAGAAATTACTGTCAATTTGTGTAAAAAAAACCTGTTTGACCCAACTGCCTAAAAACACCTTCCTTTTCCAACTAATTATCAGCATTAGATCCACGAAATAAGCAAAAGAAAAGTAGTTTTGTGCCAAAAATTTCAAGTTTAAGCAATTTATTGCGTAATGAGTGCATCAGAAACCCAGCTAATTCATGATTAGGCTAAACTCATCACCATCATCATCAACTGGAGCAGGGAGATTGAGATCTATGATCAAAGTTTCACCAATTCTTGAAAATGGTTTAGCAGCAGGAGGAGGAGTGATAGAATTCACAGTTGCTGAAATTGCTCCCCCACCCATAAAATGTGATCTCTTATGCCCACCAAGAGCTTGCCCTGACGAAAAAACTCTGAAGCAAACAGGACACTCATGTATCTTCTCCTCCACTGCCGCTGTTGAACCGCCATTTTTCCCGGTTTCCACCACCACTCGAGGTGGTGTCTCCGCCGTTAAGTTGACTTTAATCTTCTTGTGATTCGCCCTGTGTCCTCCAAGAGCCTGATATGACCTGAAAACTTTGTTACACGTTTCACATCTGTATTTTCCTCGAACTTTAGTACTGTTAGCCACCTTAACTGCACCAGAATCCTCGGAATTATCATCATCTTCGTACTTTTTCCTCTCTGTATCTTCTTCTTCATATTCATATTCTTGTCTATGCCAGGTATCCCTGGACAACATCATTAAGCAATGAGCAACATCTTCTTCTGGTTTGTCTGAGATTGAACTCAAAGGTTGATCAGACAACTCATTACAATTAGGACTAATCTTCTCTCCCTTTTCACACTTGGATTTTTTCATCAACTCTGTTTCTTTCACAGAAATTATTGTTTTCCTAATCCTTTTAGAACGCCTGAATATCGGGTTCCGGTTCGGCTTCAGCTTCGACTCTGTTTCACTTTCTCCGTCTTGAAGCACAACAAAATCTGATGCAGAAAAGAACCTTGGATCTACAAAACGGATAGTTTTCTTCGGGTTTTCTCTCAACCCATAACATAAAACCTCCTTTTCTATATTTTCTTCCTCTTCTTCTGATGTTGATGAAGATGATTGAAAGTCATCAGACGGTTGAGAATCATGTTCAAAGGTCTGAACTTTTTTCTCATTTTGTGCTGCATAACAGTTCATCTTGTGAGATCTCATATGCCCTCCAAGTGCTTTTCCATTAGCAAAATTTCTCAAGCAGAGTTTGCACCTGTATTTCTCCATGAAAAATTTTCAAGTTCTCACGCAGTCAGTGTTTTTTTTTTCTGTCTAGGAGAAGTATAGTGTGTGTTGAAACTAAAAGGAGTAGGTGACAAGCATTCCTTCCTCCACCAAGGAATATATACACAAAACACTGTGAAATATTGTGTATATATGTAACATCTTTTCAAGAATTCATGAAATTGGATTTCACATTTGACATTATTTCTTTAAAACGGCAAAGAGTAATTAATAAGATAAAACAACTTAATTAAAGCATAGTGCATCAAGAATATGTAACATTTTCTTGACATCTCCACAATCCCTAAATAGCCATCCACTAATATATTTTTCCCTTTGTAAGTAATATAATTGTTTTCTCCAATGTTTTCAATTTTAATTAATTAAATTCTTTATCGAATTATTATATCGGTATTGCAGTAAGTAAAACGAGATTTCTAAAATACTATGCTCGATTTATCTTTTATACGAGATTATAAAAGACATTGAATTAAATGTCGAAATTATTACATCGGCATTGCAACAAGTAAAATGAGATTACTAAAATAGGATTTTTCGATTGTCTTTTATATGAGTCAAAAATAAAGGTACATTTGATTTAGTGTGTTAGACACTTAGACTAGATGCAATTAAAAGAGAGAGAGAGAGAGATATACAATGTATTTATCTTTTTACGTCTTACTTATTCTAATATACCCACTAATAAAAATAACCCTCCTACAAATAATAGTGTCCTAATTTTGTAACATAAGTGTTAATAATGAATTAAGCCCATGTTTTATAGAAATTATAATCTAAATTTTTATCAAAGTCAAATTCAACAATTAATTTTAATTGAATTTTTCATGGATCCCATAAATTTTCAACATCAATTTTTATCAAAAATTGCTAAAAATCTGATTTTAATTTTCACCAAACGGGGACTAAATCAGATTGCAAATCTTCAGATTCTGGACCTTTTTGCCGGTGGATGTAAAAGGGGGAACACCAATGAGTGTATAGAGTTTTGGTGTGACCAAATTCCATTTTATATTTAATTAATTATGACTAAATAAGTGGATTGTCAATTTTTAATTAACTTATTTGATTTTTTCTTTTTGAACAATCGCTTTAATTTTGGATCTTTGATCGAAATGTGTGGAAGGAGAAAGTAGCTACTCCCTTTGAGAGTGGAATTTTTGTAGGGAAGTAAACGCCGTTATGTTAGGGGAAATGGTGGACCTAGTCCCCCACAATTTCCTCCTCTTTGATTATTGCACAATTTTAGAGTTTAAATCATGCCTTAATCCAACTTAATTTCCATTACATTATTATTAATTTCAAAAGCTTATGTCATTTTGGTTTGAGTTTCAATTTGTATTCATTCAATTTTCTCTTTTGAAAGTCTGTTTTAAAATTATAGAAAACATGTTTGACTTGTTGAAAAATCATTTTTCAAAATAGAAATTGAAAAATAGTTCGATTTGAGATTTCTAGAAAAAATCATTTTATAATATTTTATTTAATGAATTTAATTATTCGGTACAATAATACAATTTTATGCTAATAAATTATCGAGTTTCCCGCTACAAAAATATAATGCAAACAAATAATAGAATGACTTGGTAAAAAATAGGAAATAAACATCATTTGGCACCCCTCCAATGTTGTTTAAGATGTTTAGGCATACCATAATTAAATAAGGATCCAGACTAATGACTTCACTATCTCCTAAATCATAAGATGATTTTCCTTGGATGCATGCAAATTTTTCTTTCAGGTGTAACGAATTAAGTGCAATTTCCTCGTTCCTCGTACAAATTGTTGATGACCATTACGCAATACATGTTTCAAGTTTTTCACGTTTAGTGATCTTGGAGTTCATTAGGCATCATATCATCGCGTCAATGAGCATTTGTAACTTCATCATCATCATCATCATTTTTTACACGTACATGCACTCCCCTATTTTAAAAAAAAAAAAAAATCTTCTAATGACATTTCTTCCTTTGCTATTGAAGAAATAGTTAGGTATGTGAAAAAAACGTGTTACTCATATACAACTTTAAATGGTGTCATTTGAGGAAATTGACTATGCTACCTTGGGGGATTTGGATGGCCCTCGTGGCAACCTCCCATTGTTAGCCTGATTGATATAAAGATGTGCTGCTTCTAGGTGGCCCTTGACCGTTGGATCTAATTAAGGGCTGATTAAAAATTGGGTTAATATGACTTTTGGCTTATACGGTTCATTAACTTGGTTTTTTCTGATTTTCGAGTCTCCAGAGTATTATCTTCGACTTTTGTTCATCTTCCTTCTCTTCTTTGATTGGTGATTATTGTGAAGAGATTAGTGTAATCCTTGTTGTGTAGGTCTGCTACACTAGTTTTAGCCCTAAAATATTGGCATTTATGTATGATATTGTGCAGATTCTCGTTGGTTTGATAGGTTGAAGTTAGAAATTTCGTTTTTACGAGATTTTGATGATTTGGGACTAAAAACTGTGTCTGATTGGCTGACTCTCTCTCTCTCTCTCTCTCTCTCTCTCTTGATGTATATATTCAATCGGGCTATTTATTGGTTTTTACTATTACTTCGATCATTTTGGGGTCAAAATCCCCAACACTGTATTTTTCACATTCATCCGTGCTTATAAACTTGAATTATATTTGCAAATTTGAGCGAAATTCTAATAATGTAAAAATTGTTATTGTAAGTAAAACTCAAGTTTGTAGGCATTTGGAGCAAAAATGACGATTTTGAAGCCTAATTATAGTTGAATTGAAGCAATTGAAAGCTAACTGAATTGTGCGAAATTTATAAGAAACATATAAGAGGAAAGCCGCAAGTTTCGGGAGTGAGGTTTAGGGACCAACATGGAAGCTTTTGAAAGTTTCGGGATTGATATTGAAGATTAAGGCCAAAAAGGATCAAAATAGGATGAAAATCATGTAGTATCGTCTCTGACATCAAGCGAGGAGAAATTTTATTACTTTTATTTTTCATTTTTTGTGCGTTTCAACGTCAAAGATACGTTCTCAACATCAAGCAAGGAGAAATTAGTTTGAGCTATTATTTTTTAATAAGGTCGACAATAAATTTCAACGAATATTGATCTGACTAAAACTTTGATGAGCGCACAAATTTAAAGATTAATTTTTTGAAATAAGTCACCATCCCAAGGGGACATGTTAACCGATATATCCCAACTCGACTAATTAATATCAAAAGATAAACCATATATAAGGGTTTAATTACTCTAAAAATGTTGATATTTTAAGACAGAAAATCAAATATAAAAATGGGGTAGTGTGGCTAGCCGAGATGTTAGGATAGAACAAATTATGTCCCATTATAAATTATATTAGAAAGTCAATGAAGAGGACACACCTCTGACTCTATTTTGGAGTGGGGAACGAATGGAAAAAGAAAAGTCAATGTAGAAATTCATCTTTTTCTTTGGGTTCATTAATTTGCAATAAAGAAATTGGAGTCCCTTTAATTTCCACGATGGTCGCATTAAGTGCTGCTTTTGCAAATTGCGTTGACTAAGGATTTTTTTTATTTTTTATTTTTGTTTGCGGATAAGAATAGTAAAATATTATAATTTTATTACATTAAATAATTAAGTAGCTAGGGCAACTTAAATAAGGCAGTGTGGCGAGTCGAAATTTTATAATTAAGTTTGAATTCAACTTGATTGGTTTTTTGTGTGGTGTATTTTATGTGGAACTTAGGTATAAATACAATATTGAAATAATAAAAAAATAAAATCAAAGAGAATTTAACGCATACACATGTGAAACGAATGGCATAAATAAAATTTTTAAAGATCGTAAGTTTTAAAATAATAATCATAATCATTTTTCAGTTCGATTAACATCTCCCAAACAAACACCAAGTGATTCTCTAATTATCGTTGACTAAATACAATTTATATTTATTTTTTTAGGGTAAGAAAAGTCAAGTTATAATACCTTTAATTTCATCACCTTAAATATGGCAGCGTGGGGAATCAAGATTTAAGTTTGTTTATTTGATTTTAATTAAATTATAAAGTTGTTTTAAGTTCAAATTCAACTTGATTGAATTTTTGTATATAACATAGGTGGAAATATAATGTTTTTTTTTTTATATACTTACATTGGGGGAGGGGGATATAATGTTGAAATAGCCCAAAAAAAAAAAATAAAAAAAAAATCAAAGCGTAAGAAATACGTATTATTTAGGTTATATTTGGTCCTCCGTTATTAATTTTTTTAGGTCCCCACTTATTAATTTTGTTCTCAATGCCGTGTTCGATTTACAATGGAGTAGAAATAATTATTGTATTAATTATTTGGTTTAAAAGCTAAAATGTATGCACTTATGTACAAAAGTAATGTTATTCATCTGCAGTGGGGATGAAAACATAGTCTATGTGGTTTTAAATGTTATGTTAAATGAAAGATGAAATTAAATGACTTATTTAATTTCACATATTATTTAATGACACATTGACGCTATGTAAACTGTGTTTTCATCTCCAGTTGGGATGAATAGCATTACTCTATATACAATATTCATAAACAAATATATTTAGACAATGGTATCGTGTTAACACATTGCTAGTTTCAAAGAGTTATTTTTAAAGAGATTTTAAATTGTCGAAAGTGTACATTCCTTGTTCCTCCGTGTTGGCAGAGAGACAAGGTGACGGAGCTCAAATCTGGTGGCTGAGAAGCCTACAAAAAATATTTGTTGGTAGGAATATGTTGTAGAAAGATTCCACACAAAAAAGAATGAAGAAGAAGCAAAGAATAAAAATAAGAATGTATGGTTAAAAAGTAATGAAAAGTTTTAGATTTGTGTGTAATATTATTTTATTTGAAGAATGTATAATTGAAATAAAGAAAAAAAAATGAAAAATGAAAATGGGTGTCAAACAGAGCCTAATCTTTTCTATCAAAGCTTCAAAAACACTATTGAGGAAATTGAATATGAAGGGAAGAATGTAAATTCTATATTTTGGAATGAAGATTTTATCTCAAGTTATTGAATTATATTTTTGATATGATAATCTATCATGTATTTATAGATTTCAATCAACACTCACGAAATAGTGGCAAAAATTCAAGAAAAGTTACAAGCTTTTTACCAAACGCAACCAAAAATTTAAACAAAAAACCAGCATAACGGCTATTTTTTAGTTCTATTCAACCACACAGAACAAAACTATGCGTTCGCATAGATAAATCACTTGCATGGCATATAAGCCCTGCATGTTTATATGCGACCTCGGGCCACAAAGGCCGATGCAGTCTCGTAGGCCAAAGTTTTGGCCTCCAATCCTTTTCTCATTCCAAAGCATATTTTATTGATTTTGAATAACAATTTCAATAGAATACACCAATGCTTATACCTTAAATCATGGCCTCCAACGAAATTGCTATAAAGTGTGAACCAAAATCCATTATACGAAAACAAAAATAAGAATATTTAAAAGCATGTCCAAAAGTGATCATCAAGAACAAAATGTGCAAATTAATGGGATGTTGTTGGTAAGAATTATGTAAATAAAAGTTGCAGATATAAGCGCTACAATAATTAATTATTGTAAATTTTTAGTACAATTTAAAAGTGCTACAACAAAAGAAAATGACAATATAACCGCACCCTTATTAATATCTTTTATTGATAAACCCTAGATTGCCTTATTTTTACAATCTCAAAAATAAGTCCCGATTTTGTGACACACGAGAGGCCAAACATATCTCCGTCGTAAATTGGACGTCGATCTACACTTGTTCAGAATTTCTTTTAAGCATTACGATGACACTTAAAGACCACACTTTTCAACTAGTATCATGTTGTTGTTGTCGTTGGTATTGAAAATCAAATACATTGCAGAAAAATTATGAATAATTTCATGTATGATAAAAAAATGTTGTATGGGCATGGTGTGCTTATTTTATGGAGCGAGTGTTGGACTAATAAGGAGTGTTAAACTCTCCTCTAACTAAAAGAGAGTGGTTCTAACTACCAAACCTATTGTAAGCCAACAAAATGTATGTGTTTCCTCTTGTTTGTCGGTTGGTCAAGGCTTCATTTTTTAAACTTCGCACTAAATTTATTAGGTGAAAAAATTTAGGGCCCATTAGATACGATTTTCGAAAAGTCAAAAGTTATTTTTTAAATTAAGAAACTACTTTTAAATACATTTGAATAATTTTCCGTATGTGCTATTTCTGGTTAAAAGAGTTTTAGAAGAAGTTGATTTATGCCCTGTTTGGTACACATTATTTTTTTCATTCTCATTCTTCTACTCATTTTCAACCACACATTTTTCAATAAAATAATATTTCCCATCACATCAATAACTTTTCCTTCATTTTTAACCACACATTCTCCATCAATCTACTATTCAATAATACATTCTTTTAAAAGAATGTGTACCAAACACACTCTAGTATAATTTTCTCATAAATATCTTCTACAGAAGCAGAAGCCCCGATAAAGAAGCCCCTTAATAAAGAAAGTTGCTTTTTATTTTAATATTATTGTAAGGAAATGATTATTAGCAATAAGTCTCAAATTTGATACAAATCGATCTAAGTCAAGTCCAAATGAGGTTCAATTTAGGAAGATGAACTTGTTAGTTGTAAGGTCCCTTTTTCCAGTTGTTGGGAACATATGCACTCTAAGATTTATATTTTTTCTTCTAAATTTTAATCTTTTTGCGACGGTGCAAAAAGAGTGTATTTTTAAGAAAAATTAATCGAAAATCAAATGATGAAAAATCTTTATAAGAAAAAGTTTTGATAACATTAAAATTCACGAACTTCCATAGATACGCAAGTTTTTTAGTGGAAGAAAACACATATACTTCGTGAATTTGCCTAGATACGTAACAATGCATTTTTTGTTTATAGCAATTTCTTTTAATTGGAAATTGTTTGAATAATGTAGTTGTAGGATAAAGTAATGGAGAATCAAAGTAATAGATTAATCAAAACCATTGATAGGGTACAAGCCTCGAAATACATACGTGCTTTATTCCAACCAAATATATCATGTAGATAATTTACACAAATATGCAATTTGGCAAAGTAGAATATAATTATGAACAAATAATTCATTCAAATTCCTTCCACTAGTAAACCAACTTTCATGGTCTTTAAAAAAAAATAATGGAAATACACGTACTGGATCTGTAGCCACATTAGCAATTATATATAATACTTTATCCATGCACATTCAGATTACTCAAGAAATGAATGGAAATAATATCGAATAATCATCGGCCAAATAGATCCCTTTCCACCATTTAATAACAGTTTTAAATCCTATGCATTTTTTTTTTCCAAATTCATGCACTGGAGCCATGTAATTTCTGGCCATAAAGTAAACTATACACATTGTGAAAATGAAAACTTTCATACACTTTTATGACTTGACCAGATCATAAAATTACAGCAATGTATTATATATTCTTTCCATAAACAGCTACCATTTGACCATTAAATTGTAATGACACCACATAATTAATGTCCATAAATTCTTGACGTATAATTCATGATTCATATGCACAACAAATACCAAAATTCATCTTAAGATTGCAGGAGATATTACACCGATAATGTGTATATGGACATTATCTATTCGATTTAAACTTGTAGGATAAAGTAATGGAGAATCAAAGTAATAGATTAATCAAACCGAAGGCCCGTGTTCACACGGTTTCCTTAAATCGAATTCGTCGCCTCACCGGGGTGCACGAGGTTTTGATCGGTGTTCGATTCTCAGGATACAATCGGTCGTCGGTTCACGTTGCACTACGTTTACCGCCTACGAACCCGCCGTGTCTATCTCTCAAAGATTTTAGCAAAGGAAGACAATGAAGAAACAAGCAAACTGCTGGAAACGGAGTCGGCTGGAAATGAAAGAGGAAAAACCTGACTTCTTTTCCTTTGTTTTGTTTTTTTTTTTTTTTTGTGTGTTTCATCAACCAACGAGATCCTCTATTTATACCCATAGATGAGGAGTGTGGTCATTAAGACATTGAAGAGAGGAATTGAAGAGCTAATGATGAACGGCTGAAACTGAAATATGAAATTCATTTCCATCAATAAAATCTGAAACTGAAGGAGAGGGAACAGTTGAGGGGCTGCTGACTGAAACTGATATTTTAATTTCATTCATTTCCAACAATCCCCCACATGAATGAAAATTTGGAAATGAAGACTAATGAGAGAGTAGAACGAATCAATCCTGCATAGGATAAGTAGCATCTAACTTTGAACCTTCCCTTGTGTCTTTTGAGAACAAAACTATCGAACCAATAGATGATTCGTTCATTAAATTTGAATATGGTAAATAAGTATTATTTAACATGGAATAATACTATCTTGTGAAATGTCACAAATGTGATATGTTTGGAGAAGTTGCAAATATTGTGAATCAAGATGCATAGTCTTCTTCATTGTTGAATTTAACTTCAATATAAAACCAATTAAGTTGGTCTATGCTTGAAAAGTATTGTTGGTATATGTGATGACCTTAATTGAAATAAATTGTGGGTTGACGACCACTATTTTGAAAGTACTTCAACTTTTATGAAGCATTCGATATGAATATTATCTACTCAATAAATGAATTGAACTACGAAAGAGTTGATGAACTCTAAGTTCAAGTACAACCCAAAAATGTGGAGGGTTAACATCAATGCTTGCGAATTTATATGAAAAATTCAAGACTTGTGGATGCAATATTATTAGTTGCACATGCATTCCTAATTGAGGAATTGTGGGGGTAACTTATGTTAAAAGTTAACGATTTTCTATACCTTATAATCATAAAAAATATATCTATGAAGGTGAAAGGTAGAAAACCCTTATATTAATTATAAGGAAATTATACACTAAGTCTAAAGTGGATGAAATGGGATAAACGTCAATTACGGCATTTGTTTGGATATGCAAGATCAATTGGAATATTAGAAGAATATTCATAAAATTGAAATGCATTGTAATATTTCAATAATGGAATTGAATACTCATGTTTCTGAAATCCACTAGTAAAAGTGATGGATTAGTGTAGTGTCTAATAGAAATCCTCTAACATTATTGTTTGGGATTTATAAAGTTTTAGATAAAGTTAGTTAGAAGCATGTAACTTCATGAGAGGATTTCTTGGTGGTGACATGTTGTATCTATTAAATCAATTGATCGTTGGCTAGCTATATTTAATAAGATATTAAGTCACATGTAATGGTAAGTCTAGACATATATGTCGTAGACAAATACCACAAGCAGTCGATCTCAATGGTGTAAACTCGTGTACATTTAAGAGATTTTCCAAGAGATCAAAAATACTGCATATCGAGGGGAATGAGATTAAAGCCTACGACGTAAGAGTCTTTATAATGGTAACCCTACCTTGTTGACTGGAGATCTCAAGATCTTGGTTCAAAGGGACAATTAAATTATGAAGATTTCATGAAACACTTAGGAAATTATTCCTACTCATTCCTATGATAATTACAGTGCTTTCTGCAAAGTGTGAGGTTAAGTTATACTTTTAATGATTCCTATATCTTGATTAAGTCAAGTAGAGTAAGAGAAGATACTCTTAATAGGAGGTCACCTATATAAGTGTGAAGTGGGGGCCGCTTTAATGAGAATTGTTCTAGGCTAAAATTCTCTAAACACTTATGAAACCAAGAGTGATCCATGGCCAAAATGGACACAACTGAGAGAACCATGAACTGTTTAGGGAAGACATTGTGTGAGTACTATTGTCTTGGCTTACACCAACGGTTGAATGGTTCAAGACATCACGTTCACCAATTAGCCAGTAAATCCGATAGTATTTCACTAAGGGAGTTCAAGGCCAAAAGCTACCTTCTCTGATGCAGTGTTTTTCGCCCTCTCTCTACTAGTGTCTACATAGTCATTTGCATTAATTTTCATTCATGTGGGGGATTGTTGGAATTTTATATTGGAAATTGGTTGTGACCAATTGAAATGATTTAAGTGAAAATTCCTTGTTTGGTGAATGAGAAATTAATCCAAACTTAAACCACTTAATACTTGAAATTATTGGAAAATTGTGTAGAATATTGTGAAGTATTCTAGAGATGATGTAGATGAAAAGATGTGTCTTTTCATATGAAATATCATGACCTTTGGAGATCATGACTTTTGGTATGAGTAACTTCCAATAATTATGTATATTCAAGAGATGTGTCTCTTGGTATGATTATGTCTTTTAACAAGTCTTTCCAACTACTATATATATGGATTCCCCATATGTTTGGATCACAACAACAATAAGAAGAAACAAGAAACAATTCAATTGATAGTTTCATATCATTTCATGTTTTGCTTTAGTTTTACATAAAACACTTTATAAAAATGATTATTTCTTGCATCAAAATCATGGTTATGGTAGAGAGGGAACTCCGTTCGAGTTCGTTGGTCTAAGTCATTTGGAGTGCTCCTATGGCTTGACGTGATCGTTGTATCTTGGGAGATGATTGCCAAGAAACCGTTAGCTCCGATGCGGGGCAAATTCATCTTAAGAACAGAGTGTCAAACACTTGCCTCGACCAATTACATCACTTACATTTCATCTTTCTCATTTCTAATTTTATTTATGCTTGATTTCAGAATATGGTTAATTTATTTATATATTTTATTGAAGGGTTTAAATTGAAGAACAACATGCGTTCACTTATATTGTGAAGTGAAGAATTCATATTATTATATTCGAAGTCGAAAAATCGCTATTTTATTTTTTCAAATCAGATTTCGGTAAGTCGAATGATGTTTCGATTTCACGCATATTAACGGCATGCTCTTGATTAATATAATATGCACATTATCGGTATAATATTTCCAACAGTTGTACCCATTTATGCCAAACCCTAACAACACAGCCCACCACCACCATTGCCACAACCGCCAAAAACCATCACCGCTATCGACCCCAACCACCACCACCATCTCATTTTACTGCCATTACGTTCTCCCTTTCCACCGTTCTCAAAATTGAAAATTTTCCGTTCTTAAAACTTCACATTTTTATCAAAAAAACAGTGCCACTTTCTGAAAAGTCTCAGTCTTTGGGGTCGAGAAACAAAAGCTGGTCGTTCAAGTGTGATTAAAATACAAGTTATATAAGAACAAATATTGTGACACAATTGCTACAGACGTTGAGCCACAAGAACTCTGAAACTAAAGTCTCGTATAGTAATTAATTTCTTTATAATCAACTTTTATTTCTCTAGAAATTAAGCTGACATAATCAAAAATTGACAACCGATTTATAAATCTGTCCTAGATTCCATCCATCAGGTATTACATTATTGGCCACAAGAGTATTAAATCTCTACATAGGGACGGACCCAGAAAGGAAGTTCAGTGAGGGCGAAACCAAAAAACCTTAGAAAAAAATCTGAAAACCTAAAAAATTTTGGACAAAAAAAAAAAAACCTATAAAAATCTAAAAATCTGAAAAAAAATCAGGAAATCTGAAAATTGAGTGGGGGCAGCTGCCCCAACTGAGCCTCATGTAAGTCTACCCCTATCTCTACATGTGTAGCAGGTCACATGTCTGTAAGTTAAGCAAAATGTCACCCCATCACTTTTCGACGTGATGAATTGACATCCCATTATCGTCTTCCGTTAATAAGGGGTTCCGAGGGTCTTCTACTCTAAGGACTTCTTTTCGGCACTAATTCCGTTGGCATCTCTAAACCATGGTGTCACCAGGCCAGGGTTTGTGTTTCTTTTGTCTTTCGCTTATGAAGTGAACAAGGGATATGGACTTTCCCAAAAAAGAACAAATTATAAATATCTTAGGATATGTGTTTCTTACACGACCAAATTGTCTTTGACTTTCACACAAGATTGAACATAATTAAGATTATCCCGTAACCTCACAAAATTTAGCATTAATATGTATATAGATATGTTACATATCTCTCATCGATCACCTAACATATTGATTGAGGTTTTAAAAATATTCTTACGGCTGCAAATAAAAGAAAAAATGAATATAAGGGAAATTAAATAAGAAAAAATAAAGTTATGTGGAGATCACTTCTTGTTGATAGTGTTGCGATTGGAATGACTTTATTTGCATGATGCTACACTTCAAAGTCCTTTCTTTTATCTGCCCATAAACCAAAAAAATGTCGCTCAAAAATCTATAAATTTATATTCTATATCGAGTAATAGTTTTGATGGAGAATATTAATAAATTTGTTCAAACCTGCAGAGTAGAAATGGTTTTTAAAAGCTCCAAGCATTCTTGTAATAGCAGTCTCTCTTGTGTCACTACTCTTGCTAGTTCAACAAGTACTCCTGACGTCGTCTCAACCTACAAACATACTTTCAAACTTAGTCCTTTTTTGAAACTGGTTTTTTAAAAATCGATTTTCTCCGTACTCTTTTTCTTTTTCAATCACATTCTGCATTAAAGTTGGTTTTTTTTTTACATTTTCCCATAATTTTCTCTACTTCATAACCTCATTTTCTTCAAAAAAAAAAAAATCACTTTTCACAAATCACTTCTTAAAAATTATTTTCACTTAAATTTGGACATTACTTTTCAATGAGGAAATTAATTAATTTCCAACGACATTGAGGAAAATTGATTTTCTTGATTGCCCCACCCCTACTTTTCTCTCCCATATGTGGATGTGGAAAGGATTGAACAATGAGTTTCAACTATATGAAAATTAATTGGTGTTCAATGAGGGCAAGCTAAACATTTTATGACATTCGATCACCATCATTTGAGTGACCAAACCCATGGACATAAGAGCGATTTTGTTGCATCCCAACAATCACTCCTCAACATGGTGCTCTTGTGACTAGAACGATCGAATTTCAACCATCTCATCTTAAATCAATTGGTGTCCAATGAGGACAAGCTACACCTTTTATGAAATTCAATCACCATCATTTGAGTGATCACGTCCATGGACTTAAGAGCGATCTTGTTCCACCCCCAACAGAATCAATGATAAATGTATAACAGTTAAATTAACGCTCAGCTATATTTACCGTAGGTGCAGATTTTGTTAACATCAAGTTGATAAATGCTGAAACATCTGATGCATGGCGAATAGAAATGGAAGCTGACAGTGGTTCCACCTGAAACATTTTCAGCATGTTAAAATTCATACAGTACAAGAACCATAATATTATTCTGGGATATACACAAAAGCTTACCTTGGCTCCTTCAACAAGGGGCATCCTACAAACGACAGAATGCAAATAATGTTTGGTCGTAGAAACTGCTGATGTATGGTCTCTTTCTATGTTTCCCCAAGTTTCTAGAACCCTTATCTGTGTGGTCATAATACACACATAACAATGGTAATTTGAACTTTTGTATGTGAAGTAATGGTCATAAAATGCTAAGTTGTGTATTATACTAACTTGAGACTGAAGAATGTAATATAATTTCATCTCTAACTTTTCCTTTTGTAACTGTAGTTTCTTTTGAAGCACGGAGTGCTGTAATTTAACGAGACCATCCCATGCATATAACAAGTTGCTCTGCAAAAATTACACAAGAAATATTTATCAGTTAATGTTGACAACTTTAAACAGATCAAGTTATCAAGCATTTCATTTTCATTAAAGAAAAATACAACTTACATCAAGTCCACTTGGCAAGTGTTGAATATTGCAAATATTTATATGTTCATCGAAAATATCACATGAGATTTTGATTAGTTAAACAAATTGACCAATTCTATAGAGAGAATACGTGAAAAATAGAACAAGTCAAGCGTGAATAATGCTATCTACCATGCTAGTCTAGCTAGGTGGAATTAACTGATAATGCGCAATATTGTATGAACATGAGAGCGATTGCAATACAATGGGTGCTAGATAGCATTACTTGTCAAGTACTATACATAAATACCTCGACTTTTTTGATGATGTTCCCATTAACGGTCTCAGCTCTAGCATTAGAATACCTCCATTGCATCAACCTGTTGTGCAGCAACCTCAATTGATGAACACTATCCGAGGAGCCCGGTCCGAGGGGCGATGATGTATTTGGAGAAGATTTCTTACCCTTCAACAATTCTATCCCCATACTGAGGAGACTCCCAACTCCTTTAGCCCTTGAAGGACTTGATGGAGGCTTTGAATTCCATATCCCTGTAATATTCCCTTTATTATCATCCAGCATCACTGGCGAGCTCGGATGCCCTGGTGACAATTCCCACTTTGAACTGTTCTTCTTCATTGAATTCTTTGATGTTAATCTTTTCGGAGAATTATCTGGTGATGAAATTGGCTTCTGAATACCAGAATCAGCACTCCATCTTCTAGATCTTGAGAATGAATCATTCATGTACTTTGATGCCACTGCAATTCCATGCTTTCTTGAACTCGCCGTTGAACCCATGTAAGACGCTGGGAAATTTTGTCCAACGTCAAGGCTTCTGCCTGAACATATATCACTGTATTCTGAATCCGAGTCTTGTGTATCGGAAAAAGTCTTTCTTCTCAGTGAAGTTTCATCAACTGAAAATCTTCCAGGAGCTATATAATCATTTTGTTCGTCAACTGAAGTTGAATTCTTGGACGACGAAGAATTTGTTGATCTTCCAGTAAATTTCAACCTCCCAGTGTAACGCATGGATCCTCCGAAACCCGATTTATGATTTTCTTTAGTAATCTTCTTCTGATGATTTTCAAACCTGCTAAACTCGGTGCAACTTCTTTGCCTATTAAGAAACATCGAGTCATCAGATTGCTCATTGTTTTTCCTTTCTTTAAGGTCTTTTATTCTGTCATTTCCGAGGTGGTCCGCCAGTGTATCGAGTTTAGATTTTGAAGGTGGCGACAATGTTGATGATGGCCAAAGTCCTCGTAAAAAGCCCGACTTTTCGAGGCTTTTGTGCTTTCGCGAATCAGTAGATGATCGGGCATTTTGCCTTAGTGGAGAAAGAGTGTTGTTTGGGGATTGGAATCCAATTTCAGGTGACGATATAGAGTTTGGGGATAGAAATCTTGATTTCACTTGTCGAGAGTTGGGCTTCTTTGGCTTCGAAGTTCGATCAAAAACATCCATGGTTTCTCCTCTGAGACAGACACAGAGTTTTAACTTTAAGATGTAATCAAAATCCTAAGTTGTTGGTTTGTTAGAGAAAATGGATGAGATATAAAACAAATACTACTGGAAAAGTGGCGACAAACAAGATATGAAGCCGGCTAGGCTAAGGATTTATCGTTAATGGGATTATAGAATGACGTAAATGACCTCGCTGACTATGGGATTTCTATAAAATGAGGGTGGTTTTGGGGATTTAAATTGACGGTTTGACTGGGTTGAGTCAGTGGACTGTGATAGGAAAGTTGAGGAGCAAATCAATGAAGTTTAAATATTAATAAATTTATCAGACGGAGGCTTGGTTTATAAATGAGAGAGAAGAATGTTGTTTGAGGATTCAATCGTTTAGGTTAGCCGGCATTTTAGTTGTTTTGATTTGGGATAATGAGGATTTGCCACTAGTCATCAGTGATTTGAGTAAATCGTGGATCACGTCAAAGATTTGAACTTTGCTACATTTACAGTTTTTTTTTACAGCCATTTACACAGCCCCCTCACATGGGGTGGGCCCCATGTGTAAATGGCTGTGCAAAAAAACTGTACAACTAGAATTTTTCCAAAGATTTAGTCTGTATTTGGTTTGCATTTCAGTTTTCAATTTAATTAATATTTCGGTATTTGTAAAAATAAGTTATTATTAAGTAAATATGTATTCGACCTAAAGCTAATATCATTTGAAAATAATGCAGAGAGAAAGTTATTTTCAATACTCAGTTACAATACGTAAGCACAAACATAGTTACATAGAGGCTAAATAAAATAATATTATTCACCTAAATCCACCGTATTACTATCTACCTAATATTATTTATTGTAATTTTATTTTAAATTTTTTATACGATCTAATTCATATACCAAATGCAACCAAAAGGTAAAGTTATAATACTTTGTAGTTACTTAAGTAGGCAACTAATTAAATGGGCAGCGTGACTACTGTCGTCGAGATTTAATTTAAGAGGCGTGTTTTTGGGCCAGGCTCAAAGCCAGGCCCAGGGACAGGGCGCCTATGTGGCGCCCCCCTATTGGAGGGGGGGCTGACTTTCAGCCCCCCCTCCGATAGGGGGGCGCCATATAGGCGCCTTGTCCCTGGGCCGGGCTTTGAGCCTGGCCCAGGAGATTTTTTGTTAATTTAATTAAAATTATAAAGTTGTTTAAGTTCAAATTCTACTTATTGATTTTCTTATCTATTGTATGTTACATATAAGTTATAATTTAGAAATAACACGTATAAATGCTGCGTATTCTATTAATTTTACAACACATACATGTAATAAAACATCGTATTGGCCAAAACAAACATGTTCTTTTTGAGGAGCTTGAGTTAATCTTTTTACTTAATCGAGCACATTGGCGATTTTTGTCATTCTAAATTACATAATTAGACGAAGTTACCATAATTTCAATAAAATAAAAATATTATTATTTGATGGAATAAAATTGAAGTATAATTATATGACTGACATAGAAATAAAAATACATTTAGCTCGAATAGAATTTATCTAAATGGAAATTACATGTACCCCTACTTTTCAAAATCCAAGTTCAAAAATCAGATTTGGAGTTTTAATGTTCAAAAATCAGACATTTTATAGATAGATACAGATTTTTATATTTAATTAAATATTAATAAAAATATTATAAAAAATTATTTGTATACACACATGACCTACCCCACCATAAAATCTTCCTGTAAATTCGGCCCTCTCCCCACTGCTCCCTTATCTCTCTCTCTCTCTCTCTCTCTCTCTCTCTCTACATCGGCGGCGTGGAAGGGTTTCTCTCCCACCGCGCCGCCGCAAACCACCGAAATTGGTCGGCAGTCGGAGGAGACACCGAAATCGCGTCGCCCACAGGTTGATTTTGTGCCAAGCCGTGCGGATATTTTCGCACCAGTCGCCGCCCTCGGTCTCTCTCTAAACATTTCTCCGTCGCTGCACAATATCGCCGGCACCACCTCAACAGCGAGCACTTTGTGCGGTGTCTTGCTCACGAGCTTCTCGCAGAGGTGTGAACCGATGATTCCCGTCCAGATCTACTCTTCACTCTTCTCGATAATACAGATTGGGTGATTTTTCTGTAAATTTGTGATTCAATTATGGAGTTTAAGGGGGAGATGGTGGTGGTGGTGTGTGTGTTTGAGGGTGGTTGTGTGTGTTGCAGGTGATTCAATTTTGGATGTTTGTTTTGCAGTGGTTGTGCAGTGATTTTGTCGTGATGGTCGTGTTGGCGGGGGTGGTGGTTCTGTGGATCTAATAATTTTTGTGGTGGTGGCGACGATATTGTTGGTGCTGGAAATTTTTGTAGTGTTGGCAATGTTAGTGATGGTGGTTGTGGTGAGTAGCAGCGGCGAAGTAGGGTTATGGCATGTAAGACGGTGGTGGTGGTGGTGGTGAGGTGGTGCTGTGTAGTCTATGTGACCTGGGCTGTGACGTGAGCCATGTGACCTGTGACCTGAGCTGTGACCTGTGACCTGGGCTGTGACTTGTGACCTGGACTATGACCGTGCAAAAAAATTCATGTCATCGGAATAGTCGTCAGAATCGGAGCAGTCGCCTGAAATGGTCACCGGAATCGGAGTAGTCGCCGGAAGGATCACCGGAATAGTTGTTGGAGCGGTCGCCGGAGCGATCGCCGGAGCAGTGGGGTGGTGGAGGTGGGGATATGTTAATATATATATATATATATATATATATATATATATATATATATATATATATATATATATATATATAGAAATATATATATAGGTCAAATTCTCTGATTTTAAAAAATTGAAAGATGTTTTGTCATTATTGAAATTGCTTAAAGAAAACTTCTGGAAACTGAATTTTTCCCTTTATCTAAATTTGCATATCTTCAACTAACCATACAACTTTTGTAAGCCCAATTAATCTATGTTTACTGGGCTGTTGTGTTTTTCTTGGATACATTAGATCAGCCCATGCCCATTTCAAAACGAGATAAGTAGGCTAGGCCATGTTTTGTTTAGGGGGGGGGGGGGGGGTGGAAAGGAAGATTATATATTCAAGAGAATAAGATTAGCCTATTTCAAAAATAAGAAAACAAGTTTGAAATTACCAAAATCAGATTTTTATTAAAATTTTTTAAATTTTTATTTATGAAATAATAAATTATTAAATTAATTTATTATTAAATATTTAATTCTAATATAATATAATTAATCCATTCCACCTTCACCACCCCTACCGCTCCGGCGACTGTTCCAATCACTGCCCTACTCCGGTGAACTTTACGGCGACTGTTCGGCGAATTTTCCGGTGACTGTCCCATCAATATTCCGGCACCGCTCCGACGATCGTTCCGATTTCGGTGACTTCTCCGGCTATCGTTCTGGCGGCTGCTCAGATTCTGGTGACCGTTCCGACGACTCAGGTCACAAGTCACAGCCCAAGTCACATCTCAGGTTACAGTCCAATTCACAAGTCACAGCCCATGTCACAACTCAGTATTTTGTTCATAGTCACGGATTATTTTCAAATGATCTTACAAAATATTTTTGCACATGACTCAGATTAATATTTAGTCACAAATTGTCGAATTTTAAGGTCACAGTTAATCCATTGTGCAGTCACAATTAGTCCATTATGCAGTCCCAGTTGGTCACGAAACACAACACAGATTCAAACAATTGCCAGCCGCACCTCACCACACCACCACAACCACCGGACCATCGCCTGTATCGCACCACCACCATAAAAAAAAAAAAAAAAACACCGCCTCAGCTGCCTGCAAATCCCAGCCATAGAACGCAGCAGATCTCGACCACGGCGTGCGGCGGGGCTAAAACACAAAAAAATCCCGATACCACGCAGTAGCACCACTGCAGCCACAAACAAAAACGACCTCTACTGTAGCATCAAACAGGTTTTGGTACTCGTAATTCCAATCTTTGACCATAGTTGAAGGAGATGTAAAAAGTGCATAAGCTAGGCTAATGTCCTTCGTGTTAATGCTGAAAGCAAAATACGGGTACATACTCAGAAGCAACGGGCTCTGGTTTTCATAAGAAATTTAACAATGGGGATGATAAATGAGGACAGAATTCCAAAGTTGAACACGCTTGTTGATGGAGGATAAGATCGTGCAAGAATTTCCATCACCGACTACAGTTGCGTCGCGAGCGGCTACATCACCGGGTGCGACGCCGGTGGGGGTTTCGACACCGGATGAGAGCGTGGGTACGGCGCCGGTGGAAAGGCAGAGAGATCGAGGAGGGTGAGGGATTTGGAGAGGAGAGAGAAGACGGATGGAGAGACGGAAATGAATTCTAAGGTTTTGGTTTGGGATGAAATTAATTGGGATGGAAATTTTATAATTAATATTTAATTAAATATGAAATATCTGATTTTTGAAAAGTTAAACTTGTGATCCAATTTTTGAATATGGATTTTGAAAAGTAGAGTTTTGTGTAATTTCCTCAAAAAAAAAAAAAAATCATAAATTCATGTGAAATATAAAAGATTACATATTATACCAAAATATTCATTTATATACAAAATATACTGTATGACCCCAAAAATAACACCCAAATTACTGATTCTGAAACTTTCTCATTTTTGATTTGTAACTGAAAATTGAAATGGCAATGTTTACGCTGTACATTAATTATAACAGCAACAAAAATGCAAATTTAAATTATACATGATTTTTGATTCTACAAGAATATTAGAAAGGGAATTCTGGGCAATGTTCGTCTCCAATTGAGGATTTAATTCCAATATTCATTCCTCGTCGAAGAATATACAATCTTTGCTTGTGCAGTTGATTTGTGTATTGAATCCACCTCAAGCAAATCTTATTTATTGAAATCAAGGTAAAAGTTAGTATCCATGAATCAATAATAATTCATTTTGGGAAACTTCATGTAACTCGGAAAATAGTCTTTCCATGTGAATCTTCCACTTGATTCAGTGATTTTTTTCCTATTCATGTCACATCGCTTCTCATCAACTTTTATATATATCATTGTATGTGGAAAATAAGTTCGAATGATGTATAAATCAGGATTTATGCTATGACAAAACTATTTAACAAGAGTAAGTGCCAACTGTTATACAGAGATCGAGGTAAATTATCACTTGTTTGGCCAACTTCCTTGATGATATTTTTAACATTCCAATGTCTCTTTACTCTTCCCGTAGTATCGAGTAAACTGTTAGACAGAGCTAATTAAGCTTAACTTGTAGTGCCTTCATTTCTTCATACACATTCAAGAACCCATCAAAAATTCTAGATGCCTCGTAAATCTTAACAAACGATGAGAATGTGACAATGTTAAACACGTCACTTCTCAATCCTTGCACGATCATACAAACTCATAGCCATATTCACATTTCCTACCTTCCCATATGCATCAATCATCACCAAGTAAGTCACCTCATCAAGCTCACACCCAAAAGATGACATTTTTTACTAACAATTTAAGAGCCTTTACAGGTAATGAACACACCCTAGGACAGCTAATTATGACCGAGAAAGTAAAAATTGTCAAGCTTAACCCATCTCTCAAACATTTGATGATATATTAAATATAGGATTGATGATATTTTTCATTTATACAACATGTATTGCAATATATTTGGATAAAAAAATTTGGAAACGTAAAAAATGAATATTTAATAAATTTGAGGCATGTGGTAACATTTCCACTTTATTTAAAGTGGAAATTATGTCCACACATAGGTCTCAACTTTTCAATTCAAAAATCAGATTTAAAAGTTTTTTATTCAAAAATCAGGTTTAAAAGTTTTTAATTCAAAAATCAGGTCGTCGTCGTGCAGCGGTGAGCACAATGGTTTTGGGGTTGTTTCTTCCTCCTCCGATCAACTGCTTAGCTGAAGTTTAGGGGTGATTTTTGTTGGTAATTGTTGGTGGTTTGCAAATGGTGATGCTGGTGCTGGTTGTGACAGTAAGGTGATGATTGTTCTTGTGATGGTGATGCTGGCGACAGTGGTAAGGTGGTGGTTATGGCGGTAGTCACAAATAATTGGTGCTGGTGGTGAATTTGGGTTGGCTCGGGTGGAGATAAATAGTGTTTGTGACCAATTATTTAGGTGATTATGAACAATTTGTTAAATTGTGATCAATTAATTTGATAATTGGAGACCATAAAATAAGTAGTGACCTATAAATTTGTGATTTATGACCAAAAAAAAAAAAAATAAGTTGCCTATTAATTTTAATAATTTGTGATCGTGAAATAAGTTGTGACCTATAAATTTCAAATTTTATATTTTTAATTAATAAAATTTAATTACGACCTGATTTTTGAGAGTTTAAAATAAATTTTGAAATTGTATCTTTCATACACCTGAGATATGTATTGTTCCCTTATTTAAAATATCTAGTGAACTTGGGTTGATTATAAAAAAAAAAAAAAAAAAATCATGCTGTCTATTCGTAGGGCTTAGAACACATCACCCCACAATAGAGTTCGTGGGCTGCCGACGATTGCCCACTTATCCAAATGCTAAGCCGCTGAAGTAGTAGAGAATGGTGGATTAGATTGATTCCACAAATTCATCAGTGGAGGAATTGCAATACAGTGTATCCCTATTAGGGATTCTATTCTCACTATCGTATCTAGTCTTCTCTTTCTGTTGCAAAGTCATTCTACACATGAACACGAACACATCTTCCATTTCTAGAAAAAAAAAAGGTCACAAAATTAGCTGACAATTTACGTTCTACATGAAATTATATTAATACAAGCTGTGACTTTCGTGATTAGTTTGTAACTAGTCGAAAATTTCACAGAAATTATAAAAATCGCAATTTAAGTCGTAACAATATTCAATTTCTGCCTCAGTTAATTCACGGACCATAATGTCATATGAAGTCACAATCCGTCATCTCGTTAATGGAAGTCACAGAAAAGAAGTAACAATCCCTATTCCATTATCAAGGTCACAATTTATGGAAGTAAAAAAAAAATTATCATGAAGTTCTGTAAATGCATTTTGAAATTCATGTATGCAACTGCACTTTCGCTCATCGCATGTACTAAAACTGGGCCACGGTCACAAAAATACATAAAAACCTACGAATGTTACGCCCATATGAATAGGCAAATCAGAGTCGCGATGACATCATCGTGTGGCATGAAAAATAAATTGCGAATATGGAATAAAATCAGATTTTTTGTGAAGTCACATCAATTGAAGAACGATGAATGCAGAAAAGTTGGAATTTTGTCAAAAATCACGATATCCATACCAATGTATTTTGTA
Organism: Fraxinus americana; assembly: GCA_035079005.1. NCBI lineage: Eukaryota > Viridiplantae > Streptophyta > Magnoliopsida > Lamiales > Oleaceae > Fraxinus > Fraxinus americana. The sequence goes on along the minus strand of CM068714.1, from coordinate 2,790,686 downwards.
TAGATATTGTAGGGATTTGAATTGAAGAGAGAAAGTATAATAAAAGTCACAATCCATTAAATTAGGTAAACAATTGTGCTTAATTATTCTTTGCTTTTCAGTCACAATGTTTTCCAAGATTCTTAAAATTTACATGATTGTGACTGATTTTTCATTTACTTTTTATCTATACAAAATTTAAATTTTTAAACGACGTAGATGTTTATTAATAAGGCGTTTTCAAAACCTAGAATAATAATTCTTGATTCGATGCTGTACCAATTCGCCAGTCTCCAAATTAAAGCTAAGTTATGAATGCATTTTATAGGATAAAGAATTACATGTACCTTCAATCCATCATTGATGTACTAAAATATTCTCTATTATTTTCGTCAAAAAAAAAAAAAGAATTTAAATTAAATAACTTGGAAAAGTTTGGTGAATTTCCCATTATATTATTACATGATTAGAACAATAAAAGTGGTTTTTTATTTAATTGAATAATAATAAAAATAAAGCATAAGAAACATGATGCCGCCAGTGTGTTCCCCTTCTTTCATTCTTCAATAGAGAATAAAATCAAGAAAATCACAATTTATTTTTTTTCTCAGAAAAAAGTAACTTTAGTTGCATATTTTTCTAAGAATGAACTTGTTCGAGTGTGACATGCTGAGTTGTTATATGAATATTATAATTAAGGATGAGATTATTTAATTATGTGTACTTAAGCAAAGTTACGAGAATGAGGGATGGCATCGAATAATTAATAATAATGTACAGTGTTTAATTATTCTTATTATGAATGATTAGATTGGTGTTGATGAGGCGCTAACAAGTTGATTCCTTGTGTTCTTTAATATTCTATATTATTTTCCATCTAAGTCCTACTTTTTTTCCCCCTCACAATCATTGTTCATCATATAAAGTTTCTTTATTTGAAACCATAGGCCATCATTAGCACGGATTTTCTTACCTTAAAACATATTATAAAAAATGGGTTAATCCATTTGTACATAATGATTTGTACATAATAGATTACCATCTCACATAATGCGCGGGATCCACGTGTATTTAAAATTTTCGACAATGTGGTCACATCCCCATTGTGAGTAGTAGGTAAAATATTCGGTACATGTAGCATGATCCTATATAGTTATTTTTCTAATGCATATGTTATACATTTCCGTTTGAAAAATGCGAAAAAAGTTCCACCTTAATTAAATAAAGGATATATTGTGTATGTGGCTCTTATAGGGTGGAACACAGGTTTACTTGAAGAACATTCTGCTCTACTCCGGCATCAGCCTCTCGGGGTTTAATTTACTTTTTGTTTGGCGGGGACGTTTAATAGGTTGGGAATGCAGGGGCAACGCCTCTGCAGTACAGTATATGTGTATTTTTCTTGTATTGATCCAAAAATCTTGTATCAACTAGAGCTACAGTTAGTGTTAGTATATATGTATATTGATGATATAACCCTATTATTCACATTCAATAAAATATCTCCACTTCACTTCTTATGGATATAGATACATTGTCGAACCACGTTAAATCTTTGTGTTGATTTATCTCTTTCATTTTTCTATTATTGCGTAAAATCCAATAGAATAGATGATAAATTATAATGGATTTAACTACTTCACGTAATAGTTTAACCTTTTAGGGGTATCCATTAAGAAGGACATGACGTATTCTGTCTGGTAATGTTCGACAATTTTCTTGTTTCCACCACAATCACACTTCACACATGAGCACATAGGTCTGTAATTACTCAACTCTTCCCAGATAGTTTTCAATTTGGTAAAATAAACACCAACAGTCAACTGACCTTGTGCTAGATTCATCAGCTCACGCCGTAACTGGAATATGCGAGGTCCATTTCTTTGTTGAAATCTCTCCTTCAAATCAATCCATATATCATGAGCTGAAACAGAATATATAAGACTTGCAGAAATCTCTTTAGATACTGAATTGAGGATCCACGAAATGACGATATTATTGCTGCGAATCCAATTACTCAGCTGATCATCATCAACATTAGGTTTGGGCAAGGATCCATCTACAAACCCTAACTTGTTTTTCACTGAGAGAGCAATCACCATGGCTCTACTCCATGAGGCGTAATTATCACCAGTGAGGGGCTGTGACACAAGCACAAGTCCCGGACTCTCTGAGTGATGAATACAGTAGGGATTAGAATTATCGAAGATGACCGAATTGTTCATCGGTGATGTATTGTTTACTCTCGTCGACTCCATTGCAAAAAAAATCAATTGAGCTCAAAAATTGTAATCAATTGAGCTCAAAACGCAGGCAATAGAAGCATTTCTGCTCTGATACCATATTGAGTGAAGAATGAAAACAGAAATGGAAAATGGTGAAACTGAAGCACCAAGAAAAGATGAACTGGAAGAAAGGAAAAAAAACTCAATTTTATTATTCAACACTCATATAAGCTCGAGAGGTGATTACCACCTTTATTTATACAAGTAATAAGATCAGTAAAAAGATGAAAGAGGCGGGAAAATTAGTTACATAAAATATCTAAAATAAAAGGCATAAAACGTGGACTAAGCTGACTAAGCTGCCAGCTGGATTAGTGCTCTGTTATTGGGACCTAAGTTGGATGTATTAGGAAGGAAAATTCATGGTTGGCTCTTAATTAGACGATTGTCCTCAAGTAAGACGATGATCCTTGATAGAGCATGTAATCATTTGATTAGAGGTAGAGAAATAAATAGATTGCTAAAAAAATGCAAACAAATGCTTACATGAATTATATAACGTAGATAATAGACTTATAAATGATTGAACTACTTCACTTAATAAATTAACCTTTCTGAAATAGTACTTAAGTTCTCGACAAATATTACATTATAGCCCTTGCCCGAAGTCTCAAGATTTAGTGTGGAATTCGAAATCGATGATTCTCCTACAATCTTTGTTGGTAACCGATTCTACTATGTAATTGGAATTTCTTGAACGCAAATATGAATTACTCAATACCTTTCAATAATAAATGTAACAACAGCTAATAATTGCTTTGTATTAGTAGCTAATATTCCCAGCACAAGAAAACAAAGACGTGAAATTCAAGCATAAAGCTATAGCCTAAATGAATTTGTACAAGAAAAACCAAAAGTCAAAACCCAAAAAAATCTTTAATACAATTTTTGTACGATGTTGCATTAATCTATACTAATTTACAGCAAAGGATGGGCAATCTGATCAAATCTTGTTTCTTCTCTTTGCTTTAGTTTGATATCTTCTGCACACCTTAAAGTCCTCTCAATATGGTAACCTCCTCCAATACTCACTTCCCTCTCCAAATGGCAGCAGTAACTCTCGAAAACACTTACGTTCACATGCAACTTGAATTTCATCAAGAACAAAAATTCAACCTCTAACTTGTTCATTTCCTTTGTTGTTAATCCCCCTACTTGAGCGAAATAAGAATTTCTGTGATTCCTGTACAAAACAAGATAAAACATTTGTTAGACGGGGATTTTCTAAGTGCCCATATCGATTAATCGGTGCTACGTCGCAGAAATTTACTCCATTAAGCTCGTCTGGTAGTACTCAATAGTTATGCCTACTTGTTTACTTTTTCTTGCTTAGAAGTAAGTCAAATTTTGCTAACAAAAACTCAGTTGAGAAGAAAGTAACTTACATGTCTTCTACATATTTGGATGCCAACATTATTGTTGTAATGAGCAACCTATGCACATTCCTCCCGCCAATTCGAAACTCGGGATATAACTGGCAAAATCTATCAATATAAACATATGCAACAACATAAACAGATGGTCCAGCTCTAGTGTATCTGAAAATCCTTTCAAGGTAGGATTGGATTCTCATATCTGGTGTCTCGTTGCAGTCGAAAACCCGGGTTTTAGCAGATTTTGATGACAACGGAAATCTGCAGTTTTTAGCTATTCTCTCGTTCCTAGACAACGTTCTGTCTATAACAGAAGCCAGAACAGAAATGACCAGAGGGATGTTTGAATCTTGTTGGTATGAATATGAGTAGACATCATGTCTAAGTTTTCGTGGAGATATGACAGTTGAAGATAAGGCCATTTTTTGAAATGGGAATCGGCTGTTTTGTATGGATCAAAATTAGAGGTTTAGGAGGGATTTATATAAGAGGGAATAGAATTGGTACAAAGTAAGAGAGAGTTTCATTGTTTAAGGAATATAGTAATTAGTAAGAAAGTTAGGCCATTTGGAAGGTTGGTGCGATGGGATGAGAATATCAAATTACAAGATATTTCCCTCATTGTAAAGGTGAGGTCTAGACACACCAGCTACATTTCTGCTTAAAATAATTGCTGGATCACATAGAATAAGCTTAGGGGTGGAAAGCCGACGAGCTTCTCACCGGTTAGATGGGCTCCACTTGCGAGTGCTCGAGTTTTTACAACTTCATAATTTTCTTACAAATTTATAACTTCATTATACTTCGAGAAGTGAAAATACAATTTTCGACAAAAAAGAAAAAAATACCAACTTCCCTGAAGCGAACCAACTCGCTTGGTGGACTGAGTCGAGCAACTCGACTTCAACCATTTAACACTCCTAAATAAGCTACATGTGTATATCAAATAGGAAGTCGCGTATAGACATATAGCCCTTGTTTTACAGTCATTTTAAAAGAGAAAATAGAGTTTTGGATACTTTTTTTTTTTTTTGGAGAAAATGTGATTAAAAAGTAAGAAATTTTTTTTTAATTTACGTGCAAAATATTTTATCGTGGAAATGTATGGTTGAAAATGAATATGTGAAAAAAAATTGTCAAACAGGGGCATAATATGGCCTATGGGCATGCTTATATTTTTTCAGACATGACATTATACTCCTAATGAAGTTTGGATAATGCTTGTGTGCCAAAAAAATGTATCACATAGAGAATGACAGAATATGTGTTGGCATGACGTGATTTGACGAAAAAGTTGACTGTGTTTTAAACAGTCCAATCATAAATTATCATGTGATATTATGTTAAATATTATGTCAACCATTATGTTTGTAGAGCATGATTGAGGAAGTTTACATTTCAAACGGTTTAATTCCAAGTTGCACAGGCGAAAGGACTTCCTGGCCCAACACGGAACACGGCCAGCAGGCCTGGCCAGCCTTGCAACACCCAAAATAACATTATTTAAAATTTACAATAAAGTTCAAGAAAATCTAATCTAATTGAAAGGTGATTATTAATTTGAGATCAAATCAAGTACAAATTTTGTACAATATCACGAGTACAGATACCTTAATGTCAGAGGCTCCCACGCTCCTCCGTCTGTCCTATACTGTGGTGTGTGGCTGACAAGTGGAGAAAGAAATTTGAACAAATGAATTATGGACCAAAAAAATAGTGTAATAACTCTCATTTTTGAAATTTGAGAGATTGCCTTGGAATGAAATATTCATATCACCTTTCATTTGAATCAAGAAGTAGAAGAGCTCATAAATATTTGCCCGATTTTATGAAAATGAATTTTTAGGAGAATGTATGGTTAAAAAATAAATTTACATTAATTACATTCAAAATAATTTTACTGAGAAAATGTATGATTAAAAATGATTATTTTTTAACAATGTCTTTTTTGTTGAAGTGGCACTTTTTTCTCGCGATCGACAAGCATCTACAATGCATTCTATGGACAATAGTTAAAGTAAAGAAGTTATAATTTTTAACCAATTGAATACAATGGACCCCAATGCGGCAATGCCACATAGATTATTCTTAGCACTAATGGAGTTGGATAATAATATTTGGACATATAAAGTTTTTCATTCTATTTAACATTAATCTCTAATGAATGGACATGTAATTCAAATGGAAAATTCTATTTGTAAAATTCAAGGTTGGCAACCTCTCAAGTGGGGTCCTCATGTTTAAAAAATTAAAAAAAAAAAAGTGGACTCCCCCATATGCTATAATGTTACGAAATATGTCGTGTTTTAAGTAGAATAATGTTATTCAGAATCATTGATGTCAATCATCAGTTTAGGTGACAACTGCATGACATCAAATGATATATTTAGTTAAATGTAATATCATATGATTCATTTAATTGAACCTCTCAAATGTGACCACTTAGACTGATGTTAGATAACATTACTCATGTAATTATGTATATCAATGTTCAATTATATGGGCCTAGTGTTATTGGACCATGTTTAAATATTTGGACATTTTAACATCGGCAATATTGGTCATATTCTCCAAATTTATGGACATGTCCAAGTGGGCCTTCCGCTCTAAGTCTCTTCAAGCCCTTTTTGTTTCTTGTAATCCCTTGATTAAAACGTAATTCCATTCTTTTCGTCTAAATGGACCCTTGTCCTTGATTTAGTTTAGGGGAAAATAAGGGAAGAATACATAAATCCTACTTTTACTTATACACATTTTAAAATTAAAGTTAGATGTTTTAAATTTCAAAAATCAGGTTTTTATTTAAATTTATTTATGAATTAATTAATTAATTATATGTTTTATTAATAAATATATAACAGTCACAGATATATACAATTTGGTCACAATTCGAATTTTTTTAGGTCACAATTCGAAAATTTCATACGTCACAATTTGTTCATCGGTCACAACTCAAAAATTTAAAAGTCACAATTTTTTCATCGGTCACAAATTACAAAATTTGTAAGTCACAATACTTATTTACGGTCACAAACATCCCATTAATCAATTTGCAAGTCACAAACTAACCAAATTCTTGGTCACAAACAACCTAATCAATTTGTGACCACCCCCGAATCATTTGTGACCAACACTTCGCCACGACCACCACCTCCAAAACCACCACCGCCAACACGACCACAGCACACCACAATCGTACCGCCGCCTCACGCACCGACACCTAACCATGGCACCCACGAACACCAACCCAAACTGTACACCCAACAAAACTCACCCAACCACCTCCACCACTACACCAAACCGTCCCACCACCACCTTCACTGCGCCACCACGCAATCACCACCCAAACACCACACCACCCACAGACCCCATCCACAACTGAAAACACAGCCCAAAAACCCAACTCCACTTCACCAGTAAAAACACAGTAGCCGACCACAACTGAAAACACCGCATGACGCACGACGTACGCAGCAGCCGCACCACCCAAACACCACTACAACCACCGGACCACCACACCACCACTAGCACCAACACCCATCCAACAAAAAAAAAAAAAAAAAAAAACTACAGATCACCCGGGAAGCAAAACTACAGATCGCCCCCTCACCGTACAAAACAAAACTACAGATCCTAGAGGCGACGGAGAGCTCTTCACGGACAAGATCTCCAGTGGCGATGTGGGGGCTACTTCGCCGGATGTGAGAGAGAGAAGAACGGTGCAGGCGGTAGAGGGGAGTGGAGGCGGCGATGGGTGGAGAGAGGGAAGTGGAGGCGGCGACGGGTGGAGATACTCTCGGAGTGGCGGCAACGAATAGAAATGGGGGAAAGAATGGGGAGGGTTTGTTCCTAGGGTTTGATTAGATTAATTATATAAAAAAAAGGTTTTTAAATTTTTAATTAAAACCTGATTTTTGAAATGTTAAACTTGTAACCTTATTTGTGAAATTGAAAATCTAAAAGTAGGTGTAGGTGTAATTTCCTCGGAAAATAATTATAAATCAGGTGTATAGTTTACACTAATTCACAAATCAAGTTTATAATTTGAAAATTCAAAGTTCAGGTATATATATTATAAAGTAAAAATATTTATTAATTAAATATAATAATGGTCACATATACATAATTATATATCACAATTTATTAACTAGTCACATATTATCAAATTAATTTATTATAGATTATTTTGAGGTCACAAATCAAAAATTTTATAAGTCACAGATTATTTCGAAGTAAAAAATCAAAATTTTTATAGGTCACAATTTATTTTATTGGTTACAAATAAAAAAAATTACAGGTCACATGTTTTTAGATTTGTTGGTCACAAATTACTTTCCAAGTCACATGTTATCAAATTTTAACGTCACAATTTAATACTTGGTCACATGTAACCAAGTAATTGGTCACGTACACCAAATAGTGGTCATACACCACCGTCCAAACAGCCACCGCCACCGCCTCCGCTCGTCTTCGTCGCTACGAGATCCACCACCATCCCATCACTATCGCCACCACCACCACCATCGACACCAACACCACACATCACCACTACCAAATCGTCGTTACTAGATCCAATAACTGCCAACAAAAATACAACCACCACCACTATCCAATCTCCGGCCACCACCACCACTAACAATCCACATCACACCACAACCACCACCCAACAAAAAACCTAAACCCGTCACGGCTACACCACACGGCCACCACCATCAACTACACACAACAAATAAAACTCCATAGTCAAACCACCAGGACGTCACTGGTGCGCCACTGGCTGCAGAATCACCACCTCACCTTCACATCAGCAATGCCCTGCGGCAGCCACAAATCTGTCTGAAAATGTCCCCAGCACCACCGCTACTGTTAAAAGAGGAGATACTGTTACAAGAGAAAGCCGGTGCACAATCTGAACTCTAGCAGCGGCGAGGGCGATGTCGCTGAAGCCATTGCTCGACTCTCCGCCGACGGGAGCTCCTCAATGGCGACAGTAATCTAAAGAAAATGGAGAGGATAGAGAGAGACGAGGAGAGAAGGAGAGGTGGATGAAAAATGATTTAGGGTTTGGGATTAGGTATGGTGGGAATAATATTTAATTTTTAAATCAATACCTGAATTTTGATTAAAAAATCTTCTCACCTGATTTTTGTACTCTAAAGTTGAAATGCTTGGAATTTCCTCTAAGTTTAGATGCAAATGGAATGATAAGTAGTATAGAAAAGTAAGTCCAATAGAACCTTTAATTTTAGCGGTGGAAGAAATAATTCTTAATCAATCGGAATAAAGAGATTGACATAAGATTATGTTTGACTAAGTTTATTAAAAGTAACTTTTAAATTTTAAATTTAGCTAAACAAATTTGTAGCCTTGAAAGTTATTTTTAAGTGTTTTTCCAAATATGTCAAGCTTTTGTTTAGAAGGTGTTTCTTTTTCGATCTTAGTACAAAAGTTGGCCTTTGACAAAGCTTAAAGAAGTTATGCATTTATTACTTATTTTCTTAAAAGCTTATGATTAAGCAACTTTTGTTTTAACTTCGAGATCAAAAGATTTGTCTCGACAAATTAAGTTTTGGCTGAATAATCTCATCGAACAATATAACCAAAAAAACAACTATTGAAGATAGACTTAAATAAGAAGAGCTAACGATAAGGTCTTCACATCGTTTTGGCATAGTGGAGGACACAAGGCGGAGTAATTAGACCTTTGTTTGGAATATCCATAGATTATCATTTATTGATAAATAGGACTGATATGAGACGTGTTTTAGGGTATTGTAGAGAGAGTGGTATTTCTGTTTATGCTTTTTAAAATTACTTGTTATACCAATAAATTTTATTTTTTTGGAAAAATGAATCCGAGCATGATTAGACTGAATTAAAAAATAAAAATTATCAATCAATTCTACTCAGTAGTGTCTAATACGTGACCAATTGACAAGACTGCACGATGCCTTGATAGATCTAAGATTTTGAGCAAAAAGTTTGTGGTTATCCCAGTGACCAAGCGTTTCCTCCATTTTCCAATCATTTATACTCGGTCATCTTCTATACCGTTGCACAATGTGTGTTGAAACATCAAAATCGTAATCTCAATCCTTTATTCATAATGGTCTCACTGCATAAAGGCGAAAGTCACAAGTCCCATCATTAATGCATTCAATTCTTCCCATTCTTTTCCTTTCTTCTTAATTGGGACACGAAATTTCAACATTTACATCCATGTGTGAGTGTGTGGGTGAGAGTTAGTGTAAGGTAAATCTTCGAAAACTCGACCCTCATGCAATTGAATCGACGTATCTTAATAGTGTTTAAAGACTAATTTCTAAAATAGTTTTCTCTTTCGAAAGATTTTTAGAGGAAGCCACGTTAAGTCAGCTTCATCTGAAACTTCTTCCAATTAGAAGAAATATTTTTATAAAACTAATCAAACGAGTTTAAAAATAACTTTTGAGTCTTAAAAGTGCTTTTCAAAAATCATTCTTAACGGGCCTATGTCGGCACACTTAATGTTCAATCATTCATTCATTTGTATGTTTATCCTTTAGAAAACATTGCATGTTATATGTCTCAATATATTAATAGAACAAGATATATATGCCTTGTACCTACCTTAATTTGGTACATGATTGTTAGAAGTTCCTTTTTATTATTTACAAAATTAATTAAGGCGAGCTTTGGTAATTATTTTATGGATACAAATACAAGTAATTAGTTTCTCTCTCTCTCTCTAGCTAGTTAATTAATAGTTAAAACTTCATAAATGGTGTATAGTGTTAAAAACAAGACATGATATACACGTGGGCATTTTTAAGAATTTCAACTTTTAACATTTTACTGTTTAAGATCAAATTAGAGCAAGCAAATTCCTAAATTCAAGTTTTGATGTTATCTATTTGGGTCGGACTTTGATGAAAAAAATGAATCACGCCGAAATATAAGGGAGGGTGTCGAAAACGATAATTTAACAAAAAGAGTTTTTGAAATCCCTCGTTGCCAATCTTTTTTTGAAAATTTTACATGTCAAATATTTAAGTGAATAAATTGTCCTACACGGTAGAGATCATGGATTAACTCCAGTAAAAAAAGACGTGTAGATGGAGCAACTCATCAAGTTTCCATTACAATATGATCCAAACAAGGAAAAGTACTTGATATTCATCTCGAAAACATTCGATTAGAAATATGGCTTTCAAGTTAAGTTTCGAATAATGGAGTGCACGATGATATAAATATTAACAAATCAATTATAACACACTAGATAAACTTGAAATCTAAAATGTATAGGTATTTATCCAAAAAAAATTCCAATATTTCTAACACTTTTGCAAAAAAAATAAATTTATACATTTTTTACACTCCTTTTACAATCTAACAGAGGAAATAGATAAGTAAAAGACATCATAGGATTGGTGAGTTAACGAAAAATAAATAAAAATCATATCTTATACAGATTAAAATAATTTCAATTTAATTAAAAACTCATTTCTAGTTTTGCTCTCGCATTAACTACTTGGAGAAAAAAGAACATGCTGTAGGCACACATTTCTCCATGTTTTTGGCAATTTCTGTACGTTGGACTCAACAGTAAAGAACATGATTATAGAATAATAACAATATTGAACTCATATTCTCCAATACTATATATACCAAACATATCCTTCATGATTAATTTTTTGAACCAGGACCATTTTGTTGTTGGAACTGTTGATACAAAGTTGCCATCCTGCTATAAGCATCAATGTTCATTGGCTGCAATTTCAGATCAATCGGAACTTGTTTAACTCGATATGATGGGAAATTGTAACTACAAGAGAGAAACACGTGACAAAATTTATTACCTGTGATTGGCATGCTAGGAATGTCGATAAGGGGTCTACTGGCATTACTGAAGTTGGTGGCAAATGATCCCCGGGATTATCCCATGATGGCACAGGCACGAAGGCTGCCGGAGGAGGAGATAGAACTGGAGGCATTCCGGCACGGCCAATTGTGTTGATGTCCATGAATCCCATTCCCATTTGAGCCATTCCCATTCCGGCCATTCCCATGGGAGACATCATAGGCATTTGAAGCTGTTGTTGCATTGCCAAAGGCAACATCATAGGTGACACGTTCATTCTACTCATCATCTGAACTTGAGCTTGCAGTTGTTTCAGGTATTCTATTACTTCATCGAGCATCGAGGCTTTATCCACCTTGATAATGTTTAGTACTATGAGATGTTTGTACAATATTCATCGAGTCATATTTAATAAAATGTACTAAACGTGCTTGACTCGATTCATTTATGATGATGTCATTGAAACAATTTATCCATTCAAGGGATCGCCAAGCATAAGGTGTTTCCCCACCTAGACCAAATTTATGTGGTAACGTATGATTTGTCTTCATAACCAACAACTTTCTGTCTAGTTGTCTTGTCTGTATAGCAAGATTTATGTGGACTGGGATCTTTATTAAAATTACCATGTGAATGCATCAAAATGTATTGCACAACTTTTCACAACATTGTGTGCAACAGCAGAAGCAGTCTATACTTTGAATAATTAAAGCCTTCAATTTATTTAATTAATACCAGATTTTTAGTAGATTTTAATAAAAATTAATGTAATGTATGGTTGAAAAGTTGATAAAAGTTGTGAATCCCATGAATTGTGTAGTTAAAAATGAATTTGAAGAAAATGAGTTTTAAAAAATCGAGGCCAAGCATGAACTTAATTGGTAGGTTATAATATATATAATTAGTAAAATGAGGGAATATTAGAAAGTGAAAATTGCTTAATTAATATTTATGAAGTGAAATATTTATACCTTGCTGGAATTGGGAACCAACTTCTGCAGAGTCTTCATCCTTTGATTAATTTTGTCTCTTCTTTTCTGAGACATCAATAGATTTATCAGTATGAACTTGTTTGATGTATATTTTCTAGAATAAATTTTATGAAAAAGTGGTTCTTTTTAAAAAATGTGGTTGAAAATAAGGAAAAGTTACGAGTCTACGTACAAAATTATTTTATTGAGAGAATGTTGCAATTGAAATGAGTTTTAAAAAAAGCAGAAAATAATATTTTTTTTTCTTTTTTTAGAAACAGTTCATCGCGCACGCGCACACACATATATATGCACTCGGAATAGCATAAGAAGACTCATTGCCAAGAATGTTACCGCATTAGATCTTCCAATAGATATAACATTTATTAATCAAAGAAAATTACGAAAAATTCCTACACGTTCAGACTGGTTGTGAATTGCAGCTGCGCGGCTCCTTTTGGTCGAAACCGAGGATTTTCCATGTCCTTTCTTCTTCCTCTCCTCGTCACCTGCCTCAGTCTATAAATTAACAGATAAATAATCAAAACTGGAAAAATTGCACATTGAAAATGTATATAATGTAACAATAATCACCTGGTAAATGATAGGACAAAAGAGTACAAATTTGTATTTTTGAAGAAATTATAACACATGTATAACTGACAAGTACATACGTACTTACCCTTGATATGCTGTGACAAACCGAGTCAAGGTCCTCTGCAGTTTTGGTACAATCTTTGGCGGAACTGGTGTTTTCCGGCGAACCCAAAGAAGCCGTGGAGGTGAACCGCGCGCACAGTTCTTTATCGGAAGTGTCAAGTGTCACTTGACAACTCTCTCTCCCACTCATGCTTTGCTCAGGTCTCGGCCATTTGTGTGAATTATTCATTCCCACACGTACCATCCTTGAGCGCCTTAAAGTGGTGGCGCCGGCGCCGCTGCAGGATCCCACACCGGTGGAGCATCCCACCACGCACGTGCCAATTCCGGGCACGGATTCCATCACTTGTGTAGCTGAAGTTTCTTGATTGTCATTTCTGCCCATATTATTAGTGCATGGCACTAGGAAATCGGCTACTGAAGCACCGACGGCATGATTAACCAGAGAGCGGTGGTTATCAATCCATTTCACCAGCTCGCAACCACCGATTCCACCACCGTCCATGGTTGACTTACTTTCCTGGAGGCGGGTGGCTTGGTTGACTATTGACTCAAGGGTTCCACCGGCCCGTGGCTTATCCCAAGTGTACTTTGCGGGGGAGGAATTGGTAGTAGTTTTATTAGGCACCCTCGAAGGGCCTAAACCATGCATGGCTAGCTGCCCATTTTCCCACGTTAACTCTGCTACTTCATAGTCCAACCTGCAGTGTAACAAGAACATAAAAACCACAATTCATCTTTATCATATGTAGTATTTCAAAGATGTAATACAGAGAGAGATTACGAAGGGACGTGAGTGGTCAAGGAATTGGAGTTTGAAGGAGCAGGAAGAGCGATCCTAGGAGTGGTGGGATTCTCATCATGCTCCGAGCTTGGTACACACTGATTCATCTTCAAAGAAACACAGTTACACAGCTAGACTTCCATATTTTCTGGGAGAAAATAGTCAAGGATGTAACGAAAATGAAAAAACAAGAGAAAATCTTTTTCTTTGTGTCCAATATATATGTGGATGTGGACTATTGAAAATTAAAGGACAAATTGTGATTCGTAGAGATAAGAACAAACTAAAATTGAGAGAGATACAATGCATGAATGTACATGTGGTCTCCATGAATAGAGAGGAGTATATCTCATTGAGAGAGAGAGAAATTTTGGGTATCTTTTTGAAAGAGAATTTGTGGGCGGATCTACTTTAAATACATTGAAAAATACGTCATATAGTAATTTCAATCATTAGAATTAGATACCGTTACCGAGTGTGTACGGGTGTTGTGTGTACCGTATCAACTTGAGATTACTTTTCATTGCACTCATTTCATCATGGAATCGAGCTTAAATGAATCAATTATGTTACGTGTACAATGATGGTTGACAATCATGATTTGACACTATCACATTCATTTATTTTTCAAAAAAATCAAAATCTATTTTTTTAAATCAACATTCCAGATTTTACCGCATCAAACATTGTCAATTATCATTATACAAGTTGATTAATTCTAAATTAATACTTGAAGTTGGAAAATGTATTTTGCCCTGATTGATAGGAATTAAAATTAGATTTTTAATATATTTTGATAAAAGTTTATAAAATATGTGACTGAAAAGTTGTGGAACCCATGAAATATGTGGTTAAAATTAATTGTTGACTTTGATTTAGATTAAAATCTAAATTTTAATCCATACCAAATATGGACTTTGTAATAGTGATTTTTTTTTTTTAAAGAATGTGTGGTCAGATTGTACTTTGCCTATTTATTCTTTTTTTTTTTTTTTTTTTTTATCGAGTCAAAAAATATTCGAGTTATAAAGTATGAACTACCCCCTTGCTGTTGCAATACCTCCTAAAAAGAGTTTCCCTTGGACTACGAACGGGAAAGGATGAAAGCGAGTCGGTATGCTAATTCCTCATCTGCAAATCAGCCCTTCCCGTAGGGTATTTTCTCAACGAATAAGTAATTGTAGGAGCTAAATCTTGATATAATTTGAAAAAGCAAACAAGAGGTCCTAATCGACGAAATGCTTCGGGGAGTTGAAAATAAGCATAGATCCGGAGATTCCCGAATAGGGCAACCTTTCGAACTGCTGCTGAATCCATGGGCAGGCAAGAGACAACCTGGCGAACTGAAACATCTTAGTAGCCAGAGGAAAAGAAAGCAAAAGCGATTCTCATAGTAGCGGCGAGCGAAATGGGAGCAGCCTAAACCGTGAAAACGAGGTTGTGGGAGAGCAATACAAGCGTCGTGCTGCTTGGAGAAGGAAGGCTAGAATGCCAACAAGCGTCTATTATTGAATTCACCCGATCCGATAGTACCCATTTTGGGAACGTCCAGTGCCAAAGTCACTGAATGGGTAAGTCGCAAATCCCTGGACTATGTAATCTGTTGGGTTACGGGCGGGCATTTTACCAGAGGTTTCTAATCTACCCTTGTGTGATTCCTGTTGAAGCATATACTCGGGGGTGGGTGTAGGGCAGACGATTTTAAAGTAGACTCCCCATTCATTAGATAGAGAAGATCACCAAGATTTCGTGATTCGCTGCCGAACTTATTCCAATAAGAGAGCTCGGATCGAATCGGTATTGATATAGCTAGGATTTCCAGAAGAAGATGCCATTCGTTTGATGAGAAATAAAAAGACTGAATACGAAACCAAAGATACTAATATCTTGGCAGCATTCCGAGTAACTCCTCAACCTGGAGTTCCGCCTGAAGAAGCAGGGGCTGCGGTAGCCGCCGAATCTTCTACTGGTACATGGACAACTGTGTGGACCGATGGACTTACCAGCCTTGATCGTTACAAAGGGAGATGCTACCATATTGAGCCCATTCCTGGAGAAACAGATCAATATATCTGTTATGTAGCTTACCCTTTAGACCTTTTTGAAGAAGGTTTGGTTACTAACATGTTTACTTCCATTGTAGGTAATGTATTTGGGTTCAAAGCCCTGCGTGCTCTACGTCTGGAAGATCTGCGAAGGGAAACATGCAAAATTATTTTATTGGGAAAATGTATAGTTAAAAATGAATTTGAAAAAAAAAAAGAATATTAGAGAATGAGGCTCAAATATGAACTTAGTCTAATATTTTTTTAATTATCACTAGGACTGAAACACGGCAATCAAATTCAACTCTAACGTCGAGTTAGTTTATTGCGAGAAAATCCGACCGAATTTTATTACTTGTACTATAGGTTATTTACGTGACCTTTTTGTGTCTACGAAAATATTTGTGAGTGGCTTCATTTAGAAGCAATGACTTATCGTGTTAATAATGACCTAACTATTAAGGGCCTGTTTGGTAGGAATTCTCATTTTCTACAGTAAATCAATTCTCATTTTCAACCACACATTCTTCAATAAAATAATATTTTCCATCACATCAATAATTTTTTCTTCTTTTTCAACCACACATTTCTCATCATATCACTATTCAAAATCAATTTTTCCCCCAAAAAATCCCTACCAAACAAGCTCTAAAAGTACTGCGTACTAAATAAGCACTTAATCGTTGATTAGTTTGAAGAATTGCAATAACCATAAATCGAACAATATTATACTTCAAGAGTAATATATATCCTAATTCTTGACTGAATTCTAATAACCACTTTACATATTGAATGCAGCATTCAGCTGACACTGTGGAGGAATATTCTAGGCATAAACTATAAACAGAGCTAAATGGGGAATTGCATAATTGAAGAGTTTGTAAGCACATGTACATGAAAGAGTCAGATTAGGCGTGGGGAACCCAAACTTTGGACTGCAAAAGGAAGATTGTCATTTGGCAAATTGCTCGAAACGAATTTAACTTTGTATGATTGATCGACGATTATTAACATTAAGGCTATTTGAAAGTGAGTCATAGACTTCGGACCATGAAAGGTGATGCAAGATGTTGGCTCGAATTTGCATTTTGGAGGCGCGATTTAGAAAAGACGCATTTCTCTATAAAGAATTAAATCATAGCCATTGAGGATTAAGATTCACCATGGCATTTGATCCTTGCTTCTCTCATTTATTAGGGTAACGTCGAACACCTCTCTCTCTCCCCCTCTACAAAGTTAAGCACGTCTTTCTCTCTCAAAATGATTACTATGTGTATTGATTTTCTTTGTGAAAACTTCTAATTTCTTGTGGATAATCATTGTGTTGTAGTCTGAATTGAGCGAGAAACTATTGTAAGGAGAAAGCGTGAGCGTGGTATAGTTTTCTATTATACCAAGTGTTTGTAATATTTGAATCACATAAAGCGGAATACATATATACTGAAAAAGTAAACAGAAGTCGAGGCAGAGTGCACCAAACGGAATGATGCATCGACCTTTGGGGTTTGTAATTTACTAATTGATTGACATGGACACAGGTTGGGTGCGGGGGCTTAGCTCCCGTGATACGGTACATGGGTATTTTAGATTTTTCCTAATATTTTGTACGGTATAGGTTAATATATACGTTGTAACCCTATTATTTTCGCATAGTGAAAATCATAGCTACTTCGTTTTCGAGAATGTATGCCTATTGTCGAATCATGTAAAGAAAGAAAATACGTAGATTTTCATTTTTGCCTCACATGACACAACACCAAGATACATCAAGAATCCATTAATAGCAAGTATAAAAGGTAGTGGATAATAGCCATGGATCGAAGAGGAAATGAGACCACTTAAAACAAAATTGAAGTTGGGAATTAGTTCCCAATCTCAAAAACGGAAGTCTGCAGTAGATAGTAAGTGGATTTTTAAAGTTAAGAGGAAACACTGCAACTTAACCATTAAGATTTAATTCAAGATTAGTAGTAAAGGCTTTACTCAAAAAGAGGGAGTATGTTACAATGAAAATGTTCTCCTACTGTTAAATGAAATAATTACGAAAATAAAATGAGATTTATTTTCAGAATTTGATACGGAAGATTTTACGAATGAAAATGATTGTGGATATATCTAAGCCCTTGTTTGGGCTATATTTTTCAAAAAATATATTTTTTAAAAGTTCATTTTCAACTGTACATTCTCCCATAAAATAATGTTATAGTAACTCAAAAAAATTTCTTATTTTTTGACCACTCATTCTCCAAAAAAATCACTATTCCAAAATACATTTTTATCCAAAATCTCATTTTAATGGAGTTCAAACAGTGGTTAAAGCATTGTTAACATTGACTCGGACTCCTCATACTATTAAGTGCTTGCTAAGTTTGCTGTGATGAATGCAAACTGAGTATGTTTCACATTATAGGGAACCATTTTAACTTGAGTAAAAATGAGTGTCCCAAATCTAGGGCAAGACAAAACCGAATCGATTGATTCTTTTTAAGTTAAATACTTGAATGGTATATGAACCGAAAAACGATGGATTCGGTTTGATTCGGTTCGGTTCTCAATTCTAGACCATGAACCGAAGAGCCGAATATCTTTAATTTTTTTGTCGTAAATAAGTCAAATTATTTTTTTATATATATAAATTTGATAACTAATTTATTTAGCCCAAACAAAAAATAAGATTTTCCTATTTCTAATTTTCAGCCCAAGTCTAATTAATCAAATTAACCTAAATTTTACTCAAATCTCTTATTCTATCGTAGTGTAGTTTCTATATGGAGAAATCGAATTGGAAACCTCTATTTATTATCGCGAGCTCGCTATTTTCATTTTCTTGTGATTTTAATTGCCAAATCTATGAGAACTCAACAAAGAGAGACTCAAAAGATATCACGGGATTTGATTACGCTATTTTGTAAGAGCTAAAATTGAACATGTCATTAGTTGAATTAATGTAGCATTGTTGTAAATATAAAAAAAATTAATTATTGTACAAAACCCGAGAACCGAACAGTTCCATAATTAAATTTAGACCTGACGATGTCATTTGCTAAATACCCCGAAAATTCGGCTTCTGTTCGGTTGTCGTTAGAATTGAACCGGACTATGTCTAACCTAACCCAAATTTGAAGATAGAATAGGACTATATGAATAATAAGGGGTTAACTTTTAAACAATGTGGAGAACATATTAAACTTAAGGAATATGTTGATGTTGATTATGCAACAAATAGAGATAGCATAGTCCATAACTGCCTATGTGTTTACTCTTAGTGATGGGTGTGTAAGCTAGAAATCTCAACTTCAACATATTATGGTCTTATTTACTATAGAATCTGAGCATATAGCATCCATAGAGGCTGCAAAAGAAGCTTTATGGCTTCAAGGAATTTTAAAGAAATTGGTTTCAGCCAAAAAGGTGTTACTGTATATTCAAATAGTCAATTAGTCGGTCAATTGTTTATGTAAGAATCTCGTGTTTCATGAGAGAAACGAGCATGTGGATGTTAGGTTACACTTCATGAGAGATACTGTTGCTAAAGGTTTGGTAAGGCTTAAGAAAATACCTTCCCAATTTACCCCATCTGATATGGAACCAAGGTTTTACCATTAAGTTTAAGCACTCTTTAGCTTACTTGATATTAATACATGTTGGTTGATCTAATTTTTAAATTAGGTTTATTGAATATGTACTGATTTGTTTTGGTCATTGCAGGTACACGAGACCTTAAAGCTCAATAGTGTAACATAGTTAGGTGCACTCAGGTGATGTCAAGAAGTGATTGCTTGTATCAAGGTGGAGATTGTGAAAGGTGATACAGCAGTTGGCTCAAAGTTTCATTTTTAGAGGCATGACTTATAAAATGTGTGTCTCTTTGAAGAATTAAATCATAGTTGTTGATGATCAAGATCCATCACTGTCATTGATCTTGAGTATAAAAGAATTGCTTCTTTCATTGTTAGGGTTACGTTGAATCCTATTTCCCTCTCTCTACAAGGCTATGGACAATCTCTCTCTCAAAAGAGGTTATTCTCTGTATTTATTTTCTTTGTGAAAACTTGTAGTTCTTATGGATAATCATTGTGTTCTGAATAGACTGAGAAATCATTAAGTGGAAATCTGATTCGGTTTAAGATAAATCGATTGTTACCAGATTGGTTTAGAGCAAAACTTAATATCATATTTGCATTAGGAGAGATTAAAATATGTGCTTGTGTGAAATATGATTAACTTGACCACTTTGGCAATTACATTACATTTGTAATAAATGTGTATGATCCATCGGCTGAATTACTCACCTACCGATTGAACTATTGACTCGATGATTCAATGATTTGTCCGGATCGAGGACCAAATCCGATATGATAATTATGGATAATAGTGGTTTTAAACCCATACCTAATTGTAGATAATATATTGTTTTCCTTGTTCAATTCCTTTTCTAATTAAATTTTATTTGCCTTATCCATGGTTTATAATCGCATTAGTCATCATATGCAGGGTCATTCATGTGGGTATCTTAGTCTACAACCTTGTATCACTAGACAATGGATTAGGTTTTGTAATTAGTAAGTTAATGGTGGATTTTGTAATCTTCCTTGAGGAAAGCAAGTTGATCCCGACAGCAATTTAAAATTTCAAAGATAAGGTTTGAGAGGACGATGGTCACCCATTTCACATCTTACAAGTCATGTTTCGAATGTACTATCAAATAAAGTTAGCCTATACGATAAATAATAATTTCGCTATTTGCATATGAAATTATTTCACAGGAATTAATAGGAAACTTCTTAATTTAAAAGGAGAAATTACGACATTTCAATCTACTTATTTTACGACGATGAAGCTTAGGACAATAGTGTTAGATATTTTATCATTTTGCATGTGTTATCTTTTGTTTTGCGAATGTTTTGCCGCCCCGACTAGTGTTTGCCGCTACACAACGGGGATCGACCTGCCCAGTCAGGTCGCGGGGGTCGAGGGGGCAGCGCCCCCCATGGGGACACACCTATTCAAAATGTTGCCTCCAACAGATGCGTCCATTCATTTCAAGGGACACACCTATTCAAAAGGTTGCCTCCATTTCTATATATTCTGGGCGAATTCTCATTTGCAATGACATTAAAAAAATTCATTATTTTCTATTCTTCTCTCTTTTCTCTTAGCATCATCAGTTTCATTATAAAGTGTTTTCTTGGTTTGATCAAATAGCCACAATTTGAATCAAACGCCTCCATTGTATCCTGAGAGAGATTTTCTATCATACCCCGGTCGTGATTTTGTTGGAAAGGGGAGAAACATCTCTTAAAAGATAACGTTTTTCGTGTCTTGGAGTTCATTAGTTTTTCCAGATTTTATTACATATTTCCAACAGTTTTAAGAGATGTCTTCGTTTCAAGATCTGGCAGTAAATGAATCTGTGGCACCTTCAATTAAAGTTATGAATCAGGATTTGATTCGTCTTGATCGGTTTGATGGACATAACTTCACGCGTTGGCAGGAGAAGGTTTTATTCTTCTTGACAGCAATCAAACTGTCCTACATTCTGAGTGATGATCTTGCGCCTATTCCAGAAGAAAAAGCAGATGATTCAGATGAACGGAAGAAGGAATTACAGGAACAACGGAAGAAACGGAAGGATGATGATTTTCTGTGCAGAGGCCATATTCTGAATGCACTATCGGATACTGCTTACAGCGCACACAGGACTATCGGAACAGCAAAAGAATTGTGGCTGGCATTGGACAACAAGTATCGTATTGAAGAGGCAAGCAACCAGAAATTCTTGATCGGTAATTACTTTGATTTCAAGATGACGGACAGTAAGTCTGTTCTTGCCCAGGTACATGAATTACAAATTATTGTTAGTAATATTAAGAATGCTGAAATTGTCTTGCCTGAAGCATTTCAAGTTGGTGCCATTATTGCAAAATTACCAAGTTCATGGAATGGCTATAAAAAGAAACTCAAACATGATGAAACCAAGCATACCCTGGAATCCCTCATGCGCCATTTACGTATTGAGGAAGACTCTCGTAAACGAGATAATAATGATCAAGTGGCAGAAAAGGCAAACGTGGTTCAAGGAAATCATAAGGATAACAAGAAGCGTAAACACTCCAGTTCTAAGGGAGATTATGCAGGAACCTCTAAGAAAAAATTCAAGGGGGATTGTTTCTACTGCAAGAAACCTGGTCATACTGCTCGTGAATGCCGACATCGAATAAAAGACGAGAAGGCAAAGCATGAGAAGACAAAAAATGATCAAGTAAATGTGACTGATGGAAATTATGATCCAAATCTTGTTGCTGTGGTGGAAGAAACCAACTCAGTCGAAGTTGAAGTAGGATGGTGGCTGGATACCGGGGCTACAATTCATGTATGTAATGATATATCTCAGTTCAAGACCTACAAAGAATGCACCGGTGGGGGAGAGGTAAAATGGGTAACAATGTTCGTGCCAAAGTTGTTGGAATTGGATCAGTTGAACTGAAATTCACTTCGGGAAAGAATTTGACTTTGGCAGAAGTTCTCCATGTGCCTGAAATGTCCAAGAACCTGATTTCTGGGGATCGCCTTAACAAGGCAGGTTTTAAGATTGTAATTGAGTCTGATAGCCTTATAGTTTCTAAGAATAATGTATTCGTCGAAAAAGGTTACTCATGTAATGGTATGTTCAAAATGAATCTAATAAAAGATAACTTTGCTTATACTGTTGATTCTTTACCTTTATGGCATGCTAGATTAGGTCATATAAATTATAAATCTATTAGGAATATGCATAATTTAGGAATTATTCCTAAATGTAAGTTTGACGATGTTAATAAATGTGATATATGTGTTCAAGGTAAAATAACATGTAAACCACATAAATCTGTTATGCGAACATCTGAATTACTTGGTCTTATACATTCTGATGTGGCTGATTTGCATAGTAAAGTTTCACGTGGAGGGAACAAGTACTTTGTGACCTTTATAGATGATTTTTCAAAATATGCTTATGTATACTTACTAAAAAGTAAAGATGAAGTTTTAAGCAAATTTCTTATTTATAAAGCACTAGTGGAAAATTAATTAAACCGAAAAATTAAAGTCCTACGTTCTGATAGAGGAGGTGAATACCAAATAGCAGAATTAGCAAAATTTTGTGAAACTAATGGTATAGTTCACGAGTTTACTCCACCATATTCGCCAGAATCAAACGGAGTAGCAGAAAGGAAAAATAGGACTTTAGTTGAAATGGTGAATTGCATGCTGATTAGTTCCGGTTTACCTGATCAATGGTGGGGTGAAGCACTCTTAAGTGCATGTTATACTCTAAATAGGATTCCTATGAAGAAGATTAACAAAACTCCATATGAGTTGTGGTTCAACCGGAAACCTAATATTAGTCATCTCAAGGTGTGGGGATGTCTCGCATATGTGAGAAAACCAAATCCAGAGATTACTAAATTAGGAAATAAAACTTATAAATGTGTATTTATAGGTTATGTAAGGAACAGTACTGCTTATAGGTTTCTGAAATTAGAATCCTATGATGTTATCGAATCAATTGATGCTGAATTTTTTGAACATTTATTCAAGTCTTCATCTATGAAAACTGAAAATAATATTACTTCTAGTTCTTCTAAGAGAGTTCATGAAGAATCTCTTGATGATACTTCTGTTGAACCACAATCGGAAATAGAACCTAGAAGGAGTAAGAGACAAAGAAAAGAAAAATCTTTCGGACCTGAATTTGTGACTTATTTGCTAGAAGGTGATGTAAATAAAATTACACATCAGACTAAGCTAATGCTTAATTATGATAGTGATCCTATCACATACTCAGAAGCTATTTCCTCTCGAGATGCTGTACTTTGGAAAGAAGCAATCAATGATGAAATGAGATCCATTATGTCAAATCAAACATGGAAATTGGTTGATTTACCTCGTGGCTCTAAACTAATAGGTTGTAAATGGATTTTCAAGAAGAAATTAAATGCAGATGGCTCTATAAATAAATATAAAGCTCGATTAGTAGCTAAAGGTTTTAAACAACGTCACGGCATAGATTATTTTGATACTTATGCTCCCGTAGCAAGGATATCATCCATCCGCGTGTTGCTATCTCTTGCTTCAACTCACAATTTAGTTGTCCATCAAATGGATGTAAAAACGGCTTTTCTAAATGGTGACTTGGAGGAAGAAGTATATATGGAGCAACCTGAGGGTTTTGTTTTACCTGGACAAGAAAAGAAGGTTTGTAAACTAGTCAAGTCTCTTTATGGTTTAAAACAAGCCCCTATGCAATGGTATGAAAAGTTTAATAAAGTAATGTTATCTAACTGTTTCAAGGTTAATGAAGCAGACAAATGTATTTATTCTACATATAGAAAATGTGCATGTATTCTTATTTGCTTGTATGTACATGACATGCTTATCTTTGGTCCTAACTTAGAAAGTATTAAGGATACCAAGCAATTGCTAGAGTCTAACTTCGACATGAAGGATTTAGGCGAAGCAAATGTGATCTTAGGGATTAAAATAATAAGAAAAGATGGATGCATATCGCTGAATCAATCTCATTATATTGAAAATATCCTTAAAAGATATGGTCATATAGATCAGAAACCCGCATCAACTCCAATAGATCCTAGTATTAAGTTAATGAAAAATACTGGTAGATCTTATGACCAACTACAATACGCGAGTGTGATTGGAAGTCTTATGTATGCTATGCATTGCACAAGACTAGATATTGCATATGCAGTTGGCATATTGTGTCGATTTACTAGTAATCCAGGTAAAGAACATTGGAATGCGGTTTCAAGAGTTCTAAGATACTTGAAAGGAACTATTGATTATGAATTACAATATCATGGTTTTCCCGCTGTACTTGAAGGATTCAGCGATGCAAGTTGGAACAATATAGAATCGAATTCTAAATCCACAACAGGCTGAATTTTTATTTTAGGAGGTGCAACTGTTTCTTGGTGTTCAAAGAAACAAACATGCGTATCAGATTCGACTATGTTGGCAGAATTTATTGCTTTGGCTGATGCAAGTAAAGAAGTTGAATGGCTAAGAAATTTGCTAATAGATATCCCATTGTGGGATACACCATCTCCAGCTGTGATGATATATTGTGATAGTAAAGCTACTTTGTATTCGGTAGCGAACAAGACTTACAGTGGGTAAGCAACGACATCTTAGTCTTCGACATCAATCTCTTCGAGGATTACTTAAGCAAGGAGTAATCACTGTTGAATATGTAGAGTCGAAGAATAACCTAGCAGATCATTTGACAAAAGGACTTACTAGAGAGATGATTGCAAAAACATCGAAAGGAATGTGATTAAGGTCTACGTAACTCCAGTTAGCTTTAATGGGAACCCTACTTATGTTTTGAAATATAAACAAAGTTCAAAGGGTACAAACAAGTTAAAGTCTAACTTAGACGAGACACTAGAGTATTAGTTAAAACCCATTTATAAAATCTCTAGTGTATGTATTCTGCATGGTAGATGCTAGATCTAATTCCTTAGTAAGTTCCATTGAGAGAGAAAGTAACTCGCAGAATTACTTTATAAAGAATTTAGCTATGTGAGTGAGAAAGTCGGGCCGCTTTCTATGAGATTTAGACCGTCTCTAAAGCACTCAT